>CM034546.1:11678739-12878739 GCA_020055645.1 Tomocerus qinae | reverse complement strand
CATGCAGAGCTCAGTCGTCTACCGACTACTACCGAGAGTGTATATGTTGCCCTTGCATACGTGAAATCTTAAATTCAACAAAAGACGCAGTTTGGATTTTACCTATGTCAGCAGAATTTGGAGTACCGAACGCAAAACTATAGCAATAAACCTTTGCTATATTCGTCGACCAGTCGAGTTTCATCATATAATAAATAATATGTGTTATGAGTAATATAAACTTAGCATTCCGGACGCTGCTGGAATGCAATGTTAAACACATTCTTAATTTATACATTCTTAAATTAGACCTCTTTTGTCAACCTGTTATTTACTCTATTATTATTGGTATAAAATAAGCGGTATTGACCGTATTTTAATTTTGTATAAATACAACTCATTTGAACTAATAAAGTCTCTTGTTGATCTGGTAACGGACAACGTGTTGAGCTCATAATATTCTTCTCCTCAGAAGTGCACCCTCAGGGTATAATGTTGACATAATTTATTGACAACTTTCAGGTCTTTCGGGTGACTACAGTGGTAATGATTTGTGCCGATAACAGTAGTCAACTTTCGTACGATATTACTTTTTAAGGGAGGGTAGCTTCGATAATCCTTAAGGAAGATTTCTTTAGTCTTAGTCTTTTTCATTATTATTAATCTTAGAATATTCTTTTCACCCGAAGCAGTCGGTTGAAAAGTCGATTTAAGAAGCCTTTGACTCTTCACATTTCATTTTTTAACTTTGTGAGAAGAATCATCCCAAACAAAATTGTTTCAGGTATTATCAAGACATGTGAAAGAGCTTGATTTTTTTGTCAATTTGTGGTTTGTACAATTTTTGTATCTTCTAGCATGATGTGTTCGCTGTAATAAATTTTGGACTATCCATTTTGCAAGTTTTTTGGATAATTAAGGGTATACCTATTGATACGGTCAAATAAATTCAACTGTCGGTTTTTAAATGTTTACAAACGAGGAATATACATGTTTCTCGTTTAAGGTTTAACAATATATTTCGTCAAAAAGTTATGAAATATCTAACCATAACTAATAGTAGAGAGGCGTTAAGTATATAGGACTCAGTTAGTGGTAGATAACGATGAAGTAGAGGAAACCTTAAACTCTGTAAGTACCTATGTAAATTATGCGGTCAATTATTTGTTCTATTCACACCTAGAAATTTATGACCACTCATTACCTAGGTATCTGAACCCAACTCCTGCTTTTGTATTTCATCTTAAATCTTGCCGTAAGCACATTTTTGTGCTAAGTACTAAAGTATTGTTATTGACTTCTCTATTTGTAACTTCCTCTCTTAGCCTTGTAATTTGGTATAAAAGCCAGTACGTTTGATGTAATAAAATCAGATCAAATTGAGATAACACTCACATTTGGACTCACTCCCACCTGTCAACCCTTGAGCACCTTTCACAGTAATGTATGTTCGGTCCGCAAATTTGCTTACTGCAAATACATAAACCTTACTGACAACTGAACGCCCTTCAAAATAAAAACGGTTCGGAACATTGATATCTTTGGGAATATGCGGATGTTATGTAAGTTTTTTGATCTAGATCTTGTTGCTATAGTTCCCCGTAACACCACTCTGAGGGAGATTTAATTCCTACTTGATAGCATATATAGGTACACCCTCAGGACCGCAGAGATAGGATAGGGGCACAGGACCGCATACCCACTGCTTTCGGAATAGACAAAAACAAAGAAAATTTATCTAAAAACGCGATAAAATTGCTATTTGATATTTTAATTCGGTGCCTCTTTCAGAAAATTTTTGGTTGCTGCGGCCCTGCATACTCATGCAAGGGCATGCACAAATGTGCGGAGCACCTTATTTGAATGCCCTTAGAAAGTATCGAGTTAATTGGTAGTCCATTTTTTCAATTTAAAACTAGAAAATTAAAAACGTATTTCCTTACTCTTCTGGTCAGTTTCTGTAACGGGTTGCCGTAGGTTTTTCGTGCAATTTCAAAAATCTGCCATTCCGGAGCCCCAGACAGAAACCTCGACTTTTATAATATAATGTTCAATATATAATATAATATAGTTACGATTATACCACAGCTAGTTTACAATTTTTTGTATTTTACGATTATGAAAATAACAGTTTATATACAATGTTGTAGTTTACGTTCATGGAAATAACAGTTTAAATACAATGTAGTTTACGAATATTACCTAGGTTTTCGAAAGTGCTTTTGATGAATTGTCCTAGAATCGCCAATGCTAGTATTGTACTCATGCCAAATATTTTAAATGGCAAACTTTAAATTTTTCTACCGGAGTCACCAGATCATTTTGTACTTATTACTGCAATCCGACTAAAAATAAAGTAAACAACTAAGTTTATTATACCAACACCACTCCAAGAAAAACGAAGGTTTTTTGAAGTTCACATTCCGCAACGACTCCATGTCCATTTCCATTAGTAATGCGTGTAGTTAAACATTTATTCCGTTTTAAATTCAGGTGTAAATCATCAGGCTCAGAGTACAGCGATGTTTTTCAATTCCTGGTAACTGCAAAATAGAAAACAGGTAAAATATTATGGAGAAAATTAATTTTCAACATTGATGCCTAATTAAACGGTTTTATGTTAAAACAGAGTTTTATTAGCCACTAGCAAGTAAGACAGTGGCTAAGGGGAAAAATTGGCGACTGGACGGGCAAAATGTCAAGTGGCTAGTGGGCAAGGGCAAAAGTAAAATTAAGATTAAAAAAAATTTGAACCTAACTCACGCTCACGCGGGTAAACTAACTGTTTTGGTCATTGGAAATCGGAGTGAATTATATCGCAATAAGCTTGTTTTAGGCACGTATAAACGAAGAGGCAACGATGCGATATATATTTGGGTAGAAGAATTAAGAAATAGACTTTTTGTCTCTTTTGCCCATTTTGGTTTACAAAATGTAAAAAAGGCGGCTAAAATAGAACTTTGTTTAAAACATCGAAATTCTATTTATTTTTGGGGAAATGACGCTGCATAGGGCGGTCTATAACTGACTTTTTGGAAGTTTGGTGACAAATAACGACGTGAAGAATTGGGATGGCACAACTATATGCAAAATATTGATGTAAAAGATTGAAAGGTTGCCTTAAAAATCTAACTGACCGTAAGATAGAAGTTACAGTATTTCCTGCAGTCGCTGTTTTTAAAAGGTAAAGATAAATATGATGTGAATAAAATATTCAAATGCTAAAATATCATGGTATTGCTTACATGCACTTTTGGGAGTTTTTGACTTTTAGGATCTTATTTTGGAATATCTTGTTTTCAATTCAAAACCTTTTTATGCCAAGCTCAAGTAAAAACAAAAAAAGTTCGCGCGGCTCCCATAAATTGGGAACACAGACTTACTACCTTTATTTATAGTAATAGCATATTTCACAGGGTCACGCGCGTGAAAATTTTGCCCAAGGCCTCGTATATCCTAGAGCCGCCACAATTAAACAAATTCAATCTACGCATATAGCGTGCAGCCCGGGAGTGCAGGGCATGAAAAACCAATGGGTTTTTACTTTTGGTAACCAAAAGCCAGGGTTTTTGTTGTTTGCTACCTAAAACCTGGGTTTCTGCTGTTGTCTACCAAAAACCCGGGTTTTGGCTGTTTGCTACCCAAATCCCGAGTTTTGTGTTTGTTACCCAAATCCCGAGTTTTGTGTTTGTTACCCAAATCCCGAGTTTTGTGTTTGTTACCCAAATCCCGAGTTTTGTGTTTGTTACCCAAATCCTGAGTTTTGTCTTTGCTACCCAAAAAAACTGGTTTTTGAGTTTCTCATGCCCAAATTATTGGCATAAATTTAACCTAACTTTACATACTTTAATTCAAAATTATTATACACTATATTAATAGAAACGAAGTGATTATTTACGTATAAAGTCTATTTGTAGTTAGATTAGTCATTTCAAGATCTAGACGTACTTAGATAACTGACTGCAGTAAATGCAATTTTTGATTATCAAATGATTATTTACACATAATATCGTCCCTTAAGGATCGAAAAAGCCTCTATCCACTTTCAGATTGGTGGACGAATAAGCCTATATCCATTTTTTGTTTGGTGGACGAATAAGCCTATATCCATTTTTTGTTTGGTGGACGAATAAGCCTAAATCCATTTTTGTTTGGTGGACGAATAAGCCTATATATCCAGATCCACTTTTCGTTTAGTGCAGGAAATAGCCTCTGTCATCTTACAGCCTTACGTTGTCGGGGCACAGTAAGAATAAACAAGTTGACGAAATGAAGTATTTATTATTTTTATGTTGATACTTGAAATATATCATGCTAGAATGTACATAAGCATTATAAAATTTTAGCTAATTACGCAATAAGACAAAAACAAAACTTTTAATGACGCAAATTCGTATTTTGATATTGAATAAAACTGAACTGGCTAAAAGGAAGAATAAAAGTTAAATATTTCCGCCGCCCATAGTAACTATGTATCAATACGCCCCTATAACTTTACAAGCAAAGCTGCAACAGGATAGAGGCTATTTCCTGCACCAAACGAAATTCGTCCACCAAACAAAAAATGGATTTAGGCTTATTCGTCCACCAAACAAAAAATGGATATAGGCTTATTCGTCCACCCAATCTGAAAGTGGATACAGGCTTTTCCGATCCTTATGGGACGATATGTTTCAAAATCCATTTTTAATATTCATATATAAGATGTTTTGTAGTCTGGCGTCTGTTTAACTGGATCGATTTGGATTAAAATTTAATATATTTAAAGAAATAGAGAGAAATGCCACGTACCTTTTTATAATTTACAAAATGGCCAAATTTGAATTTTTATTACTTAAGAGCTAGGTATGGTTTCTAATGACGATTGGGCTTAACTATCATATTCGCTCTTAACTTTTTTTGGGAAACCTGGATCTAGTCCGAGAATATTGGTCGTAGAAATACGAAGTTGGTCTCTAAAAACGCAGAAAATGTCAATTTAAAGCAGGTTGCACTTAGATTTCTACCTTTTACCTTCGTTTGCGAGTTATTGCAATTTTAATTAATATCTCGTAACCAGAGGTAGAAATCAGGAATCTAAGTGCAACCTGCTATAAATTGACATTTTCTGCGTTTATAGAGATTTAGAAACCAACTTTGTTATTCTACGACCATTTTTCTCGGACTAGATTCAAGTTTCCCAAACAAATCGTAATTTTTATGCCGTATTCATTTTTCTGTATTGTCATAGAGTAAATTTCTATGGCTCTGTGTATTTTTAATCGTAGCCATAGATAATTCCCCATTACGTGCCCCTCATTTAATTTCCCCGTATTTTGAACCACCCCTGAACCTTAAGCTGAATATTCAGCCACGTAAGTATATTTTGGTAATATTATTCAAGTTTGATTAGCTTTACTAGAGTGAATGTTAAATATTTCACATGCACACCTTTTGTTTGTATATTAGATTCTCTCACAATTCTGGTCCTAGTTAATAATTTCCTCCTTTTAGGGAAATGTATATCACTATTTATTAAACTACCATTAAATTCACTTACTTGATATAGCTCGCTTTCCTATCATCCCTCCAGTCTTTGATTAGCTGAAGCATCAATGCCAAGTATCGTTGCTCAGTCAAATCAAATTCCTGAAATTTAATAAAAGCCTAATTATAACCAGAAAAATGTATTACCGTATTAATTCTCCGTATTGAAATAGTACTTCACCTGGGGAACTATTCCAATTTTTATCGTTTTCTGGAGCAAAATAATAGCATTTGAAATATAATTCTCCATATCGTAATAATTCCCCATCCAAATCTAAGTTTTCAGGAGGTCAGATCATGTAGTAGGTGTAGGTATATTTAAATATACATGTACTTAACCCTAGTCCCCTTATGATACGTTTTCTACACTTCATATTAACATAAAAATTATCATAGAGGATAACAAGCGGACTTTAATAAAAATTGACTGTTTGTAAAGTAATTCTCCGTAGCAAAATAATTCACTACTATCGATTTTCATCGTTTTCAGTGAAAAAGGCCAGTGAAACACCGGAGAATTAATTCGATTAATACGGTATGTAGAAACACCTAAATAAGGTGGTTGAATAATTTAATCACAAAAACTTAGATTTACAAACAAAGATTTGCGAATTTCATATTGCGTTATATATAATTTAAAACAGTTGTATTGTGCAGGAAACATGTTTATTAATTGTCAGAATGTCAAATAGAGTGAATATTTATCAAAAATAAAGTTTACAATTAGATTATGCACATCTAATAGCTAAACACCTATTGAAATAGCGAAATAAATTATTAATACACTACAACGGAAAAGTCCTGTACACGTTAGCCAACAGATTAACTAGTGTCACGGAGCTGATGGAGATGATTTAGTGTAAAAGAAACCTTATTATTAAAATAAAGAGTAAAAAGTGACGTGGACAGAAAGATCGTCACTGGGATTCAGTTTATTGAGAACTGACATTTATAATTTTTAATATCGGATGTTAGTAAGGACAATTAAAGCATTTTTATATTATTAATAATGATTGTATCTAAGTTTTAATCAAAGTATTTAGAATAGACAGACATTTTAGTTCAAGTATTTAGATTTTGGTTAGATATTTGCTGATGCAAATATCTATAACTACTATCTAAATTCAAGCCATTTTCTATATTATATGCAAATACATAACTACAACATAATTTATATAACTTATATCCTACTTTACTAATCATATGCTACTTATATACAGGCTGTCACACTAGGAAATAGTATTTATAAATTTTGTATTCTAACTAAGTTAAGCAAAAACAGGCAAAAGAGGTGGAGAGAAAATAATAATTTAAAAAAATGTACCTATCGTAATGTTGGTTCCCAGACCCAATCACTTTTGAGTTTATTTATCTTTGTTAAACTTCAAAATCCCTTGAGAGTATAAACTAACCGGTAAACTAAGAAAATGCAAAAGTTTTCTGAACGGGGTATACTATACCTAAGTTTCTACTTTGATTTAAAATCTAAAATTCTCAATCAATCTTTGCTGTCTCACCGATTGTCACAGGAGGAAGGGAGAAGTTAAACTGACAAAAATTGGAAACTCAAACCAAGCCTAAATAGGGACATGAAACCGGCCTTTAAAGGGCAATACAAGGAAGGGAGAATAATCCACACACACTACTATGTTAAAAGCCAAAATCAAAGGTAGATTATAAATAACAGAAAGCACAAAGATTCCCATCAACAGCTACATGTTTGTAACTAAGAGGAAGGAAAAGTTTCATGCTCAAAGCTATTATTCGCTACTTGGAAAGCCAAAATTAAACATGCCTTGAGCGGTTTATGGCCAGATTTACAACTCAATGCACAAAAGTATTTGGACCTTTTCGTAATACCGGCTCTCCTCCAAAGTTGACCACCTGTTGAATTATTTTTATAACCAACGCACTATTCACACCATTCCTCTTTCCCACATATTTAGTTATGCATCAATGTCAACAATATTCAACCCAACCCATCGCTTTTATTAGTCGTTTAGTATTTTCAACATTATTAATGAATTGTAACATAAATATTGTAGACGATTTATCTAGGAACTATGTATTAGTGGATGATGAATTATAATGGCTGCATGTAATACTATTTTAACCTTACTAAAAACTTAATCAAAATGTATTTTAAACTACTAGTACCATAGTAATAGGTTAAGGTGTTATGGTAAAAAAACCCAACCTATAAAGTAAGTTATCATTTAGATATGCAAAATGTAATTAACTTCGTTATAATTCTATTAAAAACTGTAAACAATTATTATATATAATTGGAAACAAAATTATAGCTTTTACGCTTTTATCTGTTGAAATTGGACTCAATTTCAACTTATTCCATTTAAATAGTAATAAATGTGTAATGCAATCAGCAAAATATTATACTGCGTAGTTTTTAGAAGGATCACATAGTTATAAGTTCAATAATATAGGCACATGGTATCATGGTATAACAGTGCCGTATTTAGGTTTATTTGTTTTTTATTAAGTCCATTTCGGAGGGGCAAGGTTTTTATAAACCCTATAATATGTATAACAGAAGGTGAATAAAAGTGAAGGGCGAAAAATGTCTTTTTGTCGAAAATGAGGCAAAAGTTATTTAAAAATCACATAAAATTGCTTGTAATTTTGAATCTTCCCGTTTTAGTGGCATTTCCTAGTAGAAACCTTGGTCTCTGACAAACGAAGAACTTTGCTGTCGTCAAACAATATTCTTGATATTCTAGATAAAAGTCCCGCCTTGATTATCTTCATGCAATAAATGAATATACTTCAGTAAAATATAATTAATGATTAAGTCACAATTAAAAAGCTGTCTTTGCATATCTTTAAGGTATTCATGATATTAAAAACCATTCTTTAAATCAGTCCCTAATTATGATTACATTAAAGTTCCGACATTTCCATTTATCTTTGGATAAATGGGCAGACCACATGAAGGAAAGAAGCAATAAGAAGTTGCTTTTTTAACTACTGGTAAAGTATTCAACAACAGGCAATGAATCAACAGGAACAATATTATGTATGTCGGGAAAAAAGGAAATGTGCAACAAATGTAGTATCTAAATGTATATAATGCAGTTTTATATTGTAGTAGTTATATATGGAGCATCAGATAGGTATCAAGGAAGGAAGACTGACTGGCGTCAGCGAAAGGTCTTCGTTTCTCAGATACAGACAGTGGGGATTAAAACACACGTGTATATAATGAATATTGGATGAAACCTTGTGGGAAAACAGAGCCTACATAGATATAGTCCATATATCAACCTTAAGGATTTGCGAATTTGGCAGTTTAGTTCAGTGCGTGATATTTCTCCCAGTGGTCTTTTAAAAGTTCAATAGTGGTAGTGCTAATGTTCCATGAAATACGCTTTTGGAGATCCTAAAATATGTAGGTAAGCGACAGTATAAAACCTTTTTAATTGGAAAATTTGAATTATTGTGGGGATTTTATTTTACGACAATTTACAAATGTGTATATAAATTTTCAATATGGAATCTTCACAGTACTCTTTCCAGACAAACTTATTGCCGACCAAGGACTTAAAAGATGAAATTGTAGTAATGGTTAATGTCTTTATGAAAACAAATTGAACCTAAAATATTATTGCTCGAACTCGAACTTTATGACCATGACGTATTGAAGACTGCAGAATGTATTACGTTCGTCTTTTCTTAGTCCTAAATAACTCAAAAGATATATTTATAACTTGACTCTTCTTGCAATAGAATTTTTAAGTTCGTTCCGTTTCCCCCATTTTTTCTGTAACTAATAATAAATACCCAAGCTTCGAGTATGACATTAAACGGCTCATGCTGACATCGTTTTAAGTATATAATATTTATACATAGTGGACATTCCCTGGCTGACTCTGTTTGCTTTGAGAAGTAATACGTAGGATGGGTTCCAACAGGCTTAAATACAAACCCAAAACTTGCATAGAATTTTAATCAATTTTCTTAAGAGTACTCTTCTTTATATTATACAGTTTATATACAGGCACACATACACAATTCCTATTGTTTATTCCGTACACTTTTTTCTATTTCTTCCACAACGCCGACTGAACACAAAGTTTAGTGATTCAAACACACGTATATATTATGAATATTGGATGATTACTTGGAGGAAAACATAGTACATATAGATAGCTCATATATAGGCCTGAAAATATCGCGAATTGGCAAATTAACGTGGGATATTTCTCCCAGTGGTATTTTAATGGTTCAATAACGGTAGTGCTGATGGTCTATTAAATATGTTTTGGAGGTACTATATTATATAATACCTTCGAACTGGCTTAAATACAAACCTAAACGTAATGCAAAAATGAAATAGATTTTCCTGAGTACAGACATTTCTTTACACTTTACATGTACGTACGTATATACAATTAGGTTTTTATTTCTATTATTCTTTCTTTTTTTACTATTTTTTATTCCTTAATATCGCCCACTCTAAGGTCTTGATCAGATGAAATGTAACACTCTACGTATTAGCATGTATGTTGTCTATCAATTTCGCATTACCTATTCTACACTAAGCTTTTATTTCTTAACCTCATTCACTGCGCCGTGGGTTGATTGAGATATCATTTTGTATACCTACTCAACATGGATTTAATTTATCAGATTAGTCAATTTATATTATTTTTTATTATCAACAATGCCCAATGTTTTCGAAATTTATCATTTTATAGAAATTGAGATTTTAACATGGTCATTTACCGTCAATCCCAGTGGCAGAAAAAATTCATACTGTCGAATCAAAATGGTCAACCCTGGACCTTGGCAACATTAAATTATAACAAAACGCTTTTCGGTAGTCATGAAAATAATCCTCGAGATCTGTCAATTAATTTGTGTAGTTTGAATATTCTAATGGAGCCAGACACTAGTTTGGTTAATCTTGTCATACCTTTTGGAAAAGAAATAAATCGATTGCATTCAAGGTTCATAGTTGTCATTAAAGATGAATTGAAGTGGATGAATCCAGAATGGCAATCAAGTCTCATCAGTCATTTGGTATCTCCACTTTTTATATTGGCAATGGAAGGTGGGAACAATTATTCGGTTTACACGATAATTCTCTACCATCCTGAAGTATGGTTTCCAGTATTTTCGCAGCTTGAAATTGGAAGCTCCGAAGAAACGTGGGAAAGGACTTGGAAAACTTTGAATGGAAATCTTAATGGAATTCAAATTGCTAGTGGTTGTAACAAATTATTGTTCGATGGTTTCCAAAACATGGAAAAATGCAGGAAACCAATTTACACAACAACGAAGATGAAGTTGTCCTACCAAGATTGTCCAAATTCAGTGAGAGCTGTTGAGTTAATGGCTGAAAGAATGAACTTCACTGCTGTATATGCAACGATTTTGGAATATTTAAGTGCAGAACAAAAACGATGTGGGATTATTGATATGTTTGCAAGTCTAGTGAAGCCTTATGAAATAGATTGGAATGAAACTCTTTTCATTGAATATTTTAGAGAAATAATTCCATATTACTGTGAAGCCAATCTTCGATTCCTTGACACTCCTTTGACAGTTCTAGTTCAAAATACATTTGATGATTATTGCTGGTGGCTGATATTCTCGCTTTTCCCGATTTCATTTTGTATTTTGGGGTTTAGAGTTTCTACCTTATACAAGAAATTCGAGTTCATACTTGTATCCACAGTCGCTGTTCTGTTAAATGAGGAAGTTAGCACTAAACGAAGAAATATTTTGTACTTAATAATTGTGTCCATGGGATTTGTAATTGCTACTCAATATGAAACGTGGATAACAAGTGAGATTATTGCACCACCCGACAGAAAACAGTTTACGGACTTTAAAGATCTCGTCAAAAACGGACACAAGCTTTTGTTAGAGAAAGACGATAGACGGAGTGTGGATGACGATGGCTACGACTATTTTGAAAAATTTAAAATTCGGGATAAATATGCGATATATAATAAGTGCTTACAGATTTGATTGGCAAACTGATGCATCACTTAATGACATGAAAATGAAAATGGACTCCAAGATTGTTATATGGAAGTTGTTGACCAACTTTTCATTGTCACTATTTCTCGTAATGGGCAAAACTGAGAGTGATTACATCGCGCCTTTAATACCATCTAAAGTAGCTTCAGATGGAGTTTGCATGACAGTAAAAGAAACAGATCTTGTTGATCCGATATCGTATACATTCCAAGATTGCTACCGTTATAATTCCAATTGTATTTTCATGTCATGCAAGAAAGTCTCTTGGCACCTTGAATTAATAATTAATGCACCATACTACACAGGCAAATAAAAAGTACACTACATAATATATCTCCATTCCTGCTCCGTCAGCAGTGCAGGTAGCATCGTCCTGCAAGCTAGCTGCTGACTACTGTTGTTTCCTAGTCACTAGCCGCTTTTTAGCTATGCTTGTGATGCTTGGCTGTCGGCTAGAATTGGGACTGTTGCTTTTTTCAAAGCTATATCTCTTTAAATAGAGCAGTTCCGTTTTCTAGTTAATGAGCAGGTATAAATTATAAATCCTGCTGCGGCTACATCTGCTTCATTCTGGTGCTTTTTATAGTGCTTTTTATAGTGTAATCTGCCATTAATTGTTATTTCTGCTATGTATTTATTATGGCTCCAATTTTCTATAGTAAAAATGTGGCTTGTGCTGAGTGTGAAATTGTTGATAATAGAAAGACTGGTCAAAATTGTAAAAAATGTAACCAGTACTTTCATAGAATGTGTACTAATTACTCTGAAGCTCATTTCCAAAGAGTCATGGACAGAAATTCAGGTATGGATTTTATATGTGATTCCTGTAAAATTAAGGTAAATAAGTTTACTCTAAAATCTAACTGTAACAATGCTAAAGTATATTGCTGTGATAATGCTAGCAAAAAATTAATTGTTGTTGTTTGTGAATTATGTAACCTTCCGTATCATCGTTGTCACATGCCAAATATTGGTAAATGCATTTCAAACGTTAATTATCTATCACATTATTGTGCGGCATGCATTTTTCCTTTTACATCTTGTGACGAAATCGAGTTCTTTGAACTTTTTGACTATGATGTTACTGACTTAAGTCTTGTGTGTAATATTTCTAGTGTGATACCGTTAAGTAATTATACGTTTGATAGCACTGTTCTACTACATAAAGGCATGAGACTTGGCCAATTTAACATAAATGGCCTGTTCCATAAGTTACCTATGCTAAACGAAATGATAAGCTATTATAATTTTAGTGTCCTATGTGTGACTGAAACTCACGCTATAACCGATACTCCTTCTAGTTACTATGATATACATGGATATAATATGATAAGAAGTGATAGACCTAGTCATATTCAAGATAAGTTTGGTAATGGTGGTGGTATTATCATATATATTAAGGATAGTATTAATTATGACTATATTAATATTCAGTCAGATTTTTCTACTGTATATGAATGCATTACTCTTGTCATCAAATTGCCCCATACCAAACCATTCATAGTAACTTGCTTATACAAGCATCCAAAACAGCCTAATTATAATACTCTAAAGCAGGATGGTAGTATATCCAAAGGTCTGTATACATTGTTATCGGAGTATGTTAATTTGCTGTCGAAATATAACACAAATGAAATATATTTTTTCGGTGATTTTAATATTGATTTGTTTAAAGAACATAACAAAAGTTTTTTAACATGTATGTCTAAATTGGGTTTTAAGCAATTTATAAATGAACCTACGTATACAAAGATTGTAAATATGCGTAAGAAAAGTTGTAGTATTGTCATAACATCTTTGTTGGACCACATTTATTGTAACAGACCTGACTTTATTCAACAGGCAGGTGTCATTTCTTGTGATTTCTCTGACCATGACATTACCTATTGCATTCGCAAGAAACCAAAATATTCCTTTACTTCTAAATGCATTAAAACGCGTAATTATAAGGCTGTAAATAATGATAAATTAAAGGAAGCCTTGGAACAAATTCCGTGGTCTGTTTTGGATTCCTCTGAAAGTGCTGAGGCTATGCTTGATTCGTTTAATTCACTGTGTATGGATATTATAAATGAGCATGTGCCTATTGTTACTCGTCGTGTCAAGTCCAAGCCGGCACCTTGGATTACTATTCAAATCAAAAAGCTGATACATTATAGAAATTATGTGAAAAAACAAGTATATAAAATTAAATGCCAAAATCTAATAGTTATGTATAAGAAACTTAGAAATAAAACTACGGCTATTATTAGGAATGCTAAAAATAATTATTATTACACTCAATTCTCTAAAAGTAAGGAAAGTAGCCATCTTTGGGTAACTTACAATAGCTTAGTTAATAATAATGTAAGCTCTACTCTAGTGCGTGAATTATCTGTTGATAATGCTGTTATGTCTACTAATGAAGAAATAGCAAAATGTTTCATTGATACATTTACATTGAGTCATGAAAATGAAACTAGTGAGTTAATGAGTATGTGGAATACTTTCACAACTTCAGACTTTTTTAGATTAAGTGAGGATGAAGTGTACAAAGTGCTTATGAAAGTAAAAATTAGTTCAACACCTGGGTTTAATTGTGTACCGGGTAAAATCATTAAATTAATGCTATCGTCCTTAGTTGCCCCAATTACTAAAATATTCAATTGTTGCTTACAAACAGGGCATTTTCTAAGTGAATGGAAAAATGCAATAGCTACACCATTGCAAAAACCTGGCAGCATAAAAGGCAACCCTAGTTCCTACAGACTAATATCTATTATTCCTTACCTTGGAAAGGCTTTAGAATCAATTATACTAGCTGAATTAAACATACATTTATGTAGGAAATCTCTCTCATTGAAAAATCAATATGGATTTCGAAAGGGACTTTCCACTACACATGCTCTTGTTGATTTGACAAATATAATTTATTCCAACTTAGACAATAAAAATATTGTGGGTGTGTCTTTCTATGATATCAAAAAAGCCTTCCCAAGCACAAACTACGTACATTTAATAAAAAAATTGTTTGAAACTTTTGATCCCCCAAAATATGTGTTAAAAATTCTCTGTGATTATTTTACTAACCGAAACTTGTCTATTAGAATCGGAGAATTTATTTCTGAGCGTTTCCCTATTTTTGGTGGCTTGCCTGAAGGTTCTACACTTGGACCACTTTTATACTGTTTCTATATTGATAATATGAATGATTACCTTGAAAACGATAAAATTATGTTTGCTGATGACCTGGCCAAGCCATCTGTGGCGACCTCTGAACAGGAACTTGTAACTGATTTGAAATTGTCAATGTGTGGTTTTGAGAACTGGTGTAGTGACAATTTCTCTTTGCCTAGTTGGCAAAAATCCAATTTTGTAATATTTAGGAATCCAAGAATTAATGTAAACTACTCTTTTCCTAATGAAATTATTAATAGTAATAATGTTATAATACGTCTAGACTCTTTCAAATATCTTGGAATCTACTTAGATGATAAGCTATCCTTTAGCAGGCACTTAGAATATATTTGTAATAAAATGTCAGTAAGGTGTAATAATCTACTTCGTTTTAGTGCCCAGATACCTTCTGACTCAATACATACTCTTTTTCGTGCTATAGTGTATTCAATTTTTGAATACGGCCTCATTATTTATTCTTGTACCTCTAATACTAATTTATCGTATATACAAGATATATTTGACAATTTTCTGTTACAGTATTATTATGGTAAGACTGTTGTAAGAAGGATGATGGCAGGAAATGTACCCAGACCTGATATGTATGCGTTGTATAACAAATTCGGTATATTATCTGTCCTAGAACAAATTAAGTACTCTTTATGCACATACATTTTTTCATTAAGGTTATTTAAACACTTGCTTCCACCACGTCTATCAAGTCTTATAAATTCTACTGCCTCTAGCAAAATTACACGACAAAACTGTGATCTTAAACCCCCGAAATGTAATTATGTTCATACGAAAGACTCTTTCATAGTCAGGGGGATTACTGAGTGGAATGCCTTACCTATTGAGCTAAAAAAGCTTGACAGCTATAATGTTTTTAAAAGTAATTTAGCTATGTATATTAAATCGTTAAGATAATTGTATACCCTTCATTATTTTCTATTGTGACTGCTGAATATAACTTATGTACTATTACAATTTGCTTCATATGTTTTAGTCAAATTATATTTATGTCTGTACCTGGAGAAAAGCTACGGCTTATGTTACTTGACAATAAAGCTCTGATTTGATTTGATTTGATTTGATTTATATCTTAATTTAACTTGAGCTCTAGACGAATGCTTTCCTGAATTCCAAGGCAGAAGATCAATAATCAATAAAATAAAAGTCGTGACGTGCAAAAGACAACTGAGTGAGAGCCGAATCTACTGGGTAGTAGAATTTTACTTATTCTCAGTTTAATTGTACAATGGTTCTTCACTATATGCACACCAATTAGTAATCCATAAAATATTATTAGAATGGCATCTTCTTATAAAAAAATTTTAAGCTCAAAAGAGACCTTATAAAAGTCAAATGTACATCTTATGGTATTGTTTATGTAATTAAAAGCTGAAATGGGCTTTTCCGATTATGTAAGGTTTATTTAAAACTATTTAAATATAAATTCCCATTTGTGAGACTAAACATGCCCAGAAAAATTAACTTACTATATAATGTATAAACTATTGGGATACATCCAATGCAATTTTTAGTGTCAAAATACTGTAGTATATATTTATTGGTACCGGTCCGGCCTTTTATTTAGGACTGCTCGTTAGACCGCGAATTGATTATTTATTAATTAATATAGTCAGAATCTGAAATTTATCATTTTCAGATATTCCAGCTGATAATTTAAAGAAGCGTGTGACCTTATGTTTGCTGTAAAGGTTTATGATGGAAGTGGAACAAAAGGAATACTTGCGCTAATCAATACTTACACAATATTTAGCCTGTGTAAATATAATAGCTACAGCTATGTTAGCATAGAAAAGACCTTGTAAATTGTACTAAGCTTTTTAAGCAGCACTCCGCTTTGTTCTAAATCGATTCCAGATAGCAGTTCTCAGAAGAAAAACTTATCATATTATAATATGTTACCATATTATACGATCCTAAAACTAAAAACTACAGCAACATTTTAAACCATGTGACAATGTTGGAAATAAATTACACCACTTATTTGAGTTATTTGTCTTTCAACGACCTTCGATCCGAATCTCTCACACGGAAGTAGCAATAAATACAATTTTAGCATGAAGAAATATATAAAATATAGTAGAAATATCGGTAATCGTAAACTGTCATTTGCATTATCTCAAATTGCCAATGGATTTATCGTAAATTATATATGTATCTTAACATTACCTTACTAAGAGTATTTCCCCAACTCAAATTCTGAAAGTAGTATAGTAAAGTCTTTTTCGTTTAAAGGTTTAAACTGAAACTAGTAATCAGCAGTGTCCAATCCACCGACATTAATTATAAGTTAAAGTTCATGTATTGTCCATTTAAATAACGCAATCGACATTACTGCCTACTGCGATGATATAAGTAATTAGTCAATAAAACTATCTACATTATTATGGCGGACCGTATGGATGCTTCATACAGGCACCCTACGAAGGTAGATTGATAATGCCTTTATCTTTGATGGTTTTTAGAGATATTCCTAAAATGTCTCAAAGTTTTTGCCACTCGGTCATTAAAAATATTATCAATTTTGGAGTTAAAGAAGTTGGCGTACACCCAATGCTGTCACTTTATAGTTAAGAAGTACACAACTGAAAACATACTAATTCCAGTACGATTCTTCAATGAAAACAAATGCGTATATAAACTTTAAAGCAGGGTATGAAAAAGGCAAAAAGCTACCTTTTTGCTTGCCTTTTTGCCTAGCAAAATCAGCAAAAAGGTGCCTTTTTGCTGTTAAATGGGGTAATTAGCAATTGACATGTTGACAACCAAGAATGTAAACAAGAAATACGATTTTTAATAACAGCAATTCTTATATCTTTAATAATTCGGTTATTCATTATATAGACAATAAAAAACAATCGAAAACAACAAACTAACATTGTAAGCAATTTTATAAAAACATGAAAAAAACAAGAACCTAGATCTGTTTTAACCAGTAACAGTCAAATAGTGGATATTTTCGTTGAACTGATATATCTCATAATATTGTACACAATACGCAGATGTTCGACCTGGCTCATTTTTTATTATACGGTTTGTCACAAATACATTATAGTTCATTTTGAATTGTTTTGTATTAGTAATAAATAGTTTAGATTCAATAATGTAATTAGTAAAACTCTAGTAATTTTGGAAACTTTAGATAATATACAGGGGACCAGTGCAAGGCCTGTATTTGACTTCAATCATAATGTAGATATACCTGCCACTGTAATGTAAATATAGGACCAACGGATATTAGGCTTAACACTACTGTACAAATAGGGCCAAAAGAGATTTTCCCTAAGATAAGGTGCAGGAGGTGGCTAGGCCCTTTAGCTGTAATCTTAGTAGTCATTGTTAAAATCATTATGGTATTTCTTATATGTTCATGCTGCTGTTGTAGAAAGAAAAATAAATAACAGAATGACAACGGAGTTCGACACTCTGTAGATCCTATGTAAGTAAAAACTGGAAGTAGTAACTGACGAGCCTGTAACAGGTAGCAAGTTACAGGGTTCATCATAAAGTAACGGCTAAATAAAATATAATACATACCATAAATTAATCTCTTCTTACTCTTTTCTTATTCGTCTCATCTATTTTCTAAAGTAGAATACAGATCAGTAGAAACGGTATTCTCTGATCCAAAAAATCATATATCACAATAATTTTACAACACACATTGCTTTGCAAGAGAAGGCCGAGGCCGACTCTATAGAGGTCGTCTTGATGTAACGGCATTTCTATGTAGAACAGACAGTTTACAAAGTTGTACAAAAACAATTCATGTCAAGGATGGCGATCTTTAACATTGTCTCAACAATGTGCTCCACACACACATGGTCAATCTCCGCCGGACATAGTCCCGACGGACCACAAAAATAGTATCATGATGTTCATTTCTGAGTCATCCGCTGAACATGTTCCGTTTCGTTCAGCATAAACTCTCAATGCATCTCAGATACTAGATGTGAGTGTACAACACGAAAAATTTTGCTTTTGGCAAAGGAAAACAATTTTTATAAGACACCCATCATTCCAAATATCCCATTTCCCCCGTGACCTTTGAGTGCCAACTACTGTAAGATTAGACCAATTCCGAATAATTATGGTGGCTTGTGTAGTGCGGCTCGGAATTCCTTAAAATTCCATCCATAAAACCCATTCTGTCCCAGAAGTCCCTGACTTCTGTATTTCTAACAATAAAAATTAAGTAAGTAAGTTTATAATCAAGCCAAATTCTTGTACACAACGGGTACAAATGTGTGACCATGAAACAGATAACAAAAGCATCGAATCAAATTACAGAAAAGCATACTAGCATAAGTTGTCCTGGTCATACTCCAACACTGGCTACATAGTCGCGCTGCGGGGCTTAGATTGGGGACGCCTGATCGAGTTTCTCGGGGCGAATTGAGCCATGGCATGTTGGAGTGTGAACTCGTTACTCGGTTTGTGGCGAGCACCAGTGGTGCAGGCAACAAAAATTTTGGTGGACAACTAAAGGTGCAATGCATTGCGAACAAAAAGAAATCGTAGCGCGCCGAAAATCAAGATAAGAAAGGAAAAGTATAACTCATTCAATAAAAAATTGGTTTACCTATCTTGTCGCCCATATCTTGAGGCGATTCAATGAAATAACCTATAATCATAAATGTCCAATTGGCTGGAATTGATTGAGCCACTCATGAGTACTGGGGCAATAAAATGGCCCAGTCCAGAAAACAAACACTAATACTATATTTATTTATAAATTTCATGTCCATGAATCGCGGAACTTCCTGGAGGAATCTCGGAGCTATAAAATAGAAAACGGGCAAAGGACGCATCCTTGAGCGGCCGATTCTGTTAGCTACAGCGAAAACTTTCCTTTCGGATGTACGCGCGAACTTGTGGAGAAAGAAATGAAGAAAGTTTACGGATCATACAGATACATCTGTCACCATTTGATTGGACCTCTAATTTAAGGCAATTCAGATAAGGACGTGATGAACTACCAAAAGAAGTTGACAATGGATGAATGAATGATCCAACACTAAGTTAACTGACATATTGTACTTATCAGAAAAGTAATCTAAAAGCAATCCAAAGATGTTAATTGTAAGACAAAATAATAAAATATTGGTCAGAAAAATTTGTAATTATCATTCGTCGTAAGAAAGATAACGTAAGATGAAATAAGTAGACCTAATAATATGAAGATCAAGTAATCCAACATAAAGTTGATGTAATTTATAAAATGAAATTATAGACTTATGATATACCTATGACTAGAATAGAATAAGAGTGAAAAGTAAATTAAGAATTAAAATGTGTGAATTACGGTAATAGAATATGTATAATTATAAATATGGTTTGTAGTACAGAACCAAGGTAGAAGCATCTGTGCAATAAATGTTAATAATTTTATGTACCATACAAGTATACAGAATTTATAGTAATACGAGGCGTGATTAGAAGGGAATAAAGCCGCATCTGCAAGAATAAAAAAATTTTAAAGGGCGTCGGGGCGGCAAGGATTGTCTGGTTCGGTGCTCGAGTAATCTTTCCTGGCGCTCCAACTCGAAAGGGATTGCTCTTGCATTTAACTAGGGGTGCCAGGGGTAATAGGTGTTATTATCACTGGCATTCAAATCCGAAGGTAATCACACGCCAGGTATGTGTTGGAAAAGTATAGTTTAGAATTGGTTAAGATTTTGTAAAAGCAACTTAGGGGATATCCCTGTAATTTTATAATTTGTAACTCATTTGTATTTGTTATTAGCATTGGTGGAGATAGACATCTGCCTCGGTTTTTCCCTCTTTCCAAAATTAATAATAATCAAAATTACGCTAAAATACCACCCGGAGGGTTTTTTACACCTTATCCTCACGTAATGGTTGCAGGCAGATTAGGTTAGAAGGGGTGAGTTAAAAAGTAAAGTGATACCCTAAACGAAGCATAACTGACATACTTTATAATCATCGGCAATTGCACCATTAGAGGGAATCATTTTGGCAAGTCATTGTCCAATTCTCCCAATTACGTTGTATTGTTAGAATTTTAAGAAGGGGGATTGTGACTAAATTGCCAAATGAGGCAAAAATTGGCCAAAAATGTGTAGGTAGGTAAATAAATTTTTAGTTGCATGTTGTAAATAAGTGGGTATAGTGCTGTACCATAGTGTTAATTAAGAGACAAAGTCTCAGTCTTAGTTACATGCAAGGGATATGTCAACCAAAATATCCCCTCGGATCATAAAAACATTTATGACCCGAGATGCAGTAAAATCTGTAATAGTCATGCTAGAGTGAGACTATGTTTTTCTCACGGTCTAATTTTGCTCTTGTTTGTAAAGTATTGGGTATTGAATATCGATAGACGAAGAAAGGAGAATAAATACTTAGTCTGTTTTTGTCTCCCAAACCTAACTCATTTCATTTTTGTGCATAACTCAACCAAAACTTATCCGATTTTGATCAAATTTTCGATAAAACGGCAAGAATAATAGCGCGAACCTTCCCCTAATTAAGGGTAATATAATAATACATTGCTAAGAAAAATTAAGGCGCACTGCTTTCATGAAGGGCTCATACAAGCATTTTAGCTTGTTTGCCACCTAAATGCAACTCCACTCATCATCAGTTCGATTTACAACTCTCATCTCATCAAGTTCTCAGTCTCTCAGAAGTGCAAAAGTGTAGAATTTGTGTTCAACTAAAGATCTCCAACAACAGCAACTATGGCAACTAAAAGTAAAAAGTGTAATATATAAAACTAATGCTAGTATAATCTCTATCTAATAGTTATTTCGTGCATAGTGTTTGACGTAGAGGAAAACAGTTCCGACAGGGAGCTCATCGAATCGGCGGACTTCATCCTCAGGAAGGCGATAAAAGTGTAATTAAAGGTAACAATTTGTTTTTAACATTCAACTATATACTTAATCTCATTTACATCATCATCTTCATCTCCTCGTTTTATCTTTTTATCTTCATCTCCTCAATCTTCTCTCTCTAGTACCTCTTCTCCTCAAATATAAAATTCACAAAATTACTTGCATTTTAACATTCTGATATTATGGAATAACACAGTGTCACATTTGCCATTATGACCAAATCGCCTCTACTTATGACGAAATTATGTATATTGGAGAAGATTACCGTCGCGAATGCTACCGGTGCCATTTAAATAAATTAAAGATGAACAAATACCTCAAGACTGTACTCTCTGACGAAAGCGACATGCACCAGTGGATGCAATGCTTTACGGAAATTTGCTATTCTAAATATTGCTTACTTAAAATTTACCACCACCCCAAGGAAAAGAAAGTGGAGTTCTACATATATCGACACGGGAAACAAGCTTGCGGGCACAAACGGCTATTAATTAAGACGGATTTAAAATACAAAATAAATGCAGAGATACACATGGATGATTCAATGACTGTATCTATATCTATGGAGTCACTAAGTCTAACTCACACTCATTACTTTACGATAACTTCACAGTTAAACAAAACAAAGAAGTTTTTTCCTCACGTATTCTCCAACACACGAAATAATTAATCCCCTTGACTTTAATTTTTTGAGAATGTAATTGGTCCCTGCTTGAAACGAACCTCACCAATAGCATGCACCATTGCCAGTAGAGAACGTTATTGTATTACCATTACCATGAAAGCAGCGATAGAAGATTCAAGTAATAATAACTCCAGAAGTTCCATTTCTGTGAGAAAGTCATTACCGTGACTATCCAGATATGTTATTGAATTTTGCAGCCACAATAATGAATCCGATTGGATTCTTTTGCATTGGATAGGTGATACAAAAATATAGCGAATTGTGTCCCCCGTCGTCGTAGAAGTTTTAGTCAAGATTAATTTGCTAACAGACTATCGATTTTTCTTTCCGAAAATGGGAAATATCATAGTAATTAAGTATTAATCATAAGTAATTAGTGTATGCCAGTTTAATACATTGCGGCATAATCAGCTTATTATTAAGAAATTGTTTTCATTTTTTGTTTGACCTTAAAGTTTTTATGATTAATCTCACTATGACCATGTAGAGAGATATAAATATTTGTAAATAGTTGACAACTGTAATACAATATATACAAAGTATTTGCTTGAAAAATAAATCATCTAAAATGTCATTCCCGTCATCTACTCAATTACGCCCTTATATGTATGTCTTTGCACATGTTGTCCTTTCAGTTCAAGTTTATTCCTAATTACCCTAAATCGGAAACGAAGATACGAGTGTGTACGTTACACATTTATACATACACAATACCATATTGCATTATATTTGAAACTATATATTGCCAGTCTAAATATATGCAGCACACAATTCCCATTTTCAAGATTTAAGGGACTGGCTACTTTTTATTCGTGTTTTGTTTATACAACACTCCCTCACTCTCAATACAAAGAAAATGAAGCTCCGCAATGGGAAAAAGTAAGTTATTTTTTCTATATTTACATCATCAAACTAACATCGCATTCGCTAAAACTAACATCATCGAAGTTTACTTTAATCACTGAAATTTTTACATTCATTTCCAGCTATCAATCCAAAGGCGTTCTTCCAACAATTCTGGCTGCCAGAACGAAAATGCCCCGTAGTAAAGTTGTGGTTGTTTGTATATAAATGTTTTTACTTATAATAAATCAAACTACTATCTCATTCATAACTCAGTAGACAGCATTTTAAATATGCCAATTCCAAGCACACGATATTATGATAATTTCTTGGGCAGATAAACGTCTATAGAAAAACCGTTTCAAAAGTAGCTTAAATTAAAACAAGCACTAAAGGTAACTTTGCTGGAGCATTTAATAGCAGACCTTGCCATAGAAATACACACAGACAAGTTATATTTTTGATAAGTAGAAAGAAGTTATCTATAAGACTAGGTATCGATACATGTCTCCAGATCCATTATGTCGAAGTAGTTAATTTAATGGTGGAATCGCTCTCCGCAATGATTAATTCCCCCGACATGGACTATGTCAAAAGTCAAAACCCAATCCTTCAATGGATTGAATCAATATGAAATAATCTCATAGATTGCAGCGCAAAAGTAAAACATTGCGCTGCAAACCCTCAATTTCAAATTGGTTTGAATTGTTATGAAATGGAAACATGCAGATAACATGTTAGCTGTCAGAGCCCACCATAAAAAATTGAAAACACTTCAGTGAAATCAATGAGGACAGTTCACTGCCCGTTTCAAAATAATTTTCCTCCCATTGTTTTCAAAAGATTTTGGAGAGTAGGTTGATCAGTCATGAATGCGGTTGGACAACCGCAAAAGATACATTAAAGTTTCTTCAAGAAACTAAGTTGTCTTTAGGTTTCCCAATAAATCTGCATTCACAACAAATGGTCATTTTTAAAAGGCTGGCGAATATTAAATAGACCATCTAGAGAAGATTTGACCCTTTGTTCATGATAAAAACCAACTGAATATTAAAACCCAAAATGCACATATAGAAATGAAAATTATTACGAAGACAAAGCATGATTCTAATAATGATGTACTTAACTTGTTAAGTACATCAAGTACTAGCTTATTATTATGCCACTCACATACCACATGAGACAAATTTGGCACAATTGGTTTTTACCTATAATTTGTAATACCACTAGATCTTGTTAAAAAAGTTATCACCTTTCTAATTCCATATCATTGAGAAACAACTTTTACCTATGAAGATTCAAGAGATAAAAAATAGAAATTTCAGGATATAATCGCCATGCGCAATTATGTTAAACCAACACCAGAAAAATAACACGTTATAAGGTACAGGAAGAAATTGAAAAAAAATATTTTGATATTTGATATGAGTTCCCCATCGATAATAAACGAATGACAACATATTTCGGCTGAAATAAAATCAAAGCTGTTAAAAAAAGAAGCAAGATGGTTGATTTAGATGAATTTTGGCGAGTGGAAAAAATGTGAAGAAAAAGCGAACTGCTGTGAATAAGCAGAATTTCATTGATTACTAGTCAGAAAAACACATAGACGGACTCTGATTCAGTAAGGACTAACATAGTTGAGGAGTATATCACCGCTGGGCATACAGACAGAAAGACCAAGAACCAATACAGGAAGGCTATGTTCACAGAGTTGTATGTTTTTGATAGACCAAAGCTTCAAAAACGGATTCGATAACAGAAAATGAAATTGACTCTGTTACCCTTCCTTGATTTTCGGTGAGCCCTTTCAATTTGAAAAAAATAGGACATGTTATACTATGCAGATATAGGAGGGTATTAAACGTATATGTGAATACTATAATTGTCTTTTAAGTTTATGATAAGTAAATCTGGCTTGTCTTTGTGCCTTAAGCACATTCTGAATCTAAATAATTGAGCTATTTTTAATCGTAATTACTCTTTTAATTTGGTACAACAGCAATGTAATAAAATGTTTGATATTTGAAGGAGAACAAGCCGATATAACCCTCGCAATTGATTTCAATTCTCACATGTCATCTAGAATACCTATAATAAATAATGTACTTGATAATGTTTGGTCTTATCTTAAGATAATACACTACGATCCAGTTACGCTCAGTGTACAAAATTTACCACTTTTTAGGCTTTTTTACCATCACAGTGGTAAAAGTACACTTAATGGTTAAAATTAAAATGCATTTAGTGGTAAAAGTGGTAAATTTTAGCGATTGATTAGATAGATTAGTACAGATAACAAAGATTTCTAATTATCCCCTTAATTAATCAAATTAATTCTATTTACTTAATTGTTATCCAAAAGTTTTAAAAAAAATGTTACTAAAACCAAGATTGCATTTGGTATCGCTAAATAAATATTGATATGAAGGCAATTCAATTGGAATTAATTTCTGAATAAGGGCTACTATTATCTAATATTGATGCACTTATATATATGCAACTCTGATTAGATTAATGAAAACGAATCATCCATCAGCTGCTAAGCTATTTCATACTTTGGCAAAACACGAAACCACTACTAAACTAAACTTTACTACATACCACTACTTAGTGGTATTTAACGTTAAATACCATTAAACACCACTTACCACTAGTTAGTGGTAAATGGTATTTTGTACACTGGTTACGCTATTACTAGTGATATACGGCTAGCCAACAAATAGTTTCATAAACGTAGAAAGCACTTAGCTTAGAGCTTATCAATCTGGGGGAACTTCTGCATTATTCGGTGAGTCGAGAAAATCAATAAGGGTCCCCCAAATTGTCAAAAACCTTTTGACATAAAATTAAAAATCGTCATATTGGCATAGTGATTTTACACGATGCACCCCACTACATCAATACCTTACGTAATGATAAGATCACGTAAGGTTATGACAAAAATAGGTTAGGTTTAGATGTGCATTGGTGTATTAATTACATTTTACATACTAATGTAACTATGATCTCTAATGGGAAGTACAAGTCCAGGTGCCATAAATTATCGTAATCGTTGGAATATTTACACTACACAGACAGCAATTCAATGTAATTACTATAAACTTCATTTCAACTCCTAATTCCAGCCTCGGCACCATCTAAAAACCAAAAGTAGAAAAATATATAATGTCACAAATTGGTTACTTTTATAAATTAGTATAACCTGTCATATTTGTGGATAATTTGTACGTGTTATGTGTTTATATTTGGCCTAAAAGAGTATTTAACTTCCCACTTCTAGTTTTCCCCCGAGGAGAACAGCTCAGAATCAATTTACAGTTTAAGACAATTATTAAGTCGCAGGAATTGGGAAAAGTCCCATACCATTTTTCAGTCGGATAATTTGGCAAAAAATGCAGATAATTTGTCAAAATGTATTACTAATGTCCAAGTTATATTTATTATAGCTTTGCAGTCAATAAAAACAAAAGTTATCATTAATGACTAGTACAGTATGATCACGTTGTCAAATAGGCAGTATTAATGAGTATTGTTGGAGTAAAACTATTGTAAAGTATCATTAACAAGTCATAGTTATGGCAAGTTTTGTAAAGTTTGAAGAGCAAAACCTAAAAAAGGATATTATACAAGGCGTAAAAGATCAAAAGGTGAGGGATAAATGCGTGATACAAATTATAATGCATTCACATGAACAACCATCTCATTAAGGTACTGAAGCTAGTATAAAGCCTATATTATACCGTCTGAAGTCATGAAGTGTCTTCACATTTTATCAAGTTTTGCCAAATTATCCGTCACGTTTTGACACATTATCCTACACGTTTTGACACATTATCCTACACGTTTTGCCAAATATCCGACTCGTTTGTCAAATTATTCGTCAAGTTTTATCACGTTTTGCCAAATTATCCGACACGATTTATCCCTTTTTGCCAAATTATCCGACACGATTTATCCCGTTTCGCCAAATTATCCAAATTTGTCAATTTTGAAAAAATAGTATGTCAAATTGAAATACCACCAAATAGATAATTTATCATAATATATGCCCAATCAAAAGGGTATATATCACTCACCACGTCATTATTTGCCACGGGACATTTTAAAAGAAGTCGGTTTAGCATTAAACCCAAATCTTAACATTTTAATACAGGCATGGTTGGGTATTGGAGCTCGGCTGTGGTGCTGTAACATAAAACAAATTTTAGGAAAAAATTATTGGTGATTACTGACTCCGCTAATGATATCGAAATCCTCATTGTAAATCTGGTTATTAGCATCAGAATAATTAAGTATAATTAAGAAACAGCATTATGAATTATTATAATATATTATATTGAGTCCAAAAATGAAAATACTTTTTAAAAATTTCAGACTTCAGTTTTAAAGAAACTTAATACAGTGTATACGATTTCGCTTAAACGCTTCCATCGCCCACGATATTTTGATGGGCTGGTAAGAGTAAATTCACGACAAAATTTTTAAAGAATCTTGATTTCTCTAACTTTTGAAAGGAAAGTAACTTAATAGTTCCTATTTGTTTTTGGCTTTTAAATAAGTACAAATAGAATTAAAAACTTTGTATGAAGTTAAATTTTAATTATTTAATAACTTTGGACTTACTCAAACTGGACGACGTTGGGAAAAAGTTTTCCTCTCATGTCGTTTTTATGAAATGTATGGATGATCTTCATAGTAAGCATTTTTAATGTTCACATAATCTGTAGGCGGCATTAACCCTCAGCATTGCCAGATCAAGCAATTTGTACTTGAGATTGACGTGGACACTGAATGGAATTATATTTATTTCCAAAAGTATAATTTATTAAGCAGAGTTTTATATTTATTGTAAAAACTGTGCTGATCATTGATGAAAATTGATTCATTAAGGAAGACTAAGAATAATATAAATAGCTGCTGCTGTAATTCATTTTTGATTTCAGACATATAATAAGTTATCAATACAAAAATAGGCATAGTCACAAAATGGTAAAAATTGCTTTTACTGTAAGTATATATTATGTCATCTTCTAGGGATTCATTAATTCAAGTAAGCAACAATCTGCTGAAAAATTGAGAACAAATTTAAGATGATAACATAGACAGAAATATTATAAATTTTCATACCTCCTCCAGTGTACAACTATGTTACCAACTATGAATTTTGATATTTTGTTAATTTTATGGATATTTAACACAGATATAAACTGTTTCTAACAATAAATATTCGGTCAGATCGCCAAAACTGTCTCCTTTCGTTTTCTTTCAAGATGACTGCCGTTTAGGTGGCTTCGCTTTTCTTTCGTAGCCTTGTGGCTTACGGAAAGATATTATGTTAGGCAGTAAAAGTCCCCTAGTACACTTGAAGAAACTGACCCTCACAACACCGCCTACCTCCAACGCTTTCATACTTAACATACTGCTTAAATATTTACTATATCTGTACTTCAGGCATTGTTTTAGCATTATATAAGACTATAACACAATGACATCATTTAGAGACACTTTATGGCTTTCAACGGCTTCCACCCCTTGCTCTAATTTTGTCCCGTTCAAGGTTGCAGTGCAGGCGAGTCTACGACTGCATTTTAGAATGCATGTACGATGACATTTCTCTTTTAGTGCAGTGAAATAAATATTTGTTGTTGCTTTCATACACAAATTCTCTAGCTATGCTATATTGTATCATTTTACAAAGGAAGTAATACATATATACGTGGTTCAATTTTATGATTTTTAGTATAAATTTTTATATTGGCTGAATAAGTGCGTGCTCTACTTACAATCATAGTACCCTAATGGGTTAAGGTTTTATGGTAAAAAACCCAACCTATAAAGTAAGCTATCATTTAGTTATGTAAAACGTATTAACTTCCTTATAATTCTATTAAAAACTGTAAAAAAATTAGAGCTTTTTCGCTTTTATCTGTAATAGATGTCACATGCAACAAATAGCAACTATTATTACAGCATCACGCTTATTTCAATCGCTGCGAAGCTAAATATGTATTGTTTGTATACATAATTGGACTCAATTTCAACTTATCACTTAAATAGTGATAAATGTGTAAAATCTTATACTGCGTAGTTTTTAGTTGGTTATCGTATAGTATTTAAGTACAATGATACATGTACATGGTATAACAGTTCCGTATTTCAGAGGGGCAAGGTTTTTATATAAACCATATTATAATGTATAACATAAGGTACATAAATGAAAATGAGGCAAAACTTACCTAAAAATCACTTAAAATTGCTTATAATTGGGAAGCTTCCCGCTTTAGTGGCATTTCCTAGTCGACACCTTGGTCTCTTGAAAACGACGTCCCAACTTGATTATCATTATGCGACAAATGACTATACTTCAGTCAAATATAATTCTCGAATGATTATATTAAAATTAAAAAGCTGTCTTATAGCATCGTTATAAGGTATTCATGTTATTAAAAAGCATTAAATCTTTGAATCAGTCCCTAATTATGATTGCATTAAAATTCCGACATTTCCATTTATCTAAAGATTTCCACGATACTTCATGATGGACAGACCATCATAAAGTTACCTTTTTTAACTACTGCGGTAAAGTATTTAACAACAGACGATTAATCAACAGGACCAATAATATGTATGTCGGGAAACAAACGAAATGTGCAACAAATGTAGTATTTAAGTGTATATAATATAATGCAGTTTTATATTGTAGTAGTTATATATGGAACATTATATAGGTATCAAGGAAGGAAGACTGATTGGCGTCAGCGGAAGGTCTTCGTTTCTCAGAGACATACAGTAGGGATTAAAACAAAACACACGTGTATATTATGAATATTGGATGAAACCTTGTGGGAAAACAGAGCCTACATAGATAGTCCATATATCAACCTATAGGATTTGCGAATTTGGCAGTTTAGTGAGTGATATTTCTCCCTGTGGTCTTTTAAAAGTTCAATAGTGCTAATGTTCCATGAAATATGTTTTAGGAGGTACAAAAATGTATAAGTAAGCGACCAGAGTTCAACTAGCCGGTGGGTAGTGGCTAGGGGGCAAAAGTGGCTAGTGGGCAAAAGTAAAAATGGGACTAAAAGGTACACTAAAGGATGAAAAAATTGGCACAAAATTTTAAATATTAGGTACTTTTGCCCCTTTTTCCCACTTTTCGAGTCCACTTTTACCCTTTTTTCAGTCACTGTAATAATAAATAACCAAGTTTCGAGGATGACATTGGACCGCTCATGCTGTCATTGTGTTATAAGCATATAATATTTATACATAGTGGACAGTATTCCCTGTCTGACTTTGTTGGCTTTGAGAATAATATGTAAGAAGGGTTCCAACAGGCTTAAATACAAACCCAAAACTTGTATAGGATTTAAATCAATTTTCTTAAGAGTGAGCTACTTTATATTATACAATTTATGTACAGGTACACATACAATTCCTATTCTTTATTCTGTACACTTTGTTCTATTTCTTCCAACACCGACTAAACACAAAGTATAGTGATTCAAACACATGTGTATAGTATGAAGGGGTAGGGGATATTCAACATGCATTCTATTTATCATTTTATTCAATTTATTCAATTTTTGTTATTTTCAATTATCAACAATGCCCAATGTTTTCGAAATTTATCATTTTATGGATACTGCGATTTTAACATGGTGACTTACCGTCAATCCCAATGGCAGAAAGAGTTTATACTGTCGAATCAAAATGGCCAACCCTGGACCTTAACAGCCTCAAATTATAACAAAACGCTATTCGGTCGTCATCAAAAAAATCCTCGAGATCTGTCAAGAAACTTGTGCAGTGTGAATATTCTAATGGAGCCAGAAACTGATTTGAAAAATCTGGTTAAACCTTTTGGAAAAGAAATAAATCGACTCAATTCAAGATTCATAGTCGTCATTAAAAATGAATTGAAGTGGATGAATCCAAAATGGCAATCAAGTCTCATTACATATTTGGCGTCTCCGCTTTTTATTTTGGCAATGGAAGGTGGGAACAATTATTCGGTTTACACGACAATTCTGTACAATCCTGACACATGGTTTCCAGTATTTTCGCAGCTCGAAATTGGAAGCTCCGAAGAAACGTGGGAAAGGATTTGGAATACATTAAATGGAAACCTTCATGGAATTCCAATTGGTGGTCTTTATGACAACTTTCGGTTTGATGGTTTCCAAAAACTGGAAAAATGCAGGAAACCAATTTACACAACAACGAAAATGAAGTTGTCCAACAAAGATTGTCCAAATTCAGTGAGAGCTGTTGAGTTAATGGCTGAAAGAGTTAACTTCACTGCTGTATATGCAACGATTTTGGAATATTTAAATGAAAAACAAAAACGATGTGGAATTATTGATATGTTTGCAAGTCTAGTGAAGCCTTATAAAATAGATTGGGATGAAACTCTTTTCATTGAATATTTTATGGAAATGATTCCGTATTACTGTGAAGCCAATCTTCGATTCCTTGACACTCCTCTGACAGTTCTAGTTCAAAATACATTTGATGACTATTGCTGGTGGCTGATATTCTCGCTTTTCCCGATTTCATTTTATCTTTTGGGCTTAAGATTCACATCTGTCTATAAAAAATTCGAATTCATACTTGTATCTACAATAGCTGTTATTTTAAAGGAGGAGGTTCCCACTAGAGGAAGAAATATCTTGTACTTGATAATTGTTTCCATGGGATTTGTAATTGCTACATTTTATGAGGAGTGGATAACAAGCGAGATTATTGCACCGCCTGACAAAAGACAGCTTAAAGACTTAAGAGATCTCGTAGAAAACGGACACAAGTTTTTGTTAGAGAAAGACACAAGACGGAATGTGGATGCCGAGAGCCACAAATATTTTCAGAAATATAAAATTCTGCATAAATATAATACAAGTACTTACAGATTTAACTGGCAAACTGATGCATCACTTAATGACATGAAAATGGAGTACAGGATTGTTACATGGAAGTTGTTAACCAACTTTTCCTTGTCACTATTTGTCGTAATGGACAAAACTGAGAGTGAATACATCGTGCAGTTAATACCATCTAAAATGTCTTCAGATGGAGTTTGCATGACAGTAAAAGAAACAGATCTCGTTGATCCGATATCTTATACATTCCAAGATTGCTACCGTTATAAATTTCAATCGTATTTTCATGTCATGCAAGAAAGAGGGTTCTTAAAATATTTTAAACAACAATACGATTTCAAGTGGCAATTAGAGTATAGAATTTCTTATTCCAAACTGAAATATAAAGAGTCTCGGAGTGTGGCGATAAGTCTTTCGATGAAGATTCATACCATTTTCTTTGTTTGTGGATATTTCTTACTTGGCTCATTTATTGCTCTGTTTCTTGAAAGATTGTGGCATCATAGATTTACTTTGCAAGCACACGTTTTAGAGGTTTTTAAAAAAATTAAGATTTTTCATAAAAAGATTAAATGTGCAGATCGTGTATTTCCAGTTGCAACCGAAGAGGTCTTTGAATTGGGTAAGTTATATAGTAATTAATCTAACATAAGTTGACTGTCCAGCATATATTACTAGATTACTACGGGGAAATAAATAATAGGAATTATTTTAAATCGAAAAATCAAATTTGCATTTAATGAAACTCGTTGGTAGATAGTTTTTATTTTTTCCACATGCATGACGTCCTTTAAAGAACCAAATAGCCTATCTCCACTTTTCGTTTTGTGTACGAAATAGCCTAAATCCATTTTTCGTTTTGTGGACGAAATAGCCTATCTCCATTTTTCGTTTTGTGGACGAAATAGCCTATCTCCATAGCCTAGACTCTCTCGACATAGCAGCTATACATGGCGCAGCATTTAGGCTCCATGGCGTTTAGGCTATTTCGTCCACAAAACGAAAAATGGAGATAGGCTATTTCGTCCACAAAACGGAAAATGGAGATAGGCTATTTCGTCAACAAAACGAAAAGTGGAGATAGGCTATTTGGTTCCTTAAGGGACGATGAGCTTCTTATTTTTTTTCAAACAATATTTTAGAATTTTGTTTTTCAATTGGAAATATGGCAGTAAACTATTATGTCAGATAACATTTTTAATGGTTTAATTTTTGTCTTGAACATTCTTTTTGCAGGTAACAATAATCTCGAGGTGGATAGAGAAAAAAACAGCAACCAAAATGACGAGTTCCTAACAGTGCTTACTTGATATCGATTAAACTATTGATTGCATCCATTTGATACTTTAAATAAGGAATTATTATCATTATATAATATAATCAAACAATATGTTCATTGGTTGAATAAGTCGGGGAAAAATAATTATTTGTTATTTCGGGAAAAGTATTATTTGATTATTTTTTAGAAATTTAGTTGCCTCAAGTTCAGCTTTATTCAAGTGAAAAACATAGGCCCATCAATTACTCTAATTGAACTCGGTGTGTAGCAAAGCATGACTACCACCGCTTTTCACAACGAGTCAATGCTTTTTGAACACATTTCTGTCAAAAATGCAGAAAAGTACTAAGTTTTTGAAAAAGCAGTCATATTTTTTACTTTATTATTTTTTCCCCTTTTAATACAAGTAAATTAAAGAAACTGAGGCATATTGCTGTATCAAAAAACGAAAAAGGCAAGAATGGGCTACTTTTCAAAAACCTTACATTTACCTTTTTTATAAAATGTCAAAGAAATTAAAAAAGGCCAAAAAAGTTCTTTTAGTATCCTGCTCAGAATAAATGGCTGAATATCTTTAGGCCTAACATTCTTTAGGACTTTACATGCATTTTTTGCCTGCGAAATCAGATCTAACTGAGTACCTTGCCTTAAACATTCATGCACCGCTCTAGACATGCAATTAAATAGTAGTGCATTACACTAGTAGTACCCTACTTACATCTAGATTTAACTTAAGGAATAGACAAATACTTTCCTGCCTTGAAAGACAGAAATGAAAGAAAATATAATTCGTCTTGTAGAAAGTGAAATGACTGAGAGTGAGATCCGAATATATTAATAAGTAGCTGAATTCTACTTATTTTCAGTTTAATTGTCCAATGGTTCTTCACAAAATTCACATCAATATTAGTATTCCATAAAATAATATTAGATTGGCATCTTTCTATGCAAAAAACTTCTAAGCTCAAAAGAGACACAAGTGTACATGTATATCTTATGGTATTATTGTGTATGTAATTAAAAGCTGAAATTGTCTTTACTAATTATGTAAGATTATTTAAAATATTTAAACATTAAAATATTTGAACATTAAAATATTTAAACATTAAAATATTTAAACATTAAAATATTTAAACATTAAAATATTTAAACATTAAAATACAAATTCCCATTTCATGTCTAGAAACATTAACACACTACAACGTAAGGTAGTGGAACAAATCCAATACAATGCAGTGCCAAAATACTGTAGTACATTTATTGGCACTTGTCCAGACCATTATTATAATTAATATAGTCAGAATCTTAAATTTATCACTTTCAGATATTGCAGATGAGTAGTTTAAAAGAAACCGTGAAACATTATCTATGCTGCAATGCTTTGTGGTAGAAGTGGAACAAAAAGAATACGGAGGCTAATCAATACTTCTAAAATATTTAGGCTGTGTACATATATGTGTAATAGCTATTTTAGCATCGAAAAGACCTTGTAAATTGTAAGCCTTATAAGCAGCACTCCATTTGTTTCCAAATCGATTATATATGGCAGTTCTCAGAAGTAAAACTTATCGGAATATATGTTAATTTCTACGGTTCTACAACTAAAAACTACATAATGTCATTTTAAGCGACGTAACAATGTTGAAAATAAATGATACAACTTTGTCTCTTAAGGACTTTCAAATCTCCCACAAGAAAGTAACAATAAATACAATTGTAATGCACAAAGAAATGTAAAATATAGTAGAAATATTTGAATTATAGAATGTTATAGGGCGTGGGCGTTTTTCCAACACGTTTGACATAAAGTGTAATTAAACGATATTGAATGATCTAACCAGAAATAGTAGAGACTCGAATGACTTCTGTCTTAAAAAAGTTGTTAGCAATGGAATATTCTCGTTTTCAAATCCAGAGAATAAAGAAATTGGTAGAAACCTATTTTTATGAGTTCCGAATATTATTAAGCATTTATTTTGGTTTTACCAAACTTTGAGTTCATTACATTTGTAAGGTTGTAAAACTGCCGTATGTGGTTGTAAAACTGCAGTGGCTGGTTGTAAAACTTCAGTAGCTGGTTGTAAAACTGCAGTGGCTGGTTGTAAAACTTCACTACCCCAGGATGTAAAACTTTAGATGTGAAAATTACCAATACCAGATAGACACGGAGGCTTCGTGTCTATCCCTGTTGTTTTACCTCTAAAATTAGACCAGATATGGAACTCACTAGAACATTAAACCATACTATATCGTAAATGTCAGAATATTAACCATCTGAGTGGCTATTAAATGCACATATAATAGTAATGTTATAACATCTCTCAAGAGTGTGTAAATAAAATACTACAGTTCTATTCCTAGTCTCATACTTTATATGTTGTCTTTTGCAAACACAAGACATTCAACACCTACTGACTTCATACATTATATGCCTAAATTCCAAAAATAGGTCGAGCTAAGCTCCAGCATAAACAATATTATTATTAGTAGCATTATTCTACTTAATAAAACCGCTTGATATTCAGACTCAACGGGTCTTACGTTTGAGTGGTCTGTATTGCTTTTTTACGAATTAATTGAAATCTGATATTCAACTATCGATTTTCAAAAATCTTCTGAATTCAGACAATTTGGCATTCACAATGTTTCATAAAATTTTCAACATTTTAATGCTCTTAAAAAGTTTGACAGTCACACTAGCCATCCAAAATTTGTCGGGTTTTAGAAAGTGCGACTTTAACTTGCTCATTTCCAAAAACTCGGAATTGGGACAAAAATTTCTTATATCTAATCAAAATGGTCAACCTTGGACTGTGGCTACCTACGACTATCAGAGATCTTGGATTAATGCAAGATATCCAATAGGGATGTCAAAAACGTTTTGCGCTATTAATGTAGCGGTAGAGCCGGTTTCTTCGTTTGACGTGGCGAAATCCTTTGGTCAAGAAGTAAATCGTCTTACGTCCAAATATATTATAATCTACAATGGAGTAAAAGCAACTAAAGACTTCGAATGGCTAAGAATGGCTAAATCAAAAGTTATTACTCCATTATACATTATTATAGTTGTCAAAAATAAAAATTCTGTTTTTATTCTTCAAATGGCTGGAAGGGAAGGACCTATGCAAATAAGAATTGCAAACATCACAGAGGAAGACAAATGGGATGACATTTGGCATCATTACAACGGCCACCTAAATGGGGAAACAATATTGATTACGGACAACCGCCTTCCTGCAAATGAACTCATCAAAAGAAGTAACTGTAAGAGATCAATATACTATAACATCAGATATTGGAAATCATGGACTGAAAGTTGCGTGGATGGTTCTAAAACAGTTGAGGAAATTGCGGGAATGTTAAACTTTACTACTCATTATGGGAATATGGAGGCTATTTTCCCAAAATTAGCCCATTTCTTCCCTACTTTCATATTTATACCAACCACTATTCCTCATTATCACTTAACGTACATATGGGCCAACATTTTTGTTGTTGAATATTATATCGAGGTGGTTGCAATATACTGTCAAGCGAAAGAATCATTTCAAAATATTTCCATTAGTGTTTTAATACAACGAACATTTGATGCATTTGGATGGTTTTTTATCCTTACACTTTTTCCTATTGCAATTGCAATTTTTAATATCGGTTCACGAAGTAATGCTAGGCAAATATTTTTTTCGACAATTGCTCTACTTTTGTATCAGGAGTCTCCTATTCCTAAAAAAAGGTTTTTCTATTCGATAGTTATGATTGGGGCATTTGTCATTGCAAATCAGTACGAAACATTTATAACAAGTGAAGTTGTTGCACCTCCTGATATAAAGCGATTTCTTAACTTCAAAGAATTAATTGAGCATAATTATAAGCTAGCAATGATTGGAGATGAAAGTTATCTGTTTCGCCTTCAAGGTGAAAGTAAAATATTCAAAGAGTATAAAGTATTAGAGAAAATTAATTCCAGCATTTATATATTTGACCGAGCTAACATATTAGATAGAACAGAATATTATAATTATTTCTCAAGATTGACTCACGATCATACAGACCATAAGGTATTTGATCTAATCCATGAAAAAGAACTTCTAGAACGCATATTACAAGTTCCAAAAACTGCGCCCAAGCCTATTTGTATGGCGGCCTTAGAGTCAGCAGATGAAAGACCTAGGGTTTTGACGTTTGGAAAAGCATTTCGAAATCTATATTTTGAATGCTATCGAAAACTTTTAGAGAAAGGATTTGTAACAATGTGGCGTAAAAATTACGAATTTGCAGAATCTTTGCGGGCAGTTATAGCCACTTCACAAAATAAATACGACGATACACAAGCAAAAAGTATAAGCCTTGATATGAAAATTCACACCATCTTTTTTTTCTGCGGTTATTTAATAGCATCATCTTTCGTTATTTTTGGAATTGAGATTTTGTTGCACAAATGGTTGATATTCTATAAATATGTCCTATTGCACATATAGAATTGTTGTTTAATATTTCTCTAAATAAAGGCTTTTAAGGCACCGCAGTTGATAATATGAATTACATAAACTACAAAAATGTCCACATATTTCTTGGCATCCCAAATTGCATAAAATTATTTACACACCACGAATTAGTAAAGTTACTAATTACACAACAGTGCAACAAATTATTTCTAATCAATTTGACGCAAATGATATTGATATTATGAATTTAATATAATATAGAGATACTTTCACATTACGGTTTCAAAGTAAGGTTTACAAATAAAAATTTATAGATAAAACGATAGGCTAGAAACTTTTATATAAAATTTACTTAGTTTACGCATACGAAATTTTTTTTACATAATTAGGACCGACTCAGTGGTATTGTTGCATCAGAAAGCCATTTTACAACCTGCGTTAAAACACAAAAAGATAAATGTTTGTTTGGACAAAGACAAAACGAGTCTGTTTATACGTTTTGTCTGAAATAGTTGTTTTAGTTCCCTTGTTAAATAAAATTTGGTCAAAAACTACTACAAAAATTTTTTCAAAGTAATCTTAATTCTACATTTCGGTTTAGTTTGTTCACCAAAATCTTTGATATTGTTGCAAACGGCCATTTTTAAGAAAAAATTCAATTCAATCTGGAAATATTTGATTAGATGTTATAATCAGAGCAGACAAAATATGTATGTGTTAACGGCTGCAACCGTATTTATTAAAAAAGCAAAGATGGTCCTTTCCGTTTATTGGTAATAATAATATATAATATAATATATCCGAATAACCGTTGTATTGTGTTCGTTCGCGTCGACTTATGCTATCAGAGAATGTGTACATAATATAAAATATTACCGAAACAAGCTTATTATTAACTAGTGAACCCAGCTAAGGGGAAAATCTAAATCTAGCACTCAATAGAAATTCAGCAGGCCACCCAAAACAATTTCGAAAACATCCCATTAGGTTATTATTATGGTAACTTTGAAAATATATTATATACTATAACTTATATTTTAATTAATGTATTTTTATTTCTTCAGTGATAAAAAAATTAGCTACAACCCCAACTTTCTGATAAAATAGAATTTCCTACACCAAAATAATAACTGTATATTGTAGCATCAGATACAGGGAACAATAAAAGTCTATTTTCGAAAAAACTCCCACAAAGTAACCCAAAAGCTTCCTCATAAAATCAAAAAAATTAAATTCTCCGTGGGATTTTGGAAAAAACGTACAAATCCCAAGAGTACAACTAACGAATAAATATTTTCAAAGAATAAATAGTGACTGCTAGTACTGCCATTTAATCTACAAATAGGTGTGCAAGCTGGCTCAAAGGAATCCAGGGTAGTAAAAAGGTAGTCAAACGTAAACCCAGCTCTACTAAAAAATGTTGAATAAGTTTGTCGATATAGTGGAACGAATTTGGATAAGAAGTTCTGAAATGCTATTTAATAGTACGATCATTACGAAACATCCCCTTTAGCTAATCATTTTCATTCGATCATCACTCACCATTCAACCTTCTTAAGTAAATTTTTATTATTATTTTGATATTAAAATAATTAAGAATTACAATTAGAAACGACTCATTTCAGTGGTTTAGAGGAATTGAGCTTGCGCATTTTAGGGAAATTGCATAATATATTACATTATAGCCTATTTTGAAGTATTTTTCTAGGTGCTTATAATTAAATGTCGGCTGTGTTACATGGTGACTGTTGGGTGAACTATAGACTTTATTTTTAATTATTTTAATGATATGATATGATTAATGATGGAATGACATTTGGACTCCTGGCAGCCCAAATTATTAGCATTTTGCCACAATATCTGTCAATGACGCTTGTAGTGTACTATAGTGGCCTGTGTGCATAGACACAGAGGTAAATTTATTGCTTTATCAAGTCTACCATCGATTATAATATACATATTATAGTAGCCCCCAGCATGCGTGACTCTATTTCGAAAGGTAGGAATCCAGCATAATCATGAGTATTAGTTAATTTCGAAATACAGTAACCTATTAGCTTACTGTTAACCCATGGTGGACTTATTGTTATGCATACGCGCTTCGCTCTTGCGCATTGCAACAAAAAGCCGCAAAGTCCATGGCATAAAATACAGTTACATAGATACATACATACATACTTGAAACATAGTTGGAAATAATTTTATATATAGTGATTATTTACCTCGTTCTATGTAGTATTTATAGAGTATAACCTAGCTCGTTTAGTGAACTACCACCTATTAAATTCACTTTGTTAACTATTTTGAGTTAACTTTGTTAACTCAAAATATAATGTTTTCTTCTTCAAACACAGAACATTCCATAACCACTGACCACGTACATTATATTATGCCTAAATATTCCAAAAATAAGTCGAACCCCAGTCTTAACCCAATAATTATTATCATCAATCTCCTAATAATACTTCTATAGGTAATCAAAAATCAATGCTTGAATTGTCTCTATTCTTCTTGTAGTTATTAATTGAAAGCTGACATGCAATATTCGATTCTTAAAATTAAACTGCGTCCACTTTTTGTCATTCACAATATTTCAAAAAACTATCAGCGTTTTTATGTTGACGGTTACACTAACTGTCTAAAATTTATAAAAAGTTTAGCTAGTTTAAAAAAGAATATTACAAACATACTATTCCAATCTGGAGATATAAACGTTTTCGTGCGGAATTTCCAATTAATCGCAGCTACAGAGAAAGGTTTAAAACATTCTTTCGGAGCCGAATGCTGTGTGTTATGGAGCATCTTTTTCCCTATTTAAACTTTCTTGTAGCTCTTTTGGTTTTTGAGTTGATTCCATTGCTGCAAAAAAGTTAAGAGGCAATACGATAGTCAGAATAACTTGCCGATTGCCCACGAACAGTTCCCTTAACCATAGACTGTGGCCACCTATAATAATGTCATTACGATGTTAAAAATTTACCATTTCTAAAAATTTCTATGAATATGTAAAATCTTAATCATCTCAAAATGAAACGATTCTTTGATTGTAATTGTAAATGAAAAATATACTTCTTTAAGTTTAATTTCAGTAATGAATTTTATAAGTGAAATGTAACTATAACATACTACATAAAGAAGTTTAATAAAGTCCAGTTATAATAAAATAATTGGCCAATATTACATTTACAACCTCCTTCTACGCTTGATGACCCTAAGTAATTTAATTTTGTATTTATCTATTTGAACAGTGGAATGTGACTGTAACTGTACGTGGGGATAACAAATACCTAAACATGGGTTAGGAAATATAAATTGTTGACAATTAAAATTGATTTTATTGCCTACTGTATTAGGGGAATCTATATCCATTTATTTCCTATTCTTAGACGCAATTTTGAGACGAAAATAATAGCTGTCTTCAGTTTTGAGAAACATGTTGAAGAATTGTAACTTCCAATATATATCATTGCCCTACTATACAATTAATATATCATTGATAATACATGATGGGTATGGGTAATAATTACATACTATGTGAGAGATTGTTTTAGGCTAAAGATTATAGCTTCACATCAGATAACAGTGACAATTTATGTGGTAATGGTAATGTTAAAGATTTATTTTACTTACAGATGACTACTGACAACTGATTTTTCATCGTCATTATCAAGATGATAAAACCAACACAAATACTTTGTTGATTTAACACGAAATCACACAAATGCACTTTAGAGCTAGAATACACACCAATTTCCATGAAAGCCCAGAGTATAAATATTTTCCATTGCATACAGTCGTGCAGTAATTACGTATCTCACTCTCATTTGCATTAGAGTGTAAAGAATATTTCATAACAATTTTTAAATCGAAAATTCGTTCTAAAACTAACAAGAGGTAAGACTAACTTAATTTATACCTTCATTTTAATATAACTTTATTAACAGCGCTATTACTTTATTTTATTTATAACTCTATTTTAAACTAATAGATGAACGTATTTAATTAATTTTTTAAAGATAGCTATTAAGGCTATAAAACATTTATATTGGCAGAAATTATTAAAAGTTCCAAATTTTCAATTACAGGAGTCATTGGTCTTATTTATTACTTTTTTCATGGTAACTTTAAATGGCTGTTTTGGTTAGTTTTAAATAATAATCTCTTAATTGCAGATGGCTGCTTTAATCTCACTTTTTCGGAAAGATGCTCAGCCACAGAATGTCGATTTAAAAAATCAAATTGTCTCGACTATTAGATCTTTACACATTTCATGTGCATTTGAATGCTTGGCGACGGCAAAATCTTCTGACAACTTTATCGGAATTTGCATTCTGCACAAGGACGGTGACGAGAAATTTGAAGACAACGGTAGAAGAATTAAGTCGGGCTATATTTTTGTAGTACGACCCTCGGACATGACGTCTATTGGAGACACCCGGCACCGCCAGGCTTACAACATGATGTTCAAAGATATTGAAAATAAGAAAGGTGTTTGTATTATTGGATTCAGTCAACAAGATAAAGTTCTGAAAGGCACGTCAGGGACTTTCAATACTTCGTTTGCCACTACTTTGGTACCCAATAGACCAAGAGATTGTTTGTTTATCTTTAGAAGTCTAATATTTGGGGCTTTGATCAACTACAAACTCTCCGGTAGCCGAAATACTTCACCGCATGCTGCCTGCCTTGGGCTTTGCCTGTTTTTGATAATCAAAAACGATGGAGACAAAGGAGACTTGGAGAAGTTTCCCGTCTCTGAATTGGAACTATCTGATGAAACTGTATTTATTCGGGAATTATTCACGGCATTCAACGTACAGAAGTGTATTCTTGATATTGCAATCGACTATCAGGCCTACTGGAGGATCACACGTTGGGCAAGAGTTCAATACGCCATGAAAGAGTTAATGACAGGTCTCAAAAATGACATGACTGAACAAGAATTTCGAAACTCTCTTAATCGTCTTTCGGAAATTTATGACACCGGCTTTTTTGCGGAAATATTTCGTTGGCTCATCAAAATATTTTTCCCTCTTTTACCATAAATTTAATTCCCCTTTCTTGACAGCCTTCATTTCTATGATAGAATTAGAAAACTAACTTGATGTTTGATTTTGTGAAATAAAAATACTATTTCGTTTCTAATATCAATGAATCCAATATTATATTGTACAATAAATGACAAATTAAGCAAAACAAATAACAAATAGTAATTAAAATAGAAATTATGCAAAACCGATGTAAATTAATTTAGCTTAATTTCATTAATAATTTATTTCTAACTATCTACTAAATATAAGCATACCTAATATGGCGATAATAAAACTGCAGCATTGTTCGCAAATCACACTTTTCCATTGCCAATGAAATTAAACGTACAACTAAACTACACAACGTAATTCGCATCAGGGCATGAAAAAGGCAAAAAGCTACCTTTTTGCCTTTTTGCTGTTAAATGGGTTAATTAGCAATTGACATGTTGACAGTTGACAGCCAAGGATGTGAACAAAAAATACGATTTTAAAAACAGCAATTCTTAATTATCTTCAGTTATTCGGTCATTCATTAGACAATAAAACAATCGAAAACAAAAATAACATTGTAAGCAATTTTAAAAAAACACGAGGAAAAAAACAAGAACCTAGAGCTGTTCTAACCAGTAACAGTCAAATACTGGATATTTTGGTTGAGCTGATATATCTCATATAATATTGTACACACACAATACGCAGATGTTCGACCTGGCTCATTTTTTATTATACGGTTTGTCACAAATACATTATAGTTCATTTTGAATTGTGTAGTATTAGTAATAAATAGTTTAATAATCAAAAAAATCGAACTAGCATCTGCAATTTATCTGAATATTTGAATGTGTAGGACGGGGCAGTCTACAAAAGTTAGCTTTAATGAAGTATCACAGGTGGCGGTGACTACTCCAAAAAGGCAAAAAGGTAGCAAAAAGGCAAAACGGTGGCTTTTTGCCTTTTTGCTAGCAAAAATGCAACCTTTTTCATGCCTTGATTCGCATTTCTGTAGCCATATGGTTAAACACACAATGTTAACAAGTTTATGTTTCATTCAATAGGAATTTTCGTTGTACACTTTTGTAATTCTTTCCTCATTATTCAATTATTCATTATCATTTTCTCGTTCTAAAACTTTACCCGATACTCTATTTTCTTCATTTAGCAAGTTACTGAGGCTATATAACTGACAGATGTTAAAAACCGCTGCATTTATAAAGAGAAGGATTAATACAGATATAAAGTACTAGCAGTTTGGTCTTTTAGTTCTTGAATCGCAACTTCTGGCCAATATAAGTACTGTTTTCATAATTAAATAGTATAAACCTAATTATCGGAGAGCCAGTAGTAAGTAATAAGTAAGTGTTGTACTTTATTGGGTGATTGTTTGTCATATTCTTTTCTAAACCTGTTTTCCCAAAGTTTTTCACAAGCTAAAAAATGCTATAATTTGCCAACCTGCATAGGTGGTAAATAATTCGATTCTTTCGTGCTTGTCTTTGTGGACTTATCGGTCAGGAACGTAACTTAAGGAACTCATTCATCGTAAGATAGAAAATTATGATATACATATGCATAGTGATCCCTCAGCTCTCAACACATCGCCTTTAATCACAAAATTGCAACTCTTACAATTTCTTCACTGCAAAAATGACAAGCCTAAAAACTCGTATAATGCACACTGTAGAAGGTTCTACAGTTCTACTTACACATCTTTTCAGCGTCCAAAAAGCCGACATTGTGAAAGATTCAAGGACGATTGCACTGTCTGTTTTAGAGGTTTATTGACATGTTTATAGTTTCTACGTAGAATGAACAAATACAGAATATTCTGTTGACTCAATGGATTAACTCTTTGTAATGCTGTAAGAAAGAGTAATCCGTATAAGATAGAGGTCAGTCAACCTTTTATGTAGAAGCCTGTCCTGTGTTGCGAATAAATTCCAAGAAGATGATCTCATTCTATTCTACTAAATGGACTAATGACTATAAAACGTTATGGTATTAGTTGGCCCCAATTATGTACATGTCCATAAATGTTTGTGGAAAAATACTACATGTAAACTATATGTATGTCTGTATCTAAATCTGTATGAACGTTATCATATCAATTGTAAACTGATTGTTTCTAACCTTGCCAATCTACCGACAAATTATAGAAAGAAAATTTATAAAACGTGTAGACACAGTTATATAAAGTAACATAAATCATGCCAATAAGAAAATTCGAAAAAGCTTCCAATATTATTGTATATCAATCAGAACAGAACTGTTGGTTGGGATTTTGACTTACTACAAATAGACATATTTTGCGGCAGATACATTTTTATAATTATTGCTACTGTTGATAAGTCTGGGCAGATAAGCTACCTAACGCAGGACTATTTTAATCAACGTAAAAGTTGACCTTAGAATTGGGGTTAGGGTATATATCCGACTGCCGAATGGTAGATAGCCGACCGCCGAAAGGTACATATGCGAAAGCCGAATGGTATTTAGCCGAATCCGAAAGCTCCCGAAAGGATATATATCCGAATCCGAAGGGGTACCTAGCCGAATCCGATCAAAAATGCTTTCGGAAATCTTGGGTACATATCCGAATCTTAACCTACCAAAATTGTAGAGATGGGCATAATTTCCCGACCAGGTTCACATGTCCAAAAAACCAATATTTTGCATTTCATCAATAAAACCAAAAAATCTGAAACTATTCAAAGCTGAGAAATCCAAGCATATGCTCCTTAATACTAATAAATCCAAGCATAATATGCTCCTTAATACTAACAAATCCAACCATACAGTCATTACTACTAACAAATCCAACCATACACTCATAAATACTAACAAACCCAAGCATATGCTCAATAATACTCTTACACGAGGACGGTGACTTGTTAATTGAAGACAATGGGAGAAGAGTGAAGTCTGGTTACATATTTGTAGCACCGTCAATAGGCATGACGACTGAAAAGGACACCCTACATCGTCAAGCGTCAGGGCCGCAGCCAGAAAAAAATTTCGGAGGGGGCCTGACAAACAATAATTGAAAATATATACTATATTCGCGCGAAGCGCGAAAAATTTTTGAGTTTTAAGGCAAAAATTCCTTTCTTTTCTTCGATTTCGGCCCCCCTCGCTGCGGCCCTGTCAAGCGTACAAAATGGTTTTCAGAGATATCGAGAAAAAGAATGGCGTTCATATTATTGGCTTCTGTCAGAAGGACAAAATGTTAACGGACACATCTGGGACATTCAATACTGACTTTGCTGCACTTTTGGGCAACGGCACTGAAAAAGAAGAAAAAGTTTGTCTATTTTTAGAAGTTTTAAATTTGGGGCTTTAATCAACTACAAGCTATCTGGAAGCCGGAATACTTCCCCTCATGCTGCCTGTCTTGCACTATTTCCTTTTGGATAATCAAAAATAATGGAAACGACGAAGATTTAAAGAAGCTCCCTGTTTCTCTCTCCCATTTGATGATATCTGACCAAAGTGTATTTATGTAACAGCTATTCACCGCCTTTGGAGTACATAAATGCGTTCTTAATTATGCAATATATCGACATCGTTTGGGAGAGATCAGAATTGATTACGCAATAAAAGAATTAATAGCAGGTATAAAACATAATATGACTTGAATGAGGTCATAGACTACTTGAATTGTCTTCAGAAAATTTATGACACACATGAAGAATCATTTGGATACTAAAATTACAACCAGATACCACAGAAGAAATAGTTTCATTCAGGCTCGTATCCAGAAATCGCCGCCTACTGGATACGTGCTTGGTCGTAATTGCTATTCCAAACAAGGTTATATAATTATTTAACATTTAAATTGGAAAAAATTTTTTATCCGCAATCTAATTACTGCTACAAGTTGATGTAAAAATATTTACACAATAAATAGGCCATACTGTAGTGGCTTGATAAAATGTGCACCGAATTTATGTTTTTATTATGACTTAAGTTTCAAATAATTTAATTTAAATAAATAATTTAATAAAGGATGTAAAAATTGAGTATTTTTAAATTTTAGGTATTTTTACTCCATTTATCTACTACACACTTTGCCCCTTCTGCCCGTTTGGGTGGGCGAATGCCGTTTTGGCCGGCTTTGAACTCTGGTCATAGCATTATCATAGTTCAATTTATGGTTTAATAATATATGTTGCTCTACAAATATGTTAAGGTAAAATAAAATTTGTGTAGGAATATATGTTACAATGTTTTTGAAATTTATTTGTTATTTATTGTTGTCCTTCATTAATTATATATTTATGTCATTTTACAGTAAGTTTATAAATTTCTACAATCTACAATATTATGGTTACCAGTATGTAATGTACCAGGCTAGCTTGTCAGGATGACTCCTGTTACCACCCTCCACCTTCTGCGGAATTCCTCCCACGGTCCTATGTAGCCAACAGTCACGGCGTTTCATCGCCAGTTGGTCGAGTACCGTGCGTGGGACAAATCAGGCTGGAGGTCAGTCCAGTCACTATTATTAGGATCTTAGAGTATTCCCAGTCAACCAGTTTTCAGTAATAATAAACTTATACATTTTGTCTGTGTCCACATATTCTTGTTCTGTCGTGTTGTCATTTCTGCACATCCGATCATAATTCTGGCATAAAGGGCGAACTGAGTTAGGAACTACGGGTAAGAAAGGGTAGAAAGTGTTACAATTCAGTCTAATAAGCTATCTGGTGCCGCAGCTTCGTCATAAGCTATGGAATATTTACATAATAATTAACCACATTCTTCAATAACTAACAAGCCAAATGTAATTGCCATTAAAATTCTTTTGGTCTTCTGTTTCTATTTTTTGTTGCCGAATTATGCTAACTGAATTTTCATAAAATTAGATATACCGCTACACAAGTTTTACAATGCTTGAATTATTGAACAGATCTGGGTGCAATGTTTTATTCAGTAGTCTATAAAATTCACAAGTCACAAGACTACGAGAGTAGATGGGTAAGGAGTGATGTGCCTGCATTAGACGGACATCGAGACTCTTTTAGTCAAACTTAGGTAGGGTAAGGAGTAAATAAAACTCCTTATTAAGGTGGATCTGTCTCAGCTCCCCGACGCTCTGAGACAAGGTAAGGCAACAAAATGGGTCTTCTGCTTTCTGCTAGATTAGATCGGTATAATGTAATTATAATAATGTACTACCCGGTAACAGGGCCCAGGCACGGTTATAAATAAAGCTAGTGTGTATTCCGGGGCAATATTGTAAGATGGATAGAATGTATTTCAAAAACTTCTTCCCCTCACCCACCTGGTGCGTGAGCTAGGGGAAGCAGTTTATTTGCTTTGTCGGATAAAACAGAATAACACTTGGCAGCATAGATGATAAGTTGTAGGTAAGCATCCCATCAGATACAAAATATGGAACATCCAACCCCATCCATCCCATCATCACCAAACACCCAAGAAAAGATCAACATCCTATCCAGCCCATCAGCAACATCCAAATGAGCTAAACCATCCCGTTAAGCCCATCACCAATATCCAAGTAAAGTAATCCATCCAATACAGCCCATCACCAGATTCCAAATAAAGTAAACCACCCAATACAGCCATCACCAGACGTCGGAATTTTATTTAATTAAAATTTTTACAGCCTTCTCATAGAGTTCTGAGACTTCGTATCTACACGAATCATGCACTGAGGATTTCAAAAATATAAATGTGTTAGTAAACTTTTTTAAACTTTTGAGTTATAAAAAAATTTAAAGTTTTAGTAAATTTTTTTATATAAAAAAAAGTTTACATAAAATTTTTGACATAAAAATATCTTAAGAAAATATTTTGGCAATTTCCAGAATATTTTATAGGTATTCAAAATTTTTTTGCCAAAATTCTTGAAATGAAACAGTTACAATAAAATAAATGCATTTGCATAAATTATCCTTTCAATAAGCCTACAGTGACCAAGACTATCCAAGGTTAAGCGGGGCTTTCAAACGTTACATTTTAGTGTCGCTGTAGTTGGAGTTGAATTACAATAAAAATTGCAAAATGCAGAAAGTAAAACTGACAATTTTCGTCTTTATTTCTAGTTAATTGATTTTATTCTATTTTACCAATTATTGTTATAATATTTTAGAATGCACAAGACATTTTTGAGTCGACGGTGACAAAAAATGTAATATGGAAAATATTGAAATGTTAATGGTTTCCCCTTATTATTTATCCACATGATTTTGCCATGGGTGTAGTTTTGCCCATTTTGTTGACTTTATTTAATTTCAAATTTAATTTAAGATTTAAGATAATAAGCACGATATTACGTTTAGATTAAATTTGAAGGTATTAATATACGATTTTAAATTGGTCTGGAATTTAAAAAGTCAATCGATATTAAGTTTGGATTAAATTTTAATATTACAATTTACATGATTTTAAGATGGCAAGTTTGGATTAAATTTAAATATTGCAATATATATGTTTTAAGATGATAAGTTTGGATTAAAGTTTTATATAATTGAAATGTGTATGATTTTAAGATGGTAAGTTTGGAATTTAAAATTGAAGATTAAATGTACAATTCTTATTTATCACTTGGTTATTAGGTAGAGTTTCTGGCTTTTGATTTTTCAATATGTTATGTTATAGATAATATTTTTACCGAAATCAAAAAAAATTGTTTAGAGCAAATTCTTGTCCTTTTTGGTAAACTTTTATAAAAAATTTTTTGCCATTTTTGGTAAAATTTTAAGAAAAATTTTTGCCATTTTTTGGTAAATTTTCGTGTAAATATTTTGCGATTTTAAATAAATAAAATTCCGACGTATGGCCATCACCAACACATTCTTTCCAGCCCATCCAAACACCTGGATGGGGAAGTCAAAAATGTGACCCTAATGGGTGACCAGAGTTAGTGCAGATAGTCACAATACAATACCAACACAAAAATATTGACCATTGGTCGTAATAAAGTGAAGTTTTAGAAAAACTTTTACCTCCGGATTGGGAATAACTAATTACATATACTATCATTAATGTATAATGTCAATGCAAGGAAAATGTCAACTTCCATGACATTCATGACCAAGCACGTATTTAGTAGGGGGGCGGGGGGGGCGCAGCGCCCCCCCTAAAACTGAGAAAAACAGAATTTTTTTCTCAAAAATGGCCTAAAATTGCAAAATTTTTTCGCGCTTCGCGCGAATATGTCTTATTTTTGGTATACTTTTTGCTTCCGCCCCCCCTTGAACAAATTTCTAGATACGTGCCTGTTCATGACTATAACCAATGAAAACGGCATCACATTGTATTCTATACTCATTTGTTAAGGGCTACTTATACTCTTTCTATTCTATCATCATCACGATTTGTGACGTCATATCAGTTCATTTTAAATCTACTAAAAATTATTTCCAGAGATTATCCATGAGACATGACGTCATTTTGACGCCTGTTGTAAGCATGATGGTGATAGGGATAGGATCTTGAGTCTAAAGTGGCCTTTAGTCGCCAGCAAAAATTAAAAAAACTGGGAAATGTATGGAAATCAAAAGGTGTTATATTAGAAGTCATAATTTTATGATACATTAGATAAGAATGAGACTCAGAGACACGGGTCTTTATGTGGAGAAAATGCAAAGGGAAAGGTGAAGTGACCTTCAGGTACTTACTACAGGTAAATATGTCGTATGCCATGAGAGGACATGGGCTTTCACCGTGACAGCCTAGGCTGCGAGATGTTCCTCTCAAAGCCTAGTTTTTGAGAGGACGGCATGGTACGGCACGGTATTTAATGATATTCAGGTGATATCATTAAAAGTGGCATTAATTAAGACTTTGAACGCCTTATTTCAGTGTATTTCAGGGCAAATATATTCAATCACCAATTAGTCGTTATTTTTACATGATCTACGCACATGACAATTTATTCCACATAGATCATTCAATAGGACATATCTAACACTGGCTCTGTTACATATTACACTACAAGTTCTATTGTAAATGGAAATCAATGCATTTGTAAGAAAAATAATGTTATATGTGAGAAACATATCATGTGGGTGCATTCTGTAAAAATAACTACTAATTAGGGACTGAATATTTTTGCCTTGCCATATGGAATACTGAAACAAAGAATGAATTGAACAAGGTAAAAATAAAACGAATAAAACGGAATTTGCCTCAATTTTTGGTTGTTTTTGGGTTTTTACCCACTATTCCTGTTATGGTATGACTATAACCCACATAATAGTCTTCTCTATATCTCTCTCCGAATGCCGAAGTAGGTATAACACGACTTTGTACGACCCACAAAACGAAAGTTACGTCAAATTTTAATTTTTTAAACCGAAGACAGTTATTTGTACTCAACGAAGCTGAGGATGACGTCGGAGACGTAAGAAAAAACATTTTTTAATCTACTTTTAGTTATTAATTCAATCGTAGCACAATGGTCGGTTAGCAAATAAAAAGTTCCACTACTCAGTTTTGGCCAAATTGGTGATTATTCGGTTTATTGACGTCCAGAAGGACATTAAAAAACGTTTTTTATTTGTTCGGGACTCCTTAAATCCCGAATTCGGGTATTTGAATTGAAAGGTCAATATCTCGGTCAAAGGTCAACCTAGGGTGCTCAAACTTATACGGTAAAAAGACCTTATTAAGACCTTTCGAATGATATATATCATGCATGGGATTATCACAAAACGACCGGGGAAAAAATGAAAAAGTGGAAAATTTTGATAAAATTTGACCTTCAATATTTTCGAAAGTTGCAAGTTGTTGCAAAAGTTATTTCTTGCAAAAGATGCTACGATAGTAGGTCTACACGTCCCTACTAACCGTTAAGCAGAGCAGTGCAGAGCGTGAGAGAAATCGATGCTCGAATTTCTTAAGAATTGCGAATTTTCTTCGTCAGTAGTATGCATGTGCGGAACTAACGCCCATCAATTTCCCACTTCAAATGTGCCAATATATGATTGACAAGGACGTTTATTACTGGCAACAGACTGCAGTAACACAGCTGTAAACAACTCCAGTTCACCAGCTACAAAATCTTATAATACTGAATATCATAACCACCAGAATTGTCGGTTCACGAAGATTTTGTAGCTGGTGAACTGGAGTCGTTTACAGCTGTGTTACTGCAGTCTGTTGCCAGTAATAAACGTCCTTGTCAATCATATATTGGCACATTTGAAGTGGGAAATTGATGGGCGTTAGTTCCGCACATGCATACTACTGACGAAGAAAATACGCAATTCTTAAGAAATTCGAGCATCGATTTCTCTCACGCTCTGCACTGCTCTGCTTAACGGTTAGTAGGGACGTGTAGACCTACTATCGTAGCATCTTTTGCAAGAAATAACTTTTGCAACAACTTGCAACTTTCGAAAATATTGAAGGTCAAATTTTATCAAAATTTTCCACCTTTTCATTTTTTCCCCGGTCGTTTTGTGATAATCCCATGCATGATATATATCATTCGAAAGGTCTTAATAAGGTCTTTTTACCGTATAAGTTTGAGCACCCTAGGTTGACCTTTGACCGAGATATTGACCTTTCAATTCAAATACCCGAATTCGGGATTTAAGGAGTCCCGAACAAATAAAAAACGTTTTTTAATGTCCTTCTGGACGTCAATAAACCGAATAATCACCAATTTGGCCAAAACTGAGTAGTGGAACTTTTTATTTGCTAACCGACCATTGTGCGTAGTTGGGGAAATATTATCTTTTTAACTTACATAGCTACATTTGCAACGTGCATTTCCTTAATTAGGTTCATATTCAGATGTAAATTTCAAATTAAATTAAATTAATTCTTCCATTTCTCTTGTCATTAACAACAGTCAGATGGTAACTACGGCCTAATCATATTTTTCTATACTATCCACACACTAGGCTTCTCTGTCTATACTTTTGTATAGGTATTAAAAGTAGTATGTAATTTGTGCTGCTAATCGTGTCAATCATTATAACTCTGCAGAGGGTAAAAATGATTGGCACAATCATTGTGCCAATCATTTTGATGTGATGCTTGTATCACAATGATGGATCTATTAAGAAAACAAAATATAAAAACCCCGAAATATACAAAAATTATGAGGGGTTCAGTCATCTTAATTACGAAAACATCCGGTGCAGTTTTCGGACATTGAAAGGTTCGAAAAACAAGATGATATTTCAATATCGATATTTACCCACGACGATAATGTCGTGGCGCCAGTCCGTCTTACTAAAAAATTTAGTACAAATCATGTGGATTTGTACTTGGAGAATAATGATATAGATAGCGACATATGTCATCTATCTCCAATAATTAACTTTTCAAAATTTCGGATAGGTCGAAAAACGGGACAATACTGTCCATCCTGTCTCACAAAATACAAGGAAAAATGTAAAATGCTTCAACATTTTGAAAAATGTGTAAAATTGGGCTCCCAAGAAATTCTTTTTCCTAAAGAAAACGTGCTGAAATGCGCAAATTTTGGTGTTCGAACTCTGAAGCAACAATTTCTTGTATTTTTTGATTTCGAATGCATGTTAAAGAAGAGCGCCACATGCAAAAATCAATATCCCGACGTAGATGATGCTCAGAGCTTTCTTACTTACGATTCTGTTCACCAGCCTATAGCATACGGATTAGCAGTAGTAGGTCCTAATCAAAAATTGGTGCACTACCATTGTGGTACAGACGTTTTGGAACGATTTATGAAAACTTTCCATTGACAAAGGAAGAAAATGAGGCATTTATAGCAGCCACTCAATGTTGTTTGTGCGAAGTTTACCACCATTGTCATGCGACTGGAAGACCTTATAAGAATGGTGCTAGTTGTGTTGCTTGCACTTTGGCAGCTAAACAGAAGAAAACTGTGACGTTTCTAGCTCACAATGGGACAAATTATGATTTTTCCATAATTCTTTCTAGTCTAAAGTACTATAGCCCGAAAAGTATTAAGGTTATCCCCAAAAATTACCAACATTTCATGGGTATAATTATAGACAATAAAATGAGATTTTTGGATTCCATGAATTTTATGAACGGAAGTCTAAACAGTCTGGTGGATACCTTGAAAAAGGACGGAATCCCTTTTGATTTACTTCACAATGGTTTTGAAGACATAAAATGCAAGGATACACTATCAATGTTGGAAAGAAAAGGTGTCTTTCCATATGAATATTTTTTTAGCATCGATGTGTTAAAGACAACGTGTTTGCCGCCCAAACATTCTTTCTATTCCAAGCTGCGACAAGAACACATATCAGAAGAAGATTATGAACATGCCCAGCGAGTATGGAAGGCATTTAATTGCCAAACCTTCGAAGATTATATGTTGTTATACTTAAAATGCGCCGTGATTTTACTGGCACAGGCTCTGTGCCATTATCGTTCCTGCATGATGGCGAGTCACACCTTAGAGCCTTCTTCCTAGCTATAGTTGGGCAGCTATGCTACGTTATACTAAAGTGGAATTGGAATACCTCAAAGATGTAGAAATGATGCAAATGATAGAGTCGAATATACGTGGGGGCGTGGTAAACGTTTCTAAATGACTTTCTACTGCAAACAATGAACACACACACACACACATGTTTGAGTATACCTTGAACCCTACCTTGAAGCTCTATAAATGACAAAAGTCTAGACAACCAAATCCCGAGCCACGTTTAACAGTAAATCTTCTCATCGGAAAATAAACTTCTCACACATCAACAATGCGTTATACGCTATCACCATACGCACTCACACGTCACACACACTTTACACCACTACATCACACACACTTTACACTGGACTACATACATGTTACAAAGAACCCTTCTACTCAAAAAATCATTTTTTCATTGGAGTCACATCCTGCAGGACGTTTAAATTACATCGCCGCTTCAATATGAAATTGCGTAACGGAACAATGTAAGTATTTTACAAAATATTTTAGTAATATACAAATTTCGTATTCATTATTACATTTATATTTACATGTTTTCTATTTTTACACAGCTACTTGCCGCGTACTGTACCAGGATCCATCCTGCGGTCTCTGTCAATGCGACCAAAGTCGCAATGTATAGAGCAGTGGCAGCGATAAAGGTCTCCCTCGATGCCAATTCTAGTGGCAGAAGTTCCATTGCAGCCACCGGAATCGCCAGTACCATCATTACCATCAAGTTAATCTACCTCTCTCTAAATATTTTCAGTTTTTCATTCTGACTTTAGGAAAGTAGAAACTTGTATGAAAAATAATCAAAACATTCCAACCGGCGTTAGTGACAAGCACTTCTGCTACACGGCACCATGAAAATATACTACTACCAAAATAGTTCTTTTACTTGTTTGCTAAAACTATACTATTATTATATTACATGTATTTACTTTACTAGGATAATATATTCTGACATTCTGATATTATAGATTAACGTATCATATCTGCTTATATCACCACATCACATCACCGTCTAGTGATGACGAAATAATGTATATTGAAGAAGATTACCGCCGCGAATGCTACCGGTGCCATTTTGATAAATTAAAGATGAACAACTACCTCAAGACTGTACTCCCTCACGAAAGCGACATGTACCAGTGGCTGTACAGTGGCAGTACATAGTGTATATATCAAATTAAATCAAAGTAATATGTATGTAACAGCATATTATATGTATTGTGATAAAATTGCCAAAATGAGGCAAAAATTGGCCAAAAATATGTAGGTAGGTAAATAAATATTTAGTTGCATGTTGTAAATAAGTAGGTACAGTGCTGTACCATAGTGTTAATTAAGAGACAAAGTCTCAGTCTTAGTTACATGCAAGAGATATGTCAACCAAAATATCCCCTCGGATCATAAAAACATTTATGACCCGAGATGCAATAAAATCTGTAATAGTCTGTAATGCTAGAGTGAGAGTGAGACTATGTTTTTCTCACGCTCTAATTTTGCTTTGTTTATAAAGTATTGGGTATTGAATATCGACAGACGAGAAAATGAGAAATAAATACTTAGTCTGCTTTTGTCTTTGGAACAGAGTTTTTCTCTCTCATTTTGGCATAACTTGTTCAATTACTAACGGATTTTTATCCGATTTTCGGCATAATTACTCTAAAAACGAGCCCGAACCTCCCCCTATTAGGGGTAATATAATGGTATGGTTATGAATGTAGTAAATATACACTAAAAATGTACTTAATTATATTTTCTATATAGGAACGGCCGTTTGCAACACGTCCCAAAGTCCCTAATCGGCCCGCCCTTGATCTTAGACGACCAAGAATTGAAGGAATATACATGGCCAGGAGATGCTTCGCCCTCACTTTCACCTCCTGACTCCCCTTCGAGCCAACAGCCATCTGCTGTCACCCCTTCACGGCCGATAAATGTTTCCATTCCACAGGCCCCTAAAAGACAAACTTATGTGGTACATCATAGTAGAGGATATACTAAAGCAGCCCCTAAGCGTACTTTCTTAGTTTGACAAATGTGAGCCAGTCAAACCATGTCACTTCGCAAAAAGAATTTTTTTTCATGAATGATTTTTGAAGCAGGAAGTCACCAATGTGAAAATATGTTTGACGCTTCATACTTTGGCATACGCACCAAGTAATTCACAAGACAGGCAATTACGCCTAGTTACTACAGATGCTGGAAAATGATTCCATCCCTCTTCTATGTAATTGTGTCAGTATTCTGTCTACTTAAACCGATAGGAATTTTGTGTGAGTACCAAACACAAAATTTTGTTTGACTATGAACACTTTCAGAAATGTTACCATTCTTTTATTTCCCACAGATGGCCAGAAACCCCCGTCAATAGTTTTAAAACACTCTATTGCATTTAATTATATTTTAAAGTATTTTATAAAAAGAAGGGAAAATCTTGTCATCTATAAAAAGTGCATTTCAATTTAATCATTAACTTCCTTACCGATTACTAATTCATTATTGAGATGTCTTCCACCACCCAAAAGCCTATATGATCCAGAATAACCTCAATATAAGTCATTCAATACCAACTCAGCGTGAATATAAGCAAAAACAATAATAATAAAAATTAATCATTTTTAATTTAAGACCCATAATGCCTGCTCAGTATTACGCAACTTTACCTCAAACTTCCTTGTTATCAATTTAAACCAATTTATGTTACAGTTCATGACTGATGATAATTCTACGATGTGTAACCTAGGAACATACATCCTACCTCTTAATCTTATAAGAATCCGGCCAGGGTTCATTCATTTCTAAAATGAAAACACGTGTAAAAACGGTTACTATGTATAGTTCTCAGGAATCTAACGTATATTATATATGTATATATACACAAATGTTTTGCACCTAATAGCAGTGACAGAAAAAAGAACTTCACCTTAACACCCTTCCCAAATATCTAGACATGAAGAAGAAACTGGGTGGAGACGAAGGCTGACAGTTATTATTAATAAAGACCAAGGATAACGGGAGAATAATAAGGGACAGGTCTAGTGTTGCAGTTAATTGCTCTATGTCTCTGAGAATAGGCTTCTTTTAAAATAGAAACTAGTTAAAATAATATGGTCCAGGAACCCTTAACCCTTCAGGTCCTAGTATGTCCGTATGGACACGGCGCGCTTAGACCTATTTTCCTGGGGCAAACTGAATCACAAATATGTTTGGCACCAAGTTGGACGGTACATATTTGGAAACATTTTGGTAAAACAATTATCTTGACCATGACTTACTTTTGAAAAGATTACTGTTTACTCAAATCATTATGACCAATATGGATTTTGAAGAAAGGTAGATTTTTCGAATTCAATTTTGAAATGGTAAGTGGCCCTAAAATAAAGTAATACTTTACAATCTTTCTCTTTGTTAGTCATTATGTTAGACATTATAAATTGACACGGTGACATAAAATGACATTTACCCTGAAGTGTCCATATGAACACACTAGGCTTTTACAAAGTCTTAGTACTGTTTTTAGAGCACCAAGTGTGAGTAAACCCAAGGGAAGGATTTAGACAATATATCACCCAAATTTCCAATTTCACCCTTTCCAATTTCACCCAAATTTCCAATTTCACCCAATTTCCAATTTCACCCAAATTTCCATTTTCACCCAAATTTTTATTTTGACCGAAATTGCTATTTTCAAACAAATTCCAAGTTTTGTTGTATAATTCCATTTGTTTCCAAATCTGCCCAAATTCCCATTTGCGTATGCATACAATTTTACCCAAATATCCAGCATTTCTCCAAACCAAACTACATTATCTAGTAGAGTCATAAGTAAGGATAGAGTAGAGAAGCAAGGGCTGATTTCCACAGCAACCAAGTTGCAAGGTTGCAGGAGGTTTTCGATGCCTGAGCGTAATTTTACTTATTATTTATTACCAATTTAAATGATTTAATATCACTAATTTACGTAATTCATAGACATTGGATGTGAACAGCTAAACGCAGGCCTAACAAATTTCTGGCGATTAAAATAGTAGTGTACCATGCCGAGGGTTGCATATAGTCCGGAAGAAATGAAAATTGTCCTGGATGAAAACAGTTATGTCCATGGACGTTTGACAACTTTTGTCCTTGACCAAATAATATCATCCAAGAAGATATTGATTTTGTCCAGTTTAAACTGTCCATCTTATTTCACCCACCGCAACCCTGACCATGCCAAACTACTACATTGCTCTTGACCTTTAATTTTTCACCTTCATTTCATATTCATTGCTGACTGATATCCGACTGCAAAAAAGTAAAATAATGTGGTGTTCAACCTTTTGATTTTTGTTAATTTGTCAATTCAAATATTTATAATTTTATTACTAATTAAATAAAATATGTTAAACGTTTAGTAAGTCATATACTCACTCCAACTGAAACGAAGATCATCATTTTCTTTGCACAGCCCCATTTATACAGAAAAAGTGGATAAGCACGGGGACGATTGCAGATCGGCGACCAGTTTGTTCTGATATCGTAAATTGAAATTTGTAAATAATTTTTTGAAAACGACATACTTATATATACGTCGAAAAATTATATACAAATTTTGAATAAGTTTTTAAATATCTGTTATAATATTCAATAAATATGGACTATTGTCTTACTCAGATTGGACGGCACTGTGACAAAGTGCTTTCTGTCAGGTCGTTTTTAAAAAAATAAGTAAAGTGGATCCTCCTCAAAAGCATTTTTGTAAGTACCTGACAACTTGCACTGGCTATCGAAGGGAATATGAAATAATATTCATGTGTAAATAAAAATCATGTTGAATATCGACGATCTTTGCAGCTATCCATACGGGCAGCCAAAACTATAAATGAGCAGAATCCTTTTTGATTGTGACATCAAGATCTACAGGGCAAAAAATATGATTATTTCTAAACATTTCTATCATTTTTAAATACGACAAAAGTCTTGATGCATAACGAATTTTAATTTTTAGATTTAAAATATTGAGGTTGAAAATGGAGAAAAAAACAATTTGCAATTTGGATAATTTAATCTTTAGCACGATAATTGAAAGTAATCATTATTTACAGTGACAGTATACTGAATATTGTTTTTAGCGGCAGAAAACATTGACACGACTGAATTACAAAACGTTTTGTTATATGGTTAAATTCACTTCTAATAAAAAAAACATCAGTAATGTTTTGATGAAAGCACCGAAATGATTATTAAAATTTTTAGAGGAATGGAATAGATTTTATTCGACAATAAACATGAATGTGCTTAACTTAATTTAAAAAGCTGGGTATTTAAAAATTGTTACAGAAATTTACTAAAATTACCGGTTTTATAATAGATATTAAATATTATCATATAGATAAAAAATTGATACCTTACCCATGCAGTATACTTAAATATTTGTTTGAACTATAAATCTTGACAGTTAGCAATTATTTATACATCACGAGAAAAACTATTTTCAATTTTAATTGATGATTTTTGACCAAATAGTTTTCTTTATTTTTTCCTTCAAAATGTCTTCCTTTTTGTAGCTTCACTTTTCTTTCTTTGTCGTTTATTGAAAGATGTAGTGCATGCCAATTGAAGTCCCTTCGCTTACTTAAGGGAACTGACCTACATCACACCACCAACCTCCCAAACATTTAAGATTTACTATACTTATTGAACAATGACTGACAGATGTTTACTTGCACTGTAGACATTGCTTTCAGGCTATAAGGCCGTGCCACATTGAGATCATATAACGGTTCTATATGGATTTCAATGCCCTGCATCCCTTGCCTTTATTTCGGTCCTTTCAAGGTTGCAAGTGGGTCTTGTATTCCTGCAGTCCTGACTACCCTTACATAGCCACTTCTTCTTTGTTCTATTGTGCGATGAAATAAATATTCATTCATAGCACACATCTGTCTCATCTACAATTTCTCTAGCTATGCTATTCAATGCTCATGCAGTGAGGGGTTCAGCGAAACCCGAACCTCCACCCTGAAACCGATAAAAAATAAGAAGCCTCTGTTCGAGAGACCTAAAGCAACAAAAGTTACTTGGCAAAGCGTGGGAAAACTATCAATAAATTTCAGATTGTGAATGCTCAATTTTTAAATACCGTTTTATAAGTGGCAATCTGGGAATTAAAACTTTTGAAAGATCTGTTGAATCTAGACTAATTTGTTCGTGTAGACTGGAATTTATTTCTACTCGGGGAATTAATATTAGAGTTGTAAATGCTTAGTCCCTTTTAAAAAAGCATTTAATAATGAAAAAGATTAATTTTATTTTCATGTTCTGAGAAATAATGCCTTTTAACCGATTACGTGATGCAAAAATTCATAATATCTTAAGCGGTTGAATTTCATCTTTAAAAATTATAAATGTTTACTCACACTGACTGAATGGCCTATATATTATATATTATTAATATTTTCCCTAGACAAAAAACGTAAAAGGAATGTTAGCATCGTAAACGAGTCACTACCTAGTAATAGTTGCAGAATGAATCGGCACGAATTAAGATCAATTGTGACGAATGGGGGCAATTGATGACGAATGAAGACGAATAAGGACGAATGGGGACGATTGCCTGAAACCGTAATAAAAATTGATTTTTATAGCTCCAGATAAATTTTTAAGGCTATAAAACTCCGGACATTTTTCTAACTTGCAACTCATTAAACGCAAAAATTGAAAGGTTTATGAATCATAAAGATGACAATCTAATTGTAATTCAAATTTATATAGTAAGAACTGAGCACAGAAACAATGAAAACCACAATGGACCATGTTTTGCAAAATACAGAAAATTCTAAACTTTTAGTGACCTTATTAATTCAGATACAATTACGCAACGCAACACGCAACATAAGATTTGTTTGTGCAAGACGGGAGTCGTTCGTATGCATAAAATATAAATATTTGTACAGGATGTTTTAAGTTCCTTTCATTTGATCAAGATATTCCCAGGATCAAATCGAGATATTCCCAGGATCAAATCGGATTTTTTACCGATTCTATAGTAGGAGTACTCAGACGTCTCAAAAAGAGCGCTGCCTCTCATTGGTAATTTGCGATCAGATTGTAAATTACCAATGAGAATTTTAAATAAATAATTTCTAAATAAAAAGGTATGTTTATTTTGCGAAGGATGGGCTTTGTTGTAAGCGAAATCACGGATTGTTTTGCGACACTTTGGAGTTGAACTATTAGAATATGAAATTAAATGAAATTTCTACATTGATTCATAACACTAGATCTGCAAAATGCCCCCATAAATACATAATTGGTCAAGAAAAGTCTAGTGGGTTTGTATACTGGTAGATTTAAGACTGTTTCCACCCATTTGTACTAAATTTGGCCAGGTCATTTTTAAAACTATAAATATGAAGTTGATTTTTCTTTTCTAACATATTGCTGTGTTATTATGAAGTTCAAAATAGAATCGTAATCACCTTGTATATAAATATTAGCATGTAGGATATATGCATGTTTTTATCGTTAGATATTAGTCATAGTCATGTTCACTCCTTCAAGAAGCATCAGCAAATTTTTACTACTTAGATTTACGTCTTAATCGATGATTATTGTGCGGAGCAGCTAATAAATACACAAACAGAATTTTTTCCACTGGAGATGGATAATAAGTTTTGCTAATGTATATATAAGAAATCTGATTCAGGCTCTCACTTATAGTAAAGCTAAATAATACCTTTAATATTAGGCAATATCCTAACCTAATTGTGTCAACCAATGTAAAAAAGTAGCCGAGCCAGCGTTTGTTTTTAATTTCCCGTCAGCCCCATACATACAGAAAACATGTAAACAATTTGTACTACAGTTATGTGCAATAGGCAAGCATTCATAAAAGGAGTATGACGGTATGATGTAATTTATAAATAGAAAAAATGCAGTACAAGAACTGTTGAAGCGAAAGAAAAGATCATTACATATATGTCATACTATGGCTTAACTCGAAACCTATACAATCATGTGGATTTTTGCAATAACGATAAAAAGGCTGGCAACTACTACTAATAAATGATATCCATCATCCAGCTATTTTGTTCGCAATTTTATTTTAAAATAACTAATAGATAATAATTAGAAGGTTAAGATTTCTAGGAAGGGTGTTATATAGGAAGGAAGGGAATGAATGAATGAAGGGTCTAGGTATAAATATGAACTTAACACTGGGGGAATTATATTAAGTAATATTTACAATTGAATGAAAAAATCATAATTACCTATTTATTTCAATCATAAAATATCAGTTAAAAATAATTGTAGTCCCAAAGAAACTTCAATGGATATCATTTTTCTGTTTCTGTAGTTTTGTAGACCTTGCTGACATACAGAGTTACTCACAATCTCAATTTAGAGTCCATTGGACTTTCGTCAATTTTTCTGTAATAATGGTCATCCCAGGTACGCTTATAGTTTGTGTTGAACTCAGCATTATAATATAGGCTTGGGATATTTTTTGAAATCTTTTCTTCGAATGATGATCATCGAGACGTTTGGTATTTTTCAGCACAATAACAGATGTCAGAAATCCAAAGAGAGCTCCTCCAAAGTGTCATCCATGGCTAATCTTAATTTCAAAAAAACAATACATGAAATATAGACTAAAGATTATTTTTATGATGCAAATTTAATTAAACTTCTTTCAAAATTAATTAATATCGTTGTCATACATTATTATTTACTAATAATAAATTTATCTGTAAATATAATACCAAAAGTAAAGTCTAACTAATTATGCGCACCAAATATATAACATAATATAAACCTTACATTGCTCTCAATTTGTAAAAATAAAGTCATAGTATACGGCAAGTCCAAATTCAATTCCAACATAGATCATCAGCGAAATTATTTGACAGCGTTTATAGATCATTTCATGCCAGAACTGTAAAATAGAAATTAACATTGAATTGAGAATTTTACATTGTAAATAAAACAATTATATTCATTAAGTTTGTAAAATATTTCAATAACCACATACAAGAAATATTGATGCGACATGAGCAGTTAACAAGCCATAACCTCCTTCAGAAGCTCCAACACAAATATCTGTTGGATTAGAAACTGTGGCAAAAAGTTTTCCACCTATTACAGAAGCTAGGTAAATTATTGCAACTAAATTCCAACGATGCCGAATTGCCAGGTGAATCCCAAGTAGTAGTTGCATAAAAATATTCCCTCGAAAATGGTATTTATTTTAAAGTGGACAATTTAAAGCAAGGAAAATAGTTAAACAAATAATATAAGTGAACAATGGACATATTATTATTATATAATAAATTATATAATTTGCCGACTCCCATATTAGTTGTATTTAGCCTGTAGATATTTACTCTTTATGAATAAGCATAACAATGCAGAATCCCAAAGGATGCCTTGGGAAATCCTATTTATGGTAATCCTAATTTCAAATTTAGTTTAACAATGTAATTGGTTATTGTAATAATAAATTATACTACATTGCAAAATGGGGAAATAGGAATTTGTATTGCACACACACGACTTTTGTATGGGAGAGCTAAAAATAGATAGTCTGATTTTGCATTGGAGAGCTAAAAATAGATAGTCTGATTTTGCATTGGAAAGCTAAAAATAGATAGTCTGATTTTGCATTGGAAAGCTAAAAATAGATAGTCTGATTTTGCATTGGAAAGCTAAAAAAAGATAGTCTGATTTTGCATGGCGGTTTATGACTTTATATGGCAATATTGAATATGCATTAGTAAGTTAAGTTAACACAATAGATGCCATATAAATTGGGATGTAATGTTGAAGATCAATAAAATAGTACTTCGTGCAAAATGCATGCACAAGGACGTATTTAAGGTTCACGTCTCGGTCTCTAACGTCACGGAACATGACCTCGACTATCAAATTAGCCTTTAACTTTTTTTCGGAAAACGGATATAACTCCGAGAATACTGGTCATTAAAGAGTAAATTAAAGTAAAGTAAGTATAAATTAGATAAAGAGTAAATTTCTATGCCTCTACGTATTTTTAAATCGTAGCCATAGATACTTCCCCATTCCTTTTACTTAGCCTGTTGACCTTCACTTAGTGAATTCCGTCGGGGACCTGACTCTTAAGGGGGTGCTACGATACTTAATGACACCGCCACCCACCCTTAATAATTAACACATTATATATTTCCTCAAAATTTAACTAAAATTAGTTTAAAGGAAAATTCTTGTTTGAATGTTTAAGATTGTGTTCTGCATATACACCCTTGTCTACTATTTCTTTAACCATATTTTAGACAACATTACCTGCATTATTGAATCAAGCAGTAAAAATATCGGATATCTCAGGGGTTGATGCACTTTGGCTGTTGATCCAACGATTATTTTCCACATCCGTGGAAACAATTTCGAATTCGGTGAATGTTTTTGTATTTAGACTTCAGCAGCTATCTAACGACTCTTCATCTTTATCGACATATTCGTTTTCCAGCTTTACAAAACCATTTAGATTTAAAATGTTTTGACAAAAATAATACTTTTGTCTAATCCTTTATAATGTAGATGCAGTTTGTAATGCACGTAAAACAGTTTTGGTGAAATTTACAAAATCATTGTTTAAAAATTTGTTTATATATTTACTACAAAATTTTAATTCATTTTTATTCAATAATCTTTTTGAAAGATGTTTACTTTTGACATTAAAAGTTTGATCATTATGAACATCACAATATGTCCGATTAAAATTGTAGTATAACTTAATTTCCATTTTGGCATTATTTCCTTATTTAATTTAATCAAAAAATAATCTCTACTTTATATATTTCTCATATCGTTATCATTTAGAAAAAGTTTATCCAAAAACTAAAAGGCTTCTCGTTTTGCGGCAAAATGAATGAGTGAAGGATGAATAATTTTTTAAGAAATAGAAATCTTTTACCATGTCCCCCATTTCAATTTTTAAGTCATATAAGTCCCTTGATTTGTCGCATTTTTTTTGGACAATTAATTGGTACAGATTTATCAAAACGATCAAAGATCAGTGTAGTGGTGAACGAAGGGAACAGCCCTTTTAAAATGTAACAATGACCAAGGGTCAGTTTCAATTCTATTCATGTTAGTATTGTATTGTAGTGTGAAGTAGAATGTGAATGTATTTGTGTGAGTCATGTAGTATGATATACTTAATTGCCTATGTCTGGAAAAAATGTCTGGAATTGTATAGGGATGTCTAGAAATTTAAATAGACAAAATGAGTTGAGAGTGGAATTGTATTGATTTCAGGGGGAAATTAATTGTGACACGTGTAAATAGCTTACATGCGTAAGTAGGCATTGGTCAGACAAAATCTCAGCTCATCTTCGTTTATCCAATGAAATAAAAATTGTATTACGCAAGTTGACAATGAGAAAATTGAGCCTTTGTATTAAGAGTGAGAGAATAAGCAGGAATAATACACACTGTGTTCAAACTCAGGCAAACATTAAGCGCAGTTGACAAACGGTAATGTTATTTGTCATGGACATAGGGGCATTAAGAATGTCAAGATCTTAAGAGAGAATAGGAGGAGCCTATTTAGTAAAAACAGAGAGTAGACCTCATTTAAGTTGTCTGTTCGCCAAGTTGTATTTCCCTACTGAATTAAGTCAGGTAGGCTTGAGATTTGCCTTATTGCGATAAGGGACTCAAGTCGGGCATTTACACGGCGGACAGCCAAGTCGATTGTGGTGAAATTGTGTTTAGTTTGAAGTTACTCTCCATACATTGTCGGTGTTAGCTTTGTAATTCTATATAAAATTTTTAACCTTTCCATTGTATTGAAACCTATTGAAATTATTTGTATTGTGAACATCGAGTAGGGATTGTAACTTGCAGGTATTCGTGTTGATCCACTAGCAAGAGAAGTGAAATCAAAGAAAGGATGAACGGCTGAACGCTAGTGGGATGAACGCAGTGAATATCTATTTTGTGTTGTAATTGGCTTCGTATAACTTTCAATAAAACCTTACAAATTCCGTTCGACATAAAAACTGTTTCGAAATTGTGACTAATTGAGTAGTGCAGAAATATAAATTTCCTCAGTTTAATTGTCAACTGGGGTGGTCCTCCGCCAGTCATAGAAGAATCTCGGGGACTACTGACACCCGACAACAGCTGGTCCTTCGAGCCGGATCTAGGATTTAGAATCAAGAATTAAGGATTTGAAAATTTGAATTAAGGGGAAAGTTACAATCCCATGAATTTCTTCTCCAGAATGAAAGGAGATCGAGAGAGCCGTCGAATTAGAGGAGAACAGCCAGAATATGGAAGGCTACTTTCTCCAACGAGAAGGAGAAACGTGCAGCCGCCAGTACCACATTCAACTCCAATCGGGAGAGCGAGAGTGCCGAGCCCGGTGAATCCGAACCCGGCTAATCCCATTGATTGGGAAAATTATTTCGATCCTTCAATGTTCCATGCGTCTGAATGGGCGGAAGGAGAGGAAATTGAAGACGGAGAGATAATAGATTCCTGTCGAGAACTTCTTATTAGGAGGAATGCAGATGCGAATGTTGGTGGAAGAAATTCGCCAACAGAATCTTACATCGTCCCCTGAGTCGTCTGAGCTTACATACAATACAACAACATATTGATTATATGAATGAAACCACGAGCGTGAATGCAACACTCCTGCAAGTGCGAGCCACAATGCTGAGAGATCTAGAAAGAAAAAGATTGTCTCATGAAAAATTACATGCTGATCTTGATAAGATCGATGAATTGATAGCAAAGAATGATTTGTTAAGAATAAACCTGAGTGGTGCAGTTGTCTCAAATGGAGAGACTGTGACCGGCGTAACAGGGGCCTCGAATGGAGGACCTGAAATGATGAACCTGATTGGTGCAGCTGTCTCAAATGGAGAGCCTGTGACCAGGGAAAAAGGGACTCCAGCTGGAGGTCCCACCAATGATGCAGCGGAGAACTCAAAAGGAGAACCCGCAAGAAAAACTACGGGGCGTTCAAATGACGAGCCTGCCCGTGTTGATAATGAGATAAATGATAAATCTCAGAGAGATAGCCGGCGTGTCCCTGCCGGGGGCGGCGGCGGCGACGACCCAGATGGAAGCGATAGCGACGGAGATCCAATTGGGGACTTTATCGCTCGAGGAAATATGCCAAATTATTATGCGAGTGACTTGGCGGCAGAAGAGCCTACGAAGAGGCAGCTGCAAGCCAGGAAAACTATAGGAAAGGATTTGCCTTTCTATGTAGGAGAGCCTGAAGAATGGTTGGCATTTATCAGCCAATTTAGACAATCTACAGCAATGTGCGGTTATAGCAATGCGGAGAATTTGTACAGATTACAGAAATGCTTAAAAGGAATAGCCAGGGAGTCAGTGTATGCGTTGCTAGTAACTCCCGAAAATGTGACGAAAATTTATATTATACGTATATTTCCAGTTAGCTAATTTACAACAATTTCGTGTAAGTCAACGTGGCCTCAACAACATGTGCATATTTTTAACAATGTACAGGAGCACACTTAAGTATACTTATTTCTAACATTTACGGTTTGTACAGCATGTAAATATTCACAGGACCTTACTAAGTTGAGCAATAGTTGCAAGTATGTGTACCTACAGTATATATGCACGTTATATGTGGACTCGCTTCATCTGTTCATTAATCACTCACTACTAACAAGATCACAATTCCAGTGTATTCGTTGCTGATGGAAACTGGAATCTAAAGTACACTCATACAGCTCAACAACATGAATCGATCTTTTTATGAAATCAACGACACGTGCAAGTCTATACGAATGTACTTACATATAGCCCATATACTGCTTGAGTGTTCCCCAATTCTGGAAAAAGGGACAGAAAAACGGAAGATCGAGACTCAACATTTACAAATCAACATTTGTGCCAAGTCCTCAGATTCGACTCTTAACTCTGACATGCAGCTCCGAGACGGAAAAAAGTAAGAACTTTCATTATTACCATTTTCACACATTTAAAAATCTATAATTTAGTGCATATTTTTTAAAAACAACTTTTTCCCGTTTTATTATAGGTATCGCCCCAACAGCGTTTCAACAGCCCTGTTGAAACCAATCAGGAAGGCAAAAAATTGCTGGATACAAATGTGGAGAAGGGAGGAGAGGAAATGTCCTTCTATGCTGGCGTTGCAGCGGTCTCCTACTCCGCTACGGCATACCGTCGTCTCCAGAAGTAGGACCACCATCGCCCCGGGAAGTGTCACCGGCATATTCACATCCAACTTATCCGCCAAGATCACCTTCACCGTCGTTTTTTGGAAGCGACAAGGAATGGCATCCTCCATCGTTCGAGACATTCAAACGTTCGCCGAGTCCCAAGTAAAAAATGATTTCGTTTTAGCTTAGAAGTCTCAGCTCTGAGAGTGCAATTATTACATAAGCATACATAAGCATTTCAAAGCCATTGCTTGCATGTGTATTTATTTGCATATTTTCCCTTTGTAGGTCTCCTCCTGCTCAGCAGTATGAGGACTTCTACTCCACAGAAGACAGCATGGAAACGGTGGACAGCACGCCGGAAGAAGAACCAAGGGCTTGCCCTCTCGATATGCTGAATAATTACGAACCGGGTCCTGCACTGATTGACCGGATAAAACAGATCTTAAAAAACAAAAGCGATAAGGTAAGGTAATATACCACGAACGACGATCCCCAAAATCGTCAGAAACTTTTGTTGCATTGATTTCAATTACTTAGGCCAGGCCATTATGGCTGCTAGGGCTAACCGCAAAAAAATCGCGAAAGCAATGACCAACAGCCAAAGGCTCTAACCATGTATTTTCCATTATTTTCTTCCGTTTCAAATTTGAGTACGGTGGGAAAACGGCTGATTATGAAATTATTCCTTGTATTGACAACACGCTGTACCAATGCTGTTGTTATTGTAGCTAAAGTAGTAAAAGAAAACTTTCAACTATAGAAAGGACTAAAAACTTAAATATCTTCTTACAAATTACTTAAATTGAATTAGAAGGACTATTAAAACATGCAGCTTCATCATCCAACCAACCAAACGTTTTCAATCACCGACTTTGTACGTTTGGTAGGACACATATTACACATATAAGCCGATAGAATAATCCATTAGTAGAAAGGCTTTTAGTAATTAAAAAAATACTTAAAGTTAAGAAAAGTAGAATGCACAGAATTAAAAATCGTTAGTTGAAAGGAGGACAGAGGAGAAATGTACTCTAGCTTCGCGTTCAAGTTCGTGTGAAACGATACTGAATACCCTGAAACCTGTCGCAAAGGGAAGACGTAAGGATTTAAAAAAATAATACTATTACTATTAAAAATATCCTATGACATTTTATTATGGTTTAGGACTACTGACCCTCTTCCACGGGAGAAGATGTTTTCAGACGATTCCCCGACAAGGCTCAGAAGACAACACTCTCTGCGCAGTATTATGACTGTAAAGTTGTATGTGACGAGGAGGAGTTAAATCGGTCTCAGCCCCCAATACCAGCCTCAGCCCAGAAATTTTTCGCAAAAGGGTGAGAAGAAAGAGGAAGAAATAGATAAGGTAATACACATTGTATAAAAATTGTGATGTCAGGATTTGCGCTGGCACTGAAAACTGAATAAACCCTATTGCATTATTCCTCTACTTCCAGACTTAGAGAGACTAACGTGATATCATATATTGCTGCCATCACATAATTGTGTTCTTAAGAAAGTAACCAACTTTGTAAAAGCATATCCTAACATCCTTGCCCTACAGTAACGAAATTTTAAAGTTGAATTTCAAATTTTTCTCGCGCGTCGCGCGAATTTCTACATTCTTATGATAATCTCACTTATCTCCGTATTAATATTGGCGAATATTAATTTCAAAATACATTATTTATGTTATTTTTGTTTCATTTATGATAGCGCCAAATGCGGTTGTATGACATTAGAAAGGATTTACTAAGACGCGCCCGAAGGGCGCGGGTTGGTAAATGGTTTTTGTTGGTCAGGATACTTAAGTTGGCTGAAAAAAATCTGATAACCCTGATGTTGTGTGACGTAAGCGGGAGTACAACTTGTGCTATTACAATTGGTCGCACCTACTTTTACCACCAATCATACAGCTGTCCTCCATCTGACTCATCAAATTTTCAAGCTCTGTAGGATCGAATGTACCTGATAGACAAAGCTGTGATCTAAGGCCTTGGCTGCGGCCATGCATACTCATGTATGTATGGGTTGAAGTAAGACAGTGGTTGCAAATTTAAACTATGGCGCCATGAAATACACAAGGCATACCAGGACCCGCGTTCAAGGGACCTAACCTAAATACAACAACAACATTGATAGGTATATGTACAACTGCTGTCTTACTTCCACTCATGTATGTACGTATTTGAGTAGAATATCCCCCTAAGATAAAATAGGCATTTTGAATAAGTTTACTGATGTGTCGAGCACCTTATTCGAATGCCCTTAGAAAGAATGTTGTTACTTGGCAGTCCACTTTTCCTATTTTAAATTAGAAAATTAAAGAAATATTCGTAGTTAATTAAAAACATTAATACTAGACTATAACCTTAACCTTACTCATTGACACTGGCTGTGAACAATAAAAAGTAGGTACTTAAAATTTATAATGAATAAACTACTGTTCAAGTCAAAATAGAAGACCCCTGGGAGCCAAAAATTACATTGACGAATAATGCAAGGTTTTCTGAAACTGTCATCAAATTTATTAATAAAATGCCAAGGCGACAATTATCTTTCATCTAAAGTACCAGCTTCTGAAGCCACAGTTCAGATGTTTGCTAAAATTTTTGTTTCTTCATAAATACGAATTACAATTTGCCATTTCTCGTTACCTACCCAGAATTGCCAGGGGTCTTCTATTTTGACTTGAACAGTAGTATTGCACCCGTGTGCCAAAGACGGAGTTTTAGATTTTTCTTCGGTAGTCATCATTCCGTGCTCATTACTGCCATCCGACTAAAAATAGTAAGGAAAAAAGTAAAACATTGAGATAAAGTAAAAATTTACCTGCCGCGCTTTATTACTGATTAGTTTTGTTCTTTATTTTATATTTTTATTATTTAATAAATAAAATACATGAATTTGATAGAACTACTATTATATAACATAAATGATATCATTTCAATAATAAATCACGAAATATGCAATATAAAATTTTATTGCGCATTCCCTAAATGAATTTTTAAAAGTATATTAAAAACTTGCCAACAGAATGAGCTTCTTCTGTGTATGGTTTCCAAAACCTTGTAACATTTATTCCGTTTCCTCAACCTCTCCGGCTTCTTCTTTAATGAGCAACAATTCATCTCCATACAATTTAATTTGCTTATCTACATGCAATTTCAAATCCTGTTGGATCCGTTAGGGGATGTCATCATTTCCTTCTGAAATACAATACAAATATATATTTGAGGAGAATATTATAATTCTGAAATGCTGATACCAAATGATTGTGTGTTGGTACCTGACAAAATAAATCGATGGATTTTGTTACATGAACGACTTCGTTGCGTAAGAATATTTTCATCACACTCTGTGTTGATTACGGATTTGGAGTTTTGAAAAATAAGATTCTGTCTCAACAAATCATACTTTTTCTGAATAACTATCAATTCCGTCAAGCTTTTGTAAAGGTCTCGAATTGTTTTAGAACAGGAAGGACAACAGAATATCCACTGAGACGGATTTCCTTCTGTGGCCAACAGAGTCTCGCAAAAGGATTTTGGAATCTTTAAAACATTTCTTAGAAGAAACACCGCAAATATTTGATCTTCCAGTTTATTAGTTTCAGTCTCATGTATAAAATTCCCATTATTCGTTTTACATGTCCATAACAGCAAAGTAGACAAACAGTTGCATTTCTATCGTCTTGTTTTAAAGATATTGTGGACCTGGTGGAATTCAAATTTTTGATTGCCAAAATGTTTTTAAGACTTCCATATTTTAATTACTCTGCCTACATAATTTGGTGAACCAGTTTCATTAATAAATGCCGGATAAAAATTATCTTGACCCTAAACGCCGGGGCGTTTATTGTAACATTGCGCAGGTACTTTTGCACAATAGTATGAAAATTCACAGAAAAATCTGTTTGACTTAGATTTAAGTAAATATCATTCAAATTGCTTTATTAAACGCTATATAAGATCACATTCCATTCCATTGCAATTAATTCCACTTTCCCTCTTAATGCTTAATGTGCTTTCATCCTTTTGATTCATAATAATTCATTTTTTACTGATAAAGGCTATCAAATTATATTTAATTAAAATATTTTCCAAGATTTCGACAAAATTCTATTGTCATCATCAGGGAATCTGGAAAATATTTTAATTAAATACAATTTGATAGCCTTTATCCGTGAAAAATGAATTATCCACTTTCCCTCATTTTATCATGTCACTCAAGTACACTTTTCCCCATTTTTAATATTCACTTAATTCCATATTTCCTCATTTGCTTCTGAATATTTCTTTTAGCATTTATTAATCTCATTCTGAATGAGATTAACAAATGAGACCCTTATTAGAACCTACTGAATGACTCATTCAGTAGGTTATTAGTTTATTAGAGGGCTCATGAATATGTGGCATTCGCAAATCAGTATTAAATAGTTTGTGTAATTTTCATACTATAGTTTGTTTCCACGTATAAGCATTTAACATTCCGTAAAATTAAGAAAGATATAGCAGTATTTAATAAAACTTGCAAATTAATTTCACATTTCCAATGTACACGGTACTGAACGTTGAAATCCACTTTCATAATTATTTTATTAATAATGAATAGCAAGCTCACGGGTCTAATGACATTTATCTTGGTAGATTTGTCAAATGCAATGATTTTAATGAAAGGATGTGTTGTTCTACTGTTAGTTTAATTTAAACCATGAAGTACACTGCTAAACACTAAAAATATTGGTGGAATTTATTGTATCTATCTAGGAACAAAAATGGGTATCCGGTGGCCAGGGCACGGAGAAGCTATTTTTTTATGAAATTGGGTGGGCCCTAGCATTTCGAGTGGTTTCGAAACATAAATATGCGTTAATATGATCGCCGTAGTTACTTTCAAATTCTTTTGTCACATTGTCAGTCACCATTTGAACTTACTACTGCCATAGATATTGTTATAATATCGAAACCTTTATGGCCAGGTTTCCACAGGACTGACTATAGATATTTTAACTATATATATTCAAAAAATTTTGGCTCATTTTGAAGAAAAGTAGTCAAAAATGGCATAAAATAGGCAATTTATCGCACAGGGAGCAAAATTGTTTGCTATTTTGAGAAAAATTCATTATTCTTGGATATCGGGAGGAAGTTGAAGCATTATAGCTTTAGATTAAATGAAACGATTTAAGTAGATTTAAGTAAAATTATGAAATGATGGGATACATTATGGCCTTTTAAATAAACTAACATAATGAGGACATGTGGATTTAAATTAAATTGAATCGAAGGGGTCGTCGAAAATATTAAATAGAAAATATGAGACTCAAATCATGTAAAAATCATTGATGTTATTTTATGTCATTTTAAATAACAAATTATAATAGATCATTTATTTGCGATGAAACTATCAATGCGGGTATTAAAAACCAAAAATAATTACTCATCCTAACAAGGTTTAATACTGCAATACTTCTTACCTTCTCTGGTTTACATTGTAGTTGTGAATTATAAATCTTGAAAGGTTTTGTGTTTAATTATTAAAATAAACTCAAAAAAACAAATTAGTAAATTGCTTCTACTTTTCTTTAAAATGACTCACTTTGCAAAGTGACAAGCCCACCAAAGCTTAGCTTTGGTGGGCTTGCCTTTCTTTCTTGTACTGTACTGGAGAGTGCTATTTTTGCCATGAAGTAGTGGCAATACTCTCGTTCACTTAAACTGAACATCCCCACACCACCTTCTCAACAATTCAGATTTATATAAAGGTAATATAAGTTTGACATCTCTCCTATAGTATACCCTCGTGCACTTAAGGGAACTGTCGTCCACAATTACCACATCTGCTCTTCAGCCGTTACTTGTAAAGTTTACTCATAGCTCATGATATTTTCTGTTCTACGCTTTACAGCCCCACACTTTATGCCAGATGCACGTGTATACTATTAGCACTCCCTTTTATAGTGAAAATTGAAATAAATGGTTATTCATTTCCCTTGCACTATGCCTTACATATAGTTCCTACAGGGCATGAAAAAGGTTGCCCTTTTGTTATGGCATTCGCTATATGTGAAGCTTTATTATGATTGAATTTGAGGTTGTTACAAACTTTATTTTCACATGACAAATAACATTGCCATATTCTATAACTTTTATAAAGTATACAATAAAAATTTCAATTTATTTAATTTAGTTGAAAATTTTGCTGGGAAAAATGCAATCCTTGTGAACAATTCAGATTTATATGAGGGTAATACAAGTTTGACATCCCTCTTATAGTATACCCTCGTGCACTTAAGGGAACTGCCATTCACTCACAATTACCACATCCGCTCCGCAGTCCGCATCCGTTATTTGTTAAAGTTTACTCATAGCAAGGGAATAATATTTTCATGTACTACATTTTCATGCGGTTACTTTAAAGTACAGCAAGCCATAAATGGAGTTCCCTAAGAAAAGGTGACTCATTTTGGGTAAATTTGGAGAGTGACAAAAGGAAAATTAATATTAATTTCAAAATGATTATAAATTCAAAATCGATTACATTTCTATTATATATTTATGTCATGTATTTTTTGACTTTAAAGCCACATGTAAGATGTCATAAAATTTTCTTATATCCGTATACTTGATTTCAATTTACATTTCAATTTTCATGAAAATCAGGCTTCGTCAAAAACTAAAATCGTAAGGGATATGCAAATATTTAGCTTTTTATTGTAATATACTATTATTGGTTTATTCTCTTAAATAAATAATTGATTAGGAAAACCGGGATAAATATGTACCGCTTTATTATTTCCACGAAATGGAATGCTGACATGTTTTTTAAAATTTGGTTTAAAAACTACACTGTGATTAATGTAAAGCTATACAATCAAAAAATAACAAAATACGATAACAAACAGTTTAACAAATTATAAAATACTGAACCAAATTAACTTATGAAATCGCATTAGCACTATGTAACTGTAAATAGTTTGAATAACATTTTAAATGGCACTTTAAACGCATCAACTCAATGTAGACACCGATTTTTAGCTTACTTCTACAACTGTATGTAGTTTTTTTCCACCGACGTGTATTATTGAACTATTAGCCGCCCAAAATATAAAACTTTTGGCAGAATAAGTCTCTCAATATTTTTTAACAGTTACCGGGCGATGGGAGTGTGGATCAAAGGGATTAAAGGTTTGTTGGTGTCTGGTGTGTGAATATCGAATTAGCACAGTACATTACCTTTATACAGTGTGGATTTTTGAATGGTTATCCAATTGTTGTTGATGAGTAAATGTTTTATTGCAGATGGTACATTTGAATGGCATTTCTTTTTTGTGGCTCCTCATGTGTTGTTTCAAATATTCATTCTGGCCGAATGCTTTTCCACATAAAGAACATATAAAAGGTTTCTCTCCGCTGTGAGTCAGCATGTGTTTCTTTAAATAATCTTTCAGAAAGAACGCCTTTCCACAATCGGGACATTGATAATTTCTCTTTCCAGAGTGGATTTCCATGTGCCTAGTTAACGCCTGCTTTACAATAAAGGTCTTTCCGCACTCGGAACATGGAAAGCACTTTTCTCCTGCATGACGCCTCATATGGGTACTTAAAGTACTTTTCTGTCCGAATGTTTTTCCGCACTCGGAACAATTAAATGGTTTTTCTCCAGTGTGAGTTCTCATATGCCTTTCTAAGTGATGGTTATTCAAGAAGCCCTTTCCACATTTAGAGCAATTAAATGGTCTTGGCCTTACTCTCAAATCTCCAGTGTGGGTCTTCATATGTCTCTTTAAATCACTTTTCGTAGTGTAAGCCTTTTCACATTCGGTACAACCAAAGGACTTCTCTCGTTCCGTATGAGTCTTCGCATGTAACTTTAAACTACATCTCCATGCAAAGGTCTTCCCGCAATCCGAACATTGAAAGGGCTTTTCCCCTGTATGAAGCTTCATGTGAGATTTTAAACTACTATTTGTTGTGAATGCCTTTTCGCACTCTGAGCAACTAAATGGTTTTTCCCCTGTGTGATTTCTGAAGTGTTTTTCCAGTTCATCCTTTCGAAAAAAGCCTTTTCCACATTCAGAACATCTGAGCATATCTCCCGTGTGGATCTTCATATGTGTCGTTAATTCATATTTCATATTGTAGGCCTTTTCACATTGGGTACAACCAAAGTGCTTCTCTCGTCCTGTATGGGTCTTTGTATGTTCTGATAAATAACGTTGCCTTGCGAAAGTCTTCCCGCATTCCGAGCATTCATAGGGCTTTTCCCCCGTATGAAGCCTCATGTGATATTTTAAATAACTTTTTTGTGGGAATGATTTTCCGCACTCGGAGCAACTAAATGGCTTTTCCCCCGTGTGAACCCTCATGTGATTTGCCAAGCCATCTTTTCCTATGAAGCCTTTTCCACATTCAGAGCATCTGAACAAATAATCTCCCTTGTGGATCTTCATATGTGCATTTAATTGATGCTTTGTAGCGAAGGTCTTTTCACATTCGGCACAACCAAAAGGTTTCTCTCCTGTATGAATCCTTATGTGAATAGCTAACCTATTTTTATATGGGAAGCCTCTTCCACAATAGGAACATTCATAGGGCAATTTTCCTGAGTGATACTTCATGTGGAATTTCAAATTATCTCTATGCGAGAAAGACTTCTCACACTCGGAGCACTTATAAGGCTTCTCCCCTGTAGTATGAATTCTTAAATGATCCTTCAAATAAATCGATGTTTTGAAAGTTTTATCACAGAATGAACACTTATGGATTTTAGCTTTCGATTTTTCATTTTTACTTGAAGGCGTGCTATCCGAAGAGGGTTGGGCAGCCTTGATTTTCTTGCGGTGGAGTTCTGTGTCATTTTCATATTCTCCGTCTGAATCCGTATCTGAGTTGTCATCTTTTATTTCTTCCGACGACCAAGACGAGTCCTCGGCAACATTGTTTTCTGAAAATGAAATATTTAATTTTAATTTGGCCACAATTTAACTACTGACGAATGTAAGTACACTAACAAAACCAGCTGCCAATTACAACAAAAGAACAGACGTCTTTCCAAATACATATATACAAATCAGATATGCATCAATAAAATGAAAATTCCAATACCACACACAAAAAATGTGCTATCTTAAAATATAAACACTAATGCCATAAAACAAAAAAAAATTAATGTCAGCTGTACATTACTTTGTTTTTCACGACTAATAGATTAAACTTTCACCAGCAAGAAAAAACAATGCTTTTTTTATACTTAATATGTACAGAAACCACACACTAAAAGTAGTCCAGTGCAGTGGGTTGTGGTTTCGTAAACATGTGGCGAAGGCCTAAGCTCCTCCCTTCATCCAATGACATGTGATACGGGGCACAGCGGAGGCCAATCAATAAATTTATAGGGGCAAAAATTTGACTACCTTATTATTACATTGTTCTGTACATCTTATGTGGATATTTTTCAATACGTTTAGTCTATGTTCACGACTAAACATATTTTTTTTAATTGATAATACTTTTGTGTACCCCGTAACATGGATCTTGAAGGCGATTGAGTAAAATAAGAGTAAGAACTTTTATTTATAAAGGAGATAGACAAATGAAATAATTTAACTGCCTGTTTCTACATTTTACTGTTGGTCCCATAGTCCCATTATCATATTCGTGGCCTGACCAAAAAACCCATTTTATAATTTTCTAAGCTGATATATAACAAGCTGTAACAAGGTTTGCCACTTTCAGTGATTAAAAATTCAAAACTAATTTGCATTACTGCATGTTTGTATAGTCTTTGATTTTGATAGTTCTATAAAAATAATACAATACTATAATACAACAATAATACATAATAATACAGCAATGAGTTTTTAATCACTGATAGCGACAAACTTAGGGGCTTAGAGCATTATGAAATGGGATTTATGTCATGCTTTTGTACTGTATTCAATTATATCATTTCAATAATAATAAATCACGCAAATGTGCATTACAATATATAAATTATTGAGCATTCCCTATGAATTTTTAAAAATATATCAATAAATAATAAAAACTTGCCAACAGAATAATCTTCTACGGCGTGGTCCTCAAAACCTTGTAACATATCTTCCGGTTCATCAATCTCTTCGGCTTCTTCCTTAATATCCGACATTTCCTCTTCATACAAGTTAATTTGCTTATCTTCATGCACTACCAAATCACGTTGGATCCGTGAAGGACTGTCATCCTTTCCTTCTGAAAAACGATACAAATATAATAAGAGAAAAATATAATAATTCTGAATTGTAATACCAAATGTTAATGCAAAGTTAATTGATCGACTAGTATAAATCTTATTGTTTTGTTACCTGACAAAATAAATCGACGGATTTTGTTAGATAAACGACTTCGTTGTGTAAGAATATTTTCATCAAACTTTGTATTGATTAGGGATTTGGAGTTTTCAAATATACGATTCGCCTTTTGTCTCAACAAATCATACTTTGCCTGAATGGCTGTCAATTTCTTCAAGCTTTTCTGAAGATGACTAACTGTTTTGGAACAAGAAGGACAACAGAATATCCACTGAGACGGATTTCCTTTTGTAGCCAACAGAGTCTCGCAAAAGGATTTGGGAACTTTTACAACATTTCTTAGAAGAAACACTGCAAATATTTGATCTTCCAGTCTATCGGTTTCAGTCTTATCTTCAAACTTTCCATCATTTTTTTGACATGTCCGACAGCAAAGTAGACAAACATCTACATTTCCAGCGTCTTGTTTTAAAGACATTTCAAATCTGTTGGAGTTCAAAATTTTGGTTGTAAAAATGTTTTTAAGATTCTCAACTTGCTCTACCTACATATTTGTGTAAGTCCATTTTTAAATGGGCCAATCAACTAAGCTTTCAGAATTTAGTCGCCGTACTCATGCATGACTAGGGCGACTAAATTCTGAACGCTTACTGGAAAATTGGCCCATTTAAAAATGGATTTACACATTTTGGAAAGATTACAGAGCTCATAATTTTTTCTATTGTTTATACATAGAAAATATGTTATCTTTAAAAATGTCCACTTAACACATATGACATATATCATTACTTTTTTTTCTATTCAGACAATTTGGAGTCGACTTTTTATAGTAAAATATTTAAGGGCAAGAAATCTTTCATACGTAATCTTTGCTGATCCTTAATCATTAATGACCTAACGCATATTACTTAATATTGCATTATGGTAGGTTTTTTTAAGCCGGTAACAATTTTTTAATTTATTTTTATTACAATAATGAATAATGAATAAAGGAAGACAGTCAAAAGTGGGACGTTGATATGTGATAAACACGAAAACCTGTCAAACTGACAGATAAGGCACAATTACACCTACCTTAGAATGTTGAATCAATGTTCTTAACAATTAGCTACAACAATCAAATCAAAGCTCATGACGACAATGAAGACTTCTTGACACTTGAAGAGTGAAGAGAGACAGAAACAGAAATTTGTTTCATAACCTAAGTGGTCAATACCTCTCTTTCGCGCTTCTGCTTCCTTCACATTTTGTCAACGGGCGGATTTTAGCCTTCGGTGTAACGATCAACAATTACAAAGTCCCAAATATTTCATTTCTATGCGTACTTTGCGTACTATGACTATGAATCAGTTTTATTCTGAAGGTTAGGATAAGTTACTCTTTTACATTGAAATGTCTGTACAAAATCTCGAGTACAGCTGAATTGAAATGAAATAGGTTTTGTTTGATATTTAAAGTACGGACCTAGATCTCGGACTCAAGGCTCTTACATTTCCAAAATGTGGCTTGTCAAATATCTCCAAATACAAATACCAAACCAAACAAACCAAATACAAAAATATAATATCTCCAATTTTTAATGACCAGTATTGTTGATGAAAAGTATGTACCACTTTATTAATTCCATAATTTCGTACGCATTATAAAATTGTTTTTTAACTTTAACTTGTATAGAAATTGGTTGTACCTCTTGCCAATAAAACAGTATAATAAATAGTTATAACAAATTATAAAATAAAGAAAAAAATTAAATTATGAAATCACATTGGCACCGTCATCGTTGCACTGTCTGTCAAATAGAATTACTAAACAGAAAGTATACTAACAACAAAATTGAAAAAATAGGAAGGATGTTGCGTTCGTCTGACAAATTAATTAGTAATTCTGATAAGCAGCTGGTTAATCATAATTTCAAATGGTACTAGAAAGGTTTTAATTCAATATTGTAAATACCGATTTTTACCATTCTTCTATGACAGGGTAATGTCCTTCCTCCAGCGTGAATTATTGCATTATCAGACACAAAATTTCAAAATTTTGACACAAAAAGTATCTTAATAGCTTCCTAACAGTGAGCTAGGTGATGTAATTTAAGGATCATGGTGATTAAATGTTTGTTTGTGATTGAATAGAATCATCTCAGTAGACGACATTTACACTGGGTGAATTTTTGAATGGTTATCCACCTGTTGTTGATGGGTAAACGTTTTCTTGTTGATTTTTCCCGTGTGAATCTTCATATGAGTAGTTAAATCTCTTTTTCTAGTGAAGGCCTTTTCACATTCGGTACAATCAAAGGACTTTTCTCTTCTTGTATGGGTCTTCGCATGGTCTGTTTAGACTAGATTGCCATGTGAATGTCCTCCAAAAATCCGAGCATTGATAGGGCTTTTCCCCCGTATGAAACCTCATGTGATATTTTAAATAACTTTTTCGTGGGAATGATTTTCCGCACTCAGAGCAACTAAATGGCTTTTCCCCCGTGTGAACCTTCATGTGATTTGCCAAGACATTCTTTCCTATGAAGCCTTTTCCACATTCAGAGCATCTGGCCAAATCTCCCGTGTGGATCTTCATATGTGTAGTTAATTGATACTTTGTAGAGAAGGTCTTTTCACATTCAGCACAGCCAAAAGGCTTCTCTCCTGTGTGGACCCATCTGTGACTAATTAAACTATTTTTACATGGGAAGACCTTTCCACATTCGGAACACGCATAGGGCATTTCTCCTGAGTGATACTTCATGTGGGATGTCAAATTACTTTTCTGTGAGAAACATTTCCCACACTCGGAGCACTTATAAGGCTTCTCCCCTGTATGAATTCTTAAATGATCCTTCAAATGACTCGGTTTTTTAAAACTTTTATCACAGAATGAGCACTTATTGGTTTTAGCTTTCAAATATTCATTTTCAGTTGAAGGCGTGTTATCCAAAGGAGGCTTGCTTTCCAAAGACAAATAATCTCCCGTGTGGATCTTCATATGTGCAGTTAATTGATACTTTGTAGAGAAGGTCTTTTCACATTCAGCACAGCCAAAAGGCTTCTCTCCTGTGTGGACCCTTATGTGACTAATTAAACTGTTTTTACATGGGAAGACCTTTCTACATTCGGAACACGCTAAGGGTATTTCTCCTGATTGATACTTCATGTGGGATGTCAAATTACTTTTCTGTGAGAAACATTTCCCACACTCGGAGCACTTATAAGGCTTCTCCCCTGTATGAATTCTTAAATGATCCTTCAAATGACTCGGTTTTTTAAAACTTTTATCACAGAATGAGCACTTTTTGGTTTTAGTTTTCGATTTTTCCTTTTTAGTCGAAGGAGTGTTATCCAAAGGAGCAGCCTTGATTTTCCTGCGGTGGAGATCTTCGTCATTTTCAAATTCCCAATCTGAATTCGCACCTGAGTTGCAATCTTTTATTTCTGCCGACGATCTGCAGTCCTCGGCAACTAATTTATTCTCTAAAAATGAAATTTTTAATTTTAATTAGGCCACAATTGAAATACTGACGCATGTAAGTACATCAACAACACCAGCTACCAATTAATACTAAACACAAATATATATCATGTATAATAATAGTTCTAATCTTTCATTAATAGATAATCTCTTAATGGAAGTGGCAAACCGCGTTATATAAGGGCTATTATGAAATGGGGTTTGGGTTATGCTATCGCACTGTATTCAAGGATAATATTTTAATAATAAATCACAAAATGTGCACTGTGATCTTTTACTGGGCGTTACCTATAAATTTTTAAACTATATAACAGAATAATAAAAACTTACGAACAGAATGACCATCGATAGTCTCGTCCCCAAAATCTTGTAACATTTCTTCCGATTCCTCAATCTCTCCGGCTTCTGCTTTAATGAAAATCAATTCATCGTCATTCCAGTTAATTTGCTTTTCTTGATGAACTATCAAATCCTGTTGGATCCGTGAGGGGCTGTCATCCTTTCCTTCTGAAATACGATACACATGTAATTAGAGAAAAATACATATAATTCTGAAATGTTAAAAATGCCGGTGCAAAGTTAATTGATCGATTGGTATCAATATTATAGTGTTAAAACCTGAAAAAATAAATCGACGGATTTTGTTGTATGAACGACTTTACTGTGCAGAATTTTTAAAATATATCAAAGAATAATAAAAACTTGCCAACATAATAATCTTCTACGGTGTGGTTCCCAAAACCTTGTAACATATCTTCCGGTTTCTCAATCTCTCCGGCTTCTTCCTTAATAAAATACAATTCATCTCCATACAATTTAATTTGCTTATCTTCATGCACTATCAAGTCTTTTTGGAGTCGGGAGGGGCTATCATCATTCCCTTCTGAAATACGATACAGACGTAATTAGGGGGTAATTCGGGTAATATTGTGATTCTGAAATGTTAATACCAAATGCTGTGTGAAGCAATTTGATTGATCGACTCCTATAAACCATTCATTATTGTGTATTGATACCTGATAAAATAAATCGACGGATTTTGTTAGATGAACGACTTCGTTGCGTAAGAATATTTTCATCACATTTTGTATTGATTACCGATTTGGAGTTTTCAAAAATAAGATACGCCTTCTGTCTCAATAAATCATATTTTTTCTGAATAACTATCAATTCCTTTAAGCTTTTTTGAATATCTCGAATTGTTATGGAACAGGAAGTACAACAGAATATCCACTGAGACGGATTTCCTTCTGTGGCCAATAGAGTCTCGCAAAATGATTTTGGCATTTTTAAAACATTTCTTAGCAGAAACATTACAAATATTTGATCGTCCAATTTATCAGTTTCAGTCTCATCTTCAAACTTTCCATCATTCGTTTTACATGTCCGACAGCAAAGTAGACAAACATCTGCATTATCAGCGTCCTGTTTTAAAGGCATAGCGAACAAGCGAACCTGGTGGAATTCAAATTTTTGCCTGTCAAAAGTTTTTTTTAAAGATTCCCATATTTTATTTACTCTGCATGCCCACATATTTCGGAATTTTTTATACTTTCTAAAAAGAAGTTCACCATAAAATGTTAGCATTTTTGATTCCACATCTTTTAATTTAATTCAATTCAATGAGTCAATTTTTTGGTGGTCAACCTTATAAGGGCAAGAAATCTGTCTCTATTTCTGCCTCATTTATGCCTAAGAGGGCTCCTACTTCCATTTTCACCGAAAGTGTCACCGACCCCCTCCGATTACGACCAAAATCGCTGAGCATATGTCTAAAATAGAGTAATTAACGAAATGGACCTTCAAAATTTTTTAAAAAATAAGAGGGGGCGTGGGGGGTAAGGGGAAGCTTTTCCATTGGGAAGAAAGATTGTGACCAAACGGTAAGTCATAAAATTCTCTAGTTTTTTTCTAAAATAGCATAGATAGGTGCTTCATCCTGGCAAGGTATAAATTTTATTCAATTCGAATATTTTGGCGCGAAAAAAAATCGGTGAACCTGAAATTAGCAATAATTCAAACATTGTGGGTTGAAAACGGCACATATCGACTAAATATTGAATATAAAAGATGCTAGATCATCTAAAATCTCTTTTCTAAGCAAGAAAAAGGTTGCATATCCAAAATTTATTTACCCTTGTCCGGGGAAACGGGGGTGATATAAGTTTGGATATTTAATTTCTCAAAACCTATTAAGCCTAGAGACTTTAAACCACCGCCAAACAACTCAGCATCATGTAGTGCATCATGGCATGGTGGTATATTGTGTGTCACCCCACCCCCTGAGGGGGGTGTAGGGGAGGCTTAAGTTTGGAAACCCAATATCTCCAAAACTACTCAATGTACGGACTTGAAACTACCGCCAATCAACTCAGCATCATGTAATGCATCATGGCATGGTAGTATATTGTGTGTCGCCCCACCCCCTTGTGGGGGTGTAGGGGAGGCTTAAGTTTGGATACCCAATATCTCCAAAACTACTCAACGCACGGACTTGAAACTACCGCCAATCAACTCGGCATCATGTAATGCATCATGGCATGGTAGCATATTGTGTGTCACCACACCCCCTGAGGGGGTGTAGGGGAACCCAATATCTCCAAAACTACTCAACGTACGGACTTGAAACTACCGCCAATCAACTCGGCATCATGTAATGCATCATGGCATGGTAGCATATTGTGTGTCACCACTCCCCCTAAGGGGGGTGTAGGGGAACCCAATATCTCTAAAACTACTCAACGTACGGACTTGAAACTACCGTCAATCAACTCAGCATCATGTAATGCATCATGACATGGTTGCAGGGTAGCCCTCAAGGGGTGTGGTGACACACAATATGCTACCATGCCACGATGCATCACATGATGTTGAGTTGATTGGCGGTAGTTTCAAGTCCGTACGTTGAGTAGTTTTGGAGATATTGGGTTTCCAAACTTAAGCCTCCCCTACACCCCCAAAAGGGGGTAAGGTAGCACACAATCTACTACCATGCCACGATGCATCACATGATGTTGAGTCGATTGGCGGTAGTTTCAAGTCCATACGTTGAGTAGTTTTGGAGATATTGGGTTTCCAAACTTAAGCCTCCCCGACACCCCCCTCAGGGGGTGAGGTGACACACAATATACCACCATGCCATGATGCATTACATGATGCTGAGTTGATTGGCGGTAGTTTCAAGTCCGTACGTTGAGTAGTTTTGGAGATATTGGGTTTCCAAACTTAAGCCTCCCCTACACCCCCACAAGGGGGTGAGGAAGCACACAATCTACTACCATGCCATGATGCATTACATGATGCTGAGTGGATTGACGGTAGTTTCAAGTCCATACGTTGAGTAGTTTTGGAGATATTGGGTTTCCAAACTTAAGCCTCCCCGACACCCCCCTCAGGGGGTGGGGTGACACACAATATACCACCATGCCATGATGCATTACATGATGCTGAGTTGTTTGGCGGTGGTTTAAAGTCTCTAGGCTTAATAGGTTTTGAGAAATTAAATATCCAAACTTATATCACCCCCGTTTCCCCGGACAAGGGTAAATAAATTTTGGATATGTAACCTTTTTCTTGCTTAGAAAAGAGATTTTAGATGATCTAGCATCTTTTATATTCAATATTTAGTCGATATGTGCCGTTTTCAACCCACAATGTTTGAATTATTGCTAATTTCAGGTTCACCGATTTTTTTTCGCGCCAAAATATTCGAATTGAATAAAATTTATACCTTGCCAGGATGAAGCACCTATCTATGCTATTTTAGAAAAAAACTAGAGAATTTTATGACTTACCGTTTGGTCACAATCTTTCTTCCCAATGGAAAAGCTTCCCCTTACCCCCCACGCCCCCTCTTATTTTTTAAAAAATTTTGAAGGTCCATTTCGTTAATTACTCTATTTTAGACATATTATTATGCTCAGCGATTTTGGTCGTAATCGGAGGGGGTCGGTGACACTTTCGGTGATAACGTATACACGGGCTCAAGAGACTCCAATAAAAAATAAAGATATAGTTGATGATATAAGCTTTAACGTCGGAAACTATTTTTCATTAGAATAGGTCAAGAAAGTTTTTTTTTAATAATAACCATATGAAATATGGTGATTATTGCACAATGATCAACAATTGACACATTGACAGTGCTATGTAGGAAATAAAACATGTGTGACATTTACATGCAATAAATAGAAGTATGAAGTAAGATATAAGACGTATGACGTAAAATAGACGAAAAACTGTGAAACTGGCACAAAACAAAAATAAAATTGGTTATGAGTTACACCTACCTTAGACATTAGAATATTATTGGATCAATGTTGTTGACAATTAAGAACAATCAAAGCTGATGACAATGATGACTTCTTTAACAGAAAGACAAACAGAAAGAGAAATTCAAAATTATTATTGTTTTTACAAGCTAAGTTACTAATATCTCGTTTTCGCGCTTTTGGTTCCTTCACATTTTGTGAACAGGCGGATTTTAGCTTTCTGTATAACAATCATTAACCCTACTACCCTACGCAGTGTGCGTGTCCACTTTCTTTAATCAATTTGTGACATATAAGTCACTAAATAAATGGTTCTGTTATTAGGTGAGTTGTTTCCTATTTAAAGACAAAGAAATGTCTACAACCTCGGGGTTTCAAATGATATGGGATTTCAGGTAACCTACCCCAACGTGCATAAAACTATTAGTGAAATTATCCTCAAAAACGGTTTATATGGGATTTTCCATAAGGATTTTCATAGAAGCTTTAATCTGTGTACTCCAAAGTAGGGGAGCACAATTTTTATACCACAAGTACATGTGATCCTAAAGATTTTTTTGATGAAAATAATTTTGACCGAAATTTATCGGTGGCTGAGATTCGTGAGCTTAAAAGTTGTTTTCTCCTAATTTTGACCTCGTCAAAACTCAGCATCGGGACATTTTTATCAACATTCTATTCATTGAAAACATTCTTAAGAAAGTCATTGAAACACTGTAGTTGTCGGTATTAGGATTATGTTTAAAACATAATGAATTTTTTAGGGTTAACTTCATTCAGTCTCATATCACGATTTGTTTTTGTAATTTACGCTTGTAAAAGTATGCTAAATCCTTTGTTGCACAGTTCAGGCAGAAGCAGTAACGTTATTTTCATAGCCCATCTGGGCGAACTAGGGTTAATTTTATAATGAAAAGTATGTATTACTTTATTGAATCTTCAATTCCGTACGCATCATAAAATTGTTATTTTAACTTTAACGTGTTCGACATAGAAATTGGTCATACCTACAGCCAATAATTTTATTCATATTTAAGTTATAGAAACTGTATTTGTGGGGTTAATGTAGAGCTAAAAAAATATACAAAATAATTAAACAGGATAACAAATAGTTACTATAAAAAATTATAAAATAAGGAAAGAAATTAAATTATGGAATCACATTGGCACCGTCATCGTCGCACTTTCTGTCAAATAGAATTACTAAATAGAAAATATTAAGAACAAAATTTGGAAAAAGAATGTTGCATTCGTCTGACAAATTAATTTGTAAATTTTGAAATGTCAATCATAATTTCATAAAGTACTTTAAAGGTTTCAATTCAATAATGTAAATGCCGATTGTTATCATTCTTCTACGACAGGATAATTTACTTCCTCCAGCGTGAGTAATTGCATCATCGGCAAAACGATATTTCAAAATTTTAACAGAAAAAGTATCTTCATAGCTTTCCAACAAATTGCCGAGTAATATAAATTAGGGATCATGGCGATTAAAGGTTTGTTGATGTGTGACTAGAATCAGTACAGTGAATGAAATTTACTTAGTGTGAATTTTAGAATGGTTATCCAACTGTTGTTGATGGGTAAACGTTTTCTTGCAGGTAATACATTTAAATGGCATTTCTTTTCTGTGGCTCCTCATATGCTGTTTCAAATGGGAATTCTGACCGAATGCTTTTCCACATAAAGAACATGAAAAAGGTTTCTCTCCGCTGTGAATTTTCATATGTCTTTTTAAATCAGCATTCATAATGAACGCCATTCCACAATCGGAGCATTGATAATTCCTCTCACCAGCGTGGAACTTCATGTGCCTAATTAAGGCTTGCCTTACAATGAAAGTCTTTCCGCACTCGGAACATTGAAAGGTCTTCTCTCCGACATGATATTTCATGTGGACACTTAAATTACTTTTTTGTGCGAATGTCCTTCCACATTCGGAACAACTAAACGGTTTTTCTCCCGTGTGAGTTTTCATGTGCTTTTTCAAGTCATCCTTTCGCAAGCAGCCTTTTCCACATTCAGGGCATCTGATCAGATCTCCAGTGTGGATCTTCATATGTCTCTTTAAATCACTTTTCGTAGTGAAAGCCTTTTCACATTCGGCACAGCCAAAGGACTTCTCTCGCGGAAGTCCCATATGAGTCTTTGCATGTTCATTTAAACCAGCTTTCCAGCCGAAGGTCTTCCCACATTCCGAACATTCAAAGGGTTTTTTCTTTGTGTGAAACTTCATATGAGATATTAAACTACTACTCGTTGAGAATGTCTTCTCGCACTCGGAGCAACTAAATGGTTTTTCCCCAGTGTGGACCCTCATGTGCTTTTCCAAGTCATTCTTTCTCAAGAAGCCTTTTCCACAATCAGAACACCTGGCTAAATCTCCTGTGTGGATCTTTATATGTCTCGTTAAATCACTTTTAGTAGTGAAGGCCTTTTCACATTGGACACAACCAAATGGCTTATCTCCTGTGTGAACTCTCGTGTGATCAATCAAACTACCTTTCCATGCGAAGGTCTTTCCACATTCGGAACAGGCATACGGCTTTTCTCCTGAGTGTACCTTCATGTGGGATGTCCAATAACTTCTCTGTGGGAAAGACTTCCCACACTCGGAGCATTTATAAGGCTTCTCCCCCGTATGAATTCTTAAATGTCCCTTCAAATCCGACGATTTTTTAAATGTTTTATCACAGAAGGAACACTTGTTGGCTTTGACTTTCGATTTTTCATTTTTAGTTGAAGGCGTGTTATCCAAAGGAGCTAGGGCAGGCTTGATTTTCCTGCGATGGATTTCCTTGTCATTTTCAAATTCCCCATCTGAATCTGAGTTGCCATCATTACTTTCTGACGACGACCAAGAAATGTAGTCCTCGGGAACTAAATTAGTTTCTAAACGGGAGATGAAATAATTTAACTGCATGATTCTACATTCTACAGTTAGCCTTAATATGACATAATATGATAATATTAATATGAGTTGCCCAGTCAGTTTGAAATGTGTTAGTATTCCAGGTGTTAGGTTCCTGTAAATATTCTAACTGACATTGACCTTGCATAATAATTGCCAACATTGCAGGTAACAAAAGGTAACATTACATACCTATTGTTAAATTAACTTACAATACAAAGTCATAAAGTTCCATACAAAGTCATAAACCGCCATACAAAGTCATAAACTGCCATACAAAGTCACACTATCTATTTTTAGCTCTCCCATACAAAAGTCATGTGTGTGCCATACAAATTCCTATTTTCCCATTTATTATGACCTAAATCCCATTTCATAATATCCTAAGCCCCTTTAACATGGTTTCCCACTTATGATTAAAAATTTACTAAAAATTACTATTTCTCCTACTAAATCCGTTTTCACACCTATTACAAACTTTGTCCGAAAAAATACATTATTATACTACAACGTCCGACGTCCATGCGCATAGAGACTTAGAAAAACAAACCACAAATATTTATGTCATGTAATAAAAGTTCTATCAAGATAAGGTATCAACATGCAGTAATACTAATTAGTGTAATTAGCATTGAATTTTTAATCACTTCAAGTATAGCAAACTGTGTTACAGACGGGGCTAAGAATATTATGAAATGGGGTTTATATGATGATTTTTAATGTGCATAAATTTTTAAAAATATATCAAAGAATATTAAAAACTTGCCACCAGAATAGTCTTCTACGGCGTTCACTAAACCTTGTAACGTATCTTCCGGTTCCTCAATCTCTCCGAATTCTTCTTTAATGAAAACCAATTCATCTCCATACAATTTAATTCGTTTACCTTCATACACTATCAAATCCTGATGGATCCGCGAGGGAATCTTATACTTTCCTTCTAAAGTACAATACAAGATAGAAATATAATTAGAAAAAATAATATAACTCTGGAATGTAAATACCAAATGCTGCTGGTGCAAAGTTCGAATAATCGACTACTATAAATATAATTGTTTTAGCACCTGACAGAATAAATCGACGGATTTTGTTAGATGAAAGACTTCGTTGTGTAAGAATATTTTCATCACATTTTGTATTGGTTACCGATTTGGAGTTTTCAAAAATAAGATTCGCCTTCTGTCTCAGTAAATCATACTTCTTCTGAATCGCTATCAATTCCGTCAAGCTTTTCTGAAGATCACGAATGGTTTTGGAACAGGAAGGACAACAGAATATCCACTGAGACGGACTTCCTTCTGTTGCCAAAAGAGTCTCGCAAAATGATTTTGGAATTTTTAAAACATTTCTAAGTAGAAATACCACAAATAATTGATCTTCCAGTTTATTAGATTCAGTCCCATCTCCAAACTTTCCATCATTCGTTTGACATGTCCGACTAGTCCGACAGCAAAGTAGACAAACATCTACGTTTCCAGCGTTCTGTTTTAAAGACATTTCGAAACCTGCTGGAATTCAAATTTTGGAAGGCTGTAAAATGAGAAGAAAGTTGAATATCGTCAAAAAATATTCACTTTTTAGATGACAATATGAAATAACATTTTTTGTCTTTATTTTTTTCAACTTAGTTATTTATTAAAAACCTTCGTGATTTGAAAACTTTCATTATGTTACATGTAAATACCAAAATTTTCCGGCACATGAAATAATGGGAGACTTAACACTTATGACTTAACTGCAACAATCAAATCAAAGCTCATGATGAGTTGATGAGAATTGAGAAATAAATAATGATAAACAGACAGATGAAAGAGAATTTTTTGCTTTCATAAGCTAAGTTTCCATTACCCCGTTTTCGCGCGTCTGGTTCTTTCACATTTTGTCAGTGGGCGGACTTTAGCTTTAGCTTTCGGCGTAACGACTAACGAGCAACAACTCGATGTTAGATGAAATTTTTATTATTTATTTCCCCATATTTTCATTTCTATTGTTTTCTGCAAAATATTTCATAGATGATAATCTTATGAAAACTAAACTTCCAAAACTATTCTTCCTGTAATTAACGTTGTCGTTGTGTATGCATTTTTTAATACAAACAAAGTTTCATTAAGGAAAATATCAGTTCGAAAAGAGTCCTACCAAATTTAGAGTATTTTGGTAAAAGACAAATCGGCTACATACCGTAATAATCGAAATAATTCCGCGCAGGATTATTGTTTTAATCACATAAAAAATGCCTGAAAAGGCCATAAATTAAAATGTCAATATTTTATTTTCAATGCATGGAATAAAACGTAAAAAATGTTTTTAGAGATCATCATCTGAAGACAGGGATATTTTAATCGGATCGATTAACCCGATGTCCATTTCTTCGCAACTAAAATCTTTTTCCGTTTCCAATAACATTTAACAGCATACTAACCTAGTCATCGAAGATTCTTCACACAATTTAATAGCCTTTATTTTAAAAGTCAAAACTACTCGTCCTTCCCCTGCTTCCGGCATTTCAGAGTGAATACAGAATGCAACTAAAGTACGGTCGTGCTAGATACCAAGAACAAATCTATAAAAAGTCAATGTTCTTACTTCTTTAGTACACATGCAATTTAGAATTATTTAAATGCCTTTTACCTACATCTCTTATCTACATTTAGATACTTTTCATCATCGTTTTAGGAACAGATACGAGGAATTATTTCGATACATGGAACTATTACCATTAACAGCCAAAAAGGCAAAGAAAAATCGAAATAATTCCGCGTGTATCGATTATTACGGTACATATTTAGCCGTCATCGCAATGACCATAAACTTATAAATTGGAAATAACCTTGGCCACTCGTGGAAGGAATCAGGAATTTGTAATAATATGATACATTTAACTATTGCGGTAAACAATAACAGATCATTGTCAGTAAATATATAAACATTTTTATATAATCAAATAGCAAAAATATTTAATGGCATTATAATTATGTAATCCAATGTTTGTTGGTGATTGAATAGAATTAGCACAGTTGATTACTTTTATACAGTGTAGATTTTTGAATGATTATCAAATTGTTGTTGATGAGTAAACGTTTCATTGCAGATGGTACATTTAAATAGTTTTTCTTTTTTGTGGCTCCTCATGTGCTGTTTCAAATATTCATTCCGGCCAAAAACCATTCCACATAAAAAACATAAAATGGTTTTTCTCCGGTGTGAATCATTGTGTGTCTCTTTAAATCATTAGTGATAATCTGATAACAAACGCCTTTTCACAATAGGAACACTGATAATTTCTCTTTCTTAGAGTGGAGGTTCATGTGCCTAGTTAACGCCTGGTTTAAAATAAAGATCTTCCCCTACTCCGAACATGGAAAGCACTTTCCGGCTTGATACTTCATATGGAAACGTAAATTATTTTTTTGTGCGAACATCCTTCCACATTAGGAACAACTAAACGGTTTTTCTCCTGTGTGAAGCCTTAAGTGCTTTTCTAAGTCACTCTTTTTCAAGAAGCCTTTTCCACTTTCAGAGCATCTGATCAAATCGCTCGTGTGAATCTTCATATGTCTCTTTAAATCACTTTTCCTGGTGAAAGCCTTTTCACATCCGGGGACCAAATTTTCAAAACATCGTAAGTGGGTATCGTATCGTAAGTCGGAGCATTTACGATAATTGGTATTTTCAAAGCATTTTATCGTAATATTTATCCTACGATCAGTCGTAAATATACGACACCCCCTGACCCTGTCGTAACTTTACTATTTCCTATGTAGGAGTATGAAATCATTATCCATGGACATTGCAGCTCAAGTAAAAAATGTGGGAGCAAGTAAATTTTGTGACTTCAAATGAGCGGAAGACGTCGGGTTGCCTTATCAACACCATGAAATAGCTGGCAAAAATAGCAAAGTTACGATAAGATCAGTGCGTAGGTGCGTAACTTACGACACTATTACGATAATGTTCGAAAATGTCAAAATTTTGCTCATCGTAATAGTCTCGTAATTATACGATATTGTTAGTTACGATTTTCTAAGATACGATACCTTTCGAAAATTTGGTACCGGAACAACAAAAGGGTTTCTCTCCGCTGTGAGTTATCATGTGCCTCTTTAAATCACTATTCATAAGAAATGCCTTTCCACAATCGGGACATTGATAATTTCTCATTCCAGAGTGGAATTTCATGTGCCTAGTTACATCACCCTTTGTAGTGAATGTCTTTTCACAAACGACACAACCAAAAGGCTTCTCTCCTGTGTGGACCCTTATGTGAATAGCTAAACTATTTTCATAGGGGAAGCCCTTCCCACACTCGGAACAAGCAAAGGGCAATTCTCCCGAGTGATACTTCATGTGGAATGTCAAATTACCTTTCTGTGAGAAAGACTTCCCACACTCGGAGCACTTATAAGGCTTCTCCCCTGTATGAATTCTTAAATGATCCTTCAAATGACTCGATTTTTTAAAACTTTTATCACAGAATGAGCACTTTTTGGTTTTAGCTTTCAAATTTTCAGTTGAAGGCGTGTTATCCAAAGGAGGCTTGCTTTCCTTAAAGTGGAGTTCCGTGTCATTTTCAAATTCCCTATCTGAATCCAAATCAAAGTTGCCATCATTACTTTCTACCGACGACCAAGAAATACAGTCCTCGGCAACTAATTTATTCTCTGAAAATGAAATTTTTAATTTTTATTAGGCCACAATTGAACTACGAATGTAAGTACACTAACATCACCAACTACCTATTGTAGAAATGAAGTGATATACTATACGCTATAAACAGAAATACTCCAATCACTTTTTTCATGACACGACTAACTGAACATATTTTAAACATGTTGATACAATAAAAAAAAACTTTTTTAAGCTAGATGGACAAATGAGATGCATTGCCGGTTTATACATTCTACAATAGCTTTATGGGTTGAAGTACTAAGGCAGTGGTTTCACAAATACATAAATGTTACTGTTTTAATTAGGTTAGGCTAGGTCCCTCGAAAGCGGGTCCTTGTATGCCGTGTATTTTATGGTACGATTTTTAAAATGTGCAACCACTGCGCACTGTCTTACTTCCACCGCTTTATGCGATTATTATGGTCTGACCTAAACCCCAATATTATAACCCCCTGTAACTTTTACAGCCACTTTTGATGGTAAAAGTGCAATACTAATAATACTAATTAGTATTCTCGGATATATATAATTTTGATAGAACTATTATTATATGACATAAATATTTGTGTTATGCATTAACTTCCATAATAACCACAATATAAACTCTTTTGCAAACTTTTTCGGAAAATGATAACCTTTTTCATATTAAAACGTCTATAACCTTCATGGTCATGGAGAAATCACAACTGAGAAACACTAAACACAAATATTTATGTCATAGTTCTATTAAGGTAATACATTAACATGTAGTAATGAATTTTTAATCAATGAAAGTGGCAAACATAGTGGGCTTAGAATAATATTATGAAATAGGATTTACGTCGAACCCTTTTACACTGCATTCATTTCATGTATTTATTTACTGTGATATCATTTCAATAATAAATCAAGTAATGTGCTTTACAATCTTTTACTATGCATGCCCTATGAATATGATTTTTTTTAAATATATCAAAGAATGTAAAAACTTGCCACCAGAATAATCTTCTACGGCGTTTCCAAAACCTTGTAACATTTCTTCCGCTTCCTCAACCTCTCCGGCTTTTTCTTTAATGAACAACAATTCGTCACCATACAATTTAATTTGCTGATCTTTAGGCGCTATCAAATGCTGTTGGATCCGTGAGGGGCTGTTTTCATTTCCTTCTGCAATACGATACAAATGTAATTAGAGTTACAGCTAATTAGAGTGTTAAATAACGTAATATGTGATTATTCGTGTATACTGTCAGTTGCTTTGATTGGCAGTTTAAGGGCCCCCCATCGGAGGAAACAATTACAAATAATAATAATAAATTGTATTGTGTTGGTACCTGATAAAATAAATTGACGGATTTTGTTAGATGAAAGACTTCGTTGTGTAAGAATATTTTCATCACATTTTGTATTGATTATCGTTTTGGAGTTTTCAAAAATAAGATTCGCCTTCTGTTTAAGTAAATCATACTTCTTCTGAATCGCTATCAATTCCGTCAAGCTTTTCTGAAGATCACGAATGGTTTTGGAACAGGAAGGACAACAGAATATCCACTGTGACGGATTTCCTTCTGTGGCCAACAGAGTCTCGCAAAATGATTTTGGAATCTTTAAAAAATTTCTTAAAAGAAACACCACAAATATTTGATCTTCCAATTTATCAGTTTCAGTCTCATCTTCATACTTTCCATCTTTCGTTTTACATGTCCGACAGCAAAGTAGACAAACATCTGTATTTCCAGCCTCTGGAGACATTGCGAAGCTCTAGAATTCAAATTTTTGAATCCACAAATGTTTTTCTTTTAAATATTTCTATATTTCACTTACTCTGCCTACATTTTTGTAAGATTAACAGATGACAGATAACGGAGTCCACTAAAATACTAGGCTGAATTTAGGCACCGTTACTTTGTTGCCACTGTTTCCGCTGTTGCCGCTGGGAGGTATGTGGGGTTAGCGGCAACAGCGGAGACAGTGGCGACATCGGCAACACGCTACAACCACTAACGGCAACAGCGTGCGACACGCTGCAACCATTAGGGGTAACAGCGGCGACACAGCTAGAACCACTAGCGGAAACACTGACCAGCGGTAACAGAGACACTATTAATCTGATTTCCTCTGTTGCTGCTAAGCCTAATAATAATATAAGCCAGTGCACTGCTGCTCCGAGATCAATGCTCTATAAGAGTAAAGAGCAACACAGCGAAATGGATAAGGTTCAGCAGTTTCTAACCAACCATGCAGGCAAAAGTGGCAGAGGTATTATCGTTCCGCTGCCACAGTCCTCTTTTTTTATTCGAAAGACAATGGATCATATGTTGCAATACAAAGGCTTAACTTCAGCGCAAACCTCGAGTCGAGCAAATCAACGTGGGAGGTCCATTGTAATGCAACATATTATCATTGTCTTTCGAATACAAAGAGAAGACTTTGGCATTGGAACCATAATATTTCGGGATTTGATCCATATCGCTGTGTTGCTCTTATAGAACATTGAGCTCAGTGAGCAGTAGTGCACTGGCTTATATTTATTAGGATATGCGGCAACAGAGGAAATCAGATTAATGTGCCTCTGTTGCCGCTAGTGGTTCCTTCCAGCTGTGTCGCTGCTGTTGCCGCTAGTGGTTGCAGCGTGTCGTCACTGTCAACTGTTGCCGCTGTCTCCGCTGTTATGGCAACATGGTTTTACATTGACATGCAATAATTAGGAGTAAGTTATAAGACGACAAGGACGTATTGAGGAATGGGCTTTACGGGCTGAAGCCCCTCCCCCCTCGAAATCCAAGAAAAGTGTAATTTTTTTCTTAACATAGCAAAAAATATTATAATATCGATTATTTGCCTTTCTTAGGCCTCCGTCAAAAATTCCAACAATTTTCGCGCTACGAGCGAATATATATCATTAAAATATGTATTGGAAATCTTAGCCCCCTCCGACATCCGAACACCGAAACTCAGTTCTCAATGGTTGAGTTTCTTATTATAAGTCTCTGGTGGATGGGCGACCTCACTAAGGAATAATCATCGTTATTGCGCTCGATAGATGCTCCACCACGGCACTGAAGGTAACGTGCATGTACAGTCAAATGCAGTGGTGGGACATCTATCGAGCACAATAACGATGAATTATTCCTTAGTGAGGTCGCCCATCCACCAGAGACTTATAATAAGAAACTCAACCATACGTGCTTGTAAGACGATAAACTGTCAAACTTACACAAAACAAAAATTGGTTATCAGTCACACCTACCTTAGAATGTTGAGTCAATGAGTCAATGTTGTTGACATTTGACATTCAGCTAGAACAATCAAATCTGATGACGACAAATAATATGAATTCGACAGACAGCAACAGAATTTATTTTTGTTTCTATAAGCTTAGATTCCAATATCTCGTATCGCGCCTCTGGTTCCTTCACATTTTGTTAATGGGCGGATTTTAGCTTTCGGTAACAATCAACAACCCCACGTTAGATCATTTCATAATATTTTTATTTCTGCTATGAAATGAAATAGTTTTCTTTAAAATATTTCATGGAGCAAACTTGAAAACTATACTTGCGAAAGTATCCTTCCTGTATTTCATTTTGTCGTACTGTATGTATGTATGTATGAATTTAATACAAAGTTTCATTAAAGTACAATATCAGTTTGAAAGGAGAGTCATAATGCCGTAATAATGCCTTAATTATCTATATTTACGGGGTGCTAGAGTGCTTATGCACCTCCTAAATATTTTGAAAACACACTAGATATTATCCTTTTTTCTATTTATTTAATATTTAATTATTTAATTCCAAATGGGGAGAAACATTTTGATTTTATTATGACACAATTGCACATGTGTCTCATTTTCCAGCATTTTTGAATCTGTTTGAGCATTTTCGAATAATTTTCCCCTATGTTGAACATTAGGATCTGAGAAAATGTACGGAAAACCAAGCGAGAATACAATATACTGTCCAAAAATGACGTTGAGAACTGCGAGTACTATTGACTGTACTAGTACATGCGTACAGAGATTGGAATTTGCAAGCTTGAACAGTTGAACATATTCAAACCTCTCTTTTCCTGGTCGATTTTTCCTGTGTATGTTTACTTTGCAAACAACAACTTGAGAATGGTCCCGTACAACTACATTTAATTAATTTATATTTTTATTTGTTGTGTTATATAAATTAATTTAATTTTGCAATAATTATACATACAAAACGTGTGAATAATAATATGATAAATTACAAGCACGTATCCAGAGGGGGGCCGGGGGGGCCCGGGTCCCCCCTAAGTATCCAGAAAAAGGCAACTTTTTTGTCAAAAAAGGTTAAAAATCCAAAAAAATTTCCGCGCTTTGCGCGAATATGCCTTAGTTTTAACAATATATTTGGGTGGGCCCCCCTAGGTCAAATTTCTGGATACGTGCTTGATAAATTATACGCTGTCGCTATCTGTTTAGTCTACTACATTCGGCGTCCAGTTCTAGATTATACTATACCTTTGGTACCTAACTCCTATATATAAATAAACATACACAGAGTGTAACATACTTATTTATGCCAGACCATTGTGAAGACTATTAATGAACTATAAACTTGATTTATTGTAACAAGATAATTCCCTTGTTACGCAAACAAAAATAACTTATTCAAAATAACTTACTTCCTATTACACTATTAATGTATACAAGGGCGTATCTAGAAATTGGATCTAGGGGGTGCTAATTTCCATGAATCAAACTAATTAGAGCACCACATATGTAATGAATAAAATAATACATTTTGCGCGGAGCGCGAAAAAATTTACGATATTTAATCTTCTTTGACAAAAAAACCCATTTATCTGTAGATTTAAGGGGGTTACCCCTTCTAAATACGTGATTTACATGTCATCAGTCATCACCCACTCATTTCGGCAGATTTGGGTTTAGGTATTTTAAACCGAAATATCTCATTTAATTACATTTATTTATATATTTCTGTGAACATAAGATAATCTCAGTCCTAAGGGTGCTGTATTGAGATTCAAACAGGGTTCGAAAACGCTCGAACAGATTCGAAAACGCTCGAACAGATTCGAAAACGCTCGAACAGATTCGAAAACGCTCGAACAGATTCGAAAACGCTCAAGCAGATTCGAAAGCGCTCGAACAGATTTGAAAACACTCAAACAGATTTGAAAACACTCAAACATATTCGAAAACGATCGAACCAATGCTCAGATTCAAAAATGATGAATTTGAAACAGATTCGAAAATACTTGAAAACAAGATACGAAATGTAAAGTCATATTATTGATGTCATAAGAAAATGGAATTATGTTTCTCCCAATTTGGAATTAAATATATCTGTTTGGTAAAAACATGATAATATCTAGTGTGTTTTCAAAATATTTAGGGGGTGCTTAAGCACCCAAGCACCCCCCTAAATACGTCCTTGAATGTATATAGTTGACTGTTTTTATTTAATATTAATTAATAATTAACATACATTTTCTATTACTGTATTTAAAGATAATTTATTTTCTATACTACTTCATGTATTTGTTTTAAACTAAACTTAAAACAACTTCAGTGCATAGGAATCATCAATTTATAGCATTTAATATGCTTCGATTCTAGTACATCAAGAACGAATTTTTTCCACTTAGATGTATTATATTCCAAATATCCATCAGCCATCCATTGAGAAATTGTCTGAACAATTTAACAGTATTGGTGTGCAGAAGGTAATATAGTGAAAACAAACACATTTTCTAACAACCTTAATTTAAGGGTAAAGGTTTATGGGGCTGTAGAAAAAGTCATTTTGTCAGTAAAAAGAAGTCATTTTGTCATTAGTCCAAGGAGCGGTAAATAAAGTCTTTGGGGCAGTTCCGAAAAAAGTACAAAAGGCAGTAGAACGAGTAACATTAGCAGTTACAAGACACTTTCGATTTAGTCAAAATGAAATTAAATAATGAGATTAAAACAAATATTATATTGAATGGCAAATATAGTAAGTCAAGTCTACCATAATTATAAGCATTATAATTATAACAGTTAAGAATTCACGGTTTCACTAGAGGTTTAGATTCCCACAGGGTCTTCCAGTTGCCTATTTGACGGCAATGTGAACCTTTTTTGCATTGTGGGGAATTTTGATTACTGTACGCATGCTGGCAATGCCATAATGTGTTTAAATATTATATAATTCTTACGAAAATAAGAACATGTACATTAGGTGTCATTTTCCCATATTGTTTTCCCACATTCCCTACCGTTAGTTTTCGTTTCCACGGGCACCATTTGTCGTTTTTACAATAACAATAGACAACTTTTCCACTATGATTGATATTTCGGTAATGGACAGATCAGCTTTCTTTGATGTCCAGTGATGCTTCCTCTTCAGTTTTATACTTTTTTTATGATAGTGCAATTAACTATTGATTTTAGGATTTTGAATCTGAATCTGGATTGTAGATCAACTGGGAAGACGTTTTCAAGATAACAGTCGGTCAGTCAGTCCGAAAAATCAGTCAAAAGTCAGTCCACAAATAGAAGGACATAAGTATGGTATTCTTAGAATGAGCGTCTTATCATCTATTGTAGATAACAAGATACCTTTCTATTGAATTGTGCTGTGATAATTCAATACCCTCATGATTTTGTGCTATATACATTACTACATCACTATGGATATTCATATTCTATGCATTCACGTCACCAATAATCTCATATTATGTTTAATGCCCATTTCAGGAAATAGAATTCATGTCAGTACTACCGCCGTTATTACTCGTTCTACTGCCTTTCGTACTTTTTTGGTACTGCCCCGAAGACTTTATTTTACCGCTCCTTGGACTAATGACAAAATGACTTCTTTTTACTGACAAAATGACTTTTTCTACAGCCCCATGTACACCATGCCTTAATTTAATAGCACTATAACTACCTAAATACTTTATTTATATTGACAGAAAGTACCATATTCATTGTATGTATTGCCTTGCCATAACTTCCAAAAATGAAAATGCGGTTGATCTTTGCACATAAAAAAATGGACCAACGTCACATTTCATTGGCCTACAGCTTCTTAACATTCTTCTAAAATCTTGATTTCCGTTTCTCTTGCAGCCATGGATGAAATTTAGTGAATTCGTGTGGACTAAACCAACCAAAGGAAGTACAAAAGTTTCGACAATAAAAAGTAATGAGCTTAACGTTGGTAGAAACAAATATGCACGTAGTGGCATTACTTTATATAGTTTGATAGACCCAAAGTTACTTAAAATACTTAATAAACTTGCAGAAAAAAGCAATAGAGGTGAAACAGGAGCGACTAAAAAATAATTTACTTCTAAGGAAAGGACGCTGAAAGCTTTGTAAACCCGCATACTAGCTAAAGGTCTTTGGGTGAAGTATGATCTTGTGGCTAAGTAATTAACGGTGTTCCGTTTCTGTACGTTAGTAATGAGGTCAAGCCAAAATAATAATGTGGTGGCAAAAGTTATCGACAAGATTACCAGCAGAAGCAGCGGAAAAAGCAGTTGCAACAAAATAAGAGCTAGTAGTGGCACTAAGACGAATCTCAATATTACAAAGTCAATGTGCAACAATTTTAATAAGTACATTACAGGACTGAAATCGACAGATAGAGCTGCCACTGCTCCAAGTATTGCTGCTCCAGTTGCCATTGCCATAAACAGCTTTGAAATTATTACAAGGAATTTAAATTCTGAGAAACTCCAAGTTTCCGATGGATGTCGATATTTTTCTGCAAAAATTTTTTTTCAAATTTAAATATTTAAAATACATAACTTATGGTTCTTTTTTCATGCTATAATCACTTACCAGTCAAAACTTTGTATAGTGTTATCCCCTTGTTTAATAAGTGACACAAATGTTTACGACAAAAGTAAAAAAACAAATTAAAAATTGAAGACAAGGAAATAAGCGCACTCAATATTAAGTGTAAGATGATTTGCTCTGCTGAAAATGTTGGTATGTATATTTGCATTATTAGAGTTTCAACAATGAATATGTTTAATAAGAAAGATATAACGTAACCGACGAACCACACTAACAATCTTTTTTTACTTGAAACTAAATAAAATCTATTGGTGTCTGGTGACCAGTAGATTGGACATGAACACAATTTGTCCATGTATAAATTAAAAAAAATATTTAAACTTCTGTAAAAGTACTCATGTACACAGAAAACCATTTTTCGTTCAATTTTTGACTTCCAATGGAGAATATTTCTCAGAAGATTTATACAGAATCAGTGTTCGATTTTATCCGGCTAAAAAGCTTTTTGACCAACCAGCCGGCTAAAATGGTTAAAATGGCCAAAATGGTTAAAATGGCTAAAAATGTCCATATCCTTGAAACCTCCTTGATTTTGCACCACAGGAGTTCAAACTTCAAGCCACAGCACAGCGTCCAACAAATGAATAAAAATAGACTGGCGCTGCATTTAACTACATTTTAGTTTCGATATCAAATACTGTTACATTTTTATCGGATTTTAGAGTTTTCGCAGATAATGTCATCAAAGCAAAAAACAAAACGAAGAACGCCGGCACGACGACGCTCTGCTGCAACCGCGTCAAGTTTTAGTGCACCTGTTTCAGCAACACTTCCTGACCGTACTAATTCGCCAAGAAACAAGACTGACAAGGTTTAGCGTAGTCTTATGTCTTCACAACGGTTAGTTGGAAGAATTGTGACCAGAAGATTGATTTGTAGATTGCAAGTATGTACACCCTTCATAAACAAAACTACTTTGGTGTAGATCAAGGATAGGCTAATCTAGGCAGAATAGGGTTTTACTTTGCCCCATTTTACGTATATTTTATTTTTGACCATTTTAACCAATTTAGCCATTTTATCCGCCGGCTAACAAGGGTAATTAACCAGCCGGCTAGCCATTTTAACCTGACCATTATAGCCGGCTAACCGGCTGGTCATCGAACACTGCACAGAATATATTATATTATTATAGTAAATACAGGAAAATGTTCCAGTCGTAAATGCAAAATTCAAACTATGTACTAAACAATAGGATTACTAGCTGTTATAAACCAACAGAAGCGACCAATACATAACGCCTCCAGTAAAATGGAGACAACCAAGCGTCGCAAAAAATAATATTTTAAGTGTGCTTAATTATTTAGGAAGAGTAACATTGCTTTATATCTCAAGGACTGCAGATTACCGATGTACGGCAAAATTGTCTTACCATAGCCGTCGGAAGTTCCATGTAATTCACATATTTCATATACATTCACCGAGACAAATATTTCTTGGAATTTTTTCCGTTGATATGCTACTTGATAGGCTGGGATTTGTCAAGACAAGGTATTTCGCAAACTTAGTCGAGCCCGATTGACGTCTACATGCAGTTCACCCATTCAACAGTTCAGCAAGGCAAACGTAGCTTAACCTAAGCTATTCTAATCGAACACATAAAAACATATACTACTAGGATTGCCTGAGAAAAAAGAGTATCTGATATTACATACAAAAGGAAGCAATGTAAGCGAGCCACATAAACGCCACCAGCAAAATTGAGAAAGCCAAGCGCCACAAAATAAAAACGCAATCTTTTAAGTGTGCTTAATTATTTAAGAAGAGCAACGTTGCTTTATATTTGATGGGCTGCCTACTGCAGATGTACCGCGTGACAAACAATTGTCCTACCTGCCGTCGGGAGTTCCATGTAATTTACATATTCCATACTTTCACCGAGACAAATATTTCTTGGAATTTTCTCCGTTGATATGCTACTTATGAAAGGCTAAGGTTAAGACAAGGTGTGTAGCAAACTTAGTTGAGCCCGATGTCAAGTCAGCATACATTTCACCCATTCAGCACTTCGGCAAGGCAAACGTAGCTTAATCTAAGCTATTCAAATGGAACACTTAAAAACATATACCACTATATAGGCTTGCCTGAGAAAAAGAGAATATCTGATATTTACAAAAGGAAGCAATGCAACAATGCAAGTGACAATCAAATAAATACCTGGGTTATCCATAATATTATGCGTAAAGTTGATATTGCTGCTTAAATATCAAAAATTATAACCCATAATAGTAAATAATAGTATAATAATGTATTAATTAATAAGTATGTTATAACGCTGTTAAAAATTCCATATTTCTGACGATTTCTATGAATATGTAAAAAATAATTATAAATGGAAAATACATATTTGCAAGTATAATGTTTTTCTAAATATGTATTAAATAATTAGCATGAGCATAAGATGGTGATAATATAACTGTATCATCGTTAGTAAAGTGCACAGTATTAACATTGCGACGGAAATCATTTCAATAACTAGTATTCAACTACACCAGCTTATTTACATTTTTGTAGCCACATGTAGTTAATAAATAGTATGTTAAATGTTAATGATTGCATACTTCGATCAATATTATATGATTTTTTGCTTTATACGTATACGTATGTAATTCTTCACCTTATCATCATTTTGAATTTATTTTTGTCAAACGATTTCGATAAATTTGCTTTCATTGCTGAAGATGGATCCTAAAAATAGATGCACTGTTACAGTTAATGTATAGATGAGATCTGTGACTGTATCTATAAAATTAACAATGTGAGAATAATAAAAATGATGACTACATGTGATCGATTACTAAATAAAATTTATCCTTTAATATTTTAATCAATAACGATCGAAGTATCACAATAAAATACAAATAAAAATTAAAGCTTGTATTTTCTAGAAAACCTTTTCAATCAGATAACAATTTTTCAAGTCTGTGGTTATGTAGACCTTGTTGGCATTCCGAATTACTCTCACATAACTTTCTTATTTCAGAGTCCGCTGGACTGGCATCAACATATTTGTAAAAGTGTACCTTTATAGTGTGTTCATAATTGGTGTTGAACTCTGAACTATTATATAGATTAGGGGCGAACAAGTTAGTCAGGACTATTAGAATCACCATAATTATCAACACCCACTTGCATACTTTTTTAAATATTTTCTTCCAATGACATTTTTCGAGAGGACTGACGTTTTTCAGGACGATAATAGATACAAGAAATCCAAAGACAGCTCCTCCAAAATGTGCTGCGTGACCAACCTTAAATTTCAAAAAAAGTTGTGAAGTTTAACTCTTCAAATTTTGTATTATGTATGCCCTAATTTTCATCCATTTAATGTCATTATTTACAGGGTACTGCATGGTTAAGGTGGCCCTCTATTAAGGGGCGGCTCTTAGTTTCAATCAAATGCGAAGGGATAAATAAAGGCAGATTACGATTACTTTTGTATGATACTTATTAACATCACACCATAAAAAGTCAAGCCCTTTCAAGACATTGTATATAATAATAGACCATGCAACATTTTGTTTTTCTACAATATCCTGCTTTAAAACAATGACTAATGATATTGCTATTTTTTGTCTATTTATAAATATGGAAATATAATACTCTATGAAATCCCTTAATAATAGTATAAACTTAATTTTATGTATGCTGACAAAACTTGATAGGGCTTGCACATCACAAATTCTAAACTTACCTTGGTATCTATTTGTAAGATAAATTCATAGTAAACGGTAAATCCAAATTCAATTCCAAAACAGAACACCAGTGAAATAATTTGGCAGCGTTTGTTATCCATTTCATGCCAGTACTATAAATACAGATTAGTAAACATGTTGTAACATGTATGATGTATATGTTATGAATGTATAAATGTTTTCCTTGAATGAATATTTTAAAATTTTAATGAAGACTGGACGACTCTATTCTTAAAGAATGTCAAATATTTTTAAAAACCACATACTAAAATTATTGATGCAACATGAGCAGTTAATAAGCCATAACCTGCTCCTGCAGAAGCTCCAACAGAATAGTAATTTGGACTAAAAACCGTGGCAAAAAGTGTTCCACCTATTACAGAAAATTGCGATTCGTTTCCAACGGTGGCGAATTTCCATGTGAACCCCAAGTAGCAATTGCATAAAAATATTCCCTCGTAAATGGTATTTACTATGAGAAATTGTTAAACAATAAATAAAAATGATACAATTTACCTCTTAGGTATAACGTTATGAAATTATAAAATGAATTTGGATTTTTACAAAAGACGTATGGATCCGATTTAACTACTTACTCTTTATGAATAAGCATTACTGTTAAAAAACTCCAAATTTCATGTCTTCTATATGGATCGTATCCTAAAGTAAGAATCCAATCGTCGCCGCCAAAATAGAATACTATTGCCTGGAATATAAAATGTGGTGTCATGTAATGAATTTTAATGTCATTAATTAGTTTGGAAGTTAAATTCGTGATTGGCTACTTACTGTGTCTTATACCATTTGTTACTTACTATTTCTTAACCACATGTTGGAAAAATTACCTGCAAAATGGAAATAAAGGCCAAAACTATTGGATATCTACGGGGTTGTTCCACTATCGCTGTTGGTGGTCCAGAAATAGTATTTTTCCCAACTGAAGTGACAATTACAACCTCGATTTATGGTTCTATATTTTGGCTTGATTTGCAGTTTGTTAATACTTCATCTTCGCCCAAATTTTCATTGTTCGGATTTAGAAGAACCATCTAGTTTAGATTATTTTATATAATTATGAAAATAAAACTACTATGTGGTACGTGATAAAACACGGAAAGAAAAGAATAATCTTATTCTTCTTCTAAGAACATCTTATTTTGATATACTATTCTTTAAAACTTTTCTTTAAAAAAATATATTAACAAATTATTTGCGATGATTTTAAAACTATTTGTAATTATAATACTTTTGATACACCATATTATACATAAAGTTAATCATCATGATTCTGAAATTAAGACAATTTCCTATTTTGATACCACTTTTCCAAAAACATGTTTCAGTCAATTTCCACTATAAAAGAGTATCTATATTACAAGAAATTTGTGCAAACCGGACATATAGGCAACATATCTAGGATTATTTAAAGCGAAAAATCTAAATTTTGATTTTTAAAAAACGTAACCCAATTTTAATCAACGTTTGACTGGTTTGACTCTCAAATTTACTTTCAAGTTAGCTTGATTAATGTAAATTACTTACATTACTAAGGTAGGTCAGGTTTGTTAAAGTCCAAAATTCTGATTTTTCATATATATGCTCTAGGCATTATGCAATGCATATTATAATATCTGGTCAGTACAAATTTAACATCTCCACTCCTTGGTCAATCGGATAGCTATTTGCAATTTGCAAATAGAAATGTTTCTATTGTTTCTACCTAGTTAGGTTAATTAGGTAAAACAAAGTATAATTTAATATTTTAACCAATGCAATGGAATAATCGGTGGGGGTCAGACTACCTACTGTTATTTATAATTGCAAATGAAATAACCTTCCCCCTTTCGCAACGAAACATTTTTGGTAAGGGGAGCACGGCTGATAGTTCTATAGCTATGCGCCAGATTAAACGAGAAAAATTTTATCAAAAAAGGGTTAAAAGTAGGTAAATGTTTCCGCAATTTAATCATTTAGGCATAAAACTAATTAATTTTTAACAAAAAATCAAATTGTACATGAGTTTTTATTTTTAAAGAAATAGAAAACCGACTGCCTTTTACCAATTCCTCAGTCGTTTCAAAATCACAGTCACATGATGTGTCGCTTTCCTTTTCTTGACTATCCGTTGAACCAGAATTATCAAAATCTTCAGAAATCAGTTCTATTATTGTTGAGTCTTCTTTAACTGACATTCCGGACATTTTTGTACTTTATGACTAACTAAACGCACAATTATTTAAAAGGTTTATGAATTAATAAGTTTACAAACTGATTGCAATTCAAATTTATATATTAAATTAAAAACTTAGCACAGAAATAACACAAGCCACAATAGACCATGTTTCGTAAAATACAGAAAAGTCTCTTGGTAACTTTATTCAAGATACAATAGGCAACGATAGATTTGTTTGGGAGAGAGTGTTCTAAATGCATAAAAAATTAATATTTGTACAGGATGTTTCAAGTTCCTTTTATTAGACCGAGATACTTTCAGGATCTAGCACTGTTAAAAACACTCGATTTTCGAAAAACAATTTTCACCGACTTTTTTACCCATGTGCATAATTCATATCTTGTATGACAACTCAGACGTCTCCCAACATTCTGGTTTTCATGCAATTATAATTGAAAAGCGCTGGTGCGTATAAAGCCCTTTGCAATTCACAATACAAGGCTTGTCTCTTTTGCGAAGGCTGAGCTTTGCGATTTAAATCTAAAATGACTACATTGATCACATCTTTCATTAGAAAAATAGCTCACCCCCCCCTGAATAAAAATAAATGCATTCAAAAAAAGCCTAATAAGTTTGTAATCTGGTTAAGAATGCTTTAATCGGTTTGTATACAACTTGGTCTCGTCATTTTTGAATGCATTCTGTATAGCTATGCTGCTGATTTTGTATTCCTCAAATATTACAGTGTGTTAATTTTAAAACCCAGTCTAGAGTTCAAAATAAATTTGTAATCACCCTGTACGTATTTCATTTAGATATTCTCATCGCTGCATATGAGTCATAGTCATGTTCAGTCTCTTCAAGAAACGTCAGCAGATTCTATCTATTTACATTTGAATCGACATAGTGCCGACGCAGCTAATAAACATACAGAATTAATCCACTGGAGATAGAAAATTATTAATTTTCATACACTGTTATCCATAAGAAATGATAAAAATACTCCACAAGTCGAATATTGGATGACACAAAACTATCATAATATTATCTGGTCTATTAATTTGTATAATAAATTAATGGTATAATACATATCCCAGCTTAATTGTGCCAATCAATGTAAAGACATATTTTAGCCAAATATTTGTCAGCATTTATTTTTAATTTCCCGTCGATACTATAAATACAGAAAAATATGTTAACCATTTGTGCTACAATAATATGTAATAATAGTAATAGGCAAGTGTATTCACATAAAATATTACGGTATGACTAATCTTATAAATTTAAATAATACAGCACTCCCATACAAGATCTGTTGAATCTACATGATCAGTAAATATGCCAGTCCTAATTTTGAATCCACAATCACGTAGTAACAATTAGGGCAAAAATAATAGACCATAATTGATAGCCATGTCTGTCAGTTACCTCCTTTTCAATTTTATATTAAAATAACTGATAGATAATAGAAAAATTTTCAGGCAATCTTTTTTTGAAACTTTTAGGAGTCGAAAGAAAGAGTTTACAAAATAACCCGATATAAAAACATAATCTCCCATTTTTGATGAAAAGTGTACCGCTTTATTGATTCAATAATTCCGTGAAGTTGTCATTTTACTCAACTTTAACTTTTTCGACATAAAAATTGGTCATACCTACTGCCAAAAATTTATTGTATGTATTAATTGCACATTAAAACTGCTCTAAACTTAGAGGTAAAATATAAAATTTTAAAAATAATAAAAAAGGATAGGAAATACATCATAACAAATTATAAAACAAGGAAATAAATTAAATCACAATGACACATTGGTCAAAACACATTGGCACTGTCTGTCAAAAATAATTAATAAATAGAAAATACTAAGAACAACATTAAAAAAATAGGAAGAATTTTGCACTCGTCGGACAAATTAATTAGTGATTATGAATAGCGTGTCAATCATTATTTCCGAAGTTATTTTAAAGGTTTCAAGTTTCATTTCAGTATTGTAAATGCCGATTTTTATTATTCTTCTATGACAGGGTAATTACCTTTCCCCAGCGTGAATTATTGCATGATCATCCCCACAAAAAGTATCTAAATACTTTCCTAACAGGGCGCCGCGCATGGTGATTAAATGTTTGCTTATGATTTAATCGAATTAGTACAGTAGATTACTTTTATGCAGTATGAATTTTTGAATAGTTATCCAACTGTTGTTGATGGGTAAACGTCTTATTGCTGATAGTACATTTGAATAACATTTATTTTCTGTGGCTTCTCATGTGCTGTTTCAAATGGGCATTCACGCCAAAAGCTTTACCACATAGGGAACATAAAAAACACTGTGAAACGTCCTGCGGGTTTTTAAACCATCCTTCAGAATGAACGCCATTCCAAAATCGGAACATTGATAACTCCTTTCACCAAATGTGGAACTTCATGTGCCTAACTAAAGACTGCTTCGCTTTAAAGGTCTTTCCGCACTCGGAACATTGAAAGGACTTGCTTCTTTCATTACCAACCTTCATATGGATACTTAAATTGATTTTCTGTCCGAATGTTCTTCCGCACTCGGAGCAACTAAATGGCATTTCTTTAGTGTGAGTTCTCATAATGCTTTTTTAAGTAATACTTTTTCAAGAAGCCTTTTCCACATTCGGCACAACCAAAGGACTTCTGCCGAAATCCCATATGGGTCTTTACATGGTCATTTAAATTATATTTCCTTGCAAAGGTCCTCCCACAATCCGGACATTGAAAGGGCTTTCCCCTCGTATGCAACTTCATGTGAGATTTTAAATTACTACTCATTGAGAATGTCCTTCCGCATTCGGAGCAACTAAATGGCTTTTCTTTAGTGTGAGTTCTCATATGCTTTTTTAAGTAATACTTTTTCAAGAAGCCTTTTCCACATTCGGCACAATTAAAGGACTTCTGCAGAAATCCCAAATGGGTCTTTACATGTTCATTTAAATTAAATTTCCTTGCAAAGGTCCTCCCACAATCCGGACATTGAAAGGGCTTTTCCCCCGTATGCAACTTCATATGAGATATTAAACTACTACTTGTTGAGAATGTCTTCTCGCATTCGGAGCAACTATACGGTTTTTCTCCCGTGTGAAACATAAAATGCCTTTCTAAGTCACCCTTTCTCGAGAAGCCTTTTCCACATTCAGAGCATCTGATCAAATCTCCCGTGTGAATCTTCATATGGTTTGTTAAAGTAGTTTTCGTGGTGAAAACCTTTTCACATTCGGAACAACAAAAAAAGGATCTCTCCTTACTGTGAAGCATCAAGTGCCTCTTCAAATGACTATTCACAACGAACGCCTTTTCGCAATAGGAACATTGATAACGTCTGTTTCCAGAGTGGATTCTCATGTGCCTAGTTAACGCCTGTTTTAAATTAAAGGTCTTCCCGCAATCCGAACATTGAAAGGGCTTTTCCCCCGTATGAAACTTCATGTGAGAATTTAAATTATTAGTCGTTGAGAATGTCTTTTCGCACTCGGAGCAACCAAACGGTTTTTCTCCCGTGTGAATTCTCATGACATTTTCCAACTTAACCTTTCGCAAGAAGCCTTTCTCACCTTCAGAACATGTGGCCAAATCTCCCGTATGAATCTTCATATGTCTTGCTAAATTATGTTTCTTATTGAAGGTCTTTTCACATACGGAACATGAATAGGGCATTTCTCCTGAGTGACACTTCATGTGGGATGTCAAATTACATTTCTTTGAGAAAGATTTTCCACACTCGGTGCACTTATAAGGTTTCTCCCCTGTATGAATTCTTAAATGCTCTTTCAACTGATTTGATCTTTTGAAAGTTTTATCACAGAATGAGCACTTATGGATTTTAGCTTTCGATTTTTCATTTTTAGTTGCAGGCGTGTTATTCAAATGAGGTTCGACAGGCTTGGTTTTCTTGTGGTGGATTTCCGTGTCATTTTCAAATTCCCAGTCCGAATCCGAATCTGAGTTGCCATCATTACTTTCTACAGACGACCAAGAAATGCAGTCCTCAGGAACTAAATCATTTTCTGAAAATGAAATTTATAATTTTTATTAGGCTACAATTGAATTACGAATGTAAGTACACTAACAACACCAACTACCAATTGTATAACAGATTATTTTTTAAACACATGAGTATAAATACACTCTTCTTCAGAACTTTGAGTAGAACACTATGGACACTTTCAGATGGAAAGGAAGGAAAGCTAGATACATAAATTTAGATGCGCAAATTAAAAGTACCATCGAGACTTATAATACCATCCAAATTCAATATGGCATTGACATACTTTACTCTACAGTAAATGAGTCAAAAGCGAAAAGTTATTGTATAGATTTGACTAACTGTCTAATTTTATGGTTATAAATTTACTGACTGATTTAATTTTAATTGTAACTTACGTAAACGTAAATTGTTGATTGATACTTAATGAAAAACATCTCCTAATAAAAATGCGGTTTGTGTCTCAATATGTGGTAGTCCACTTATTTCACGTTCACTTATTTCAGAAAGACCAGTTTACTAATGAGGGAGGACCAGTTGGTAATTGACTAAGACCAGTTTACTTTTGGCATAGGATCAGTTGGTATTTAGCAAGACCAGTTTACGTTTGACCCTAAAGACCAGTTTACTTGGACGAGTTTACGTGACACCAAATAAGACATACTATGAACGCCAAATAACTTTGGACAATAATATTGAAGAACAATAAAACCGATAAGAAAATATAATAGGCGAGTTCGCGGTTCAGTGAGCACGAACAAAGGGCTCACTGAAGCACGAACTCTTGTATTGTTCTTGCTCACTGAACCGCGAACTCGCCTATTATATTTTCTTATCGGTTTTATTGTTCTTCAATCTTATTGTCCAAAGTTATTTGGCGTTCATAGTACACTAATACAATGATATTCACGGGTAACTCCAGCTAGCCGAATCCGAAGGTCCAGCTAGCCGAAGCCGAAGGTTGACACCCGAAGGTCCAGCTAGCCGAAGAATGTACCAGGTAGCTGAAGTTCCGAAGGTTCAGCTACCCGAAGCCGAAGGTCCAGCTACCCGAAGGTCCAGCTACCCGAAGGTCCAGCTACCCGAAGGTCCAGCTACCCGAAGGTCCAGCTACCCGAAGCCGAAGGACCAGCTACCCGAAGCCGAAGGTCCAACTACCCGAAGCCGAAGGTCCAACTACCCGAAGCCGAAGTAACAGCTACCCGAAGCCGAAGTACCAGCTAGCCGAAGCCGAAATACCAGCTACCCAAAGGATACATAAAACTAAACTGCATCAAGTACTTAAATCTATTACGTACCAAAAACTACTATGTATTCATATTTAGCTCGGCTGAGTAAGGCGACTTGGCTTTATTTGATTCGCCCTTTCAATAGTCATAAAGCAAACTGCAGTAACATAATTTCCACCTTTATACCGAAAATCTGTATATTATTTATATTTGAAAATTAGATAAGACACTTTAATTGGGGTTTAAAGTTACCATTTTTGCAGTCATTAAATTCCCAAAACTAGATTGGAAATTGTACAACGTAATTATTGACTTTTCCAGATTATTAAATTTCAAATTTTTAAAAAGTGGAAATTTTAAAAATCAGTTTTTTAAAAATCAATGCAGATTGGGCCACAAATTTCAGTTATCTGAGATTATTGCCTACAACTTTATAGTTTAAAGTTTTTGTGGTATACTCTGCGTTGAGTAACAATAGTGATTTAAACATTTCCACAAAAACTTCTTTTTAAATCTATTATTACCCAGGGTTGCATTTTTACCAAGATTCATATGCTCTAATAGGGATTCAACACATTCTAAACATCAATGGACAAAGATACAAACAGATTGACTAGCTTGACCTTCTGATTTCTGGTAGCTTGACCTTCTGATTTCGGCTAGCTTGACCTTCTGATTTCAGGTAGCTTGACCTTCTGATTTCAGGTAGCTTGACCTTCTGATTTCGGGTAGCTTGACCTTCTGATTTCAGGTAGCTTGACCTTCTGATTTCAGGTAGCTTGACCTTCTGATTTCGGCTAGCTTGACCTTCTGATTTCGGCTAGATGGTACCTTCGGCTTCGGGTACATTCATTTATCCCTTCGGCTTCGGGTAGGGGGACCTTCGAGTCGGCTAGCTGGACCTTCTGATTTCGGCTAGCTGGACCTTCTGATTTCGGCTAGCTGGACCTTCTGATTTCGGCTAGCTGGACCTTCTGATTTCGGCTAGCTGGACCTTCGGAACTTCGGCTACCTGGTACATTCTTCGGCTTCGGCTAGCTGGTACCTTCGGCTTCGGCTACCTGGACCTTCGGATTCGGCTAGCTGGACCTTCGGATTCGGCTAGCTGGACCTTCGGCTTCGGCTACCTGGACCTTCGGCTTCGGGTGTCCAGCGTACAAAATTTACCACTTTTTAGGCTTTTTTACCATCACAGTGGTAAAAATGCACTTAACGGTATAATTGCATTTAATGGTAAAAATGGTAAATATTTGTGATTGATTAGACAGCTTAGTACAAATATTAGACTTCCTAAAATATATAGGTTTTAAAACTTTATTTTCTATGAAACATTTCCAATTAGCCCCTTAATTAATTATCAAATTAATCAAGTAAATATTACTAAAACCAAGATTACATTTGCTATCGTCCAATTAAAATTGATTTGAAGGCAATTTAATTGCAATTAATTTCTCAATCGGCAAATAACTAAATAAGGTCTATTAATGCCCACATTGGTTGAGTCTAACTCTGATTGATGAAAATTTATCAATTAGTAACAACAATCATCAGCTGCTAAGCTATTTCATACTTTGGCACCTCATTTTATTCAAAATCTAAACACGAAATTTAAACGAAGCAATTTTTACCATTTTTTACCATTTTTACCACTTACCACTACTTTTTAGGTGGTGGTATTTAACGTTAAATACCATTAAAAACCACTTACCACTGGTAAGTGGTAAATGGTATTTTGTACACTGCGGGTGTCATCCTTCGGCTTCGGCTAGCTGGACCTTCGGCTTCGGCTAGCTGGACATTCGGATTCGACTAGCTGGATTTACCCGATATTCACGTGGAAAGCCAAATAAGCCAAATGTGTTACCTCAAAAACGCTGTTAAAAGGGAAAAGATATGTCAGCTGTCTACCACTTTTTTTAAACGACTAAACATATTTTAAAAATGTTTATAATATTTTGTGTACCCCATAACATGGATGTTGAAGTCTATTGAATCAAATGTGCGTAAAAAACTTGAGTAGTATTGATAGAACTATTATTATCATAAATATTTGTATTATTACTTCCATAATAACCATTTATAGCCTCTTTTACAAACTTTTTCGTAAAACGATAACTTTTTATCATAATAAAACGTATACGTTCATGCTCACGGAGAAATTACAACTGAGAAATACAAAACACAAATATTTATGTCATAGTTCTACCCCGACAATACATTAAAATGCAGTAATGAATTTTTAGTCACTGAAAGTGGCTTAAAATATTATGAAATACGATTTACATCATGCTTTTGTAAAGTATTCAATGATATCATATCATTTCAATAATAAATCGCAGACATGTGCATTACAATGCAACCTTTTACCGCGTATGCCCTATGAATATGAATTTTAAAAATATATAAAAGAATATAATAATGACTTGCCAACAGAATAATCTTCTATCGTGTGGTTCCCAAAACCTTGTAACATTTCTTCCTCTTCCTCAACCTCTCCGGCTTCTTCTTTAATGAACAACAATTCATCTCCATAAAATTTAATTTGCTGATCTTCATGCACTATTAAATCCTGTGGGATCCGTAAGGAGCTGTCATCATTTCCTTCTGAAATACGATACAAATGTAATTAGAGGATTATTTATACATATAATTCTAAAATGTTAATACTGTTGAGTGGCAAATTATTGTTAACTCTTTGTTGTTGACTTTGTTGACTCATGTATAAATGTTATTGTGTTGGTACCTGATAAAATAAACCGACGGATTTTGTTAGATGAAAAACTTCGTTGTGTAAGAATATTTTCATCACACTTAATTGTATTGATTACGGATTTGGAGTTTTCAAAAATAAGATTCGCCTTCTGTCTCAATGAATCATATTTTTTTTGAATAACTATCAATTCCTTCAAGCTTTTCTGAAGATCACGAATTGTTTTGGAACAGGAAGGACAACAGAATATCCACTGAGACGGATTTCCTTCTGTGGCCAACAGGGTCTCGCAAAATGATTTTGGAACTTTTAAAACATTTCTTAGAAGAAAAACCACGAATATTTGATCTTCCAGTTTATCAGTTTTAGTCCCATCTTCAAACTTTCCATCATTCGTTTTAAATGTCCGACAGCAAAGTAGACAAACATCTGCATTTCCAGCGTCCAGAGACATGTTGCGAAGCTCTAGAATTCAAATTTTTGAATCTACAAATGTTTTTTTTTAAAGATTCCTATATTTCACTTACTCTGCCTACATTTTTGTAAGATAAACAGATGACAGATAACGGAGTGCACTAAAATGCTAACATATATTTAATTCCATTTCATGTATATTTTAATTAGACAATTCAGAGTAAATGTTTTGGATGTTGGAGGTCAACCTTCTAACGGCAAGAATAGGCCAAAAAAGGTAAAAAATTGTAAACAGTCATATGAAATACTAGTTGAATCCTAGCACACATAAAGTGTGCTAGAAAATGTTGAAATCAGTAAATTTCTAGCGACTGCGCATTGGCCCGAATTTCATAGACCGTTGATTGGACTCAGTATTGATAGCCTAGTCCTTGCTCATTAATTACAAAATATTACCCTTACTCATTAATTACAAAATATTACCCTTACTCATTAATTACAAAATATTACGGACATAGATACAAACATTTATTCAGGAATAGTGAAAGAATCCCATGCGCATGCCCCACTTTATCTTTATGTAGAGTAAAGATGGGGATTATTGGTCAATGACCAACATACCAAACACTTGACTAAGTACAAAGTATGAAGTAAAAGTAAAAAATAGTTTTACATTTGACATTCAACATTGACATACAATAATTAGGAGTAAGATATATAAGACGATAAACTGTTAACTGTCAAACTGACACATAAAAAATTTAAATTGGTTATCAGTTACACCTACCTTAGAATGTTGAGTCAATGTTGTTGACATTCAGCTGGAACAAATATTATGAAATTTTCATTCTTGAAGACAGACATAGAATAGACAGCAAACAGAATTTTTGTTATTGTAAGCTTAGTTGCCAATCGCCAAGCAATCGCCAATATCTCTTTTTCGCGCTTCTCTGGTTCCATCACATTTTGTCAATACGCGGATTTTAGCTTTCGGTGTAACGATCAATGAAATACTTTTCTGTAAATTTTATGGAGCAAATTTGAAAACTAAACTCCTAAAGTATCCTTCCTGTAATTAATTTTGTCGTTGCGCATGTATTTAATACAAAGTTTCATTAAGGACAATATCAGTTTGAATAGAGATCAGTCCCAATTCCCTAATTATGTAGCACCTATAATATATGCTATAATATGTACAAGGACGTATTTATAGGGAGGTGCTATAGGGTGCTTATGCACCCCCTAAATATTTTGAAAACACACATAGTTATTATCGCGTTTTTTCTATTTATTTAGTATTTAATTATTTAATTCCAATAGGGAGAAACATATTTTCATATGACACAAATTGCATGAGTCTTATTTTCGAGTATTTTTGAGCCTGTTTGATCGTTTTCGAATCAGTTATCCATATATTGAACATTAGTACCTCAGATTATCTTATACTATATGGTTACCAAATGGAAATGTACCTAGCAATTTTCCACTTCTGAAATGATGCTTAGTGCATATTTCCAAAATGTCGTGCGCGACAATCTTAAATTTCAAAAGTGAAGTGCTTGTAAACCCAACAGCAATGCTCTTAATTTATTTTACAGATTTAGATAATTTATTGTTCAGTCTGTGCCTGTGCAAATTTTAATGAAGCGAAATTAGCTAAATATAATACTAGGGTCAAACTAATGTTTTTAATTATGTAACCCAACGCAGTTTACTCCCCAATCCAGAAGTATGCTTACGTGGTCTATGCTCTCTAGCTCTTGAACGAAGGCTGCTACGGAAATGAGGTGGCCACCATTGGAAAGAAGACAAAATTACCAACTGAGTATAATAACTATTTTATCGGTTCCGGTTGATTGAATTACTAGCGATTCAAAAAAGGAGTAAATCACACAATCGTTACTGAGAGCCAAAATTTTACATTGGGTATATTGAAGCAAATTTTGGAAAATTTTGTTACGCTTCGAATTAGGCCTAACCCAGAACAGATAAAATAGTTATTATACTCAGTTCGATTGGAAATTTTGTCTTCTTTCCAATGGTGGTCACCTTATTTCCGTAGCAGCCTTCGTTCAGGAGCTAGAAACCGTAGACCACGTAAGCATTCATCTGGATTACCCTTTTTCAATGATGGCAAATTGCCAGCTGAATACCAACATCAGTTAACGAAAACATTTACAAAATCTAGAAGTTATTGTTAAATTGTATTCAATTACTGTGTCTACATATGGTAGTATATTACATCTTTATATCTTTTAAACACTAATTATTTGAGTTCACACTAAAAAGTCAAACATAAAAATCACATAATGACATTTAAACCACGAAGAAACTGGAATGCACATGTAGTATGCAGTTAAAACATGTAAGAAATATACATTAGCTATGAAGCTTTAAATGTATGTTATATTATTTATTTTTATTTTATTGTAATGATTTGCTATTTTTTATTTTGCAGAACTGTTTATCATCTTACAAACATCATTTGTGGACACATTAAATCATGACTGTCTTAAATCATTTGTTTTAAAAACAATCATTGTTATTGGTTCTTACGGTATGTTACATTAGGTCATAGTCATTAGTGTATCCACCATTGATTATCCAAAACAGACTTGCAATAATAAATTTTAAGCGGGGATAAATTGCTGCGTTAATTGTGTAAATATATTTTATGGGGTTTCCACTTGCATAAAATGATAAAATAATGGTGGGTAGTGGGTACATTTATGCGTTCTAAACTAACTATTTATACGTGGTTTTGTTTGCACATAAAATGATAAACACAGGGAAATGTAAATATACATGAAAGAAACTTTTTGCAATGTAAAACGATATGAATATATTATATGTATGAGAGTAATAGTAAGTAAGTTTTATGCCCTGTACAACCTAAATACATGCATAACATTTTACCTCAACCAAAATCATGTGGCCCTTAACTTAACACCCTGGACTGTGTACGATGAACATTTTTGCGTTATTTTTAGACCACTTATGATACATGATTCGATTCAAGATCAACATTTGTGACCGGTCCTGTCCATTTATTTACAAATTCGGTCATCCTAATTTATCTATTTCCTGCACAGGGATTTCTAGACAGAAGAACAGACGGAAAGAGTGTACTTACTGATTACACAAAGCAGATAAATTTCTCTGAATAAAGCTGTTGCCCTTCTTTGATGGTCGATGTAATAATATGTAATAATACTAAATAATATGTAATATTTACAAATAATGTTTTTCAACAATTAAAAGTTATTTATAGTTATGCTGTTTTTGTGTCGTCAACGTTTGGTGAGTCAGCATTTCGCTACAGCTAAATGTTTTTCTACATAACAAAACAAACAATATTATGGAAATAATTATTAGTATTAGTGTGTTATGTCATCTTTATCCAGATATTACCGGCTTGGACTACATGTATCTCCATTTGTGAGATGTACTGCTCCCGTATTGAGTTATGCTACACACTTAAGTAAGATTTGGATAATTAAAATCAGTGGCTATGCGTTAGTAATAATTCAAGCATTGTTATTTAAATGAATATTTATTATTATATATTTATTCATGTGATTTGAGTTTTTGATACTTATTCTTTCTAGAAGATCTGGGAACAGAAGAACTAAGAACAATTTTCTGAAGCATATTATATATTGCATTTCCATTATGCATTCTGATAAAATTAAATTTTCCTTTCTAATTATTTTCTTTGTTTTCTACATCGTAAATTGTCAAGGTTTGTAATTGTAGATTTTTATAGAATAATAATCAATCTTTAGTGTAAAAATTTAGCCACGAGCCCAATTATTAATTATCTAAGTATTTTTATTTACAGGATCTTACTACAGCGTGGTATCACTTTACATTCTTCCTGGATTAATCGGAATTGGAGACGCAGGTCGCTTCATTGGAGGCTATGGTTACTACATAAGGCCAAAACCCATGTAAGTTTTAGCGAGCATTGGCATTTCCGAAAATTTTGTTACAGATTGAAATGTATTGACTATGCCTCTAATCAAAGTGAGAAATACGTTCTTTTGTTTTTTATTCGAATTTAGTTAATGTTCCTAAGATAAATATGAGCTGCAATGTAGTGATTTGGTTGTAAACTTGTGAATTGTAAATAATTATTTGAAACCGAAAATCATGATCATTAGGCCATTGTCGTTAAATGTAATAATTATACACTATTAAAGCATCATGCTTTATTAACTAAATCTGTTATCCCGTATCTTAAAAACGGCCAGAAATATTTTCGCTTGACACATTGCTTGACGGTTGCGCCCCACATTGACCAAATTTCTGGATACGTGCCTGATGATTGCTATGAATACTATTTACAAATATTTCACAATACGCTGGCTAAAATCTTAGATATAATATAATTAATAATAAAAGTGTCTTTTTTAGTTTACCCTGGCAGCAACGTGGACAGCGCGGTTATGGTGGTTATAACGGCCGGTATGGTGGATACGGTGGTTATAATGGTCGTTATGGTGGGTAATTTTATTTTGATTTCAACAGATACATAACTATTTTTAGCCAATTTCACCAATTACATAAATGTTTGTAACTTAAAATTGATGAAATAAAAATTTTTAACGAGTCATGAACCAAACAACTTATTTTTCTTTGTTTGGAATCGTAAAAATTGTATATTGAATAGCAACAATAGACTGTATAGAGTACTTTGAATTGGTTTTTTCTTAAGGAGTTTAAGGATAACTAACAAACAAAATATGTCCAGTAGTAGTAGAAGTAGTATTTATTGATTTATATTACATACAATCATTACAAGTATCATTTCCAATTACAATAATGCCAATAAAATTCTTAACTATAGTACATTTAGTTATATCAGTTTATCATAATAATGTAAATTTTGTAACAACAGCCTCGCAGAAACATTTGTACAACTACACAGATTTCGTTGGAAGTGGTTACTGTTTTATGTGAGTTCAGGTGGGGTCACAACATTAGCTCTATGACTTCCCCTCCTAAAGCATATTATCAAACACAAAATTGCAAAATGTTCATGTATCCGATTCGTCCCTAAACATTTAGAAACTACAGCCTGTATTCACAAACTTAGACGAACCAACTAACTAACCCTACAGAATTCAATAGTAGTATAACTTGCCCAGGAATAGCAGCAATTCTTTAGGAGTTACTGCTCGGGCATCTGAAGCCCAACTCAAAGAAATTAATTCAACGGTACCACTGTCCCAGGTATTGTACATTTTTTATTCTGGCCAGGTTAGATAGCAAAAAAAGCAAAAGCATTTAACGACTCACTTAAAACAGACGAAATTCGACCATTTGAGGCATGTTTAGAATTTCTAGCAAAGAAAGCAAAGGCTGTAGGGTTAAACACGCAAATACGTAGTAATGTTCAAGGATCATCCTCAAGACCAAAGGATGCTAGATTCAGACACAAATCATCATGAAGAGAATCTCGTATCATGGTGGCTACTCAGGATACGGATGGACACACCACAGATGCAAATACCGACTAAAATTCCGATACAAATGTCTCTGACGCCAGCTGTACCACTAATAGAATCTTAATCGTGTCAAGCGATGCAAAGAAAACCTAATAAGAAGAAAAGGAAAGCGAAAAGGCTATCAATTTTGCAAGTTCAAGGCAACCCAATTAACAAAAAAGATAACGGCCTAGAAGTCTGTCCCCAGCCGCAAATCAAAGAAATTGAGAAAAATGGGGAAAATTCAAATAACGAGGCTCCTAGTCTCCCCTGTCACTCTGTAAAAGCAGTAACCATATCATCCAAGCCTGCTCAAAATGGGAAGCCATGAGTCCTAGAGCTACGAACGAATGGGCCAAAGTTTATAGACGCTGCTATAATTGCTTGGCTAGCCACCGAGTAGCCAATTGTACTAGTAAATATGCATGCATGGTTTGCCGAAGACCTTCACCTCCTAAAGAAGACAGCCCATTAGAAACACCGAAACCAGCGGCTGAAATACCTACAGAACCGACTCTGTTTACAGATGAAAAATTATTAAGTGAGCTATCAACCATTTTCGACAACCCTCCATTGAAAAGTGTACCATTTACACTAAATGACGTCAACTTCTGGGAAATACCTATCCCTTAAAAAGTGTTGCTACCCTTGAGGAAGTTCCACCAGAGCCAATCAACCATTACCAAAAACTGTATAATCAGCAGTTGCAAGAATATATGCAAACAAACAAGACAAAAAATCTTGGCCTTGGATACCAAAATAGCACAGCACACTCAATACACTCATTTACGAGCGCTACGCATCGGTCACCTGAAGAGTCTAACTAATCTACTGATGCAACAGGTGTTCGCCGCCGAAAATGTGGTCAAACAGTTGTATTCACTTGATCAACCTATCCAGCATCCACTGGCAAACATTAATATACCGCTTTCTGCCGGGAAAGGCTTATTCACCACGATGTCCGGTATTGGGCCGAAAGATCAATGGAACTTAGTCATCAAGTGTGACAAGATATTATTATCACAGAAATATCTTTGCGTAACACAAAAATGTATGTAGTAAGTTTTATGTGCATGTTGTAAAGTTCAGGAATGCAGTTTAGTACTTATTGACAGATTTATGTATGTCAATAGTAGGAAGCAACTAAGAATTTATTTGGTAATGTTATTACAAAGTTCGGCATGCTTGTTTTATGATGTTTTGCATTGATAAAAGGTATGCAATTTATTAGGAAGCTATTTCTAGTTGTTAGTTAAGACTACCGCATTACTGACATTGTATGTAAGTATATATATTCAATGAAGACGAAAAATAAAGCACTCAGTTGTTCGAAAATCAACCAAGAGTTAACTTGGTCTCTTTTATTCCATAATTTCAAGTTTGGAAGAAAAACAACGGTCTAGAAAAAGCCTACCTAGATATTTATATATATAATACGTTCACTTCAATTGCCATACAATTATAATATCTACGTAGTATTTAGTATCACTTTATCCTTATATATTTATAGGCTTATAATACTTATATCCATTCATAAGTAGGTACGAATATTTTTTCCGCTTGAAAACCACATAATTATTGTTACCATAATATACACACAATGGAGTTAAGCATTGATATTTATGTTGTAATGTTTCTGGGTACGAATATGTACGTATACACTTACATGTGTATGTAAAGCCCTATTGACAGCTTTTCTTACTGTATCCTAGTTGTCTCACTCTGTTCCAGATTATTAGTTATTAATTAGGTTAGTACTCCAGATTAATATTTAGTTTTAAGTTGATTTAACCTTAAGACATCCTGATGTAACCAATAACCATATATAAAGATGTAATTCTGCACGAATAAATTACTTTGTAACTCATATATACATCGTCAACACTCTCTTTCTTTGTCATTTTACTTTTCATAGACTTAGGACAGGAGTCTGTAAGACTCGCACACAGATTGGAGGAAACTTCTACGATTTTATTCAGCGGATAGTTTTGCATGTTTCCTGGCCACACCAATCCATCAATGGAACTTAGTCATCAAGTTAAAAATAAAAACAACGGTCTAGAAAAAGCCTACCTAGACTTTGGCATAGACAACTAAAAACATCTGGAAGCCCGAGATACAAGCCTTCTTACTCAAAAAACAAATTCAAAGCATGCGGTTGAGAGTTGTGCCTACACGTCGCAAGAAAGCCTCAACACCAGAGCCTTAAAGAGTTTCCGGCATCCCAATGAAAAGAACCAGGTCAGTGAGCAGACAGACCACAATATAAACAGTATTATCGACTCCAGCTAGTAAATTTGTGTATCTTTCAAGGAAGCCACACTAAAAAGGATAACATAAAACTGTCTAACAAACAAACTATTGCACCTCTTCCTAAAAATAACTAAAAAGTGAAGCTATTTATTATGCTTTTGCTTAGGTAAATATTAACTTATCTGAAATCTTCCCTGTCTCTTACTTTTTCTCTAAAAGGATAAAACTCTTATTTCGAAATCATGGAAGCTCTACCAACTCCGAACGCAATTTTTGAACCTGAAATGGAAAGTGACACTGACTACAGCAGTGATAACTTCGTGACAATTGTCGAAGAAAAAGATTTTGTGCCAATTATCGACTATAAGGAACTACACCATTATTTGCAAAATAAGCATGAAGCCATCAGTAAGTGGAATAAAATTTACCGTGCAAACTATGAAAACAGTATTAAAACCACCAGTGCGGACACTAGTGATCTATCCTATACAAAATTACAATGTGCAGCAACAAATTTCCGCATGATACCAGCTGAGAGGAGATCTTCAGAGCACAATTTGAAGCCGCTTTAGCCGAAAATAAACATCTGGCAAAATCATTACACAATAATGAAAAGGCTCTTTGGTCGATCGTGGTTTGGAGATTCTAACTGAGGCTGAAAAACGACAAAGCTGCTCTGCAAGATCAACTGGATTACTCTGATCAATTATACGAAGATAATCGCGAAGAAATAAATTTTGCTACAGACCAGCAGGAATGAATGATGGACTTCTACCATGAAGCCTTTCATCGCCACGTCACTGCCCAGGAGGAACTATAAAAACACAGGTGGCCTACTTCATGGAGAAAAAACAACGTTTGAGCCACAAAAGATATGTAAACAACCTTAAGGGACTTATCGAGGACGAAGCCAAATATCCAGGCACCCGCCTGCGGCTCGTCGAGAAACTGTTAGCGCTGGCTCGGACTCTTCAATATCGAGCTCGTCAGCAGAGAAGGATTTCTTATCTCACTCATCGAAACCGCCACCTCAACGGTCTTATTAAGCGACTAGCTCTTGCTGTCTCTGCATTTTATCCTCCACCTCCAACTAGCCACAACTCTAAGTAAATAAAGGTTTGAACACTAAATCAGTTTGAATCTTCCATTTACATCGCTCACTCACAACATCGGAGGAAACTTACAGGCATTATTTCAGCAGTTTAAATTGCAAGTTTCCACTGCATACCAATCTACTACCAGATAGTTTGGCTGGAATAGTTTGGCGTCAAACACCAGCAGAAATATTAGACCATTACAGGATTAAAACTATTCCATGTTGGAATTAGCTCATCACCCTTTCTAGCCTGTAGAAGTCTTCGTGACATAACTACAGGCGAAAAACGCTATCCTTAGCCGCACAAAACTTACACTTGTCCCTCATCACGCTAAAAAGTTCATTTTTTTAGGGATAATTATAGAGCTGTAAAAGCTCGAGTATTTTATGTAGTAAAATCACTCTGTATGTATGAGATGAGGAAAACTTTTACTTACGTGAAGAATTTACTGCAAGTTTTTCACTCATCAACTCAAGCCATTAATAGGTATCAAGCAATAATAAGACAAAATCATAGTGTTAAAGAGGTGCCTAAAAAGAGGAAAAGTGTTAAAACTTTTTTTAACGGTTTTTAAATGAATTTCTAAGAAAGCGTAGTGGGAGAATTTTGATTTTACAAATATAAAACCCATATGTAGGTATTTGTGGCGATATAGCGAAATAGTAGTACCGCTGATATTTGGCACGTGGTACTCACATATGGCTATTAGATTTTAAATTAGCATCAATTTATATCTTAAAGTTTTTGATTTATTTAAAAATAAAAAGGGCCTTCAGATATAGTATTTCAGTATGACTACAAACCCTGATGTCTTGCAATATTAGAACTTGGAACATTTTTCAGTATTATTGGAACCACAATTTTTTCAATTTCTAAAGTGGGTATTTTGCAGGAAGCTTTTTCGAAATCAGCATAGATATTTACCACAGTACAGCATTTCATAGTATTTATTTCCATTGTTTTCTGTTTTGTGGTAACCTGTATTTAGTACCATTAATTGGTACCATAGATATTGTTTGAAGCAATTTAATTTCTCACACAGATATGAATTATTAAATCGAAGGTTAAATAGGATACCAAAGTAAAATTAAACAAACTGACAGGAGAACCCCCATTGAAATCCTACAAAAATGTTCTATCATCCTAAACTTGGAAGGCCTTTTTACACTCACCTATAACTTATTAATATTCCATACGAAAGTATGGGACATTTTAAGGCAAGAGAAAATATTATTTCTTTTTTCATAGTTTGAAATCCAAATAAGTTGTTATTTGAATACAAGAACAAGATCAGGCATACACCATTCAATTATTACTAACACGATTCAAAATATTTACTTTTGTATGGTGTACTATATGAGAAGTAAGGAAGAAATAGGAATATATATATCCCTAATTTGACTTGCAGAATGGTAGAAATCAGCTAAATATTAATGTACATTGATGTTCATTAATTTGGTGGCATTTATATACGGGAAGAAATAATAGTACTTTAGAAGGTATACGTCATCATATTGTCAGCAGCTTGTTGCGTCATTAACACTCATCTGTAAAACCAAAGGAAGAATCTTATACTGTTGTTGCATAACTTGAACAGTTGTTTATCAATCAACATAAGCATATATGGTAGGTTGTGTCATAACATATTTCTCCATTTATACATTCTGTATTTGTATTGATTACGTCCTTTAATAACAATTGTTTTTAGAACATGTAAATTGAAGTAAATGGGGTGCATTGCTACATCTAAAATTAAATTTTTAAAAACCTACGTTTTTATACAAGAGGCAACAAGGAAGTTTCTTTTTTGTTACTTGATCAAATATCACTGAGGCTTGCTTCCATTTCATAGATAAACCCATTAAAAGTGCGAGCTGTATGGCAATAAATCAATAATAAAAAGTGGATGAAAAGATTTTTTAAATAGTAAATTGAAAATTTCCTAAAAATACCCTATTGTTAGTTATCTGAATTATTTAGAAAAGTGGGTAGTCCCAGCATATCCTTTGTCCACCAACTTTTAAGAAACATATGGGATATATTTTATTTCTGAGATAGTGCCTAAATTGGAGAGATCCGCAAAGTTAAGATTGAATGTCTGAAATTGGATGTTAAAACTGGAAACAGTTATGGGATTTTGTTTTAAATTTAATTCGATTCATGTAAAGAATGTCTACCAAAGACTTGAATGGATGGACTTTTAGGGAGAAGCATGTTGCACTCTAATTCCACATTCCCCAAATACATTGATGGGAAGATACATAGATAGAAAGGAATAGTAAATGTAAAGTTCATCTCAAATTCCGGTCTATTATATAACAAGACCATACTCAGGGACGGTTTGAGATAATCAATTCAAACTCTCTGAACAAAATCGAGGGGTGAAAGCTGAGGTCAAGTTCGAACATGAAAAACATTGGAAACTCTCCCTGTCTGTGGGAGTGATTCAAAAACTAAAAATTGGCGCGACTTTGGTTCCCGACACTGTAAAGCGTCATGGCAACGATATAGCTCGTTCGAAAGTTTATTCGTTAGGTAAGGTCATTAGAATAACGTACTAAAACCGTCATGTAACATCTCGAAACCTGATTATCTCCACTACTTGTTTACATGCATTTCAGTTGGTTGATTATAATTCATTACATAATTTATAACAAAATAATATCACTGGGTAACTATTTGGGGAAGGTTTAGCTGTTATTAATGGGATGGCAGAGAAGTATTGAGATACTCAGGTGTTTTGGTATGAATTTCTCACCAAGTTGTCAGTTGGTCGGCATGTAGTGAAAAAACATTGTCATTTGTATTTTTTGTTAGTAAAATTGTAAAACAATACATATTCTACAAGCTACGGCTCGCCGAAAATATTAAATAATGCAATTCAATAAAATTCTATATTATTATTACCATCGTTTTAGAGCAATAAATTTACCTGCCTATATATCTATGTATGTAACCATGTGTGGTAGTGTGAAAAGTGGGGGGAACAAATAAATGTTTGTAATTTTGAAACAATTAAATATTTGTGTATCTTACACATTCAGGGGCTACTATTATTTATATAGATTTTATAATAAATTAAGTATTTAAGTTGATTTTTTAAAAAAAGTTTTGGTAAATAAATTTGAGGGCGTGGCTTTTTTCCTATATAAATAAAAAAATTTGCGATGCCTGCTCTTTTCATGTGTATTCATAATACAATGCATTATTTGCCAGTTCACAACAAGTTAAACCAGTAGATTCGACACCTTTTTGAATTAAAAATCAATTCAAACTTTTGATATAAAATTAGTCAACGAATATGGACTTACACTGGACAACATTGTGAAAACGTTCCTCCTGTCCTGTCGAATCCCTTTTAAACATAGATAGGTAAGGTAGAAGAAGAGGCTTTTTATGTTAACCATTGGAAGAATTTCATACGTTTCCTGAGGGTGGCGCAATAAATATCCATGTATTTGTAGCAACCAATTTTCATTTACAGTTTACAATTCGGTTTAAATGGCATTTATTAAGTGTAATTGAAAAGTATATTTATTATTAACGAACCTTGCCCATGTTCAAATGGGAAGCAAAAGCAAGAGAAATAAATGGGCTTTGCCGGAATATTGTATTTTTATTCATGGCATCTACAGAACAAAAATATATTAATAAACCTTCGTTGTGAAATACAAAAACTTCCTAGTCATGTTAAAATAATATCTGTTAAAATGGATTCTTTCTGTTTAAAATATTGATACTGTAAAATGAAAATCAAGAGCCGAAACTAATCAAAAAATTAAATTAAAGTTTAGGATTATAATTGGAATGTAGACAACAATGAAATCAAACTTCCAAGGGAGGAGTGTGTTTAACATGGGTACAATATTATTGTACAAAGCCCCACATAATAAATATATAATATTATTATGTTGTATTAAAATATTTATTTAAACGGCCATCTAAAAACGGTAAATTTCAGAGGAAAAATTTCTAATGCAATCCATCAAGTACGTATTAAAAAATTAAAAAACAAAACTATAAAAGTTATAATTTTTCATACCTCCTCCAATGTACATTACTGATATGCGAACTATGAATCTTGACAATTGATGATTATTTGAGTGCACCACAAATTAAAGTGTTTTCAGTATTAAATAATAATTTTTCACACATCGTTTTCGTTTTATTTCCTTTATGATGACTGCTTTAAAAAAGGAAACTTTGCTCTCCTTTCTAGATGCAGTTTATTAAAAAATGCTATATTTAGAAGCAGAATTACCCCCAATGAGCTTAGGGACTGATGTTTACATTATCGCCTACCTCCTATGCATTCCAGATTTATAAATAGCATAAAGCCTTAATGACAGATGTTCACTTGGTCTGTGTAAACATTTCTTTAAAACCTACAGCAAGCCGTAACAGAAGCTCGCCTGAGAAAAGGGGACCGTGGTTTGAATAATAGAAATTCGTTTACTTTGATATTTATTGATAACATTGAGTATCAAAATAGATGAATGTTGACCATCCAAAAAAATGGAAAATCAAAGTACATAAACGTTGATTATGAAAATCGACAGAAAATAAAATTTGATTAATATTGATTATCAAATTCAACAGAAAATCAAAATTGATTAATGTTGATTATCAAAATTCCTTCATGAGGCGAGCTCAACGCGTACAATAATGGATTAATATTGTCTACCAAATGAAATCGTCATGTTTTGTTAAACAGAAGCACATCTAAATTTTCAATTTAATCTTTTTACCCTCGTTATAACAATAAGTTATTTTTTGCTCGTTATAAGCAGTTATAACAAACAAAAAATCGCATTATTGTTCTTACTATTGAAAAAAGTTTAATTTAGAAACACTCGAATGTTTTTATTACCATTCTTAATTTCCACTAACAGGATCAGTTTTAAGTTGAAACGTTTATTGCGACTATAAAATTACCTATTAAAAGCAAGCAGAATAAAATGGACAATTTGTAGCTTGAATATGTTAATCAATAATTTGGCAATTAATACTATATTAAACCAAGTTATATAACAGCAGAAATTCATGTTTAACAAGCATACAGATTTATTTTGGTCTGTGTTTTACAACCAGTACAAATATTTCAACAAGTTATTAATAAAAGCGGCATTATGGCAATCAATAGTAACACCTAAGATTAAATCGTCACAAGCCCATAGACTTTTTGCCAAATTTGGTCAAATTCCGTCAATTCCTTCGGGAGTTATCGTGGGGACAAACTTGGTGTAGTTTCACCGCGCGGACGGACAGATTGTGCGATTCTATATAGCTCGTCAGGCGAGCTAAAACTATATATAAGATCATACTGCATTGAGATCATATTATTGTTATATATAGCGGCCCTTATGTGAGCTTTAATGGTTTGTCTGCTTTCTTTCACTTAATTTGGTCCTTTCAAAGTTGTAGACGCGTACTCTACTCTATGTATTCCAGAATCCAAAGTACAAGTAATATCCATGTGCAAAGGTACACTAAATAATTACTCACTCGCACTCTTTAAATTTGGTTGGTTTTAAATGGTTTTATTTGGTACATTTACAGATCCCTCAGCTATGCTATAGCTATTAATACTCTTGAAATCCCCAATGTCTACAAGACATAATCTAAACATTTCACATATTTATTTTCTCTGCGTTTTAACCATTTATGTTTCCTTCACGTGCATGTGTGTGGACGGGAAATTATTTTTATACGGGAATTAACACTATACAGTTGTGGTTAAGTGAATGTTTATTGTCTGTCAATGCGGTATGCAAAAATGAAAGTTTTAATTTAAGATTCAGTGCCTGAGAAATAATGAAATTTAGTCGATTCATTGCTATAAAAATCATCTGGGCAATTAAATTTCATCTTTTAGAGTCACTGTGTACTGCCTCAAATGACAAAAATTAGCAATTTTACAAAAATGTAGATAATATAGACAACGTTTAAAAAAAAGGTATTTATGCCTTTTAACCAATGCATATAAATAGTAGTCAATCAAAAAGTGGCAGACAAACTAATACTAATCAATTATATAATCAATTATATTATACATATAGATTATGAAATAGTGTTCTCATAATGAAACACTTATAAATTTAGAATGTCAGACAAAATTAAAATAGCAATATAGAAACCTTTGTTACAATTTTGCAGTTGCTATTTTTACAAAAATGCGAAACACAAAAATGTCCCTTTTTCCTCTTTGTACTTACTAAATGCCCTGTATCCGTTCACGAGGACACACCTGAGAAGCCGGAACTCAACTCTGCCAGATTGAATGAAACTGGACTCCATGCACCGATATCCTTAAGAGAATGACAAAATCTTCAGTGTGCATGGAAAAGAATTGGGAAGTGAAAAGTGGTAACAACTACATATACTGCATATCTTTTAAAATTGAGTCATGGTCTGGCAGCTACTAATCTAACATAATCATGGGTATTGGATAATATTTCTACTACTATACTTCTGATTCTGCCCTGCTGAATGTCAAAATAATTAGGTATACACATTAGTTTTAATTTCAAAATACACTAACGTTATCTTATAGATCATTTTCATAGTAGGTACAGAAATAGCCCTAAATGGTATTGAATAGATAAATAAATAATGTATTTCTGACTAATTTCCATAATATTATTTGTACCTTAAGTATAGTAAATCAGGTTTTGGTTTTCTATGTGTAGTATTTATGGCATTTACTGCAGAAATGCCTCGGTTTATGTACCTTGACCAAAGCTTGATTTGATTTTGACAGCTACAGTTTTTAATGAAAGTTGATTTTATAGAAGTTTCTAACTAAATAATAACCGTTTGTAATACAATACAATTAAAAACGTTATATCTTTGATTTGCTGATTACATACATAATAATATTATTTGTTCTGTGCAGAGTTGCAAAATGGATATCTTATATTATGAATAAATAACAAAAATTATCATTCAATACTGTTCATAGCTACCAAATATGAAATAAGTGAATTTACTAATTTTAATCCAAGTGCATTTATTTTATACTACGAAAGTATTATACTTTTCTAGAGTCTGTTACTTAGATCTGAAATATTTAATTCAAGCTTCCTAATTTAAGAATCCTAAACAGTTATAATATAATGTTTACATATTACAAATCAACGATCAATCTTTCGGTTGCAACTCGATCCAGCCAAATGGGTTTCAGAATAGTGTAGGGTTGGAATATGCCTTCTACTATTCTATGAAAAACTGGCTTCCCGTTTTTGCACAATATTTTTAATATCCTTCTTTCTATTGTATAATAAACATATTATGGCGACATTTTCAAAATTGCTGAAATGGTACACAAATACATTAATTGTCATGAATCATAAACATTTACGGTCATAAAACAAAGATTGTATGTGAAAGCCAATTTTCTCCCACAGACAAAATTCTATCAGCGTCTGCAATTGATGCATGATAGTAGTGGTTTCAGGTACATACCTTTACCTTTATAAAATTCCTTATTATGCATTCAATAACACATTACACAAATAGACTTTGCTGTTTCTTTCCTTCTTTAGTAATTACCTACTGCCATTTAAATTATGAGTTTACCTGAAAATCTATAATTAGAATGGGACCATAATTGCTGTTTTACGATTTAAAATTAAAAAATGTTACAAAATGATAAAATGATAGGATTTTGTTACTATTATCCTGTCATTATATAAATTATAATTCTGTGGGTTACAATATCAAGTAATTACCAAATTCCATGTTATATTATTATCATTCCGGTTAAAATTATGGTATAAAACCTCAAATCCATTGTTCTATTTCTATGGCCATTTTACCACAAAATAAAAAATACCGATTAGATACAAAGTCTTAACTGTAATCTGCAAACCGTTGATTTTTCTATTTTTTCTTAAAATATACGAACAATGGGTTTTAAAGGGAAAATAACTAAGGTATACAAGAAAACAATAGAGCCTAAATTTTGGGTTGATACTTTTGCCCATTGTGGCGCAATTCCATTGGTTTGAAGTAAATCAAAACAAAAATTTGTCGCTACGACTGTCAAAAAACAAATTTTTGTTCCAAAATTTGTTGAAAAATCTCACGACTTATTGACGTTGTATCAATTATTTCAACTAATATCAAAATTAAGAAGTACGCAACACAATGCAGCCCAGTTGTCTTTTCTGTGTATCCTATCCGCTTGTCACATAATAATGAGTACAGTATTGTATACAATTTCAGAAGAAATGGAAAACGCATTGTGCGAGTTTTGAACCAAATGGATTTAAAAAGGACCAAATCTGATTTCCGCGGTGACCCCGGCCCCACAGCCATAAAATTTGAATATAAATTAGATCAGGGGGACTCGGCCCCAGATATTTCAATAGTGACGTCATATTTTCAAAATTCTGGGCTATAGCAACACGAATTTTGATTTAATGTGACTATAGAAATGGGTAACGACAAGGGACGAACTTGCTTGGTGTACACATACTATACCAATGTGTTTCGAACATAACTATGACAGTCCCTCCCCCTTTAGGTGAAGTCAATAGAATGTTTTGCTCTCTTTCTGCAGCCAGTTTGAACAGGAAAACTGGGTGCAGGCCCATGGAAGATCAGCGGCTGTATCCATGACCACGGACGTTTTCTCAGCTAAAAGCAAACTGAATGTACCCATTTCTCAAACTGGCTGCAGAAAGATGCTGAAATTGGTTATTGGCATTACCCAAGAAGCATAAACTGTAGTCGTAGCGCTGTATAAGGAGAGTCCAGTAGCGAATTTTGATATTTAGATTTCTGAAGATTTATAAGGGATTTTTTCTGAGAAAAGTCTCTTATCTCTACCTTTGCTAAAATGCTTCAACACTGATTGTCCCACTCCAGCATCCAAGTAATCGTTCTGCATTTATTCCGTTTCCAACTACATAGCAACCACACAAAGTTTGATATTTAGGGATAAAATTAGTGAAAAATGTCCTTTATAAACTTTCAAAATCCCTTACGGGAAGTTCTCTATTGGACCCTCCTTATACAGTTTATGCTTCTTGGCATTACCTAACATACATTGCCAAGATGCGTCGATTTTGTTATTCTAGTTAACGCATTTTATATCAACACCATAACACCATTACAAGGTGAAGACAGGAGGCGTTTTCCCGATTTTTGCACCCAATTCATATTCCACTAACTCCCACAGGAAAGTAGATACCCCCCCAACCAAATAATCATTGTTACTTGGTCTTAGGTGCTTACATCTCTGTGACATCATAGGTAGAATTCCAATCGCCAATCGGGTGCAAAATCGGGAAATATCACTCTATGCCTCACCTCAAGGCTAGTAGAAGTAAAATAGGTTTGGAACATAGGAGGAATTCTCTTGTAATGTCTTTTAAGAAACTACCTGCTGGCCAACAAAACATTTATCTGACCTAAACACAGCAAATGAAAATAAATACGCTGTATATGAATCCACTCCATCAAATATTAGTTCACCAATAGTACCAGCTTGTGCGGGTAATAAATATTACGTAAAATTCGAATTTTCACAATTTAATCCGACAACTCGGATATTATGTAATGTTTATTACCCGAATAAGCGGGTATTATTGGTGATCTAATATTTGGTGGGAGTGTATTCGGATGCAGCGTATTTATTTCCACTTGTTGTGCTGAGGTCGGACAAATTTTTTGTTGGCCAGCGGGTGATTTCTAAAAGGACATTACAAGAGAATTTCTCATATGGTTTGGAATTCCCAGGCACTTCTGAATTTTTTTGTATGTAAACCGATTTATGACGTCACACGGTGACTTTCATATACATTTGCATGGGGCATCACCATAGTGAAAGTGCATGTCAAAAAATTAAAATAATTTTGTCTAAAATGTTTTTCTGCCCCATGGAAATGTATAGGAAATGAGGCTGTGTGACGTCACAAATCGGCTACATTACCAAAAAATCGAATGAAATGTCAACATGGGTAAAATGGGAGGGGGTGGGGACACACACACACATACATACCCCCGGAAATTATAATATAGTATAGAAATGTCAAAATGGGGGGGGGGTGGACACACACACATACGTACATACCCCCGGAAATTATAATATAGTATAGATGTTGATACAAACAGTCAAACAGCCGATAAAGGATTTTTGCCGTTGCATATGTCCGTAGTTACCATCACAGAGAACCTTATCAGAAATGACGTCATACCCTATGGTAGCAAAAAAAGTAGCATGAAAACCGAAAAACGTTCTTCCGGTTGCTGAAACGCCGAAAGTAGGAAGTGCAGCATGCTGGATTTTGCATATGTTGTGCTCCAATATATAATCAATTATGTCCCAGAATTTCATATCTTATGGAGTTTGCAGTATGTCGTTTTTATACCGATTGCTTTAAGAGATTTTTATTTCCCTATTAATTACATGCAAAAACCGTCCCTACAAAATAATTAATATCTCTCGTTTGAAAGGGTGCAGCACTCTGGTTCTTGTATGTTTTGAAAATAAGGAATTAAATCTACATCTTAGCAAAATTTCAACTTCATATGCCTTTGCAGTCCCTATTTTAAGATAGGGCCGAATATTACACAAAAATGTGGATTTCGTCCTTTGGATACCTGTTTCTATATTCATTAAATATTACCTACCTAGACATACCTAAAAGAATACATCCTAAATCCATCTTGATTGTATATTGCTGATAAACGATGAATAAATACACTACTACCACCTACCTAGATATAGCATTATTTATCAGAAACTTCTTTAAAGATTGGTTATCAATTGTTCAATTTATTTTTAAACAGTTGGTAGTTTTGTAGGATATTGTTGCAGGCAGTTGGTGGATAATTGGTTAGGTATATAATTTACAAATTCGGAAAAATAATTCAATACAAAAACATTTGAGTCAACGTTATATAGAAAACTCCTGTTCCGTTATATAAAAGATATCTACTCTATCAAAAATTCAAAAATGATAACGAATCATTAAAGTGTTTTTTTTTGTTGACACTGCAAAAATACGTATTTTAATGTCATTAATGAAAAACTTGAAGCAAAAATCATTATCCTTATAAACAAACATCATCTTATTATCTTGTTTGTTGGTTTTTCTGTTCGATAATAGCTTTTCCTTTTGAAGAACACCTATTTTCAAGAATTTCTACATCGTTTAAAGTCCAAATATATTAATGTCAAGAATAAAGACTTTAAACGCATTCAGCATGAAGACTTTTCATAATTTGCCTTGCGAAAGAACGACATTCGAAAGTAATGCTAAAGAAAATGTTTATAAGCTTATCCACCATTTGAATTGGGATAATTAGGATAATGATTGGCTTAACCGGGGAATTACCTTCGCTGTTATAGTTTTACTTATATATGTAGAAGTTTATAATTTAAAGTGTATAATAAGCAGGATGTCAGTTACTTCGCAGAAAAAGAGAGTATATAAACCCAGACTCGAACACTCAGTGGCTCTGACATTGTAAAATAAGATATCGGAATATGGCTTTGACTGATAGTCTTCTTTGAATAAATATTTGATTCTTAAATCTATTCAAAGTAAAATGAATTTGAAATTCAAAATAGCACAATTCCGTAAGGGAGTGGCCGTGGCAATAATAACACCACAATTTTGGATGGACATTTTAGCCAACTGCGGAGTTATTCCAATTGTGTGGAGTAAAACGACTCAGCAGTTTGTGGCCATTAGATCAAGAAAAAATAAGTTAATTCAAAACATTGTTTCAAAATGCCACTATATGCTCACAATTTATCATTACTTTCAACTAATATCAGAATTGAGAAATCCCCAACGCGATTTTAATGAATTATCAATAATTGCGACATTTACTCCGGGTCTGACAATGACAAGCGTTGCATTATCCAATTTGAGAAACAATGGAGAACGTATCGTGCGCATTTTGAACCAACTGGACTTTAAAAACGTATTCAATGGTAAGAAACGTTTTCAAAACAAATTTAACCTTAGTTTATATTTTCTTTTACACTTTCAAAGTTTTTATTGTTATTTACCACTCCTTCGAGATTTGTCATTCTTTTGAATACAAAAATTGTGTTCATAATATAATGTTTTTAATCACAAGGAAAAGAAATAGACAAAAATCAAGGGAAATACAACAACAACAAGCTGGAAATGTTTTTGTGGAAGTGGCTGATTCCGCTGTATGGTGTCGGAGCTACAATAGCCGTTGTAGTGATAACTTTACTGTGTCCGGGGAAACATTTCGTTGCTGATTTCATTTACCCTAGACGAACTGGCAATTGGCTTCTAACTATAATTATTTTGATAATTGAAAATTGTGTAGCGGCTGCTGGTGGGTTGGCTTTCACTTTCTTTTTGCTCTGCATTTCGGTCTACAATTCCAGGAATTTCTCCATGCTCCACAAAATAAGGTAGCAGATGCGTTTAATAACATTTTTATGTAGGTATTTGTTATCTTAATTATTGGAAATTGTATACTACAGATCGGAAAATAAGATGGAAACCAAAATCAGTGTACAAAATACCATTTACCACTTACCAGTGGTAAGTGGTTTTTAATGGTATTTAACGTTAAATACCACTACCTGAAAAGTAGTGGTAAGTGGTATAAATGGTAAAAATGGTAAAAAATAGTTTCATTTAAATTTCGTGTTTGAATTTTGAATAAAATTCGGTGCCAAAGTATGAAATAGCTTAGCAGATGATCATTGTTGTCACAAATTGATAAGTGTTCAACAATCAGAATTGGATTCACTAATAGCCGTTATTTGCCTATTGAGAAATTAATTGCAATTAAATTAGCATCAAATTTAAATGGGCGAAACCAAATACAATCTTTCTTCATTTTTTATAACTTTTAGAATACAATCAAATAAATATGATTAATTTAATTGATTAAGGGGCTAATTGGAAATATTTCATAGAAAATAAAGTTTTAAAACTTATATTTCATAGAAAATAAAGTTTTAAAACTTATATTTCATAGAAAATAAAGTTTTAAAACTTATATTTCATAGAAAATAAAGTTTTAAAACTTATATTTCATAGAAAATAAAGTTTTAAAACTTATATTTCATAGAAAATAAAGTTTTAAAACTTATATTTTAGGAAGTCTAGTGTATCTGTACTCAGCTGTCTAATCAATCACTAAAATTTACCATTTTTACCATTAAATGCATTTTTACCATTAAGTGCATTTTTTACCACTGTGATGGTAAAAAAGGCTAAATAGTGGTAAATTTTGTACACTGACCAAAATACAAGAGTTCGAAAAGCTGCGTATCTTGAACATTCTTTACAACGAAAGCAACTTGTCTCTCCTGCTGCCAACTTCCACACTTGCATTTTCGTTCGTTGCAACGCTGTCAATATTCACACCTTTGAGAATTTTCAAAGGCGAAATATTTGAGCTTTTCATGTGGAATGTAATTGGCTCCATTGCTTTTATTTACCTGGCCATGTTTCTAATGGGATCTGCAATATGCTGGGAAAAGTCTTCTCAAGTTTTGAATGAAATGCAATCCGCTTTTGGAAATCGGAAAATTGATCGGTTAAGATTGCGTGCGGTCAGACTTTATGGAATTCGGTATGGAGTCTTGAAAGCTGTTAAACAGAAACATCTGTTCGACACATACGAAGCCATATTTTCTTTCACTGTTACCCTACTTGTCACCTTTCCCTTAGCTTAAAATGCGTAGGTATCAAATTGTCACCCCATAAAACTGTAAAATAAATTATAAACGGTGTATAATGAATTAATTGTACTTGGAGTTGAGTAAATAGAATTAATTAGTTGGAAGAAATAGTTACAAAAGTTTGATAAGAAATTTAATAGACTCAAACCTAACACCTTGTAATTATATTAATGATTAAGGGATATTAAAGCTGAACCCCTGTAGAGACAGATCAAGGGGAAAAACTGCTTCCTGATTTTAATGGAGATGAAAATTTTAAAACTAAGTTTAATGTTGGAATTTTTTATTTTAGTTAGATAGAGAATCTAATTTTAACCAATTTTATCGTTTAAATATTATTTATTATCATTTAATTATTACTCGACATACAATAACTACGTCATCAAATTAGAATTGTAGACATCTGATTTTCCATTAAATTTTCCATTGATGAAGTAGTTGTGTTCCAAACCTCCGTTCACGAGGACACATCTGAGTGGCCGGAACTCAACTCTGCCGGATTGAATGAAACTGGACTCCATGCACCGATTAAGCCAAACGTCCGCGTCCGAGCTGTGCTTGAATTCCCCGAGGATCCAATTAAACACCTGATTGTCTTTACTGTTTACCCTATGAACATTATAAGATCTAGAGAAGTCGCAATATTATATACAATAAAAAAATAATAATTTTAAATACCAGATATCCCTGAGAGGAATCACAAAGTCTTCAGTGTACATGGAGTAGAATTGGGAAGTGATAAGTGGGACTTTGGTCTCATAGCTCGGCATACAGAGTCCAAGGACCGTGGCGAACATTTTGTACTGCCAGTCGATGACCCAATTAAAAGAATATTCTTTCTCCGCTTGTTCTTGATGATAGAAGATTTCAGTTTCCTGAATTTGACCGTTCTCCTCCCGTTTCATTAACACCCACGCAGAATCCTAACCCATTATGTAATAAGTCTCGCTTTTATTTCCATATATTCATATTCAGGTCAAGCTTTGCTTAGCGTTCCCCAAATTAAGAATTCTAGAATTAAATTTTTTAAATATGAATTTAAACTCACGTTATTTCTGTCGGTATTTTTGAAATAGATCATATTTTTAGAAATATTTTTTGCACATTCACCAAGGGCTTGTCGGATTTGTTTCCAAGAGTCTCTTTCCATGTGATTTTTCAGTGGTGCTGAAATAAAGTCATTAAAATTGGAAAATTACTTAAATAAAAGCAAAGAAAATTACGTACTTCCAGCTACAGGTGCAGGCGTGGTGACATCGTGCCGATTATTGAAATATTTAGAATCTGTGAGGTAATGTTTGAATACTCGAAAGACGTTTTTGGGAAACTTTTTGGGGACTCTGAAGCAAGCGGCTGAAAAAATGTTTTCAATGGAATCCAAAATGTCTGACTTCCATTGGTCGTCGTTCGTCCATGCAGGCTGTTTATAACCAAGTGACGATTGGAACAAATCACAAGATTCAGCTTTCACCGGTTTACCATTCTCACAAGTCGCTGCCATTATAGAAAATCAAATCGATTAAAACGGCTTTTACCAACGTGTAAGACATTTATTTATACATAAGCAGTTTTTATTTTTATGCGTCTCTATTCTGTAATTCAACGTTGCTCATACTCCTTTGTAATTTGGTTATATGGTTCAGTTTTTTAAGAAAATTAAGTGGGGATTGTTTAACTTTACATGGTAGTTACTAGTCACTAAGAGGGTAGTGTTTTTTCGGATGAAATTGGTTTTGTTCACTGGATCAAAACCTTTTCGTCCAATAGACATACATAACCATGATTTTATCCGGATAAAATTAATTCCATTCGGATAAAATAATTTTTTCCAGTGGACAAAAACCATTTTATCCAATTTGTCCACACCTCCCTATAACGATACCGCAACCTTGGTAACTTACTTGTCAGGATTTAGGTAATAGAGTGTGACATTAGTCACACACATTGGTAACTAGTATGTAGAGGGAATAATCCTTTCTGGGACAAAAAATAAATATTGTTACATGGAAAAAGCATTTAAAAGTATTTATAATTTACTAAATATCTATATTAGGAACTTTATACGGGGAATTGTATGCATCAAAATTGAGAGAAAATAAGAAATGTGGGATAAAATGCAATTAAAAATGGCACCAAAATTCAAATATCTGGCCTTGAGTTCCCACTTCGAAAAAATGCCCCTTTTCCCGGAAATCCATGAAAATAGCTTGGGAAGGAATCCGAAACTCTATAATAATTTCTTATCATTATAAGCTAAACAATAATTATTATTCGTTTTTGCAGCAAAGTTACCAGTACAGGGTGGCCCAGGAAATACATAGAACTCAGTTCCATTACCGTTTGTACACTAATATCCATTAACGTTCTTTCTGGGCCATGCTGTATTAGTCAGGTTTCCACTGGGAAATACCACTAACGGGAAGTTTCTCATTTCCCAATGGGAAATGTGGGTATCAAAATAGAGTGGGAAATGGTTAGTATGGGAACTAGTGGAAAATAGAGCCAAAATAGCGCTAAAATTCAAAATTTTGAGATTTATTTCCCATATTTCCCACTATTTCCCATTAAACACAATTTCCCGCATTTCCCGGACGTCCAACACACATGGGTGGGAAATGGGAATATTCGCAACTCCGATTAGTCATTATTATTGTTGCCTATGGCTTATTTACACCTACAAAGTTTGTAATCAAGTAACTAAATCAAATTGCCTGAGGCTTCCGGTAAGTTAGTACAGTCTTGTTCATCATCTTCGAGTATAATTTCCATGTCAATTACTTCTACTTTTGGTTGCTGTCGTTGTGCTTTTGCTACAAGTTCAAAAATGGCTTTATTCTTTACTGGATCCAGTGGATATTCAAAGTCATTTTTGCCTGTTTCTTCGAAAAACACTTTCAGCTCCGTCACGATGGTCATTCCTTCCTTTATTTTGCCTTGAATGACTTTCCATTTATTGATTACATCTGTTCGGATAACAGATACTTCGTCGACAAGGATTCGATATTGTTCAATTGCATTTTTTATGTCCGTTTTCAGTTTGGAGAACCTATATGGCTCTTTTTCTAGCTTATTCCTCAACTCTATTTCATCTGATTTCCTTCTGTACATTAGCTGCTGTTTTCTGTCAAACTCTTGATTGCGGTTTTGATATTCGTTAATTAAGGCCTCGACTGGAGGAATGTAAACATTTGACCTGATATCGGCTACGAGTCCAGTTGTAGCTGCGAAGATATCTTTAATATGGGTCTGAATGGCCGCCAGATTGTCGACTTTCTTCATCTCTTTCTCCTTTAGCCTCTTCTGGCTCAACAACTGACTTTTTTTCGCAGGAGACGTAACTGGGTTATTTATTTCTGCATTTATTCGGGTGATTGCATTCCTCATGTCGGTTTGTGTCTGGGTTAACTTAAGCACCAGAGGAGATGCATTTGGGTCGACCATAAAATCTAAATGCCTATTGTTCATGATGTATAGGGCACTTCTTACTCTGGCAAGACTGAAGAGAAGATGATTGTATTGTGTACTCGCAAGACCCCTAGCACCACAGTGGAATGTGTTGATGCGAATAGGAAGGTTATTCATGAGAGTTTCCCGAGCGATTTCTCTTGCCTTTTTTTTCTCATCGCTGAGGGCAGTTGGTTCAAGGAGTCAACCTGTTTTAGGATCTACCTTCACCAGATTGCTGTAGCCCAATTTACAATAACCACCTTTTTTCGCACGTAAAGGAGGAATTATCAACACGTTTTGGTAGTCTTTGTGAATTACACAAACGTCGTTTCCAAAAATGATCAATGAGGTAGCGTTGACATACATCTTGTCAACAGGATGCCAGTAAGGAGCAGTAAAAAGTGTCACATCTCCGTAGTGAAAGTAGTCATAAAAGTTTCCCATCAACTGAATCGCTTGCAGCTGAATTTTGGCCATAAATCATAATTAATACAATGTTCGTTGAAAATTTAAAAAATAAGATAAGACAATTGACCATTCTAGTGACTTCGAAAGAAAATTCTGTCATAATTTTTAAATTAAATGCTAGAAAATATCCATGGTAGTATTTTAGACAGTGCAAGGATTATAATTATGACATTCCTTAAGGCTGACTCGTCTATGCGCGTAATGTTGTTATCATATTCCCCATGGGGAATAAAAAATTGTGACATCTTTCTTAAACCTATACATTATATATTTTGAGCTTATTGGGACACTTTTTCGCTACATTTATTGCAGTTTTTAGAATTAAATAGTCTTTGGAATAGAAAAAGGCATGGGAATTCGATAAAATAGTCTGATTCATTGTTGTTTGAAAAGGTAAAAGAAATAAAGTAACAAATACAGCAATAAGCTCGCAGTATTTTGTGCTCTATCTTTCCAGGTAATACATTTTAAAATTGATTACCTTAAATGTTATGTTAATTTTATGCTTTTAGCAGTTTTATATATAAATTGATATGGGAAGTGAGAAATAAAACGCTAAAAGTGCTTTTAAACACCAATATTGTGTATTAACATCATTATATTATGCCACTTTTTGTAGCTGAAACTCCTTGAAAAGTGAAAACAAATTTTATAATAGGTAAAATGATCAAAATTATATTTTTTTTACTTCAAATAGTTGAATATTATAACATTAAACGGTGTATGCAGTGGGTTATTTTATTTTACGTCATGAGGCATCTGAAAATAACTTACGGCATGCCGACTTTATACTCTGCAGGATATGGCACAATATGTAAACTGACGAAGGATCGGAATAGTATAAAAATTAGACTAAGAGGGTGACCATTGTTTGGTAATTGATTGTTACCAACTATAGTTGTGACAAAAATATCGAGAAATCCCACAACATAAATTACAAAGTCTGGTAGAGTTTTGAATAAATGCAGCGTTACATACACGCTATTATGTAAATTACCATTCGATGAGGCTCTTGGTGAAGGGCTGCTTTTCCGGGTTGGACGTTATACATTTCGCATATGTGATCATAAACCTGCATTTGTGGAGACTCGTAAACCAAGCCAAGGGTGGTCGAGTTACTAAAGTACAGATGTGCCCTGCAAAAATTCACTCAAAGGTTTCAATTAAGAATATTTTAGTTATTGCATTTACTAAAATATATTTCCTTACGGGCCGTTGATGCATATGTATACATTGATAATTGATCCAACATAAAAGAAACGTGTATGTCTGGAATCTGCATCTGCAGGAAAATCTATTTTTCTTCCTCCTCGGCCACCTTGGTAGGCCATTACATAAGGCCTGTATATTTGACTTGCATCACACACGTAAGCGTAAGGCTGTCGTTCCGCCACCAACTTTTCAAATAGCTCAAATACGAAAATGCAAACAAAAATTTTCATTTTTAATCCTGTCGCAACCTAGTCACTGCAAATTGACTTTGAGACTTTTATAGTATCATTTATTGGTCTCTAGTTCTATTAGATTTCGGATAGAATTAGCCTTGGAATTAGAATAAACTAACATGATAAATACAAAATAGTAATATTTGAAGGGAATGACTGTCAATTTAGATAGGTACTAACTAAAAGGGTCAATGACATTTTATTAGACCAGTGTTATTCTTTTGTTAAAAAATTGTCATTCTTTATGCTCTAAACAATCGCCTACACAACATTAGTAATTCAATGGCGTAAAATAAAATCAAACATGTGCTAAATAAATGTATTCATAATGCATCTTTACTCAAATAAACGTAGAGTGGGACATGCACATGAAATTTTGTCGGTATTCTTGTATAAAGGTTTGTATGCATGTCCATTTATTTTGTAACGAGGAAAGACACATATACATGGATTTTAAACATTGGACAACAATTTACGAAAATGAATACGAGACTTCGTTGTTCGTTTACCCTATTTATATTTATATATTCAATTTAGATGTATTTGAATGATATACAATGAAATGTTGTACAAAGATAGAAATTAAGGTATGTTTTCAACGTTACCATATTAACATTAAATTACTCCGAAAAGGGATAGATAATTACAGTATAAATGATGGTACAGGTGTTAAAATTCTTGCATAATTATGAATGCAAATAATACAATAATATACATCATGACGTTAATGCTGGTGAAGAGTAAAATAATTGAAGTAGCAAATTGGAAAGGTAGTTTCAAATAAGAAAATTTGCTGTCAATATTTAATCAAGGAATATTATTATATTATGTTCTACTTTGCTTATTATATAAACTATGTTCTGAAAAGTGGGTGTATTAAGTATTAACCTACTGAATTTTTACAGTATGTACCTACATTTAAAAGTGAAATTTACGTTATCGATCCACTCTGCCTTTTAAAGTCTGTGTATACACAAAAATAACCTTTAGTACCTACGATGAACATACATGCAATGCGATTAAATGAGAATTGCCTAGCTATAATACTAATACTATATCAAACTTGTTTTCCCCCATACTATACATCTAGTTTAGATAGACACAAGGCACGTTTAATATTCGTCAAAATGATAAACGCAAATATACCAATAAACTGCATTAAAAATCAAAAATAGGAAAGGAAATATGAAACGAGCGATTTGGTCTATTCCTTGAGCTGTTGGAATTCGGTTTTCCATGCTGACATCAGAAACTCTTTTCTTTTCGGTGGGATCCACACGGTTGGTTACTTTCAAGAATTCTCGGTCAAACAATTCTACTTTTGTTTCTTGCTCTGCGGCTAGCTTCTTTATTTGTGATTGATATCTTCTGTTGACGATTGCAGACTCCAAAAGGGCTGAAACGACAAACAGCTCACATGTACCAGTAAAAATATCCAAAGCTTTGATGAAAGGCACTTGGGGTGTGGTCATGTTGATACAATAAACTTGCAGAATGGTTGTGAGAATCGTTGTCACTCCGATGGTGACTCTGGCATCCCGGGCAGTTTCGTCAAACCAGAAAGTTATCCAGGAAATGATGACAAGCACGAAGCAAGGGGCATACATTTGGAGTAGATAGAAAGAGATTTTTCGCTCAAAGAGGAAATACAGCCTCAGACAAGTATACAGCCCTGAGTGCCGTGCAGAAAATGCTTTCGTGCAGTAGGATTCTGAATAGTTCTTCAGAATGAACTTGGCCAGATACAAATCCTTTTCCATTGTGACTGGAGAGTCATTTTTCCATTTTGCTTGAAGCTCGTTTTCTTTTAAAGAGTAAGACGCAATTTGGAAAGGACAAATTGGGTGGTCAAATGGATACATTCTCAAATTCATTGGACAAGCCTGTCTGAGGGAAATGCGATAACTTGACCTGACTTGCCCATTCGGAAAAATACGAATGCCTCGTTCTGGGGACAAGATTTGTTGAAGATATCCCCTCACGGAATTTGGGAAGTATATATTCGGTTCCCAAATTCTTCCTCGATCCGTCACAGTCAGATAATTCAGGGAGTCATTGTTACTTCCAGTGAAGTTGTACCTCAAACGATGATCAAACCAGCGTTGTCGGAGATAGAAATCTACACCGTATTCCATTGTGAAATCGTCAATGTACTCAATATCCCCAATGTGGACGTCAACTATGACTAATGTTAGGTCATTGTCTTCAGATGTTGATGGACGAATTTTAGGATTGTAATTCTCACTGTTTAACAAGTTCTGCAAAGTTTCGTCAGCCAATATTCGATGGTAGTAGGAAACTGTCTCAGAATTAACTGCATCTTGCAGGAAAATAATTATTAGAATCGAAAGTATTATGCTTAATGACCACATAGTGGTGCAATATGATCTAATATGTAATTTCTACAATATCATTATTGTTGGATTTAAGTAGCTTATACGGAATTCGTTTTAATAATTGAAAATATTGACATGTTAAATATATGTATCTTGGCACACCTTAAAATAAACTTGTATAATAATTCCTCCTATAGGAGTATATAAATGAGATACATATAATTCTATGATATAATTTTTAATCTTATACACATTTGTGGAATACTGACCATATAAGAAGAAAAAAATGCAGACTACTTTCATTTCTTTGAAGTAGAAGCACTTAATTCGTTCAAAATTGTTTAATTAATTTTAAAATTGTAACAGGATGAGGATTCTGATATTTTATTTCAATCAATTAATAAAAACTGAAACACAATAATATAATGCCACGAACTAGAAATCCGATTGTCCTTTTGTTCGTATGAGTCGATTCAAATTGTTTTGATATTTAGCTAGCGTCTATATGGATATCAATGTTGACAAAGGTGTAAATTATTCAACGACGCCAAAGGAGTTTTGCGAAGGCGCATCTACTTCTATACAGTCGAAGTCTAGTGTTCAGTATATTATTCCACGATACTATTTAGGAACAAGATAATGAACACTAAACATTGGACTAAATTTCTTAACTATAGGGCTGTAGTTTGCATATGGGACATTTCTAATGACCCTACTTAGTTGTTATAATTCAACATGCTGAAATAACAGCATATGAGACTTAGGCTATTTTACAATATACACAATTTTTGAGTATTGTGAGTACTTGTCTATATAATATATAATTACTACCTACCTATATTTCCTCAAAATCTATGCATTATAATATTTTACAACGCTGAGTTTGACATTTCATTGTTAATTCATAAAATTAATTTTATAATAATGTGCCAAAAAATGAATGTTGCAGTGTCTCTCTTGGGACGATAAAATTTCTAGTTTGGTTGCAGACTGTTTATTTTATCAAAAAATGAGGTTTGTAAATTTGTAGGAACACTGATTGGTTTTTGCATTGTAACAAAATAATTGTAACGCTAAACTATTATGCTTTGAATGTGGGAATATAAGTATTATGTGCTTAAAATAGCTAACAACTTACCTTAAATCGACTCAGTAATATAAATTAACAATTTAATCTGCACTTAATAATTATCACGAAAAGTGAAAAAACGGTTTTAAAATTTTCACTGATATCAGGACTGGATTTTTCTTCTCTGTAGGTTGCTTATATGCCGATTCTAATGATCACTCTAAAGGAAAATTTCTTCACACAAAGAGCATAAAAAGGCTTCTGATAGCTTTGGATCTTCATATTTGCTCTTTAATTCAATCAAATATGTCTTTCTGCATTGGGAGCTTTTGAATTTTTTCACTTAGGATGAATGAACTTCTTGTGGGTATTTAAATTACTAATCCTTGCGAATGTCTTTTTACAGTCGGGACAACCATATGGCTTTTCTCCTGTGTGAGTTCTGAAGTGTCTTATCAAGTCATGTTTCAACAAAAAGCCTTTTCCACATTCATAGCATCGAAAGAGATCTCCGCTATGTCTCTTCATATGCATAGTTAAATCACTTTCGGTAGCGAAGGCTTTTTTACATTCAACACAACGAAATAGCTTTTCTTTCATATGGCTCTTAGCGTGTTCAATTATGCTATTTTTCCATGTAAAAGTCTTCCCACAATCAGAACATTCATAAGGCTTTTTCCCCGTATGTATATTCATGTGACATTTTAAATAACTTTTGTGTGCGAATGTCTTTCCACATTCGGAGCACCAAAAACGCTTTTCTCCATTGTGTGATCTCATATGCTTTTCCAAGTCAGTCATTTTCAAGAAAACTTTTCCGCATTCAGAACATCTACATAGATTTCCAATGTGGATCTTCATATGTTTCGTTAAATCCCTCGTTGTAGTGAAGGCCTTTTCACATTCGGCACAACCAAAGTACTTATTGGTGCACTTTTCATCTGCAGGGAGTTTCTCCAAAGAAGTCTTAATGGGATTAGTTTTTCTAAAATACACTTTTGTTTTATTTTTAAATTTCGAATCCGAATCTGAGTTGCCTCTAAAATCGTTGCCTTTTGCTGACGACCAAGGAATTCTACCCTCGTCCGGAGCAGCTAACTTATTTTCTGAAAATAAAGTAATTTATTTTAGAACTAATTTCAAGAAATGTACAATACCAAGTATCTTAATTATGAGAGAAGTCGTTTATCGTAATTTATGGGGTTGTTATTTGTGAGCCAGTACACATATTTTTTCAACCATCCATAAGGATCAATTCTTTCGGGAGTTATCATAGTAGTGCTATCACGGAGACGGACAGACTGTGTAGGTTTTTATATTATATCTAAGGCAAGCCAAAAATGCATTATTTTCGCGCGAAATACGAAAAATATAAATACTTTGGGCTTTTCTTAAAATTTCTTTTTCTTCGATTTAAGGGATGGGTCAACTCTAATTGTAGTTATTAAACGAACATTAAATTAATCAGTAAATTAGTGAACAACTACCGGCTGTCATTTCCAATTTCAATTCATATGTCTTTACAAATCCTTTGCGAAATTTAAATTAAATACTATTTTTTAGAGTAATTGAGGATGGTATTTAACGTTTAATATCATTAAAAACTTGGTTATTAGTAATTGAAAGACACCTACAATATGACATGTAGCAATAAAAGACATCAATGTTTCCATGTTTCAAAAAATGAAAATTTGATTCATTTTTATTTTAAACTCGGCCCAAAGGTGAATATCAATTACAGAATTATACAGATTTATTTTAAGTAAGACATTCGAAATTGTGTAATAATGACTTTGCTTTCGAAAGCCAAATGAATTACTAAATGTAATATTATATAACTAGGACAAAGCACATCAATAATGGTCAATTATTGACAATTACATTTTAATAATTATAAAATAGTGTTTGAACAGAAATTGTTTTCAAAAAACTATTTTAAACTATAAATTATTATTATAGCTTAATATAATAAACTAATCGGGTAATAATAAAATGTATTAAAACCAAAACTCAAGGTTAAAAGTTCATTAATAAATTATTTGACAATATTTAAATGTTCCAAGAGGCGCAAATCTCAATTTTTAAATCTAACTGGTAATAAAATGATCTAATCTGCAGCTTCTGCGTAAGATGTATTAACAAACCCATAATTGTTCCGAATGAAAGTGGAACCCAGTTTTGTATTCCTTTTTGACAAAACTGGTAGTCCCAGTATTAGTTTTACATTTACAAAAATCAACCAAACATATCTCTCTATATCTGCCAATCTCCAGAATTTGAGAAATGTGCCATTGTATTTCATAGTGCAAATGGCAAAATTTTCTTCTTTTAAAACATCAACATCGAACAAAATTAATTTAGTCTCCAATGGTACTACATTGACTCAGTGTATTTGATAATGGTATTATCAATTACACTCACTTCTTTAACAGCATTGGGCTTGCGTAGACGAGTGTAGCATGTTCTGCATATTCTTGCATTAGGAAACAATTTGCTGTCACGAGAAAAATATTTACAATAGTCCAAAATTGTAATAGGTAATAAGTGTGATTTGCATGCTTTTTTATGTGCTTTAAGATTTTGACAGTAATTTTGGGGGCTTTTTGTAAATAAATTAAAATGTTTGGTGCAGATTCTAATATTTGGGTCTTTAAAATAGCGTCTTGTTTCTTGGTCAAAGTGACTAAGAAATCGGCATTTTCTCCGATCCCTTATTTCCAATAATGAGGTCACAGAGTCTTCAGAAAAGTTATCACAGATGATATCAAAACGAACCCCTATTGCACACCATTTTACTCCACCTACAAAATAGTATTAAGTGTAAGCTGTGAACAAAAAGTTTACCAAATCTATGTATAGGGATCAAATACCTAATTAGCTACACCTAACAGAATTTAGTGCTACAATTCAATTATGGGCTGAATTATGGCAGCGAGATTTCCTCGTTGCCTTAATTGACTATGTTGCTGTTAGATTAGACATTTAACACAACCTATTACTTTAACATATTGCCCCTAAGTAAACCCTAACACCCAATATGTGCATTTTTAATTAGATTAAATCGGAAAGAAGGCAAAAATTGTGAAAAATGGAAGTAAAAGTTTAAAATTTTTACCACATGCTTTTGTAGTACTAGAGAGGTTTTCATCATTGAAAATCAGCATTACATACAAACAAGCAATCGTCAATATAAGTCTGCATTCAAAAATATCCAATAATAAAAAATATCTATTTATAATCATTTTCTTTTACTGTTCCGATTGAACAAGAAAAAACTATCGATAAATAAAAAGCCATCAGCGGATCATCAACAATTTAGTGATCATCAAAAGTCAAAAGTTATTCAAGAAACTATAAAAGCAGAGTAAACAATAAAGTAGGATAATCATTGAAAACCGAAACAGTGAAAACTTATAGTTTTGAATTTCGAACAGAAAAAAAGCTCTTATGTCAAAAGAGTTCTTTCTGAAGCGTTCCTAATGAATTGTATAATTATACTAAAGAAGTTTACTTGAAACCAAGAATTTTTAACACTCTAAAAATAACGACAAAGACTTACGAACAGAATAATCATCTATGATCTCGTTCCCAACATCTTGAGACAATTCCTCTGCTTCTTCTTTAATATTCGGCACTTCCTCTCCATACAAGTTAATTTGCATGTCGTCATCCCTTATCAAATTATGTTGGAACTGAGAATGTTTGTCATCCTCTCCTTCTGAAATACGATACAATTTGTAGTTGGTGTAAAATCTCATTGATTCTGAATTGTTCATGCTAAAATATAAAGTAAATTGATCGTTTTTTACTAAGTTTTAAGAATAAATAAAAGAATAAACCTACCAACAGAATAATCATCTACAGTCTGCTTCCCAAAATGTGGTAACATTTCTTCCGCTTCTTCAACCTCTTCAGCTTCCTTTTTAATATAAAACAATTCTCCTCCAAACATGTCCATTTGATGGTCATCATGATTTATCAAACCCTGTTGTAACTGTAGGAGGTTGTCACCCTTCCCTTCTAAAATAGAATAAACGATACAAAATGAAAAAATGTCATCCTGAAATATATATAGCCATAAAAGTACAAAACAAATTGATTAGTATAATCGTATGTATCTTCGGCCGGGCGGTCGGTACCTATGAACCGACGAATTTCGTTAGAAGAACGGCTGCGCTGCGTAAGAATATTTTCATCATCCTTCGTATTGGTCATTGATTTGGAGTTTTCAAAAATGTGTTTCGCCTTTTGTCTCGATAAATCATACTTTTTCTGAATGACTATAAATTCCCTGAAAATTTTGTGAAGATCACGAATGGTTTTTGAACAGGAAGGACAACAGAATATCCACTGAGACGGATTTCCTTTTGAGACCAACAGAGTCTCGCAAAATGATTTTGGAACTTCCAAAACATTTCTTAGAAGAAATATCACGAATATTTGATCTTCCAATTCCTCAGTCTCATCTTCTAGCTTTTTATCTTTTGTTTCAATTGTCTGACGGCAAAGTAAGCAAACATTTTTCATTCTAGTGTCTTGATGTAAAGACATCTCGGATGTAGCGGAAGTCAGCATTGTCAAATAAGTCAACAGTTTGCTGAAAATAATGAAAGTTTATTTAAAATAATTAGTTATCTCCTGTCTATAGTTTTACCTTTATTGCGAAGAAAACAAAATAAACTCACGTAACGTGCGTAAGTATGCCAGGTGGCCGTGTGAGTAATATGGAAATCAGTCAAATTGACATCAATCAAAATCAAACACCTGTCCGGGGGAGTATTAATAAGGACTTAACACTTAATTCTTGATAAGATACAATTTATTACCACTTTCCCAAGTCCCCAGAATCACACTTTTTATTATTAAAAATTTACATTTGGTTGGGTTACAACAATTTGATTATTGTAAACAATTTTGGGTTACAATTTGTCAATACTTCGTATTACCGCTCAGTTCCCTCAGATCTTTCAATGGGCAGATTTTAGCATTTGGTGGTGTAACGAGGTAGGTATGGAGCATTTTTTAACATAATGCACCATTATTCCTTCGGTTATTAACCAAACTTCGTCTTAATATAATTATTAAGCATTTATTTAGGTTTTACAAAACTTTGAGTTCATTACATTTGTACGGGTGTAAAACTGCCGTATGTGGTTGTAAAACTGCAGTAGCTGGTTGTAAAACTACAGTACATGGTTGTAAAACTGCAGTACATGGTTGTAATACTTCAGTAGCTGGTTGTAAAACTGCAGTATGGCTGTAAAACTGCAGTGCATGGTTGTAATTGTAAAACTGTAGTGGCAATGTAGTAGCTGGTTGTAAAACTGCAGTGCATGGTTGTAAAACGTCACTATACCCAAGGTTGTAAAACTTTAGATGTAAAAATTCCTGGATCCACCCTCCATTTGTCTCCGCCAGGAATCAGAAACTTTTGGGAACCTGGGCAGCTGTGGAAATCGTACCTTATATAGCTTAAACCAAGCTTTCCTAACAAACTAAGCATTCAAGGGAAGGCCTTAAAAGGGTCTCATCTAGGGCATCCAGTCTCGAGTAGTTTTGGCCAGTCCCGGGAAATGAGACTTCCCGGGAATTTCCCGGGAAATTCCCGAGACTGAAGAAATCCTACATTTAGCACTAAAAATTTCCAAATTTTTATTTAAAAATGGTGAATATTTTATTTATTTTAATGCCGTCAACAAAATTTCGATTAAAATTTTTATTCCATTAATGTGATTAGACTTTAATGGAAGAAATTTCAATTTATACCTGTGAATTTATTCCGGAAACGAAAATAGAAGTCTCACTTATCCAGCTGGTTCTGTTGGCTGGTTGCATACTCTAATTGACATTTCAGAACCACGACTATGCGCATCCTAAATACGCTACGGCTACCACCGACGGCATACTATCTAATATTAATCGTCGGATGTTAGATGTGGAATAATTAGATCATTTGATAAAATTATTATATCGTGTGGGTAGATTGCTGGTAGAAATGCCATTCAATATAATGTTTCTGCTCTTCTAGGACTAAATCTTACATAAATATTTAAATTAATTGCTAACATATAAGACTATGATCATTATTCTAGCTTTTAGAAATTCTTTTTATGCCATTTTTATCGATGTCATATAAGATTTCATTGACTAGGTTTGTCTACGTGATGCAGTCAATATTTTTTCGGTTTCTAAGAAATAGGATATTTGGGGGTCATTTTCAAATTTTCACTGTGCTTTTGAGTCATTTAAATTTGCTAAAAGTTAAATGTCTTAAGATTAAGATTTACAATTGACTGGCAAGGTAAACCTACAATTTGATGCAACGGACTAGCCCTCTAGTTTAGCCAATAAACCCTAAATGGAAAATTGTGTTAAGACGTAATTAACTATTTCAATAAAGGTTTGACATATAATAAATGAAAGTAATATTGGGAGTAGAAATATAAGTTACTTATAATATCTTTCACACTCACATACTAATAGTATGTAAAGTAAAAATTTTCAAAACTAATTTTTATGAAAAATATTGTCCTCTAAAATGTTTAAATTTTCGAGAATTTCCCGAGACTGAAACAGCCAGTCTCGGGAAATAAGTCTCGAGACTCCCGGGAATTCCCGAGACTGATTTCCCGGGACTGGATGCTCTAGTCTCATTCAATAGAATGTCACTCCGCCAATCCACTGAACCAGCTTAAATTCATTTCAAATTGGTTAAAATGACCGGCCGTCCGCGTCTGGATGAAATATACTTTGTTACCCTTTGGCTGAAATGTCCAAAAATGCAAAATGTTTTTGGGAATTGACAAACTTGTCCTTGATTTATCGCGAAAATTGAAAAAAGCCATGTTTTTTTGGTATTATTAGATTTGTTGGTGTAGTGGAATTCCATGGACTACGACCATTTGCTACATGCTCACTTTGTAAGCCGATCATGTGGTAAGCTGCTGAAGCTGTGTAGTGTTGGACAAGGCTTAAAGCACAAGGCAGAAGCTTTTTGGTCACGGGTGAATTATGATTCAGGCTTTTCTTCAAAACCAAAAATAGCTGAAATATTAGATTTGGTAATCGTAACTAAAGTTAACTTACCTGGTAAAATTGAAAGTATATGTAAGTACTACCTAGATATAACTTTTGTAATTTGAATTAATTTTGATAGCCAACTGACTGATATTAAAATGTTATTTCAGGCGAAAAAATATGCTGAAGAAATAAGTTAATGTTAATAGTGTATAAAGCATGGTTTAGATTAAATTAAAGCATGGTTTAGAATGTCCTGTTTTTGTTGATTTGCTAAAGAATTCTGTGTCACGCCATCTACACTCTTGTATCTGCGGCAAAAGCTATAATATTATTTTATTTTTGGAGACGCAATTCCACTCATTCTTAATTAAACTGAAATTAAGAGTGAGGATTATAGTAATGAGTTTTAAAATCAAAGGATTTTTTTCATTTGCGAATGAAAAGCTGGAATCATGTGAAACGTCAGTTAATACACAGGTAAAATATTCAGAAAGGACAATAATGGCATACATTTAGTTCTATTATATATATAGTTCAATATCCCTGCACTGTAGACTGTAGGTAGGCTACTCTCCACACGCTTTAACTAATTTAAATCCACTTGGAACAATGAGAGTAATCTCCTAAGCTAAATTTTCAATTGTGTTAAATATTTTACAGGTAACATTGGTTAATTAAGCTATATCAATGTGTATTAGTACGTATACCTACAAAATGTTTAATACTACAAGCTTTTCAAAATTCAATTAAGCAGGCTTGAATAGTTAAGAAGGCTACGGCTACTCATAGCCCGAAATGAAGTTTTGAAAGATCATAAAGAGAAGTAGCAAACAATATTATGATAATTATACTGCACTATACCTATACCTTTTGCGGTTATAACGTAATATATGTGTAAACTATATAACTATAGAAAATTGTAATATATCCACAACTTTCTATAACTGCTAGAAAATAAAAGACGTTTTTGGATGGGTTTAATTGAGCACATCTTTTAGAAAATGTGTTGTTACATCAATTGAACAAGATATTGTTTTTAGGCTTTAATTATCTCCTATTTTGAACTTATCTAGTAATTCGATGAAGTTGATGTCTACTGTATTATACGCATAATAAAATATTAAAGCTTCGGACCTTATTTGCCCTTTTTATAAAAATGGTAATAAGGAGTAAGTTTTAAAAAAGGCTGTCCTTTTTTGCCTTTTTTGATGTAGAAACGTTTTCACCTCCACACGCGTAAAAATAAGTGCTTTTTTAAAGTATTACTTTTTAACTTTTTTGTAAAAAATGATTACGTTTTTGTTCCCTGACGTTAACTATCATCCCAGTTAGTGTCTGCCTCAGTATAGTTAGAAATGTCATAGTTAACTGCAACATCGCTTCAACAGCACCAAAATATTTAACATTTGTTGATTTACTAGACCACTAGTATGTCCTATGAATTTAAAAAGGTTGTGAAATCAACAAACGACATTTAGTTTATTCCGATTGCTACTAACCCAGAAGGAAGTTAATTGCTTTTTCTGGTAACCTCATTGTATAATTATGCTTTTAGGTCATTGCATTTCAATGATCTCCTCCAAGGAAATTTATAAACGGGCAGATCTATGTACAAATGTCAAACTGCTTTATTTACTTAGTTTTAAAATAAAATTTATTAAATGTAGATATCGAATGATACAATTCAGTAATCCACCTAAATAAGTAACTGAGAATTTATTTCTGTTTCTAAGTAGTCGCCTTCTATCCAAATAACTTTTTAAATTAAAGTCAAATGCGTCTTCCTTTGATTTGAATAATTCCTGTTTACTAGTACAGGTAATACCGCCGTCGTCCTTATCTGTTTGTAATTGCCTACTTTCGTACAATTAATTCATAATAGAAGCAATATTTTTTTTAAAACCGTAACCATTAACGGGTGAAAGGTAATGACATTTTACTCATTCCACATAATGAGAGTTTCCAATAAAATATTCGTGTGTAACAGTAATACCTATCCTGCACAATATTAAGCGTTACTGTTATGACTTCCAGCTCAATGATCAAGAATGCAGTAAACATTATCATTATTTCACAATTAAAAGCCTATATAACATTGCGTCAGAAGAGGAGCAGCTTACTTTCGATTCAACTTGCTCTTTGCGATTAATTCGCTTAACTATTTCAGGATGAAGTCTGTGGTCAGTTTTGGAGAAAAATTATTTCGGGTAATGACTTGGGTAGGAGTTTCTACTACTCTCGTCTACCCACAATCTCATAACTACATTTTCCTCCGTTCTAAACGGTTCCGACTCTTTCTTTATATATGTTTGCAACTCAATATGTTTGTCAAAGTTTCCTATTTAATTTTGTTGTCACTTGGACTTCTCGGGAGACGGATTGAGTTCATGGATCAAATTGGAGTTTTGATGTGGATATTATCTGGATTCTTTTCCTACGTTAATGGAAGTGTGCTCGGCAGAACATATCCCTTCTATGAATTGATGGCATCGGTTTGGAAAATGCAAAATGAAGTAAATATCTTCTGTGGACGGCCAATCAGATACGCGTCAAAAATACAAAACGATTCAAAACTTATTTTCTTTATTCTATGTAAGTCTTAATGAAATTATTATAGTAATTACTTTATAATCACCTTGGTATAGGCCATTAAGTTTTAATTGGATTGGTTGGTTATGGTGAGTTTCCTCTTATCATTTTTTAACTAGATGAGAATTTTGGTGGTAAACGGTAAAGTTGCTGGTATTACCATTTCACGTTAGTTTTTGCATTGAGAGAGTTGCTGCCTTACATGAGAACTAATAACAGAGCCGACACACTTGCTTATATATTTACTTAAATACTAATAAATATCTTTTTAGAAAATTATGTATATAATTATTAGAATTTGTGACACTTATTATAGGACTAATAATGGAATAAGGATGGAATGCTGAAATTCCTATAAAAATGGATTTTTACTTTACTAATGATCACAATCATAATTAAAGTTGGGTTAGTTGGGTATATATCAGGGAACAAAAAATGACATTTTTTATAAAAAAGGTAGGAGTAAGATTTAAAAAGCAGTCGTTTTTTGCTTTATTTACTTCCAATGTACATGCAAATGAGGTAAAAAAGGTAGAGGTAAAGAGGAATGCTTTTTTAGAAAAATTAGTACTTTTTACCTTTTTTGTAAAAAAAGGAGTACCTTTTTTGTTCCCTGGTATATACATCTACTTAGAGATGTATCCAGAACCAGGGGGGTGCAGACGAAAGTAGTTTGGTAAAGCCTGAGAAAAAGTCGCCGAAAGCCCGAGAGGCGAGATGGGTTGGAGTTTTTTGGGTTTTTTCTTTACTTAAAACGCCCTGGGTTTAATGGGTTTTTTACATTACATACAATGATGTACACTAAAGCTCTATCTAGATAAGCAAAACATACTAACTTTGCCCTAATAAAAATGTTTATTCCTATGTCGCCTGTATATCCATGTCTCTTGGACGTTGCGGCTTTTTGTTGCAAATGTGCAAGCACTTATGCACAACTTTAATCATTGTTGTGAAGATGTTGTTATGTATATAATATTATGCTCAATTGTAATTAATCACTTACATAGTATTCATTATCATTACTGTGCTACTTCAAAATTAAAGCTCTACGTATTATTTCATAATGCAATTTACTCAGTAAAATATTATAGTGCATACTTTTTCAGTAGTTGTTATCAAACAGTATTTAATCGATTTTATTATATTCGATAATTCATATTCGATTTTAAAAATTATTTCAGAATCAAGCATTAATTTTTTCCGTATTGATTTTTATCCTAATGATATGTGAATTGGCGAACCAAGGTATTTAATGGTCCATGATATCATTAGTACTAGGAATACTTAAATATCACTAAAATTACTACTAAAATACTATACTAATTGTATAATACAACCCTATTAAATCAATTTCAGTTGGATGAGTTCCATGAATCCGGTATTACTCTGCTATCAATTCTTCACAGCACCGAAATATTGTTTGTTCCTCTACTCCACATTTGAGGTGGATACTTTGCCACTGCGAATAATTTTCTGCTGTCATGAAGTTCTGTTTGTATTCCACGCTATAACCAACTACCTAAGCATGATTTTTGTTGCTGGCTCTATTGGAAATGGATTAAGTACATGTCTAACTTATCTTGCCAAAGAACTGGAGCAATTTTTCCCAGAGAAGGGAAAATCAAAACCTCTGCACACTGATAATACTTCTAGCGGAAACTCAGTTAAGAGCCGACTAAATGAAACGCAAAAAAGTACTTCGCCCAACAAACTGGAATATTCGGAATCGTACAAGAAAGTCAAATCTCCACTATCAAAAAACGATAAAATTATGGATTGCATTAAAATCTATAGGAAGCTGCACATTATCATTGATCAAGCCAACAAAACCCTTTCGTATGCAATTTGGTTCATTCGCTTCACAGCTTCGATTGAAACCCTTTGTGATGCCTACGTCATTTTCCAAATCTTACGGTCGGGAGAAATCGAATTCGAGGCAATATTTTATCTATTCATTGATTTCCTGTCATCCTACTCTGTGATTTACTTTACACTGACTCCATTGTCAAGGGTAGTGGAAGCATCTCAATTATTTAGGGGAAGGTTAAATAATTGCATAGCTCTTTCCAATGATAAGCATTCTACTTTTTGGAGATCCACTGCTCGATCGTTGCCGAAACTAATAATGAGGTCAGGTCCTTCTCTTATCAATTGCTCATTTGTCGCAGATGCAATGATGTCACAAATGAATAATACCATTTGCGTGGCTTTGTGGTAAATGGTATGACAAACAAACGTTAATCATATTTAGCCGTTGTAAACATGTAAATATGCATCTTTGTTCATATAGAATTATTGGAATCTCTATATACAAAATTAGAAATTAATTATATGCCAAGATTTGAAAAGAATTACTTTTTGTTACGTAGTTAGTAGTTCTGTCCTTTTATAACTGCTTAATAACATACTTTGCACACCTCTATAATATTACTTTGATAAAGTAATTTCTGTGATGGGATTTAATTATCGCAATGTCGGGTGTATGTAACATTTTGGGCTTTTATAAAAATGAATTTTAACAATAGAAATGTGTGTTATGATAAAAAAATAATTATATATTAGACCAATCCCTCAAATATGCTTGGATTTTGTGGCACCCCACTCTATGTATCCGTTTGATTAAAATGATAAGAAATAGGTGATGAAAAGAATTAAATGTAGTAGAGTGACATATATAGTATGCAATGATTTTTGTTAAAACTTAGACGTAGGAAGACTAGATAAACGAAGAGACTGTCTTCTCCAGAGGCTTGGAATGCAAATTACGATTAATATGCTACAACCAATACGCAATTGTGAATTGAGACAATCAAGGCATCCCAAAAAATATTTAATGCAACCCTATTCTGGAAAAATTAAAAAAGGTTCAAAATGTCCGCTTTATCAAAAATTGTAAACCATAATATGACTGACATGTATAACCAAGGAATAATAAATGTTGTAGCAATGATAAGACTTATTAAAGTAATTTTAAAAAACAAACAAAAATATTAATCATATTGTATACTCTTTATTCTTTGTAAACTAATTGTATTACCTGTAACTATACCAATTCTAAGTAATAAAAAATTGAGGCATTTGAAACATTGGAATCTTTCTCTTTGCATTGCATAAATGAACTTGCTAATTTTTTAAATCTTTTTTAAGTCATTTAAAATGTTTTTTCATATTTAGAGCATCGAAGCAGATCTCCCTGTGTGTATCTTCATATGCCTAGTTAAATCAATTTTGGTAGCGAAGGCTTTTTCACTTTCGACGCAACCAAACGGTTTCTTTTTTATTAAATGGTTTTTGGAGTGGGAGAAATACATGTGAATTTGATAAAATCGTCACATTCTCTGTTGTATGAAACATTAAAAGAAATAGGGCCATAATAAGCCCTTCAGAATTTTGAGCTTTATTTTTTGAGGTACTACATTTTGAAATCGGTTACCCCAAATTTCGCTTATCAATGTTTTCCGTTTCTCCAACACCCTTTCTTACGGTACCACTAGACTGGTTTTAGTTGAATTATAATTATTAATTCTTCTTTACTATTAAGATATCCATTAAATTCCGAATAGCTTGCGGATGCTGTTTAAGTGGTCCCCAAAATAATGAAAAAAGTCCCTGAAAATGATTTAAAGGTCAATTTCGATTATATGTCCCTAAGAATAATTTAAAATGTCACTAAAAATAATTTAAAATGCTTAAATATTTTGGTGCACTGTGTACTATATTTTATTTAGTTGTTTAAGATATGGTACCGTATTGTATGTCGTGTTAACATGTTTATTTGATGGGTATATGAAAGTAATAAGTAACATAGAAACAGTAAATGCAAAAATTTAAAGTTGTTTATTTGCAGCGATTTAGAAATCGTACTTTATTATTCTATTTTTTGAACTACCATACCTTATACAGTTAACAATAATATTAGAGAGCAGTTCCATCGCAATTTTAGTATGGTCGTGTCTTGGTTGTTCTCATAAATGTAGTGGTAACGAACTTCTTAATAGTTGATACTAGTGCAATGATTTTGACTTTTAAGGCTGCTCGTATTTCCCATAAGAAAGCCAAAATGTAGGTCAGGGCTATACAAATGGCAATGTAAAATATAGTTGAAATATTGGAATTGTAAAATGTTAAAGGGCGAGGTGGACTTATTTCCCAGCATGTTTGGCAAGTGGAAAAGTTAAATTCTTTGAAATGGTCCATCCATAAATTAAAAAGACCCGAGTGACTGACAATCAACAATTTGTTCTTGAAATATGAATTAAACATCAGTGCTTTATGGGTGCCAAATCCCGTGTACAAAGAGGATGATAGAAAAGAGTTTTCCTCTGTTCCATGATATAATTGTCGTTTTGGTTCAACACCGCCGTGTTCGGGATTCCACCACGAGTCATTCAAACCGCGATGCAAACGAGAACTTCTGAGAATCAGAGCGGAGTTATTGCATTGGGCAAGCCATTTCTGGGCAGTCAAGTAAGGAAACCCAAGTGGAAATCGAAATGTTTTGTTAATACTGCTCATTACATTGGCCATTTTAGAAAATCCGATGCTCTTGTACGACGGTAGAATGTCTGCAATCAACTTTTGAAGTGAAAAAAGTTGGCCGGTAACACTTTTGTAAATAAAGTTGTATGAATACATAGCAGCTTCAAATATACTTTGGTTTTCATTATCGAAATAAATTGTATATCCAAATTGGATTCGATTGAAGTCACTATATATCTTACATTTTATTGGTAGATTTTCAGAGCCGTTCTTTTTGTGACAATAATATGATGTCAGTATTTCTAATTGATAATTCAAACGAAGATCAAAGGGATCAAGTTCTGCAGCACCTTTGATTTCACCAAGAACAGTAAAGCCAGTGAGATTTGCCAAATGCTCAATTGATTCGATTTGTTTTACTGGACGTGGCTCTACTAAGTCAGTGATGACAATTCCCTTGTAGCAGTTGGTGATTATAATGAACATGAGTAACAATGGACCCATTACTAATCTGACCCAAAGAGTTTTCTCGGCCTTTGCTGACAGGGAGTAACTAACTTCCAACAAATATGCATAACAAATCATGAGAAATGGAATACTTTCATCTTTTGTGTAATATACAACGGCATAGACAAAGACAATTACAGAAATAGTTGTGAGAATGATTGCCAGCCAAGCATACGGTTCAAATGGTTTAATATATCCGTAGAAAGAGAGACTCTCGTCTTCTAAAACGACACAGGAAATGAAATTGTAGGAATCTTTCATTGTTGGAATTAAAACAAACTGAGGACCTAATTCATTCACATTATTAAATTGAAAATAAAAAATAACTTGATAGGAGTCTTTAGGAGCTTTTCGTCTGTTAAAACAACTATTATGGGGCAACATTTTGTTTGATATTGATAAGGTGGAATTTGGAAAGTGCTCGAAAATTATCGAAGCAATTGGAAGAGAAAGACTGTTTCTTCCTGTGAAAAAATAATTCGTAAAATATGCATTTTCTGCTGGCTTTCCACAGTAATGGACAGACCATGTTTTGGCTACCTCAGTCATTTGCCCATAATCTTGGTCCATAATTTTCAATGAAAATGTCTTTGTGAAGCTCAAAAGTATTTTACTAGCCCTCTTACGCAGTGATGAGCCACTACAAGTATTTTGGGAACAAAAAGGTATAGATTTGTAACTAATTCTTAATTGAGGCAAGTCACGAGTTGTGCGATATCCGACCTGATGTGGACAAACAAAATACATTACTGGTTCATTGTCATCAGGTGATGATAGGAGAAACCAGAATTTTGACAGAAATAATTGATGCATCATTGTTGGATGTGACAATGTTGGGTCCTTTTTTGGTAAGTCAAAAAATAATTTAGAATTGGACTTTGCAGACTCAAGAATATTTCTTTCCATGACAATATAGACGGAGGAGTGCTCTCCAAAGTTGTACCATTTATTAGAAAGTGGAATTCCAGATCCTTCAGACATCTCAGTGATCTTCATGATTACAGCCATATCCAGGAAAACTCGCGGATCAAAACTAATCAGGATGTGCACAATGCAATTAAAGCGCCTCCATGATAGTGGCAGAGTTATGCTCTGGTTATGTTTCTTGAATGCGGTTTCACAACGTTTGGCATAATTTTCTCCAAGAAAGCTAAAAATATCTGTGTCACAGTGGCGTACTCCCTCTTTAAACATTAATGTCGTTATAGCGAAAGGATTTCCAATCTCATGCAGTTGTTTTGTTAATGATTCTTCCATGGGAGAAGAAAATGGCTTCTCATACCGAATCAGATTGACATAGCTAGATTCCTCCATTTGCACCAGTTGTGACAATTTCCATCCGAAAGATGATTTCACGATTAAAATGAGGAAAAAGTAAATTATGTTTTTCTTTTGGCTGAAGTAATATGATCGAAACTAATGGACTTTTTCATTTTCAAAAATATAAAATTTATTTAAATATTTTTGCGTGATATTCAATTCAATAAGCAACCTTTTAACTTACTTAGTTTAATTTATTCGTATTTTCCACAAAATTATAAGTTATTTGTTTATGGTGATGGTAGACGGAAATTACGAAAGGCTACCTAATTAATTTAAAAGGGGCAATGTGTGCAAGGACGTATTTAGGGGGGGGGTGCTAGGGTGCTTAAGCACCCCCTAAATATTTTGAAAACACACTAGATATTATCATGTTTTCACCATTTATTTAATATTTAATTCCTAATTGGAAGAAGCATATTTATTTTGTATTCATGACACAATTGCATGTATCCTATTTTGAAGCAATTTTGAATTTATTTGAGCATTTTTAGTCTGTAATATGTTTGAGCATTTTCGAATCCTCTTTTTCCTATATTGAATCTTAGTATCTGAGATTATCTTATATTATATGGTTGCAAAATGGCCAAGTATTATTGGGTCAGTTTTAAAACGAGGTTTTGTTTTTAAAGCATCTACTAAAATTAAATGAGTCAAACCAATAAGTGCGTGATGACAGATGAATCACGTATTTAGAAGGGGTACTGTACTGAATCCTTCTGAACCCCACCCCACTAAATCTCAATATTAAGTGGATTTCTTGGAAAAAAAAATAAAAACCGCAAATTTTTTTGCGCTTCGCGCGAAAATATTTCTTTTCTACCAATCTACTGTGGCGTTCTCTACTTTGTGTGATTTATGCAGTACTCATTTTTAGTAATTAGCACCCCCTAGATCGAATTTCTAGATACGCCCTTGAATGTGTGAATAATATTTTAATGTTGCCTTTATTCCAAAATGTAAAACTACAGTCAAGTCATGTGTAAAAATTTTCAAGAGTTAGTCACATATAATTTTAGGTTTGGTGTAAAGAGTAAAACAATTGGCAAATTTTATTTATGCAGCAAAATGTTGTGAATTGTAAGAAACAAGAAGAGTCAGTAATGTAATGTGCCTTTTAATTCTACGATACCAGGTAGATTCTGACAAATGGAGTATATGCAAATAGTATTGATTTCAAGGTTCCTAACTAACATGAGGGGCAAAAGAGTACAAACATAAGGTATTTCTAGTTGAGGTAAGCGAAAGTACTATATTGATACGACAATCTGCAATACCTATTCAATATTCTATTAATTATTTATATCAGGTGCTTATAGCTAACATGAGTTAAGCGAAAGTATTATATTGATTATTTTCTATTTCTCCACAGAACTAAAATTAAATGGAAGCCAATTATCCAAGCCATCAATACAAGGATTTTTTAAATAAAGTAGGTAAATTGTATGAAAACAAATGCTGAAGTTTTCAACTTTTCATCTGAGATCTATTAAGCCTTATTTCGTCCAAGCAATGGTAAATGCAAATCATACATGGGCAGCTCTGTCGTACTCTTAAGAAGAGATGTAGGGTTTGGAGCGGATCGCGCCATTTTTATTAGTAGAGGAGTACCATGGTGCTCACCACCAACTACCCTGACTGCCCAGAGTACCATGGTACTCCTCTACTGATAAAAATGGCGTGATCCGCTCCAAACCCTACATCTCTTCTTAAGAGTACGACAGAGCTGCCCATGTATGATGCAAATCAAGGAACAAAAAAGGACCTTTTATTGCCTTTTACTTTTTTTGCTTTTTTTGTAATAAAGGTAAGTGCAAAATTGTAAAAAGGTTACCTTTTTGTTTTTTTGCTTTTTTACGTTCCTAAAAGTTGCAATAAAAAATAAATAAAATGTCTTATTTTGTAGTCCTATATTTCTTGTTTAGTGTTCTATTGATTTAAAACACTATTTCACACTACAAATGTTTTATATTTGATTGGTTTGCGTAGTAGTTTTAGACTGACTACGTCTTTATGCATAGGTAAAAAGCAAAAAGCAAAAAAGGTAAAATAGGTACCTTTTTTAAAAAAGGTACCTTTTTACCTTTTAAGTAAAAAAGGCATTGCTTTTTTGTTCCTTGATGCAAATGAGAATATTGTTAAATTGTAGCAATCTAGCATACCTAATATTGTGAAAGGTAAGTTCCAAGAATTGGCCAAGGCTATAATTCTCGCATGACGGCTCACAAAATTCGATAAACTTCTCGGAATACTCGGATATAGTACCATGCATGTCGTCGTTCAAAACGATCGCTTTTCGCCTTTGTGTAATAAATCACAGATACCGAAATAACTGAAGCCCTTTATTTTTTGTCAAACCTTACCATTTTTGATGCTTATGCACGAGTAAACTAATTAACTACCAAACCAAAACATCTGAAATTTACTACTCTCAAGTGTTTTTGAAATTAAACGAAGATAAATAAAGTCAAAGGTTGCTTTGCAGGAATAAGGAGTACTTGCTTGCCACTCTCCCTATTACCCGGTTATCCGATGTGCCATGTAGCGACTTGAGTCCACTACGTGTGTGGATGGCAGTCGGAGAAAGAGGAGAGAAGGACGGCGATTGGAGTCGGTCGGGATAATTGTCCCGGTCGGTTCCTGACCTGTCCTGCTATCCTGAGTTGACTCCCGGATGTCAACTCCTTCCAGAATGTGACTGGGAACGTCCTGCTCGGAATGTGACCGAGTTATCCCAAGTCCTCGTATCCGGTGGTATACGATTATGTAATCGCGAGGGTCGTAGTATGACTCGTAGTGCGATTGTGCTTGCTTGAGTGTATGAATGGAACTCGGAGTGAATGTCCAGTTACCGTTTTACACTAAAACCGATTCCGGGTATTAGTGTGTATGCAGCTTGAATGAGAGTGTGAATGATACAATGAGTATATGAGAACGAATGTATTTATTATTAGTTCCTCTCAGTTCAATAGTCCAGCAATGAATGTGTTACAATTGGTAATTACCTGGCTATTGGATTGGGAGGGAGAAAGATCGGAGGACAATAGTTTGCCCAGAGCAAGTATGGTTTGGACCATGCTTGCTCTGCACTTATTATAGTTGAGTCTAAGGACTCTACGTGGCGGGGAATGCCACTGTTAGATTGTTGTAAGAGTCAGGAGGACTCTTACAGCTTAGCCTTTAATTTGAATTATTTGGAACACAAAATGTATAAATGCTATTATTTCTTAATTGATCTATTGGCTACCTACCGACATGAGAGTTTCGTAATAATAATTATTTATATAATCAACAACAAGATTATATTACTAAAATCAAAAGCGAGTTTTTAGGTCGTATATAGTTGTAATAAGTTTTTCTTTGATTACTAATAGTAGTAAATGTTCTGATCGTTGTATAATGTAATATGCAATTTTTATTTTGGAAATCTATTTAATCAGCCAACAAAAGCGTAAATATCCTGTATTTATTTTTCTGAAAGTTATTAATTTTTTATTTAATTTTTAGGCATTTGGTTTGAAAGAGCGAACGATATGTAGAATGTAAAATGCATCAGCTACATAAAGACGGCATTAAATGTTTGGAATTACAATAGCCAATAGCAGCATTTTATCAATATTAAGTTTATAACAATTCATTGTAATAAACCAATGTTTTCACTTGAATTTTCGATACAATGTATGACATTTGTATTTTCAAATTCATAGTAATGTACTCGTGCTTAATTAATTTACCCGTGCATATGCATCAAAGATGGTAACAAACGTTTGAGAAAACAATTAAAAATAAAATATTTCAGTTATTTTTGCACATTAGTAACTGCGAACGAAGGCGAAATGAGATTAGTATTACTTTTGCATGTGGTCGTACATGCTGACGGGAATCCAAAGCCGGTTTTACACCGGTTTTAAAACCGGTGAAAAACCGGATCTTTCAAAACCGGAAACCGGTTTCCACTTTCTGAAAACCGGTGTTGATAGAAGATATTTAACTATATCTGATATGCAGTTAAAATAGCAATAAAGCCTGAAAATTCGAAAAATTGAGATACAATTATAAAGTCACATAAATTATATTAAATAGTAAAACGTTTATTAATAATAACATGAAAATTCTAAATTTTGGATGCGTGCAATTATGTAGACTCTAGTAAAGTAAAACACAATAAACTAGTATTTACAATAGCAGTAAAGTAATAGAAGGGCAATCACCAGTTCCGTTTAGAGTTTTCTACTTTAGAGTAACGCAATACAAAAATGTCAGTAAAATTTTCTATTCTCGATTTATTTTTTGAAATAAAATAAAATTTGTTACTAAGATGGAATCATTTTAAATCAATTTTCTCTGATTTTCAAAAATTTAGAAAGCATAAAAATATGAGAAAAATTTATTTGCTTCAATGACGCTGTATTCTATGATTGCATTACCTTTGATAATTATCGAAAACTGAATATGAGTTGGGGTTTTTGGAGTGGCCAATAATTTTAGTAAATAAATTTACATTATTTTGATTATTTCTCATGAGAATGACTCGATAGAATTGGTTCTGTAGCAGGAGCAGGGACCCCTCCAATTGCAATACATTTAGCACTATCAGCACCCTTTAAACGATAATACCAAAAACTACTTTTGAGACTTATATCTCATTTAAAAATTCAAATAAATTTTAAAAAGTTAAAATCCCACTTGATGAAATTGTGTTCTGTCTGTCTCTATCTGCAAACACATTAATTTGGTAATATTAGCATTGAATTTTTAAAAACGAATTTTCGGTTTTTAAAACTGGTGAAAAACCGGTTTTAAAAGTTCAAAAACCGAAAAACCCGAAAACCGGTTTTGAAATTTGGGTCCGGTTTTGGATTCCCTAAGCTGCAGCTATTATATTTTGTTTATCGATTTTTGTGAGCTGTTATGCTGAGTATTAGCCTTGGCCAATTCTTGGAACTTTCACTTATAAAAATATTAGGTATGCTAGATTGGCAGACCTTGACAATATCCATTTCTCATTGCTTAAACTAAATAATAAAATAATCCTTTAACATAATATATCAGATGAAAACGAGGAAAAACTTTTGGATTTGGTTTCATACAATTTAACTACTTTATCTACTAGATCATTGTGTTTGTAGTAGCTGTATTTAACAATTGGCTATCTTAGATAATTTTTAATCTAAATGAATTAATTTGCTTGAATTTAATTTTATTAGTGCAGTAATCGTTATACCGTAATATTACTGTGGAAATATCACAGTACTATGTGATATTACTGTGGAAATAGTGAAAATAATCAATATAGTACTTTCGCTTCTTCTCTTACCTCATGCTGACTACAAAAACACATGATATAATTGATATAAATAATGGGTACCAATTTGCGGGGCTGTATAAATAATTATTTAGGCGGTAAAAAGAACTTTTTAAGCAGTTTTTTAATAGATAGTAAACTTTTATTAAAAAGGCAGTAAAAACAAATACAATTGGCTGTAGAACCAATTATAAAAGCAGTACCAAAAATTGCTTTTTATATGTGCTTTAATAGAATAGATTCACTTAAAATTTTGGACTTTATGATTCGTGACGAAGATAACCCTGTTTTAAGGGGCTTATGTCCAATAAAACGCTACTTAAGCTTGTCACATACCGAAAGCATGTCTACCTATAAACTAAACTGCAACGGATGTCCTGTCTTTTTGTTGGAAATAACTGACAGAAAAAAATTATTTCATACGTAATCAGCGCTTACATGAGTCCTAATCGCTAATCGCAAAACTTTTGAAGCATTTTGTCATCTGAAATTTCCATGTGGCATGTTACATTCACACCTCTGACAATTATAAAAATTCACTATGCACATGTCCGTTTTTTTCAAAAAATTTATACACGTAAACACATAATTGCCATTGCCAGAATAAACAAGGTACGTATAAGGCATTCACATTTCCTTCCACCCATCGTTAATCAGATATTGATTGCAATTAAACGAAGCCGACCTCCAAGCGTACCTAAAACATTCGTGAACCCGTCAATTTTGATTACACTAATAGTTTCATTACTTTTGCTTAAATACTGACATTGAGTTTACCCTGAACTAATCCTAGAAGTGACCTATAATTGAATTAATCCTCCATTTGACTAAATAAATATCATTATTTTGTTACTGCCTTAATTATTGGTTCTACTGCCTATCGCAATTGTTTTTTACTGCCCCACTTGATTAAAATTACTGCCTTAAAAAACTGCCTAATAAAATTCTTTTTACTGCCTAAATATATATTTTTACATCCCTCTAAAAGTTTACCCATAAATAATTAATAGAGGTTTAATAGGCATTGCAGTACAATTCCAAGAAGGATTAAATGACTTATGTTAGTACTCTTATGTCCTTCATGTGAAATAGGAAACCTATTTGCACGTACATGTATAATATAATATCGTATAACACAATAATGATTATTATATTAAATCTATGGTTTTATGATAACCATATTCAATCAATATAAAGCGTAGATATTGCTGCATATGTTTCTATGAAAATAAAAAAACTTTTATTAAATTCCAGGGATTGATTTGATTTTCATCGCCTAAACAAAGACAAGGAGAGATGACAGGAAAACGAGTGAATTTAATTGTAATTAGTAATAATAATATAATATTTTTCCTCAAAGGAGGAAGTTATTAACAAGGACCAGAATTTTGATCTAATATATTGCACAACTTATACAAACTAAAGATGTGCAAATGGAATATTGAACATTCCCTCTAGTAAAGCGGATTAAAATTGAATAATGTTAAATAGTTAATTAATCTCAATGGTGCTTATGGTCACTCAGATCCTATTTGCAACGAATTAAGGCTTACACAAATGCAGAGGGGAGGAAATATACAGAAAGGAAATATACAGATAAACTTGCTATAATGAGGAGATAACTTTCACATTTCTAACTATTGGAACATTCTTAGTATATTGGCGCCTTTTGGAATGGACCGATATAATATAGCTCATTCGAAAGATCCCATCGAGTACGTAACAAATATGATATTTATTTGGGTTTTTGACCAAAAACCCTGGGTTTTTGCTGTTTGCTACCCAAAAACCCAACCAAAAACCCAAAAACCCGGGTTTTTGGGTTTTTCATGCCCTGATTGCGATACCCATCCTTTTAGAAAAGGAAGAGGTACAAAGATCTTCCTCTGTATGAATTCTAAGATGCATCTTCAAATCAGACGAAGTTTTGAAAGTTTAACCACAGAAAGAGCACCACCTATTCACTTCATCTTTGAATTTTTCATTTCGAGGATTTGAAGGAATATCTACCCACAAGTTTTGGCAGAGTTACCTAGTTTTCCTGCTATATGTACTCTTGTTTCATTTTCAAATACAGAATTGCTTTCTATCGAGAACCAAGAAATGAGACCCTTGTCCGGAATAGCTTCTATTTTTATTTCTGAAAATAAAATATTTTATTCTTAGATAGACAACAATGAAACTAAATATTGAAATAATCTTTTGACAAATTTTACTGAAATCTCAAAGGCTGATTCTAAATTTCAGACGAGACGTATTTAAAAATGTGTTAATGGCTTGGTGCAAATATAATGTTGTTAAAATGTTTTATTTAATACGTTATAAAATACAATTCGGTATAATAATATGTTATTTGTTGGCCATTTCTTAAAATCTCTTTATCTTCGATTTAGGGGACGGGGCAACCATAATTAATTGTAGTTAGTTAACTAACATTAAATTAGGCGGTAAATTAGTGTACAACTACCACCTATATTATAAAACAAGAAAAGTTTTTTCTCAAAAAACAAAAATATTTTGTGATTTTTAGGCTCTTTTTTACCCATTTTAGACAAAATAATAGATGTGGTTGCATGACATCATTGCCCCTCCAAAATCGACTTCTAAATATGGTATTCCACACCACAATGCTTTTCAAAGAACCTTCTCTACATAGGAATGCTTTTTCTCTCTGTCTGTAAATCTCTGTGCAGCTTCGAATGGTTTGAGCTAGAATATTCAAATTTTAGGGTATACAATCTTAAACATGAATTATGATTCAGAATGAGGCTTTTCCTCAAAGCCAAATAACTGTTTTAATTAATTAATTAAATTAAATTAAATAAATAAATAAAATATAAAATATAAAAAAAATAAAATTAAAATTATTAGATTAGGTAATCGTTTTTGGCAGGCAAGTTAACTAAAGTTAACTTACCTGCTAAAAAGTAAAAGTAATTATAGTGCAGTACAGTAAAAGATATTTCTTACTTTTTGTACCATAATGATGTAATTTTCATATTTCCAAATGTTAACACAATTATGCCATTTCTGGTGACCAAATATTTGGCAGAATTAAATATAAATTTTTGTTGATTAGTTCATTACTGTATCAAGTCTCATAAACCTGGGGGGACGACTATAATAATTTAGTTTTTGGCAACACAAATTCACTGTCCTTCCTAATTACTGTAATTACACTGAAATTAAGAGTGAGAATTAGGGCGATGATATTTTGTTATGTTGAGCATCCCGAATGAACATATGTACCTGGGATTATAATATCTAGTAATATGCAGGTGCAATACTCAGAAAGGTAAATGGCATAGAAGCTGTATTCAAGTAAAACTGATAAGTTCAATTATTATAGTTCAATATTCCTGTACTGTAGGTATAGTCTACTCTCCACATGATTTATCTATAATTAGAGAGTTGCACAGGCAGGCAATTTAGTGCCCGTGCCCGCCCGTGCCCGTACGGGCACGGGCCGGGCAGCTGCCCGTACGGGCTGCCTGTGCCCTTGCAACTCTCTAATCTATAACTAATTTAAATCCACTTGGGAGAGAGTGAGTAGCCTCCTTTAGTCTGGTTGATAAAGCTGAATTTGGAATTGTGTTAAATATTTTGCAGGCTATATTGGTGCACTAAGCTATATCAATACACATTATTCGAAGGAGTTGACTGTTTCAATCTAATATTTTATCAGACGCCTTTATTGTCAGAGTTTAAATACCGCTACTTGTGCTATATTTGGAATGTGTATTGGTACTCATAATATAATATCAGTATTGAGTTTTATCAGTACTGCCTACAAAACATTTAATAGTACAAGCCTTTCAAAATTCAATCAAGCAGACTTGAAAACTTAAGAAGGGCTACTCACAACCACAACAGCCCGAAATGAACTTAAATTGTTAATCACATAGAGAGACATAATAACTAGACAACAGCATGATAATAATAATATACTCTACCATATACCTGTCGCAGTCAATAATGATATTATAACTGAAAGTGTGGAAACTATAACTAGTGAATTGTGATATCCACAACTTTCTTATAACTGTCAGAAAATAAGACTTTTTTGGATGTGTTTAATTATTGAACACAGTTGTTTTGGAAAACATGTTGTGGCATCCGTTGAACAAGAAATTGTTTTTAGGATTTATTTTTTTTCTTTTATGAATTTATTTAGTAATTCGATTAAAGCTAATGTCTACTGACTGAATGTTAAAATAAAATTTCTACTGAATGATCAAGATAAATTTCTTATGATACTGGATAATTTTTTACAGTTCATAATGCTTTTGAAATGATAGATATCACCGTTAACTATCAGCCCAGTTAGTGTCTGCGTCAGCACGGTTAGAAATGCCATATTTAACTACAAAATCCCCTCAGTAGTAAAATGTTTTACATGTTTGTTGATTTACTAGACCACCAGCATGTCCTATGAATTTCAAAAGGTTGTGACATCAACAAACAATATTTATGGTTTATTCCGAATGGTGCTAACCCTCCAAAAAGAAGTTAATTGCTTTTCTAGTATTCATTACACAATGCTTTTAGCTTATTACATTTCAATCATGTCATACACGCAATGTATAAACAACAAGATTTATGTACAAATTTCAAACTGCTTTATTTCCATAGTTTTAAAATATTTTTTATTAAAAAGAGACATCGACTCAGTAGTCAAAATAAATAAGTAACTGATTACATTTACGCACCTAAGTCGTCGCCTTCTATCCACATAACTTATGAAATTAAAGTTAAATGCGTCATCGTCTTTGATTTGAATAATTTCTGACCAGTTACTATAATATAGTGGCCAGGAGGATTGTCGTCATCACCCACGTCGCCTGTCTGTTTATAATTGCCTAGTTTCGTACAATTAATTCATAAAAGCAGCAATATTTTTTTTAATCTATAACCATTATTGGGTATAAAGTAAAGAATTATACCCATTCCACATAATGAGAAATTTCAATAAAGTATTCGTGTGCAAGCTATAATGCTTATCCTACACAATATTAAACGCTCTACTACTATGACGCCCAACAGAATAAACCATAGTAACTGGTGTAAAAAAGTAACGGAGCAAGGACAGGAATTATACTGATTAGTATACAATTATTCCCTGTCTGAATATTCAAAAAGGCTAAAGTACTGTAAAAAAATACAGAGGTAACTGGGCCATAGGGCTTATGCATAGCACTGTCCAAAAATAAAAAGCCAGTAAAATACAATTCCAAGTCCACGGTATATGATTTTCGAATCAATTGTCAGTTATCTGTGCACCATTAAATGTTACGTGGAAGTCAATGTCTTGATCAAAACTCCCACTCATTAACCGTTATACAATTCTTCGAAATTCACGCACTGCATATAAACGACGACAGAATGGTTTACCCGTATACTATTGTAAGCCACGCTGAAGTAATGTTTATTGATATCAGTAGACCAAACAGCAATATTCGGAAAGAAAGTATAGTCGTTAATATATTAATTGTAAAAGTGTAATTAGTATTTACTATCCACCGGTGGTACTCAAACATTATGTACAAATCCTCCAAAACTCAATCACCGTATATGATCTTCGAATCAATCCATTGCATGTCGGTTTTATGTGTACTCAAGATGCCTCGAATTTGTCACTCTATAGTAACGCAATTGTTTAATATCAACTCCATTACAAGGTGAAGACATAGAGGGGGTTTCCCGGATTTTTGCACCCAATCCGTATTTACTTTCTACCACAGAGAGGTAGGCACCCAAACCAAATAACCATGGTTACTTTCGGCTTGGGTGTTTACTTCTCTGTGGCAGTATAGGTAGAATTCAAATTGGGTGCAAACTCGGAGAATATCCCTCTATGTCTTCACCTTGTAATGGAGGCATCTTGTGTGTACTATTAAATGCCACGTGGAAGTCCATGTCTTGATTAAAACTCCAATTCATTGACCGTTATAAAATTCCTTAAAAATACGCTCAGTGTATATGAACGACGGCAGAATCCTTTATCGTTTATCTGTATACTGTTGTCGGCAACGCGGGATTAATGCTTATTAGTGTCGGCAGACCAAACTGCAATTAATGAAAAAAGTATTTATAATAGTCATCAAAATATCAATTGTAATAGTACATTCAGTATTTACTGTCCACATGTACTCGAAAATTATGTACGATTCCATCGATATTCACTCCATGTATATGATCTTCTTCGATTCAATCCATTGTCGGTTTTCTGTGTACTATTGAATGCCAGGTAGAAGTCAATGTCTTGATCAAAACTCCAATTCATTGTCCGTTATACATTTACTTAAAAATACGCTCACTGTATATGTACGTCGACAGAATTCTTTATCACTTATCTGTATACTGTTGTAGACAACGCGGAAGTAATACTTATTGATATCAGTAGACCAAACTACAATATCCAGAAAAAAAGTATTTATAATAGTCATCAAAATATCAATTGTAATAGAACATTCAGTATTTACTGTCCACATGTACTCGAAAATTATGTACAATTTCTTCAATATTTTCTCACCGTATATGATCTTCTAATCAATCCATTGTCAGTTTTCTGTGTACTATTGAATGCCAGGTAGAAGTCAATGTCTTGATCAAAACTCCAATTCATTGACCGTTATACCATTACTTAAAAATTCGCTCACTGTGTATGTACGTCGACAGAATTCTTTATCACTTATCTGTATATTGCTGTTGGCAACGCAGAAGTAATGCTTATTGATATCAGCAGACCAAACTAAAATGTTCAGAAATAAAGTATTTATAATAGTCGTCAAAATATCAATTGTGATAATGCATTCAGTATTTACTGTCCACGTATATTCAAACATTATGTACAATTCCTTCAATATTCACTCACCGTGTAGGATCCTCAACCCAGTCCTTTTTTGGTTATCTGTACACTGTTGCCAGACCAAACTACAATATGCAGAAAAAAAGTATTTATAATAGTCATCAAAATATCAATTGTAATAGAACATTCAGTATTTACTGTCCACATGTACTCGAAAATTATGTACAATTTCTTCAATATTTTCTCACCGTATATGATCTAATCAATCCATTGTCAGTTTTCTGTGTACTATTGAATGCCAGGTAGAAGTCAATGTCTTGATCAAAACTCCAATTCATTGACCGTTATACAATTCCTTCAAAATTCGCTCACTGTATATGTACGTCGACAGAATTCGTTATCGCTTATCTGTATATTGCTGTTGGCAACGCGGAAGTAATGCTTATCGATATCAGCAGACCAAACTACATTGTTCAGAAATAAAGTATTTATAATAGTCGTCAAAACATCAATTGTTATAATGCATTCAGTATTTACTGTCCACGTGTATTCAAACATTATGTACAATTTCTTCAATATTCACTCACCGTGTAGGATCCTCAACCCAGTCCTTTTTTGGTTATCTGTACACTGTTGCCAGACCAAACTACAATATGCAGAAAAAAAGTATTTATAATAGTCATCAAAATATCAATGTGTAATAGAACATTCAGTATTTACTGTCCACATGTACTCAAAAATTATGTACAATTTCTTCAATATTTTCTCACCGTATATGATCTAATCAATCCATTGTCAGTTTTCTGTGTACTATTGAATGCCAGGTAGAAGTCAATGTCTTGATCAAAACTCCAATTCATTGACCGTTATACAATTACTTCAAAATTCGCTTACTGTATATGTACGTCGACAGAATTCTTTATCACTTATCTGTATATTGCTGTCGGCAACGCAGAAGTAATGCTTATCGATATCAGCAGACCAAACTAAAATGTTCAGAAATAAAGTATTTATAATAGTCGTCAAAATATCAATTGTGATAATGCATTCAGTATTTACTGTCCATGTGTATTCAAACATTATGTACAATTTCTTCAATATTCACTCACCGTGTAGGATCCTCAACCCAGTCCTTTTTTGGTTATCTGTACACTGTTGCAGGCGACGCAAAAGTAATTTAGAAATGAAAAAGTCAAAAGAACCTTTATCCTTTGACCCGATTCTTCAACATTCACTCAAATTTCCAAAAAGTTGATATACTGATTAACCAACTTCTCATGGTGATTTAAAAATAATTCAAAAACCAAAAGGTCGAAATATCAATTGCCCTTTGACCCAATTCTTCAACACTCACTTAAATTTCCAAAAAGTTGATGCTACTCAAGAACCAACGTCTCTCCTGAAATCTCCCGCACTTCAATGCGAAGTGCCGAATTGTCTGTGTATTGACCCCTCTCTAGAAATCCACAGTGCTGTGCTTGTTTGTGTATATCCCTCACTCCCCACCTAGCCCTGCTGTGCTTGTGTGCATTATCTTGACTCCATTCACTCATGCATTACCCTCGCTCCGCAGTGCAGTGCTGTGCTTGTTTGTGTGTATTGCAATGTTCATGAGAATTCCGTATGCGCGAACAGACAGACACACAGACAGACAGACAGACAGATTGGGCATGGCTATAAAGTAACTCCGTTACTTAATAATCAAGAATGCAGTAAACATTATCACTATTTCACAAATATAAAGCTATATAACATTTCGTCAGAAGAGGAACAGCTTACTTTCGATACAATTTACTCTTTATTCTTTGCGTTGGATTCGTTTAACTGTTTCACGATGAAGTCTGTGGTCAGTTTGGGAGAAAAATTATTTCGGGTGATGACTTGTGTAGGGGTTTCTACTACTCTCGTCTACCCACAAGCTCAAAACTATATTTTCATCCGTTCTAAACGGTTTCGACTCTTTCTTTATATATGCTTGCAAATAAATATGTTTGTCAAAGTTTCCTACTTAATATTATTGTCACTTGGACTTCTCGGGCGACGCATTGAGTACATGGACCAAATTGGGGTTTTAATGTGGATGTTATCTGGATTCTTTTCCTACGTTAATGGAAGTGTATTGGGAAGAACATATCCCTTCTATGAAATGATAGCTTCGGTTTGGAAAACGCAAAACGATGTGTATATCTTCTGTGGTCGGCCAATCGGATATTCGTCAAAAATACAACATGACACTAGGAAGTATTTTCTCTACTCTATGTAAGTATTTATTAAACATTATTAATTATAATGCTTTATTTACAAACACTTGATACAGTCCATTCAGTTTTAATTAGTTGGTTGCTTATTGTGAGTCTTCTCTTTGTCAATTATAATTAGATGCAGGCTTTTATGGTGGTAAACGGTTGAGTGGCTCGTTGTTAGTTTTTTATGTGAGTTTGGTCATTAGGAGAATTGCTGTCTTACATGAGTTGCTATTTAATGAAAACCAAGTAGCTAGTCTTTGTTTAAATACCTTTTTAAAAAACTGTATAATTATAAGGATTGTTGTAACTATATCAAACACTGGAATGAAGGGAATGATGTTTGGTGTGTGAGTTAATGTTTTCGATAAAGTACCCCAATGCATACCTCTATGTACTAAATTTAGCACATGAAGTATGCGTTGGGGTACATTATTGAAAACATTAATTGGGTTTGGGTGTCTTGTGTGTATTTTAATTATACAATTGCTGAGTCAAATACAGACTTAAGTTGAACTGATTTAGTGTGTTTGTTTACATTTGATTCAAAACATTTTCTACGAAATGTATTTTTACTTTACGATATGATTACAAATAAAGTTAAGTACCTCTACCTACCAATTTAGCATTATTTACAATCATAATATTGTAATAAGATTGTCAGATTTTGGGCTCCCATTTCTAATCATGTCATTTCATGTCATTTCATTTTAATTACTGGTTACCACTATGTATATGTGTATAGTCTAAAATGGATGATCTACTAGTTATGACAGCATTGATTTTAAAAAATCATTGCAAACGCTACAGAATTACACATTAATTTACTCCATATTGATTTTTTCTATGGATATATTGTCTTACATTGGTTAACGTATTTAATGATCCGTTTGAATAGCGTGTCTTGTTAATCATACTAGCAGCTATACACTTTATTAATTATATGATTCAGCCCTATTAAATTATTAATTTCAGTTGGTTGTTTACCATGAATCCGGCATTGCTCTGCTATCAATTCTTCACAGCACCCAAATATTGCTTGTTCCTCTACTCCACATTTGAGCTGGATACTTTCCTACTGCGAATAATATTCTGTGGCCACGAAGTACTGTTTGTATTCCACGCTGTGGCCAACTACCTAAGCATGGTTTTTGTTGCCGGCTCTCTCGGAAATGGACTGACTACATGTCTAACTTATCTTGCCAAAGAACTGGAGCAGTTGTTCCCTGAGAAGGAAAAATCTAAAGTTCAGCACACAGATATTGTTTTGAGTGCAAATTCAGTAAAGAGCCGTCCTAATGAAATGGAAGCATATACTGGGGCTAACAAACTTGAATATGCCGACTCGAACAGGAAATTCAAAACGTCACAATTAAAAAATGAAAAAATAATGGATTGTATTAACAAGTACAGGAAACTACATATTATAATTGACCAAGCCAACAAAACCCTAGCATATGTAATTTGGGTTCTTCGCTTCACAGCTTCGATTGAAACTCTTTGTGATGCCTACGTCATATTCCAAATCATACGGTCAGAAGAAATCGATTTCGAGTCAATATTTTATCTAGTCATTGATTTTCTGTCATCCTATTCTGTTATTTATTTTACACTGACTCCAATATCAAGAGTAGTAGAGGCGTCTCAATTATTTAGGGGAAAGCTAGATGAATGCTTAGCTCTTTCCGATGGTAAGTATGCTACTTTTTGGAGATCCACGGCTCGATCGTTGCCGAAACTAATAATGAGGTCAGGACCTTCTCTTGTCAATTGCTCATTTGTCGCAGATGCAATGATGTCACAAATGAATAACACCATTTGCGTAGCTTTATGGTAATTGCAAAAGATGTGATGATATGACACATAAGCATGAAATTCTATTTCACCATTGTAAATATGTAAATATGTTCATCATATAAAATTAATGGAATCTCCAAATCTATAAATTAGTTACACAAGAACATTTAAAGGAATAAAACTGCTTAATGGCATACCTTTCAAACCCTTAAAATTATAATTTAAGGCGATGTAGTATTAAATGGGGATGTATATACGTGACCAGCAAAAATTATCATAGAGAGCTTATTCCAGAGTTTTTATCTTGAAAATTGCACATAATTTGTCTTTAGATTGAAGATATCATTGTTTGAAACTTGAAATTTGATACATATTTCTGTATTAGCATTTGCCGTATGTCTTCCAATCAAAGACAAAATTGTGAAATTTTCAAATTTACTACATGTATGTAGGACCAGTAATCTTAGATTCTTTAGGACTTTCCCAAAAAGAGTTAATGGGGATTATTAGTCAAGATATCATTTACGTTTCCATGCACCCCGACTTTAAATAAATAATTGGATTTTATGGGAATGTCGGATCGTCGATTCAAACATTGTAGGAAATATATAGCACTTATAACATTTTTTTTCGTAAAAATGCATATTAATGTTAGAAATGTATGTTACATGATTAAAATGATAAAAAATACTTTGATTTAAAGTTCCTAAAACACCTGGGATAAAATTTGAAATAATTTAATAAGGCGGTAATTAATATTGCAATAAGTTAATCAACGTATTGTTTGTTCACCAACTTGCTCACCAACCAAGTCAACCAATTTGTGATAAACCGGCCCTAAAGAATGTGAGAAAATATGACTAAAAATATCGACAATTCAATTTTGATTTTTTATTATGCTTCAATTGTCAAAATATTAAATAAAAATCGTAAAATAATATGCTATGATCGTAACTTTATTTTAAATGATATTTACAATTAAAAATTTTGATTTTATTGAGCTTTGCCTTAAAGCAATCAAATTTACATGAAAGTTGTTTTAAACTGGCCAGGATTGGTAAAATACAAACTTTTAGATTGTACAAAATTGTAAATGGTTTGCATTTTGTACACTTTTCCCGTTAACAAATATAAATGCTTTCCATCGAAACACCCTTATATACTAGTTTTTGGTCAACAATACAAAACATAAGTTATTGACTGTTTCATTAATGTTTTCTGCGAGCACTTGGCTGATAAAAATGACAATTTAGGTTCCAATTTATAATTTTTATATTCTTACAAGTTAAATTTTAGCCAGATCATTATTACAATTTACAAACTACAACACAAACAAATCACTACCGTTAAATCACTGCGGAAGCATCGATAGCTTCACAGAAAATACATACACCTGCACGGGCTTCTTCGTACAGTTATGAACAAGAAGATAACGTTCCGCACAACTACGAGTACATTTTGGTTTGCAAAGGTAAAGGTTAGATTCGTAAAGCGGAAGACGAACAGAAAATAGACCTCGTCATTAAAGCCTTTTTATAATTCCGCGCAACGTAATTTTTGAACGTTCCAAATTTTTTCAACGTGTTCAGTCCGAGAGGAGAAACAGCTAAAAATTCATCACGGCTCTCTACCACCTCGTTGAACATTGCAATTTCGCAGCCCTTAGGAAAGAAATAATCAGAGACCGAATTGTGGTAGGCGTTTGTGACAGGAAGTTTTCAGAGCGTATGTAAATGGACTCCACTTTCATTCTCACCAAAGTCATTGAGATGGTTAGAAAACAAGAATCTTTGCGCAAACAGCTGGAGAATATTCGCCCAAACACTATTTTCGAGGAAACTAGGAAAGTAAAAAACACCTCTAAATGGACCCGCAGGCGCTCCATTGTCTGTAACAGGTAAACTTTCAGTGTCTATGTTCTACAAGTCAAAAGTGATTCAACAGACTGTGTATTTTGTGAAAAATATAGCACAACCTCTTTTGGGATCTAAAACTAATCCGAAGTTTGGATAGTGTCTCGAGTCAACACACCACCGTAAAACCCGAGAAAGAATTTTCTAAACCTTTTTCCGGCTTAGGAAAATGAACAAAGTGCTACACCATAAGACTGAAACCAGAGTGAAAGCCTTTTGCAGTTTCAGTGCCACGTCGTGTACCCATACCTTCGGGCAAACTGACTGGTGTGCCCCTATGGTCATCGCCAAGAAGCCAAATGGACGTCTACAAATTTGTTTCGATGTGTCCATAGTCAACAAAAGCGTCCAGCACGAAATCCATCCAATGGGAATATCAGCCCGGTGAATCCATCAAAGATGAATAGAGTGATAATATGAGTAATAGAGTAATATATTGTGACGTTCAGTAGAGAACGACCGATATTCGTTAGGATTAGGGAAAAACAACAGAGATAATCAGCCAAGGGCAGCCTTGGTGATAAAGGAAATAGTGTTGTTTAGGAGAATGGAAGGCGAAGGAAAACATGTTGTTTTCCTGGTTTAAGGAAAATCTAATGTAAGTATAAATATGAGAAAACATGAAGAATAAAGTAATGTTGATTTTGACTTTGAACAGAGCAGAACTCTACCATTCACCATGCATAATTACACATTTTAGATTTTAGTCATAATTAAGTCAGATAGATAACCCCTAGACATTGAGCATAATATAACAATACCTGAAGTAATCCATAAGCCACCTTGAACACCACAATATTATAGCCACTTTATGACCCACAGAAACTAATGTAATATGCTGAGTAATCTCCCAACGTCAGCAACCCACATTCATGTTTATTATTGTTAGTATGTAAGTACCTAAATTATCCCTACATTCTGTTATAAGAGGTGGACGACATACTATAGATAAGATATGCCGTCCAGGGCGCAGGCCGCAAAAACGGGCCTATTGCCAAATCCCTACATTACTTGATGCTATGATTTCAATTTCTCTATCTGTCATTGTAAGTGACAAATATTGTATCCATACTTTATTACTGTATTAGTGACCTAAACATCTATGCTAAGAATTCTAGTTTACCTAGATTCATGATATTAGTATTCTCATTCTTTCGTTGTATTTTGGTAAAAATACCTGTTCCTTTGACTTAATAAAATCAGACTCTTTGAGCATCCTCTTGAACTCACTTAAATCTCTCTCCAATCATTTATGCCCACTTGCCTAACCCGAACTCTACTTTTTTACGTATTCTGTACGAGAAGCTCTACGGTCTGCAATATTAAATTTTCTCACAAACCACATCGGATTTACGCTATCAGAAAACAGCAACTTTTTCTTTTGTTAACTATTTGAGGAGGACGGTTAAGGATCACCCCGCTGAAGTCCAAGAACAAGATGATGATGAGGAGAAACAAATGGTCTTCTTTTTCTCCTCATCATCATCCCTGGAAGCCAAAAGAGACACATGGGTCATCAACTTTAAATGCCATCGCTATGTCTGCAACAACTAGTCGCTGTTCAACGAGGGAACGGAAAAGACCACGTCCACCCTCTTGACCCTTAAGGAAGGAACACAAGTAACGTCTACATTGGCCGGGGACGTTTCTATGCGAGCGCTTGGACAGGAACATTTGAACAACGAATTTTTCGAGAGGTACAGTATGTCCAATGGTCAACAAACTATATTTCTATGACGGCTTTACATTATCATAGCTACAACCTAAATTGCGACGACAAGAATATCAAGTTATTAACACAAAAATGAGTTGCAGCGTTTCAGGCAACAAAGAATAAAAGGTGACACGCAGTTGTCGCAGCACGGAACATGCAAAAGGCTATTACAATCGTTGCACGAAGGGCTTGGTCACCAAAAATACGGATTTATAAAGATGGCCTTGAGAGAAAAGAAGTATACCTAGAGTCTGAATACGACTTAGAGGAGGAATTCCACTGCCAGATATGTGTCCAGAGGAGCCGCCAACTGACTCTGCCTGAGGAAGATAAGCAGTATAATTTCCTGGAGGAAGGAAGCTTATATACAGAGGTGCTGACTACAGATGTTGCAAACCGAAACGGGGATTTCCATGTACTATTTATGCGAGAAGGATGCACCAACTACTTCATTAAGGTAAGGTTCCTGCCTACACTGAGGGAGAAGAAGATCATCGAATACCTCACGACAGCCGTAGAAAAGAGTTTAACCTTAACAGGAAAGAAGATAGACTGAGTAGTAACAACATTTATCATCGCTGATGACAACTGGAACACAATAGATCAAGTTATGTAGTAGATATTAACATTTACATACCGGATGTAGATGGAATGCTAGTATAAACAAATTCCTAATTTGTAACCTAAGCTAAGTTATGTTTTATGTGTAATTTCTATGTTACCATAGACTACTTATGTGATGTTTATGCCAATGAGAAGACATAAATAGCCCATAAGTACCTAACGGGACTCCATTTTCCTTGTACTCTAAGGATTTTTTTATTTAGGCAAACGACTGTAAAACAATAGATTCATGTATGTATAAAAATACATTCAAAAGGAGGACAATTGTTAAATCATAAATAGGGACAGAACCAATAATAAACGGACACTCTTTGCTTGAAGCTTAACCGAACGTCTATGTTTATTCTCTAGCACATTTAATACATACTATCTATGCACTCCTTCTTGGGGAAAACCTTATTTACGGTGGACCTCACATTATCATACTACCCTTGACTTAAACCACCACACTACCATGGCAGATAATAAGATGATGAAAGGTCTGAAACTAAATGTATGATTTTTTTAGAAACAAAGTGTAATTTTTGTAAAATAATAAATGTATATTTTCATGATAGAACTTGGTAGACGAGTGGGAAGATAGAAATTAAGTCTTCCAATTAATAAAGTCCAAGACTCACAAAATTATATCCTACCGTTTCTGTGGAAGCATCAATGAAAACTGCGTAAGATGCCCTTTCTGAATTTTACTAGAAAATCCAGTCTACTTAAAGCTCATCAAGTACAACTACCGGCCTTTTCAATCCCCATAAACAAAAATTCATACGAAAATCTATCCAAATTCAAACTTCAGCATTAAAGAGAACATTAATGTTTAATGTTTAATCATAAAAACCTTTTCTCCAGGTACAGAGATTACCTTACCGCAGTAATCTGTGTTAATTCAAAGCATAAGTTTTAACTACTACCGTACTATTTTCCAACATATGCACACTCGTTATATATTGTATTAGAACGTGACTGTCACAGCCCAGTATAGTATGATCACAAATAGAGAAGCATGGAACAAGACAAAAAAGCATAATTCCCCACTTGATAGCCTTGATACTTGATATCTTTAGCCATCCTTCGTTATGACTGACTGATTCACAATCAATATTATTATTTCAAAACAAAATTCAGTCCGCTTAGCATCTTACATTTAAGGTATTTGATGACGACGATGCTAAACTACAACTACCCTAATATACCACCGGAGGAGGTAATACTGCTGAAAATAGTAGTTCGAAGAAAATTAGCTAGACTACACAATTAATGGAATTCATAATAGTATTAATAATACTTTAGCATCGATGTGAATAGTCTGAGCTTAAGATTAAGACCATTATCCTACTGAGCCCGTCAAATTATAATTGTTATTCTAGTTGTTATTGTTATTTGATATTCATAAATTATACTACTATTTCATTATACAGTCATGTAGTCTTCTCAACCGCCGAGTTGGCACGAACAGTGGGGAAAAGGGTTATATTATCAATTAAATAAGGAATAAAAGCGAAATCGAGAAAATACACTGTGATTCGCCGCCATTGCCAGGCCATTGTTAGGGTAGTAAACCTAACCTAAAAATTAACAAATCTTGCCATTCCTTCGCCACAGCGCTGTGGCAGTGAAAGGGTAGTTGTCAAGTCATATCAAAAAATAGTATTTAACGGCCTGAGAAAGTTATATTGAGTAAGTATGTAATTCATAATGTGAACATTGTATCCAAGATTTCTATAGACCTAATATACTCTTGATATGGACGACTTTAAAAAATAGTTTTCTATTTCTGAAAACGTAGCAAATATTTTCGTAATTAATTCTTTACTGAATGATTTTTCGATAGGAATTGACAATATGCCATAATCCATGATGTACTGGGTAAAAATTGGCGGAGAAAATTTCGATTCCGTCATTTTATGGATACATATCATAAAATGATCAAGATAGAAACTGTCATAGTAATGCAGAAAGCATGGATAGTTGGAAAAGTGAAAGAAATGCAATGCTCTGAGCTCTGTCGTTTTCTCTTAACTATAGCATGTTATCTGTATGTTTCCTTTCTGTACATTTCCTCTCCGCTGCATTTGTGTGTGCCTTATTTCGTTGCAAATGGAATCTGAAAGACCACAAGCACATTGAGATTTAATTATTATTTAATATTATTATTTAATTATTTAATATTATTCTATTTTAATCCGCTTTACTGGAGTGAATGTTCAATATTTCATTTGCACATCTTTAGTTTATATAAGTTGTGCAAGATATTAGATCACAATTCTGGTCCTTGTTAATAACTTCCTCCTTTTATTTAATAACTTAAAATTAAATTCACTTACCCAATAAAATTCGTTTTCCTGTTATCTCTTCAGTCTTGTTTAGCTGATAAACTTTCCATGGTACGTTTCGTTGGCTCTTTGAAATCAATGTCTGAAATTTAATAAAAGCTTATTTATTTCCATAGAAACATATGCAGCAATATTGGTTGGATATGGTTATCATAAAATCAAAGATTTAATATAATAATTATTATTGTGTTATACGATATTACATTATAAATATACGTGGAAAGAGATTTCCTATTTCACATGAAGGACATAAGAGTACAAGCATAAGTCATTTAACCCTCCTTTGAATTATACTGCAATGCCTATTAATTTTCTATTAATTATTTATATCAATTATATTATTATCATGTCTATTTGTAGTCAACATAAGGTAAGAAAAGCAGCAAAAGTACTATTTTGATTATTTTAACTTTTTTACTGAACTAATAAAATTAAGTTCAAGCAAATTATTTCATTTAGGTTTAAAAATTTATAAGATAGGTAATTGTTAAATACAGCTAACGCAAACACAAAGATCTAGTAGATAAAGTGGCTAAACTGTATGAACCCAAATCCAGAAGTTTTTCCTCGTTTTCATCTAAGATAATTATGTTAAAGGGCTATTTTATTATTTAGTTCAAGCAATGAGAAATGGACATTGTCAAGTTCTGATAATCTAGCATACCTAATATTTTTATAAGAATTGGACAAGGGTAATGTTCAGCATACCAGCTCACAAAAATCGATAAACTAATAACTAAGTATTAATATTATTAATAGTATTGTTACAATCGTTCGCAGTTACCAATGTACAAAAATAAACATTTTACTTTTAATTGTTTTCTCTAAAGTTTGTTATCATTTTTGATGCATATGCACGGGTAAATTAGTTAATTACCTGTACATTTACCATCAATTTGAGAAAAACAAATGCCATACATTGTATCGAAGATGCAAGTGAAAACATTGATTTGTTTCTATAAATTGTTATAAACTTAATACTGATAAAATATTGCTATTTGCTATTGTAATTCCAAAAATTTAATGCCGTAAAAAGAAATTGATCTAAAAATTAGCCATTTGTGCAAAATGGCCGTTTACTGAATTACTATTAAATTGACTTACTTGATATATAGTTCGCTTTCCTGTCATCTCTCTAGACTTTTTTTAGCTGATGCACTTTATATCCTACGTATCGTTCGCTATTTCAAACCAAATGCCTAAAAAATAATAAAATACTTAATTGTTTCAGAAAAATAAGCGCAGGAACATTTACGCTTTAGTAAACTGATTAAATAGATTTCCAAGATAAAAATTACTTATATTATATTATGCATATTTATAAAGAAATTGTATTGTGTGGGAACCATGTACCTATTCATTTTCATAATGCCCTGATCAGAACATTAAATTAACTATTAGTAATAAAAGAGTAATTTGCAACAAGATTTAGGGGGTGCTAATTTCTAAAATTGAGTACTGCAAAAATCAAACAAGTTACAACACCACAATATATTGATAAAAAGACATTCGGGCGAAGCGCGAAAAAAAATTATTCTTTTAAATCTTATTTGTCAGAAATGTCCCCTTCTAAATACGTGATTTATCAGTCATCGCCCATTCGGTTTGGCAGATTTAATTTTAGGTGTTTTAAGCAGAAAACCTTTTTTCAGAAATGGCCAATTGCTGGGTACATTTGTAGTTGGGTTGCTGCAAATTTCTAAGTTCTTTTCCCAATGCAAAAATCAGGCGACAAATTTCTAAGTATTTTCAAAACCAGTCACTGTTTGCCTCTTTTTTGATCAAATCTAATAAAATTGACCAAACATTTATTATGTTAAATTTTATTAGATTAAGTTAGAAAAAGGCGAAAATAGTGACGGGTGGCCTATAAAGTGACTATATACTGAAGACTAAATTCGTCATTCTTACATTGGGGAAAGAAATTTGGGTTTCATTTTCCATATTGGAAAAAAACTTCCGGTTACTGCGTCCCGTTTTCAGCAACCCAACCTACATTTACTTTCATTTTGTAAGTTCTAAATAATAAGATAATCTCAGATCCTAAGGTTCAGTATAGGGAAAAATTATTCGAAAATGCTCGAACATAATATAGGTGAAATTGTATCATATGAAAACGAAATGATGAAAATACGAACCAAACCAAAAATGTTTTCTAACCAAAAAATATGTCCTTGATTATTACTACGAAACTCTCATGTAGGTAGCCAATTGATCAATTAAGAAATAATATTATATAGTTTGTGTTCCAAATAATTTAAACTAAAAGGGTTAAGTGGTTATATTAATTCAAAAGAGATCTATACTTACCGTAATGTTGATCTCCAGTCCCAAGCCACCATAAGCCAAACAACCTTTGAGTCTATTTATCTTCGTTTAATTTCAAATGCACTTGAGAGTAAGAATTTAGTGTCCGGAGATTAAAATTAAATCTCAAAGAAAATGCATAAGTATTCTAATCATGGTATACTGAATCTGAGAGATTCTATTTGGTTTGAATTCTTAATCAACCTCTGCTCACTCCGATTGTCTCAGATAGAAGGGAGAAGGCAAACTGACAATAATTGTAAACCCAAGCCATCTCCAAATAGACACAAGAAAGACTCCTTATGTATTACAGTTGGTCAGACGAAAAAGGTCATGCAAATGAAGGGAGAATAATCCCCTCACGACTCTGTTAAAAGTCAAAATCAAAGGCAAAAGTTCCACCAAGGATTACAGTAGTAAGGACAGAAATGCTTATCAACGGCTACATGTTTGTATTGTAACTATACTAAGGGGAAGGAAAAGTTTCCTGCTTAAAACCATGTATTTATAAATTCTTTCCCAGAAAGCCAAAATTAGGAATTATTTGAGTGAATTATGTCTTGATCTATACACATATACAACTCAATGAAGAAAAGTATTCAGGACTGTTCGTATAGACTTTAAACTTGACAACCTGTTGAATTATTTTTACTCATTATCCAGTCCCTACCTCTTTCCCATGTATTTAGTTAAGTATCAATGTCTGAAACTCCATGCAGCCTCGCTGCAGCCAAGCTTTATTTTATTCGTCTTTGAGTATTTTTAGTACTTTTGAATTGTAACAATAACAATATTGTAGACGACTTTTCTAGGTACTTTAACGAGAAATAAAATTATATCCAAACTATGCTTAAAAGTGGAGTGACGAAACATAATGGCTTAATGTTATGCACTTTAGAGTTCAACTAGCCGATGGGTAGTGGCTAGGTGGCTAGGGGGCAAAAGTGGCTAGTGGGCGGGTAAATTGATAGGTGGCTAGTGGGCAAAGGGGGCAAAAGTGGGCAAAAGTCAAAATGGGGCTAATAGATACACTAAAGGATGTAAAAATTGGCGCAAAATTTTAAATATTAGGTACTTTTGCCGCTTTTGCCCACTACCCACTTTGCCCCTTTTGCCCACTACCCACTTTGCCCCTTTTACCCGGGCGGGTGGGCAAATGTAGTTTTAGCCGGCTAAAACTGAACTCTGTAAGCACTTTTACCCACACTCAACGCTTGATGTAAATTTATATTATACTAGTTGAATCCTAGCACACATAAAGTGTGCTAGAAAATGTTGAAATCAGTAAATTTCTAGCGACTGCGCATTGGCCCGAATTTCATAGACCGTTGATTGGACTCAGTATTGATAGCCTAGTCCTTGCTCATTAATTACAAAATATTACCCTTACTCATTAATTACAAAATATTACGGACATAGTAGATACAAACATTTATTCAGGAATAGTGAAAGAATCCCATGCGCACAGAGGCGGCTTTCCCAATGGGCGGACTGGGCAGTTGCCCAGGGCCTCGCGCTTTGAGGGCCTCGCGCAGAGCTTTGACAAAGAAAAAAAATTGAAGTTTTTTCTGTTGATTGCATTTCCGAAACACAGATTTTAGTTTAAGTTATACGTTTTGATAAATATATTTACAGACTAAAAATTTTACAGCTTTATCGCTGCACAATTTGTAATAATTCAAGGAAGAAAAGTATACTATTTCTCCAAAGTTATATAAATTGAAACTTTAAAAGTATATCTCTGAAATTTTTAATCTGATTTCATTGAAGAAAGTTGCATTTTGCAATTTACTAAAACCACAGGATTGCAGTAGTTGCAGACAATTAAGGTTTCAGTAATCGCTGTTATTTCTAAACGGGAAAGGAATATAGTTTAAACGAAAAAAATTCAAATCTTAAAATGTCTCAATAGCGCTTGCATGCTCTTTGACAGAGGTTCAAGCTGTTATTTTGGAAGAGTTTTACTTGTCTTTAGAAGGAATTATTTCATTAACATCCAAAAAATAATAAAAATTCTTAACGATGATATTACTTTTATGAACAAATTCAGTTAAAAACGAAAAAATTTTCTCGCTTCGCTCGAGAAAGTTCCTTAGTTTTAAATATTATAATAATAGTAAAAAAACGCTTGACTATTGAACTGCAGCAAAACAATTATAATATAATATATTTAAGGACTCCACAGCAAAAATGGGTTTATGTAGGTATGTCATTTTTAAAAATCTTTGAATCTTAATGCATTAGACCGAGATAAAGTTTCACTTCCTTTTCACTTCCTTCGCAATTGCAATATTAGTTACGGAATAGTCTTCTTTTCAGAAGGAAGTGAAACTTAACTACGGTTTAATATTTATAAATCATACTCTTCCGGGTACCATTTTTAGCTGGCTAAAATGATTTATAATAGCCAAAAGTGAAATACATGAAAAAACAATTGCTTGAACATTCAACCAAATCACGAATGATTTCTGTAATTTTAGCGTAACACATTAAACGGTTAGCATTCTGATTCCCGAACATATTTAAAAATTGAATTTTTGTGAATTATTAGTATAGGGCCTCGCGAGACCATTTTGCCCAGGGCCTCGCAAATCCTAGAGCCGCCACTGCATGCGCATGCCCCACTTTATCTTTATGTAGAGTAAAGATTCATAGTAACAATGTATTGGAGACAATGATTTCCATTAGAACGTTAAAACAAACGTTTGATAATCTTACAAATAGTTAGAAATAGTTCAATTAATTTAATAATTAAAAACTGAAAAATTGAGTTTAGCTCATAATTAAAAAAATTGACCATTTTTCAAGTCCATTTCTTGATTACAGTACTTTGTCAGTATTGAGTTTATAAAAATTACAAGAAGTAGAACAATTGTTTCATTTTATTTTTAGATACAATTTATGACATTGTTATTTTCCAATTGACCGTAAATTTCAAATGTTCTGGTATGGTAGTTAATTAGCTACCCGTGCATAAACATCAAAGATTGTAAGGTTTGACGAAAAATAAAAAGGCTTCAGTTATTTCGGCATTTGCTATTTAATGCACAAAGGCGAAAAACGATCGTTTTGAACGGCATCGAACATGGTAATTTATCCGAGTATTCCAAGAAGCTTATCGAATTTTGTGAGCCGTCATGCAAGCATCAGCCTTGGCCAATTCTTGGAATTTACCTTTTAACAGTATTAGGTATGCTAGATTGCTACAACTTGATAATATTTTCATTTCTCATCGCTTGGACGAAATAAGGCTTAATAGATTTCAGATGAAAAGTAAAAAACTTCAGCATTTGTTATCATACAATTTAACTACTTTATTTAGAAAATTATTGTGTTGGTGGTATCTGCATTTATTATTGACTATCTTAGGATATTCTAAACCTAAATGAAAAAATTTACTTGCATTTAATTTTAGTTCAGTGGAAAAATAGAAAATAATCAATATAGTACTTTCGCTTACCTCAACTAGAAATACCTTATGTTTGTACTCTTTGTCCTTCATGTTAGTTAGGCACCTTGAAATCAATACTATTTGCATGCACTCCATTTGTCAGAATATACCTGGTTCTCATATCGTAGAATTAAAAGGAACATTACTGACACTTCTTGTTTCTTATAATTCACAATATTTTGCTGCACAAGTAAAATTTGTCAATTGTTTTAATCTTTACACCAAACCTAAAACCTAAAATTATGTGACTAACCCTTGAAAATTTGTACATCTGAATTGACCGTAGTTTTTAATTTTGGAATGTAAACACAACAGTAACAAATTATTCACACATTGCCCCTTCAAATTTAGTAGGTAGTCTTTCGTAATTTTCATCTATTATCATCACACACAAATAACTTGTTTTTTTGTAGGCAACACGAATAAATTAAACTACGGAAGTTAAAAGGTTGCTTTTTGGATTGAATATCAGGCAAAAATATTTAAATAAATTTTATATATTTTGAAAATGAAAAAGTCCATTAGTTTCGATCATTACTTCAGTCAAATGAAAAACATAATTTACTTTTTGTTCATTTTAATCGTGAAATCATCTTTCGGATGGAAATTGTCACAACTGGTGCAAATGGAGGAATCCTGCTATGTCAATCTGATTCGGTATGAGAAGCCCTTTTCTACTTCCATGGAAGAATCATTAACAAAACAACTGCATGAGATTGAAAATCCTTTCGCTATAACGAAATTAATGTTTAAAGAAAGAGAACGCCACTGTGACCCAAATGATTTTAGTTTTGGTGGAGGATATTATGTCAAACGTTGTGAAACCGCATACAAAAAACATAACCAGAGCATAACTCGGCCACTATCATGGAGGCGCTTTAATTGCATTGTGCACATCCTGATTAATTTTGATCCGCAAGTTTTCCTGGATATGGCGTTAATCATACAGATCAGTGAGATGTCTGGAGAATCTGGTAGGCCACTTACTAATAAATGGTACAATTTTGGAGAGCATTCTTCCGTCTATATTGTCATGGAAAGAAATATTCTTGAGTCTGCAAAGTCCAATTCTAAATTATTTTTTGACTTACCAAAGAAGGACACAACTTCCTCACATTCAACAAAGGTGCATCAATTATTTCTATCAAAATCCTGGTTTCTCCTATCATCACCTGATGACAATGAACCAGTAATGTATTTTGTTTGTCCACATCAGCTCGGATATCATACAACTCGTGACTTGCCTCAATTAAGAATTAGTTACAAATCTATACCTTTTTGTTCTCAATATACTTGTAGTGGCTCATCACTGCGTAAGAAGGATAGTAAAATACTTTTGAGCTTCACAAAGACATTTTCATTGAAAATTATGGACCAAGATTATGGGCAAATGACTGAAGAAGCCAAAACATGGTCTGTCAATTACTGTTGAAAGCCATCAGAAAATGCATATTTTACGAATTATTTTTTCACAGGAAGAAACAGTCTTTCTTTTCCAATTGCTTCGATAATTTTCGAGCACTTTCCAAATTCCACCTTATCAATATCAAACAAAATGTTGCCCCATAATAGTTGTTTTAACGGACTAAAAGCTCCTAAAGACTCCTATCATGTAATTTTTTATTTTCAATTTAATAATGTGAATGAATTAGGTCCTCAGTTTGTTTTAATTCCAACAATGAAAGATTCCTACAATTTTATTTCCTGCGTCGTTTTGGAAGATGAGAGTCTCTCTTTCTACGGATATATTAAACCATTTGAACCATATGCTTGGCTGGCAATTATTCTCACAACTATTTCTGTAATTGCCTTCGTCTATGCTGTTGTATATTACACAAAAGATTCAAGTATTCCATTTCTCATGATTTGTTATGCGTATTTGTTGGAAGTCAGTTACTCTCTTTCAGCAAAGGCCGAGAAATCTCTTTGGGTTAGATTAGTGATGGGTCCATTGTTGCTCATGTTCATTGTAATCACCAACTGCTACGAAGGAATTGTCATCACTGACTTAGTAGAGCCACGTCCAGTAAAACAAATCGAATCAATTGAGCATTTGGCACAGAGTTGCGAATATTCCCATTTCCCACCCCACTTTGTTGGACGTCCGGGAAATGCGGGAAATTGTGGTAAATGGGAAATAGTGGGAATTAGTGGGAAATATGGGAAATAAAGCCAAAAAATTTGAATTTTAGCGCTATTTTGGCTCTATTTCCCACTATTTCCCACACTTCCCATTTCCCACTCCATTTTGATACCCACATTTCCCAGTGGGAAATGGGAAACTTCCCGTTAGTGGTATTTCCCAGTCGAAACCTTGATTTGGCAAATCTCACTGGCTTTACTGTTCTTGGTGAAATCAAAGATGCTGCAGAACTCGATCCCTTTGATCTTCGTTCGAATTATCAATTAGAAATACTGACATCATATTATTGTCAGAAAAAGAACGGCTCTGAAAATGTACCAATAAAATGTAAGATATATAGTTCCTTTAATCGAATCCATTTTGGATATACAATTTATTTCGATAATGAAAACCAAAGTATAGTTGAAGCTGCCATGTATTCGTACAACTTTGGTTACAAAAGAGCTACCGGACAACTTTTTTCACTTCAAAGGTTGATTGCAGACATTCTACCGTCTTACAAGAGCATCGGATTTTCCAAAATGGCCAATATAATGAGCAGTATTAACAAATAACAAAATACTTCGATTTCCACTCGGGTTTCCTTACTTGACTGCCCAGAAATGGCTTGCCCAATGCAATAACTCTGCTCTGATTCTCAAAAGTTCTCGTTTGCATCGCGGTTTGAATGATTCGTGGTGGAATCTCGAACACGGTGGTGTTGAACCAAAGCGACAATTATATCATGGAACAGAGGAAAACTCATTTCTATCATTCTTTTTGTACACGGGATTTGGCATGCATAAAGCACTGATGCTGGGAAAAAGTCCACCTCACCCTTTAACATTTTACAATTCGAATATTTCAACTATATCTTACATTGCCATTTGTATAGCCCTGACCTACGTTTTGGCTTTCTTTTGAGATATACGAGCAGCCTTAAAAGTCAAAATCATTGCACTAGTATCAATTTTTAAGAAGTTTGTAACTATTACATTCATGAGGACAACTAAGACACGACCATATTAAAATTGCGATGGAGCTGCTCTCTGATATTATTGTAAAGTGTATAAGGTATGATCGTTCAGAAAATAGAATAATAAAGTACGATTTCTAAATCGCTGCAAATAAACAACTTTACATTTTCGCATTTACTGTCTTTATGTTACTTATTATTTTCGCATACCCATCTGGCTAAAAATAAACATTTTAACACTTCCAAATCCAAGCCAAAAACTTCCGCGGACGGCCCTACTCTTGCTAACATGGCAATATCCAAGTGTGCTACAATTGTACCACATAGCAAAACCCAATGTGGTACAATTGTACCAAACGGGGATACATACAAACGTTCAGCGTATATTCGACGACCGACGATGACAATTACTTTAGGTTTCCTTCGGTTTATAGTCGACAATAACAAATAAAGTTGCATTCTGAAGGGCTATAATCGATGATTACAATTTAATATGCAGTCTGTTGGTTTATGGTCGATGATTACAATGTAGTATACATTCTGTCGGCTCATAATCGATGCTTACAAATTAATTTAAATTCCGTCGGCTTATATTCGCTGAATATGCATTCTATTTATGTATATAACAAGTTCACTTTAATTGCATTATAATTATAGTCACAATATGTACGTAGTATTTAGTATCATTTTATCCTTATATATTTATAGGCTAAAATGTTTTTTTCTAGATTATTAGTAATAAACTAGGTTAATACTCCAGATTATTGTTTACTTTTAAGTTCATCTAACCTTAAGACATCCTGATGTAAGCATATATAAAGATGTAATTCTGCACGAATAAATTACTTTGTAACCCTTTGTAATCTCTTTCTTTCTCATTTTTACTTTTCATAGACTTAGGACAGGAGTCTGTAAGATTCGCTCACAGATTGGAGGAAACTTCATAGGTATTTTTTCAGTCAAACCAAACCAATCCACATTCCGTCGGCTTATAGTGGATCATTACTTCTGTCGAATTAGAATCAATGCTTACAGATTAATTTGCATTCTTTCAGTTTATAGTCGATGCTTACATATTAATTTACATTCCCTTGACTTATAGTCGATTACAATGTAGTATACATTCTTTCGGCTTACAATCGATAATTACAACGTTGTATACATTCTGTCGGCTTATAGTCGATGATTACAATGTAATATACATTCTGTCGATTTATAGTCGATGATTACAATGTAGTATACATTCCGTCGGCTTATAGTCAATGATTACAATGTAGTATACATTCTGTCGGCTTATAGTCGATTTTTACAGATTAATTTCCCTACGGGGGACGTGTTATATCGCTGTTCTGCGCATCGTCGAGATATTAGTGGGCCCCTTAAATATTAGTGGTAAATCATATAGTTGTTAAATATGATTAAAATATTTTTGCGCAGAATTTTAAATAAAATAGCTACCATTTAGTGTATGTAATGCCTTAGCAGCTGGTTACTGTAGTCTCAAGTTGTTAAACCTACATTAAAAAGTGATAAACTTTGTACCATGTTGAGGGTAATATCTTGCAATAATAATATGGTAGAGAGATATTGGGGTAGGAGGTTAAACAGAAGCGCTCCAGAGAAGATTTTAAATGATTTTTAACCGGATAAATGTGTAATACTTTCACGCTTACGGGAATAAATACACTTTATTTTCACAACATTGTTATTTGGTCCCCTCGATCAACCAATTCGCCTGTTAGTACCCGATTTGATAAGAAATTTTTAATGAGTATTGTAAGGAATAACTGAAAATGTTAAATTGAGTAACTGAAACTGTTAAAATGTAACTAGGGTGGCATTCTGTAATTGGTTTTAGGTAGTTTTTAAAAAAAATTCCCCTAAAAATATAGACCTAGATTGATTGATTGATTAGCTTTATTGTCAAACATTGCTCAGCTAGCAAACAAACTGGTTTCCCACAAGGGACATCAGAGACAGTCTAGGTCTACGATGATCTTCTTAACTATTTTGACGATTTTTCATGTAGCGATTTCACATTGTTCAGGCAAAATTACTACTACGGGTTGTAAAGTTTTCGCTCAGGACAAATCATTGAGTTGTTACGTTAACATAACATAACTTACGTTAACAAATCAGGATCAACAGACTGTGGACATTTGTCAAATAATTCAGTATTTATTTTTGTAAATAAGAAAATCAGAGAGAAACTTATTTTGGATTCGTCCTCTAATTGCGTGTAAAATTCCTTGTTATCTTTTAAAGAAAACTTTGAAAATGATCAACCAAGTATAAAGAACAGTATCATCCATCAACAGCGTATCGTGACATACTATAAAAACATCAGCTCCTACAAGACAAAAATGATTTCGCAACACTGACTAACGATACATTATTCAACTCTAATGGCACTGTGATCATTTATATTATTGGTAAAAATGGATTGTCATCAGCAGTAAACGTGGCTTTTGAATTATAAGACCTAACGGTGAGTTAATCAGTATAACAATGCCGAAGTGAGGTAGTTCATATTTAAAACGAAATTCACTATGTATATTATGGACTTCCTGGTTATTATTATTATTATTGTTAATTTTGGGTTTCACGGTTTCACGGAATCAATCCGTCAAACCGTGAAACTAGCGTACCAATGTATTCCTGCGATCCATAACCAGAATTCCGACCCACCAGCGCACATATGTAATCTCCAGCCTACCAATTAACTCTCTAGCGCACCAATGTATTCCTGCCTATGAATTAACTCTCTAGCGCACCAATGTATTCCTGCCTATGAATTAACTCTCTGGCGTACCAATGTATTCCTGCCTATGAATTAACTCTCTGGCGCACCAATGTATTCCTGCCTATGAATTAACTTTCTAGCGCACCAATTAACTCTCTAGCGCACCATATAACTCTCTAGTGCACCAATGTATTCCTGCCTAAGAATCAACTCTCTAGCGCACCAATCCTGTCTAAGTATTAACTCTGTAGCGCACCAAATAAATCACTAGCGCACCAAATAAATCTCTAGCGCACCAATTAAATCTCTAGCGCACCAATTAACTCTCTAGCGCACCCATGTATTCCTGCCTAAGAATTTACTCTGTAGCGCACCAATGTTACGTCTAGCGCACCAATGTATTCCTCCCTACCAATTAACTCTCTGGCGCACCAATAGTACGTCTTGCGCATTATTGCACTCCTTCATACCAATTGACTCTCTAGCGTATCTATGTTACGTCTAACGCAACAATGTATTACTACCCACTAATTTACTCACTAGAACATCACTGATAAGTCTACCGCACTACTAACGCACCAATGTATTCCTACTTACTAATACACCAATGCAATGTCTAGCGCACCCATTCAATCTCTAGGGCACCAACGTATTATCTAGAGCCTCAATGTATTCCTGCCTAAGAATCAACTCTCTAGCGCACCAATCCTGCCTAAGTATTAACTCTGTAGCGCACCAATTAAATCTCTAGCGCACCAATTAAATCTCTAGCGCACCAATTAACTCTCTAGCGCACCAATGTATTTCTGCAAAATTTTTTAGTAATTTATTTATAGAAATCACATTGTTTTTGCTTTTTGTCAGAGGTAGAAGATTTGTTGTTGTTTTTTTTCGGTTGCTGCTTGTTTTATCGTGTTTACTACTTTTTGGCTTTTTCCTTTTTAAAAGAAGAAGTCCGGCTTCAAACGTGTTGAAAGAAATGTATATAAATGTAATGCGTAGATGGGTGTGATATTATATTTAACATATTTGTAAATGACTGGTTTCAACCTAATTGTTATACCTATTAGAAGCTCCTCCAGCAGCACAACCACCTGCCAATCTTTTGTGGCAGTTGCCATATCAGTTCGTCAATCTTCAATATCTGCAAAAAATGTTTTCATTGAAATTAGCATTAAACAACCTACAACAACCCGTAACAAACACTCGCCTTAGTGAAGGAGACCATGTGCACGTTTTCAGTAGAACAATCGTTTAAATAGACCTGTTTTGACAACTACAACTATTCATTCCGGAGTAAATCTATCCATTGGTTGCAGAGATACCTAGAGTTTTCATTTTGATGGTCAAAGTATAAATTTAGTCAGAAAAAGTTTAGCAACTCGAAACAAATAATAGAAAAATAGTATAATATAATAAATAATTTGAATTTCAATTAACTGTTTTGTTAATCTGTTTTGAATTTGTAATCAATATGACAGTCAGATCTACATTTTTCCAATTTCAATTTGTTTAGAAAATAAACATTAATATATTTTCATTTTATTTTGATATTAATGGGCAATATTAATTAACTTCTATTTAGCTTTGTATGTAATAATCACTTTCGTTCAATATTGATTTAATTTGAGAAAGCGTAAATCCCTTTTGAATACCATTTGATTTTAACAGACCATATTATTTTCTATGTTCCATCAAAAGGTGCGCACGGTACCATTTATTCGGGCGATCCTCTGTTAGGGTTTGCTGAAGGTATTAGTTGGCCTGAATAAGGAAGCCTATAGAACCGTTTATTTTATATTAAATATTTTGTACGGCACTTATACGGTGCCAAATTTTTATGCCTATTTCTATTTTGACATTAATATCAAGACGAAATAAACTCAAAAACCTTTGGACCCATTTAAACTAAAATCAATAAGATTCCCTTTTTATATAAAAGCAGTGTTCGCCTAATTTGGTCTGTTTCGGTTATTGCGTTCAAAAATTATTGTGCATACTGACGCAGGGACGAACACTGCGGTTCTAGCTACCTTCATCAGACAAGCTAAAATGTTTTATTTATCTGCTTTGAATTTTACTTTGTTCCATGTTTCACTAGGATTGTTGTCGTCTGGATGATATGATATGTCTTCCAAATTCATTAGTGAATGGTCTAATAAACAGGCATAAGGAAATATGTCCTCCAAAAGATAGTACAAGAACTATATGGATTTCTATTATTCGCATTTGCATCGTCATCAGAGTCAGGATCAGGCTCCTTTTCTACCTTTTCTCCCAGGCTTTCCGTACTGATTTCGGAAATGCAACGTTATTATCATTACATTGTGTCAAGGCATAGTATCCAAATGGGGCCAAAGAATATAGAGGAAGTTTGTCAGACAAGCCATTGAAATTGACATTTATCCGCGGTTTCCGAGCTGTGCAAAAGTAATGAGGTAGTAATGTAGCATGAAAAACAAAGTGTATTAAAAACATTTGGACTAACCTTTTCTGTTTGTTGGTTTTTTAATGTAGTTAATAACATCGGTCAGTAAGGTAGTTATCTCCTTACTGCCGCATTGCATCCTCCACATGCCTATGTCGTCATTAGGTCGATGCCCGCCTTATTGTCTCCATAGGTCTCTTTCAACTTATCCAATAGGAATATTTACGCATGCCACCTATATGAACATATATTATATTACTTTCACCAATGTGGACGACTTCAAAGTGATAATTGCATTTTATTTCTTATCATTACTTTGTGGCCTTTAATGTAAGAGCATTTTAGACAAGGTTCTTTTAAAATGTCAGATGAATTGAAAACCTATCGTATTTGCGGTGTACAGGGCTTTTCAGGACACTGTGCCGTAAACCACAGTTGAACCTTTGTAGGACCAATTCCGGCATTTGTTCCTAATGGTGATCCACGCTTGGGGCGTGTGATCCAAAATCTGGGACCCGCGTTCAAGTCCACGACAATACGTTGGACAAATTGTTGGAATTTCTTAAATGCCGATTTCTTTCCACATGTAGATCAGTGGACATGGTGCCCAATTACATTGGAGAATTTCCAAGACACCGCCGCAATGAAGCGCTAAAATTTCTCCGATATATCCACGACCTTCGAACAATATACCCCGGTGCAGTGGTATGAAAAATTAGACTACAAAACTGCCGCTGCATTGATTGTGAACCTTAAAAATCCATATACATGTCCAAAAGTGTTGCGACCCACTATAAAAAAGGGTGCCTAATGCCTATTGAAAAAGCTCACCAACCCTCTCCAAATCCCACCCTAGAGTTACCAACTTTGGGTTGCAAACCTCGGTAAACAGCATGCTTAAATCTTGAGTTGCAAACCTCGGTAAACGGCATGCTTAAACCTTGAGTAGCAAACCTCGGTAAAAGGCGTGCTTAAACCTTGAGTTGCAAACCTCGGTAAAAGGCGTGCTTAAACCTTGAGTTGCAAACCTCGGTAAAAGGCGTGCGTCAGGAAATAATGCTCTCTCCTGATAAACCGTAATATTGATAAAATCTGTGTTCGGCTTTATAGCCTTTTCAAAACAAACTATGAGTTTTTCCTCGGTTTAACAAGTTAGGGAAATATATATCACGTATTGAAATGAACGTGTATATAATTTCTTGAAATGCTGCGTGAAATACTAACACTAAGTTAATGTGTCATAAAAATAAAATTTTTGCGGTAAAGAGTTAAAATAGAAATCCAAATACTTTTGTGTAGAAACAGAGTTTGAATAGAAACTAATGGCGAAATAAGAGTCAAAACATCTACAGCGTAAGCATCCTCTATATTCGGATTTTTCAATATAAACAGAAACAGAAATTTGATAAAACCTAATAGCGAAATAGGACTCCAGACACCTATAGAGTAACAATGCTCTATATTTGGTTTTGTGACTACAAACACAGAGTTTGGATAAAAATAATGGCGAAAACAGAGTCTCAGCATCTATAGAGTAAGATTCATTTATATTCGGATTTTTTAAATAACCACAAACTGAAATTTAATAAAACCTTTTTGAGAAATAAAAGTCGGTACATCAACAGAATTAGAATTATCTTAATTCGGATATTTAGCAACCTAAAATTGTGATGAGACGGAGAATGTCGGAGAAATATCATGCGTAACCTGAAAAATTAAACAGTAACATTGACAAAAATTTAATTCGGATTTATGGACTTTTTAGAGCAAACTGTGGGTAATTACTATGTTCAACAAGTTAAGGAAATATATATCACATTTATAAAACAATTGTGTATTTAATTGCTTAACTTTTAAACTGTTTTCTGAAATACTTCCACTAACTAAATGCTTCCTATAAAGAAATGTAGAGATAAGATATTACAAAAGTTCGTCTGAATAATTATAAATAAGTAACGAATTTTAGAGAAATAAAAAATTACTCAAAGATAAAGATCTATTTCATAGTCATTTAATAATAAACATTTAGCAACGTGCAATTGTAATGAGACAGAGAATGTCGGACAAATATATCGCAAAACCTGAAAAGTTAAACCGTAATAATAATAAAATCTTAGTTCGGCTTTATAGCCTTTTCAGAACAAACTGTGAGTATTTACTCGCTTTAACAAGTTAGGGAAATATATATCACGTTATCGAAATAAACGTGTATATAATTTCTTTACTCAAACTGTTGCGTGAAATACTAACACTAAGTTAATGTGTCATAAAAATAAAATATTTACGGTAAAGAGTTAAAATAGGAGTCCAAATACCTTTGTGTAGAAACACAGAGTTTGAATAGAAACTAATGGCGAAATAAGAGTCAAAACATCTACAGCGTAAGCATCCTCTATATTTGGATTTTTCAATATAAACAGAAACAGAAATTTGATAAAACCTAATAGCGAAATAGGACTCCAAACACCTATAGAGTAACAATGCTCTATATTTGGTTTTGTGACTACAAACACAGAGTTTGGATAAAAATAATGGCAAAAACAGAGTCTCAGCATCTATAGAGTAAGATTCATCTATATTCGGATTTTTTAAAAAACCACAAACTGAAATTTGATACAACCTTTTTGAGAAATAAAAGTCGGTACATCAACAGAATTAGAATTATCTTAAGTCGGATATTTAGCAACCTAAAATTGTGATGAGACGGAGAATGTCGGAGAAATATCATGCGTAACCTGAAAAGTTAAACCGTAACATTGACAAAAATTTAATTCGGATTTATGGACTTTTTAGAACAAACTGTGGGTAATTACTATGTTCAACAAGTTAAGGAAATATATATCACATTTATAAAACAATTGTGTATTTAATTGCTTAACTTTTAAACTGTTTTCTGAAATACTTCCACTAACTAAATGCTTCCTATAAAGAAATGTAGAGATAAGATATTACAGAAGTTCGTCTGAATAATTATAAATTAGTAACGAATTTTAGAGAAATAAAAAATTACTCAAAGATAAAGATCTATTTCATAGTCATTTAATAATAAACATTTAGCAACGTGCAATTGTAATGAGACAGAGAATGTCGGACAAATATATCGCATAACCTGAAAACTTAAACCGTAATAATAATAAAATCTTAGTTTGGCTTTATAGCCTTTTCAGAACAAACTATGAGTATTTCCTCCGTTTAACAAGTTAGGGAAATATATATCACGTTATCGAAATAAACGTGTATATAATTTCTTTACTCTTAAACTGTTGCGTGAAATACTAACACTAAGTTAATGTGTCATAAAAATAAAATATTTACGGTAAAGAGTTAAAATAGGAGTCCAAATACTTTTGTGTAGAAACAAAGAGTTTGAATAGAAACTAATGGCGAAATAAGAGTCAAAACATCTACAGCGTAAGCATCCTCTATATTCGGATTTTTCAATATAAACAGAAACAGAAATTTGATAAAACCTAATAGCGAAATAGGACTCCAAACACCTATAGAGTAACAATGCTCTATATTTGGTTTTGTGACTACAAACACAGAGTTTGGATAAAAATAATGGCAAAAACAGAGTCTCAGCATCTATAGAGTAAGATTCATCTATATTCGGATTTTTTAAAAAACCACAAACTGAAATTTGATACAACCTTTTTGAGAAATAAAAGTCGGTACATCAACAGAATTAGAATTATCTTAATTCGGATATTTAGCAACCTAAAATTGTGATGAGACGGAGAATGTCGGAGAAATATCATGCGTAACCTGAAAAGTTAAACCGTTACATTGACAAAAATTTAATTCGGATTTATGGACTTTTTAGAACAAACTGTGGGTAATTACTATGTTCAACAAGTTAAGGAAATATATATCACATTTATAAAACAATTGTGTATTTAATTGCTTAACTTTTAAACTGTTTTCTGAAATACTTCCACTAACTAAATGCTTCCTATAAAGAAATGTAGAGATAAGATATTACAGAAGTTCGTCTGAATAATTATAAATAAGTAACGAATTTTAGAGAAATAAAAAAATACTCAAAGATAAAGATCTATTTCATAGTCATTTAATAATAAACATTTAGCAACGTGCAATTGTAATGAGACAGAGAATGTCGGACAAATATATCGCATAACCTGAAAAGTTAAACCGTAATAATAATAAAATCTTAGTTCGGCTTTATAGCCTTTTCAGAACAAACTGTGAGTATTTACTCGGTTTAACAAGTTAGGGAAATATATATCACGTTATCGAAATAAACGTGTATATAATTTCTTTACTCTTAAACTGTTGCGTGAAATACTAACACTAAGTTAATGTGTCATAAAAATAAAATATTTACGGTAAAGAGTTAAAATAGGAGTCCAAATACTTTTGTGTAGAAACAAAGAGTTTGAATAGAAACTAATGGCGAAATAAGAGTCAAAACATCTACAGCGTAAGCATCCTCTATATTCGGATTTTTCAATATAAACAGAAACAGAAATTTGATAAAACCTAATAGCGAAATAGGACTCCAAACACCTATAGAGTAACAATGCTCTATATTTGGTTTTGTGACTACAAACACAGAGTTTGGATAAAAATAATGGCGAAAACAGAGTCTCAGCATCTATAGAGTAAGATTCATCTATATTCGGATTTTTTAAAAAACCACAAACTGAAATTTGATACAACCTTTTTGAGAAATAAAAGTCGGTACATCAACAGAATTAGAATTATCTTAATTCGGATATTTAGCAACCTAAAATTGTGATGAGACGGAGAATGTCGGAGAAATATCATGCGTAACCTGAAAAATTAAACCGTAACATTGACAAAAATTTAATTCGGCTTTATGGACTTTTTAGAGCAAACTGTGGGTAATTACTATGTTCAACAAGTTAAGGAAATATATATCACATTTATAAAACAATTGTGTATTTAATTGCTTAACTTTTAAACTGTTTTCTGAAATACTTCCACTAACTAAATGCTTCCTATAAAGAAATGTAGAGATAAGATATTACAAAAGTTCGTCTGAATAATTATAAAAAGTAACGAATTTTAGAGAAATAAAAAATTACTCAAAGATAAAGATCTATTTCATAGCCATTTAATAATAAACATTTAGCAACGTGCAATTGTAATGAGACAGAGAATGTCGGACAAATATATCGCATAACCTGAAAAGTTAAACCGTAATAATAATAAAATCTTAGTTCGGCTTTATAGCCTTTTCAGAACAAACTGTGAGTATTTACTCGCTTTAACAAGTTAGGGAAATATATATCACGTTATCGAAATAAACGTGTATATAATTTCTTTACTCAAACTGTTGCGTGAAATACTAACACTAAGTTAATGTGTCATAAAAATAAAATATTTACGGTAAAGAGTTAAAATAGGAGTCCAAATACCTTTGTGTAGAAACACAGAGTTTGAATAGAAACTAATGGCGAAATAAGAGTCAAAACATCTACAGCGTAAGCATCCTCTATATTTGGATTTTTCAATATAAACAGAAACAGAAATTTGATAAAACCTAATAGCGAAATAGGACTCCAAACACCTATAGAGTAACAATGCTCTATATTTGGTTTTGTGACTACAAACACAGAGTTTGGATAAAAATAATGGCAAAAACAGAGTCTCAGCATCTATAGAGTAAGATTCATCTATATTCGGATTTTTTAAAAAACCACAAACTGAAATTTGATACAACCTTTTTGAGAAATAAAAGTCGGTACATCAACAGAATTAGAATTATCTTAAGTCGGATATTTAGCAACCTAAAATTGTGATGAGACGGAGAATGTCGGAGAAATATCATGCGTAACCTGAAAAGTTAAACCGTAACATTGACAAAAATTTAATTCGGATTTATGGACTTTTTAGAACAAACTGTGGGTAATTACTATGTTCAACAAGTTAAGGAAATATATATCACATTTATAAAACAATTGTGTATTTAATTGCTTAACTTTTAAACTGTTTTCTGAAATACTTCCACTAACTAAATGCTTCCTATAAAGAAATGTAGAGATAAGATATTACAGAAGTTCGTCTGAATAATTATAAATTAGTAACGAATTTTAGAGAAATAAAAAATTACTCAAAGATAAAGATCTATTTCATAGTCATTTAATAATAAACATTTAGCAACGTGCAATTGTAATGAGACAGAGAATGTCGGACAAATATATCGCATAACCTGAAAACTTAAACCGTAATAATAATAAAATCTTAGTTTGGCTTTATAGCCTTTTCAGAACAAACTATGAGTATTTCCTCGGTTTAACAAGTTAGGGAAATATATATCACGTTATCGAAATAAACGTGTATATAATTTCTTTACTCTTAAACTGTTGCGTGAAATACTAACACTAAGTTAATGTGTCATAAAAATAAAATATTTACGGTAAAGAGTTAAAATAGGAGTCCAAATACTTTTGTGTAGAAACAAAGAGTTTGAATAGAAACTAATGGCGAAATAAGAGTCAAAACATCTACAGCGTAAGCATCCTCTATATTCGGATTTTTCAATATAAACAGAAACAGAAATTTGATAAAACCTAATAGCGAAATAGGACTCCAAACACCTATAGAGTAACAATGCTCTATATTTGGTTTTGTGACTACAAACACAGAGTTTGGATAAAAATAATGGCAAAAACAGAGTCTCAGCATCTATAGAGTAAGATTCATCTATATTCGGATTTTTTAAAAACCACAAACTGAAATTTGATACAACCTTTTTGAGAAATAAAAGTCGGTACATCAACAGAATTAGAATTATCTTAATTCGGATATTTAGCAACCTAAAATTGTGATGAGACGGAGAATGTCGGAGAAATATCATGCGTAACCTGAAAAGTTAAACCGTTACATTGACAAAAATTTAATTCGGATTTATGGACTTTTTAGAACAAACTGTGGGTAATTACTATGTTCAACAAGTTAAGGAAATATATATCACATTTATAAAACAATTGTGTATTTAATTGCTTAACTTTTAAACTGTTTTCTGAAATACTTCCACTAACTAAATGCTTCCTATAAAGAAATGTAGAGATAAGATATTACAGAAGTTCGTCTGAATAATTATAAATAAGTAACGAATTTTAGAGAAATAAAAAAATTACTCAAAGATAAAGATCTATTTCATAGTCATTTAATAATAAACATTTAGCAACGTGCAATTGTAATGAGACAGAGAATGTCGGACAAATATATCGCATAACCTGAAAAGTTAAACCGTAATAATAATAAAATCTTAGTTCGGCTTTATAGCCTTTTCAGAACAAACTGTGAGTATTTACTCGGTTTAACAAGTTAGGGAAATATATATCACGTTATCGAAATAAACGTGTATATAATTTCTTTACTCTTAAACTGTTGCGTGAAATACTAACACTAAGTTAATGTGTCATAAAAATAAAATATTTACGGTAAAGAGTTAAAATAGGAGTCCAAATACTTTTGTGTAGAAACAAAGAGTTTGAATAGAAACTAATGGCGAAATAAGAGTCAAAACATCTACAGCGTAAGCATCCTCTATATTCGGATTTTTCAATATAAACAGAAACAGAAATTTGATAAAACCTAATAGCGAAATAGGACTCCAAACACCTATAGAGTAACAATGCTCTATATTTGGTTTTGTGACTACAAACACAGAGTTTGGATAAAAATAATGGCGAAAACAGAGTCTCAGCATCTATAGAGTAAGATTCATCTATATTCGGATTTTTTAAAAAACCACAAACTGAAATTTGATACAACCTTTTTGAGAAATAAAAGTCGGTACATCAACAGAATTAGAATTATCTTAATTCGGATATTTAGCAACCTAAAATTGTGATGAGACGGAGAATGTCGGAGAAATATCATGCGTAACCTGAAAAATTAAACCGTAACATTGACAAAAATTTAATTCGGCTTTATGGACTTTTTAGAGCAAACTGTGGGTAATTACTATGTTCAACAAGTTAAGGAAATATATATCACATTTATAAAACAATTGTGTATTTAATTGCTTAACTTTTAAACTGTTTTCTGAAATACTTCCACTAACTAAATGCTTCCTATAAAGAAATGTAGAGATAAGATATTACAAAAGTTCGTCTGAATAATTATAAAAAGTAACGAATTTTAGAGAAATAAAAAATTACTCAAAGATAAAGATCTATTTCATAGCCATTTAATAATAAACATTTAGCAACGTGCAATTGTAATGAGACAGAGAATGTCGGACAAATATATCGCATAACCTGAAAAGTTAAACCGTAATAATAATAAAATCTTAGTTCGGCTTTATAGCCTTTTCAGAACAAACTATGAGTATTTCCTCGGTTTAACAAGTTAGGGAAATATATATCACGTTATCGAAATAAACGTGTATATAATCTCTTTACTCTTAAACTGTTGCGTGAAATACTAACACTAAGTTAATGTGTCATAAAAATAAAATATTTACGGTAAAGAGTTAAAATAGGAGTCCAAATACTTTTGTGTAGAAACACAGAGTTTGAATAGAAACTAATGGCGAAATAAGAGTCAAAACATCTACAGCGTAAGCATCCTCTATATTCGGATTTTTCAATATAAACAGAAACAGAAATTTGATAAAACCTAATAGCGAAATAGGACTCCAAACACCTATAGAGTAACAATGCTCTATATTTGGTTTTGTGACTACAAACACAGAGTTTGGATAAAAATAATGGCAAAAACAGAGTCTCAGCATCTATAGAGTAAGATTCATCTATATTCGGATTTTTTAAAAAACCACAAACTGAAATTTGATACAACCTTTTTCAGAAATAAAAGTCGGTACATCAACAGAATTAGAATTATCTTAATTCGGATATTTAGCAACCTAAAATTGTGATGAGACGGAGAATGTCGGAGAAATATCATGCGTAACCTGAAAAGTTAAACCGTAACATTGACAAAAATTTAATTCGGATTTATGGACTTTTTAGAACAAACTGTGGGTAATTACTATGTTCAACAAGTTAAGGAAATATATATCACATTTATAAAACAATTGTGTATTTAATTGCTTAACTTTTAAACTGTTTTCTGAAATACTTCCACTAACTAAATGCTTCCTATAAAGAAATGTAGAGATAAGATATTACAAAAGTTCGTCTGAATAATTATAAAAAGTAACGAATTTTAGAGAAATAAAAAATTACTCAAAGATAAAGATCTATTTCATAGTCATTTAATAATAAACATTTAGCAACGTGCAATTGTAATGAGACAGAGAATGTCGGACAAATATATCGCATAACCTGAAAAGTTAAACCGTAATAATAATAAAATCTTAGTTTGGCTTTATAGCCTTTTCAGAACAAACTATGAGTATTTCCTCGGTTTAACAAGTTAGGGAAATATATATCACGTTATCGAAATAAACGTGTATATAATTTCTTTACTCTTAAACTGTTGCGTGAAATACTAACACTAAGTTAATGTGTCATAAAAATAAAATATTTACGGTAAAGAGTTAAAATAGGAGTCCAAATACTTTTGTGTAGAAACAAAGAGTTTGAATAGAAACTAATGGCGAAATAAGAGTCAAAACATCTACAGCGTAAGCATCCTCTATATTCGGATTTTTCAATATAAACAGAAACAGAAATTTGATAAAACCTAATAGCGAAATAGGACTCCAAACACCTATAGAGTAACAATGCTCTATATTTGGTTTTGTGACTACAAACACAGAGTTTGGATAAAAATAATGGCAAAAACAGAGTCTCAGCATCTATAGAGTAAGATTCATCTATATTCGGATTTTTTAAAAAACCACAAACTGAAATTTGATACAACCTTTTTGAGAAATAAAAGTCGGTACATCAACAGAATTAGAATTATCTTAATTCGGATATTTAGCAACCTAAAATTGTGATGAGACGGAGAATGTCGGAGAAATATCATGCGTAACCTGAAAAAGTTAAACCGTTACATTGACAAAAATTTAATTCGGATTTATGGACTTTTTAGAACAAACTGTGGGTAATTACTATGTTCAACAAGTTAAGGAAATATATATCACATTTATAAAACAATTGTGTATTTAATTGCTTAACTTTTAAACTGTTTTCTGAAATACTTCCACTAACTAAATGCTTCCTATAAAGAAATGTAGAGATAAGATATTACAGAAGTTCGTCTGAATAATTATAAATAAGTAACGAATTTTAGAGAAATAAAAAAATACTCAAAGATAAAGATCTATTTCATAGTCATTTAATAATAAACATTTAGCAACGTGCAATTGTAATGAGACAGAGAATGTCGGACAAATATATCGCATAACCTGAAAAGTTAAACCGTAATAATAATAAAATCTTAGTTCGGCTTTATAGCCTTTTCAGAACAAACTGTGAGTATTTACTCGGTTTAACAAGTTAGGGAAATATATATCACGTTATCGAAATAAACGTGTATATAATTTCTTTACTCTTAAACTGTTGCGTGAAATACTAACACTAAGTTAATGTGTCATAAAAATAAAATATTTACGGTAAAGAGTTAAAATAGGAGTCCAAATACTTTTGTGTAGAAACAAAGAGTTTGAATAGAAACTAATGGCGAAATAAGAGTCAAAACATCTACAGCGTAAGCATCCTCTATATTCGGATTTTTCAATATAAACAGAAACAGAAATTTGATAAAACCTAATAGCGAAATAGGACTCCAAACACCTATAGAGTAACAATGCTCTATATTTGGTTTTGTGACTACAAACACAGAGTTTGGATAAAAATAATGGCGAAAACAGAGTCTCAGCATCTATAGAGTAAGATTCATCTATATTCGGATTTTTTAAAAAACCACAAACTGAAATTTGATACAACCTTTTTGAGAAATAAAAGTCGGTACATCAACAGAATTAGAATTATCTTAATTCGGATATTTAGCAACCTAAAATTGTGATGAGACGGAGAATGTCGGAGAAATATCATGCGTAACCTGAAAAATTAAACCGTAACATTGACAAAAATTTAATTCGGCTTTATGGACTTTTTAGAGCAAACTGTGGGTAATTACTATGTTCAACAAGTTAAGGAAATATATATCACATTTATAAAACAATTGTGTATTTAATTGCTTAACTTTTAAACTGTTTTCTGAAATACTTCCACTAACTAAATGCTTCCTATAAAGAAATGTAGAGATAAGATATTACAAAAGTTCGTCTGAATAATTATAAATAAGTAACGAATTTTAGAGAAATAAAAAATTACTCAAAGATAAAGATCTATTTCATAGTCATTTAATAATAAACATTTAGCAACGTGCAATTGTAATGAGACAGAGAATGTCGGACAAATATATCGCATAACCTGAAAAGTTAAACCGTAATAATAATAAAATCTTAGTTTGGCTTTATAGCCTTTTCAGAACAAACTATGAGTTTTTCCTCGGTTTAACAAGTTAGGGAAATATATATCACGTTATCGAAATAAACGTGTATATAATTTCTTTACTCTTAAACTGTTGCATGAAATACTAGCACTAAATACACACACTAGATACTGATTTTAAAGAAATAAAAAAATACTCCATTTTTCAAGTCCATTTCTTGATTACAGTATTTTGTCAGTATGAATTTCATGCTTAAAGCCATTTATAAATACTTTCCCAGAAAGCCAAAATTAGGAATTATTTGAGTGAATTGTGCCTTGATCTACACATATACAACTCATTGAAGAGAAGTATTGAGGACTGTTCGTTTATACTTTAAACTTGACAATTGAACTGTTGAATTATTTTTACTCATTATCCAGTCCCTTCCTCTTTCCCATGTATTTAGTTAAGCATCAATGTCTTAAATTCCATGCAGCCTCTGCTTTTATTTTATTCGTCTTTGAGTATTTTTAGTACTTTTGAATTGTAACAAATATTATAGACGACTTTTCTAGGTATACTTTAACGAGGAATAAAATTAGATCCAAACTATGCTTTAGTGGAGTGACGAAACGTAACGGCTAAACGTTATACACTTTTACCCACACTCAACACTTGATGTAAATTTATATTACATTCATAGTAACAATGTATTGAAGACAATGATTTCGATTTGAACATTAAAACAATCTTTTGATAATCTAACAAATAGTTAGAAATAGTTCAGTTAATTTAATAATTAAAAACTGAAAAATTGAGTTTAGCTCATAATTGAAAAAAATGACCATTTTTCAAGTCCATTTCTTGATTACAGTACTTTGTCAGTATTGAGTTTATAAAAATTACAAGAAGTAAAACAATTGTTTCATTTGAATTTTAAATACAATTTATGACATTCATATTTTCCAATTCACCGTAAATTTCAAATGTTCTGGTATGGTAGTTAATTAGTTTACCCACGCATAAACATCAAAGATGGTAAGGTTTGACAAAAAATAAAAGGCTTCAGTTACTTCGGCATCTGCTATTCATTACACAAAGGCGAAAAGCGATCGTTTTGAACGGCATCGTACATGGTAATTTATCCGAGCCTTGGCCAATTCTTGGAACTTCCTTTAGCAATATTAGGTAATTAGGTATGCTAGATTGCTACAACTTGACATTATTCTCATTTCCCATTGCTTGGACGAAATAAGACTTGATAGATCTCAGACAGTGTTGTACTGTTGACCACTTTTTTGCATTTTGACCGGGCCACTGGTCAAAATGGTCAAAATGGCTAAAATGGTCAAAATATCAGTATACAGTTACTTAGGCTAGCAAATGAAATTTAAAATATTTAGATAATGAAATATGGCCTAAAACCAATGAAACACTATTCTACTAACATCAGACTACAGAATGACACTCTCTAATCATTTTTAACTGCAATCTTTAGAAAGTTGTATTTGTTGTTTACTGTTGCAGTAAAAGCTACCTTGGGGTCTCAATTAACCCCAAACAGGCATTTTGTCCATTTTGACCACTTTTTAATTTTTTTTGACCGGGCCATTTTGACCATTATGACCATTATGACCACTAGTGGTTTTAACCACTGCACAACACTGATCTCAGATAAAAAATAAAAAACTTTTGTTTTCATACAATTTAACTACTTTAGTTAGAAAATTCTTGTGTTGGTGTTATCTGCATTTAACATTTGACTATCTTAGGATATTCTAAACCTAAATGAAATAATTTGCTTGTATTTAATTTTGGTTGAGTGGAAAAATAGAAAATAATCAATATAGCACTTTCGCTTACCTCATGTTAGCTAAAAATACTTGATATAAATAATTAATAGAATATTGCATAGGTATACAGATTGCAGTACAGTTCCAAGAAGGGGTAATGACTTATGTTTGTACTCTTTTGCCCTTCATGTTAGTTAGAAAACTTGAAATCAATACTATTTGCATGTACTCCATTTGTCAGAATCTACCTGGTTCTCATATCGTAGAATTAAAAGGTACATTACTGACTCTTCTTATTTCTTACAGTTCACAACATTTTGCTGCATAAATAAAATTTGTCAATTGTTCTACTCTTCACACCAAACCTAATATTATATGTGACTAACTCTTGAAAATTTGTTCATCTGAATTGAGCGTAGTTTTTAATTTTGGAATAAACTCAACAAATTATTCACCCAATGCCCCTTTCAAATTAATTATGTAGGGTTTTTTCATTAAATTTGAACAGGATATCAGTTGATAACAAAATCGAAATCGATAGTTAGAAATAGTTTAAGCGAATGGTGAATAAATATCAAACATTTACCATTCTCACACAATATTTAACTTGTCATTTTGTGGAAAATACGAATAAATTAAACCACATACGTTGAAAAGTTGCTTTTAGGTTTGAACATCACGCAAAAATATTAAATAAATTTTATAAATTTTGAAAATGAAGCAGTCCATTAATTTCGTTCATTTCGTGAGCCAATTGAACAACACAACGTACGTTTTTCTCATTTTAATTGTAAAATTGTCTTTCGGTTGGAAACTGTCAAAACTAGTGCAAATGGAGGATTCCTGCTATGTCAATCTGATTCGGCATGAGACAACGTTTTCTACACCCATGGAAGAATCATTAACCAAACAAGTGCATGAGATTGAAAATCCTTTCGCTATAACGACATTAATGTTTAAAGAAAGAGAACGCCACTGTGACCCAAATGATTTTAGTTTTGGTGGAGGATATTATGTCAAACGTTGTGAAACCGCATACAAAAAACATAACCAGAGCATAACTCGGCCACTCACATTGAGGCGCTTTAATTGCATTGTGCACATCCTGATTAATTTTGATCCGCAAGTTTTCCTGGATATGGCGTTAATCATACAGATCAGTGAGATGTCTGATACTGAAGGATCTGAAAAGCCACTTACTAATAAATGGTACAACTTTGGAGAGCATTCTTCCGTCTATATTGTTATGGAAAGAAATATTCTCGAGTCTGCAAAGTCGAATTATAAATTATTTTTTGACTTACCAAAGGACAGAGCACACTCGCATCCAAAAAAAGTACATCAATTATTTCTATCAAAATCCTGGTTTCTCTTATCATGGCTGGATGATAATGAACCAGTAATGTATTTTGTTTGTCCACATCAGCTCGGATATCGCACAACTCGTGACTTGCCTCAATTAAGAATTAGTTACAAATCTATACCTTTTTGCTCCCAAAATACTTGCAGTGGCACATCACTGCGTAAAAGGGCTAGTAAAATATTATTGAGCTTCACGAAGACATTTGCATTGAAAATTATGGACGAAGATTATGGGCGAATGATTGGGAAAGCCAAATCTGGGGATGTCAATTACTGTGGAAAGCCAGCAGAAAATGCATACTTTACGAATTATTTTTTCACAGGAAGAAACAGTCTTTCTCTTCCAATTGCTTCTGTCATTTTCGAACACTTTTCAAATTCTACTTTATCAGTGTCTGACAGAATAGGGAACCATAATACTTGTTTTAATACAAAAAAAGTTTCCTACCATTCCTACCATGTTATTTTCTATTTTCAATTTAATAATGTTTATGAATTAGGTCGCAGTCCACAGTTTGCTTTAATTCCAACAATGGAAGAGTCTTACAATTTTATTTCTTGCGTCGTTTTAGAGGATGAGAGTCTTTCGTTCTATGGATATATTAAACCATTTGAACCGTATGCTTGGCTGGCAATTATTCTCACAACTATTTCTGTAATTGCCTTCGTCTATGGCATTGTATATTACACAAAAGATGAAAGTATTCCATTTCTCATGATTTGTTATGCATATTTGTTGGAAGTCAGTTACTCCCTGTCAGCAAAGGCTGAGAAAACTCTTTGGGTTAGATTAGTAATGGGTCCATTGTTGCTCATGTTCATTGTGATTACCAACTGCTACAAAGGAATTGTCATCACTGATTTAATAGAGCCAAGGCCAGTCAAACAAATTGAGTCAATTGAACATTTAGCAAATCTCACTGACATAACTGCATTTAGTGAAATCAAAGGTGCCACAAACCTCGATCCCTTCTTTCTTGATGTGAATAAACAATTGGAAATACTGATATCATATTATTGTCACAAAGAGAACGGTTCTGCAAATCTACCAATAAAATGTGAGACATATAATCCCTTTAATCGAATTCATCTTGGATATAAAATTGATTTCGATAATGAAAACCAAAGTATAGTTAAAGCTGCCATGTATTCCTATAACTTTGTTCACAAAAAAGTTACCGGCCAACTGTTTTCACTTCAAAGGTTGATTGCAGACATTCTACCGTCGTACAAGAGCATCGGATTTTCCAAAATGGCCAATATAATGAGCAGTATTAACAAAACACTTCGATTTCCACTTGGGTTTCCTTACTTGACTCCCCAGAAATGGCTTGCCCAATGCAATAACTCTGCTCTGATTCTCAGAAGTTCCCGTTTGCATCGTATGTTAAATGACTCATGGTGGAATCCCGAACACGGCGGTGTTGAACCTAAACGACAATTATATCATGGAACAGAGGAAAACTCATTTCTATCATTTTCTTTGTATACGGGATTAAATTCCCATAAGGCTCCGATGTTTAATTCATATTTCAAGAACAAATTGCTGATTGTCAGTCACTCGGGTCTTTTTAATTTATGGATGGACCATTTCAATGAATTTAACTTTTCCACTTGCCAAACATGCTGGGAAATAAGTCCACCTCGCCCTTTAACATTTTATAATTCGAATATTTCAACTATATTTTACATTGGCATTTGTATAGCCCTGACCTACATTTTAGCTTTGTTATGGGAAATACGAGCAACCTTAAAAGTCAAAATCATTGCACTAGTATCAGCTATTAAAAATTCCGTTACAATTGTCATACATACATTATGCATTATATTTATGAGGACAACCAAGACACGACCATTTTAAAACTGAGATGGAGCTCTAATATTATTGTAAAGTGTATAAGGTATGATCATCGTTCAGAAAATAGAATAGTAAAGTACGATTTCTAAATCGCTGCTTACAAAACAGTTAATTTTACATTTACTGTTTATACGTTACTTATATTACTTTCATATACCCATCTTGCTAACAATAAGCATTTTAACAATACGGTACTGTATCTTAAACAACGTTGCACCAAATAAATGAAAAATAGAAATCAGTGCACCAAAATATTTAAACATTTTAAATTATTTTTAGTGACATTTTAATTATTATATTTTAGGGACATATCATCAAAATTGACCCATTAAATCATTTTCAGCGACTTTTTACATTATTTTAGCGACCATTTAAACAGCCCCCGCAAGCTATTTTCAATGTTCGAAATTCATTAGAACTTTGGCTGTCTTGTAGTCTTGTATGCATTTGTTTTTCTACGTTGAATTAAACTGTTAAATAATATTTAAAGAAAACTTTTAATAACTAATAACAAAATATGAACATTATAATCATTATAGTACCAAAGTGCCCATGTAGAAAGATGTTTGTTGAATTCTGAAGTTTAGGTTGCACTCAGTAGGTTTAGAACTATGAAAAATCGTTGCTAAGCAAACCTAACATTTCGATCGATGATTGTAGATATATCTTAAACTGTCTGTTATATAGATGTAATTTCTTTTCCTTGTAGTATCTCGCCAATTTAAGAATGCATGCATGCCAAACTAAATCGAAAGATTCTGTATCCTATTAGGTAACACAACAATTATTTTAATAGCAATACAATGTTTGCCACGAAATGCTAGTTACCGTATTTATCGAATTAGCACCTCGGGGGAATTATAGTTTCATGGCCACTTTTAGTCCAAGAAAAATCGATGTAGTTCCCCGGATGGGGAATTAATTCGAATAGGGGAATTATAGTTTCAAAGTCAATATTTATTAGATTATAAATGCATTATTTAAAAATAAAATTAAAGCTTTATTAAAATGTAATTAATTTTCTTCGTCAGAGGACAGTAAAGTTTCCATAGGTTCCGTGATATCCACATCCATATCATCATCGTCCGAGGGCAGCAAAATGTCATCCTCGTTAATCAACGGCTGTTCCATTTGTGAAAATTGCTGCTTTAAACTTTCCAATCCTTCACTGCAATCTATGCCTGGCTTAAAGGCGGTGATCAAATGATCCTCACTTCCATCTACAGCATTAAGAATTCCGCAAGAATAAAAGGAATTTTTTATTACATCTTTAGGAATGTTATCCCAGGCTACCTTGATCCAATTGCAGACAATAAATAATGGGGGTGGCTTGGGGTTTCCTCCTTTGGTTAATTCAATGCTTCCAGGTGATGTCGTTGTCACCCATTCATTGTATTGTATACCTTGGAGTTCTTGAAAGGTTTGTTCCAACACACATCAGCCGCTTGTACATATTTAGTGCAACCTCCAGGAATGACAACAGTTTCGACATGTAATTTGCGTAATTCTTTTTTAGTGGACTCACTCTTTCATTCTCTAATGCTTTTTCGGTCAACTTGTAACTTTTTACTGGCACTGTTAATGGAAGTTTCCTCGCTTAATTTGATAGCTTTCAATTTAAAAGTTAAATTTCGAGATATGTATGCACTGGGTCTTCTTTGAGTCAAATATAATCGTTCTCCTCCTTCTGCCATTTCAGACTTACTGTGGACTGCAACTATTCAATACCTTTCAATACCAATGTCCTTGCTTTCTTTCTCTTTTAGTACACATGTACTCATTGTAAGTGTACACGTACCAAATGCCCTAAATTTTGACCGGGGAATTAATTTTATATTGATTACTAACCATTGTGTAATAATTTTGAGTCTGTTACATATGAGTTAGAGGTACATTGGTGCAAATGAGACTTATAATTTTCTTTAGTTCTTAGTTGCAAGGAAATTGGCACCTTTTTGTAAGCGATATCATCACAGGTGTAAGTACCCCATTACATTATACATGTCAATTTCTTGTCTTTGCTGTCTTATTTGCGAATCGCCCAAGATAATAATAAGCCTAGCATAACTTATACAAGTAGTATGTGTTGGTAATCTAATTTATTTAAATACACAATCGAATTTACCCTACTATTACTTATGGAAAAAATGTCAACATTATCTTGAATTTCTTAAGACTGGTGAATGGTTTCGAAGATAACTTTTTAATCACAATTTAATAGCATCTGAACCATATGTCTTGCTTCAACAGTTTTACTAATTGCATTAATTAACGATAATTAGCGCCTAATATATAAAATTGCGTGCACAACAGCACAACCCGGATATAATATACCCATCAGGGAAAGCAATCACCTCTGCTCGTTAGTAATTAGAATCACAATTCAGCTGATATTCAATGTCTATTTAAATGAAACAAAAGGAGATTTTAATTTTGTGCTCTGTTATTTCAAATTAAGTGTTCTGTTACCATAAGTAGTCACACAAATTATTTTTTTACCATGAAGACCATTTTTATTGTGCTAGTTATTGTCGCTGTTGTTATAGGTAAATTTAATAATAAATACCCCTTATTCTACAAAAATAAGGACAAATATTCATATATTTATTCCTGCTTTTCTTCTTTTAGCAAGCGAAATTGATGAAGGACAAAAAAATGTTGAATCGAGTGATAGCAGTTTGAAGGATACGGGTAAAGCGTCTTTTTTAAATTTCGGAAATTAAATTTTAAATAAGGATTTATTATTCACAGAATTTGGCAGTTAGCAATGTAGTTATATTATAAGTTATTTTATTTGAAAAAGGTGGAAAAGAGGAAGAGAGGCCGAAATTCTTACGTGTATCAAGATTCACCGATGAAGGTAAACTATTGTAAACGATTTGGGCTTATCGTTATAATTATAATCAGTCATAATTGGTATTCTAATATAATAATTGTATCTTAAAAACATGATTCTTTGTGGGAAATGTGATTATGTGATGCTGTTGTTGCAATTTAACTTCCGTCCCCGAAAGAGAGTGAAAGTAAGTATATCTACACTATTCATTTATTAAAAATATTTTACAATTACTCGAACTGAGTAAGGTAAGTGTCTGCTTATGATATTTGCCACTTAAAACCTTTCGTTGAATTTCAACATAACAAATTGCAATTAATATCTAAAGTCATGGGGTAATATTAAGTAAACTATCTACCTATAAATAAAGCGCCAATCAAAAATAAAACTTATTCTATTATTTTTCCCAACCAAAATAAATATCTGTCTTGCAATTATATAACGAGTCATTTTTATATATTAATGTTTTTCAATTTTTTGTAAAACTTTTCATTTTTGTTCACCTCATCTTCAAACTAAAATGATTGCCTAAAGTTAGTACAAAAAGTTTTGATCTAATTATATAAATACAGTGCAATTGAAAACTGTTATAAATTCAGTCATTCACATTATTGGTTTGTTATTTTCGGTATATAACTTATAAACACTTAAAATAAGCAGACATAAAATAGCATTATAGCTTGTTATACGTTGTCAATAAATGTCAGATACAAAATGTCGAGTACTATGCTAGCACCAGTGTCAAGGACCAACTATGAAGTCTTTGTCCATTGTCCCCAACAAAATAGTAAAACAAAACTGTTATTTTCTTGTCCTAGTTCTGAAAAATGGAGGATGCCTTTACAAAGACGATATGCCATACGTTTGCGCATGAGTATAGCTGCTTGCTATGTTATCCACCCACAAATTTTAAAGAATCATTCGAGACCTGTCGTTTGTGTAATCTATGAAAAGTTGAACTTTTCAATTATATGAATTAAATAAATCGGGAAAAGTTTAGATAGTGAATATATTTGAGCACCTGAATTATAATTTGCATAAATACTGTGTAATGATGCCATTTATATTAGAAATGATTGACTGCTGCATTGGTCATGATAATATGAAAGTTATTTGACGTCAAGTTTTACCAAAACTATTGAATGGTTTACTAAAACTAAATATGTCGCTAGACTAATTTTTATGGTAGGTACATTAGGTTAGTGCCACTTTACTATTAATAGTCAATAATGTTCTAAATCCTAAATACAGTGAAGATTAACGCGGAGAAATAGACAGGTTAAATCACCCAAAATTTTGGAAATGTAAGTTGTAATACTACTTTTTATTACAGTAGTAAAAATTTTTATTGCGATTTTTTGAGCCTACACACGAATAAAATATATAACTAACTGATTTAAATTAGAGCATTCTCCATCATAGTTGATTTAATTGAAATTGCTGATGTAATGAAGATGTAAGTAGCTAAGTATGTAAGTACTTACTAGTAGTAACGCACTGAGTTGTTTGAGACATGGGACTTAAATTGCAAAGATAACAATATTTTCATTATATATAGCGTATAGTTTAATATAACTAAGTTATCAGGTCCGGTTAGACCTAATTCGAAGCTAATAAAATTTTTTTCAAAATATTCTTTCATGCATTAAAAAAAATTCCTTTCCATATTTAATGATATGCTCCTTTGTTTAAAGAAAATGTCATTAGTTTTAAAGTATCATATTTCTGCAGTATACCATATTTTAATTTAAAGGCTCGTTCATTTAAATTACTGGCTAATTAAAAATAAATTTGTATTATGCATTGTGTGTGGATGAATGTGAGCAAGATCGATGTTTTATTGGTTGCTTATAATAAATATTGATTATTCAATAATGGAGAAAGTAGCATGTACTAGTGTCCACCGAGTGACAAAAATTAAACTGATATTTAAGCAAAAAGAGCCTGATTATCTCCACAATCGTCATTTTCTTGACTTTTGACGGTGAACTTGGCTTGTAAATTTGATTCAACTCCTCCCTGGTATTGAAAAAAATATATTAGTATTAGTATTTGCAGCATACATATGAAACGCCATATTATTACTAAATAAATAATTTCCAAGGTCTAAAAGTCCAAATGCCATTTCATACAGCGTCGTCAATGTCACTAATCACTAAATGTGGTTGTAAAATTTTGTATTTGGCGTTAGGTTAGGATGTACTGCTTTTTACTTCAAAAAAGGACATAGTCGTTTTCGTGTTACAGAAATACAAAATACTCTAGGGAAAATTTATTATTTTCCAACCTTTTAAATAAGTATAACATAATTTCACTTCATAATTATAAGTGTAGTATTTATAGTTATTCAACTGCAGACATTACCAATTTAGTTTTCCAGCAAAGTATGTAGATAATCGAGAAAAGCGAAATACAACTGAAAATGACAGTGGTCACAATCCATCCAACGCCACAAGATGATTCTCTTGTCGCGGTAGTAGAAAATGAGTCAGCTTGTTTCGTAGAATCGGAGTTGGTTGGTTTGAGTCTATCGTCACTGAAAGCGTAATTAATGGTTCTCAAAAGAGGATAAGTGACACCTCCACATCGACCTCGTACGTCATCAGCCTCAGTTCTCCAAACCATAATTCCTCCCAACCTTAAACTACGCAGAAAGGAAACTTTTTCGTAAATGCTTTTAGGAGTGTCAATCCGAATGTCATTGTTCCCTCTTAAAATGATAGCTTCTTTTTCAGAGCGATCCCAAATAAACATTGATTCGCTTTTGTTGGATTTTAGAAGTAGACAGACCTTCAAAATTTAAATAGAAATCAAACCACACAATTGCTTAATTCTGCACTCAAGAGAATTACTTACCTTGTCCTTAATTACCTTGTCAAAACCTTCAGATGTAGGATACATCTGGTAGCGATAGTCATCGTCTTCTGCTACTTTTGTAACTGTGTGGTAATGTAAATAATTTGGGTAGGATGGATAATGATGGGGAAATGCAAAATATTTTAAACCCGAGAATGTAACTCCTAGGATCAATTTTTTTGCCGGCACTAGATTCTTAGCCACCAAAGAACTGAGATGGTCATCAATACTGTATTCCATTTTTACTTTTGAATATAGTGCATCCCGATGGGTAAGGAATGGCGTGTTATTAGTACCATCATTAAAATATTCAACTCGAAATGTTTTCACAAATATTAAATCAAACAATCCAAAATGAAATTTGGGTCTTTCTCCAATCGGTTCTGATTCATATTCTGCCGTTAAAAGTTTTCCATCCTTTTTCAAATCCGTTTTAAGGGTCTATTTCACAATACAATATGGAGCGGTAACCAAACAAAGCATTGTATTGAGTAAATCGATGTTGATGTGCATTTTAGAAAAACTTACATTGAAGAATCCAATCTTGTGCGACATTATCGAATAGAAAGAGCTATCCACATCAATACCATCCAAAGCACAGTCTCTATGTACATAAGTGTTATTTATTTTTCATGCTGTAAATTTTAATAATAAGGTAAGTAAATTAAAATTTACTTCAAAACTGTTTTCAAACGATTTATTAGTTTTTGTTCAGCATCATTCGTGAAAGTAGATCCAACTGAATTGGGGCGTTCCCTAATATTTTTACTTCCAACATTAATCCGTATAAGTATTTTCAGGTGTTGATATTTTGCTTTAAGCCAAGACATTTTTCTTATGGAGTCTAAAATTGTGTAAGTTTTTAATTTTTGTAATGGTTATTAAAAATTAAAATTGTTTAGTATTGATAAACGACTTACACACGATTTCCGGATTTTCTATTTGCAACCCCGTCATGTTTATGTTTACCATGCCATAAATGACATGAGTACATAAATTTCCATCAAAATTGTCCAGTTTGTTTTTCCCTTCTACAAATGTCTCCTGTAGATATATTCCACAAACCACGATGCTTACGTGATCCTTGATTGCTTTCAGGAAAAGAGAAACAAAGTTATGAAATGATTTAAAATATGATTGGAAAAGTATTTTTTTATTTACTTTTCGATTCTTTAGCCAAATTGAAGTCAAGATCAGTGCCTTCCAACCAAATTCCACCGTCCGCTACTATATCTGTCAAAAAGAAATTAAACGTTTTTATAGTGCTCGAAGCTAGAAGACGAAAATCAGAATAAAAGCATTATTTGTACATCTTTTGTAATTATGGAGTTAACTTACAAGGATGTTTTTTATGCATCAGGAAAAATGAGGACTTGAATTCCCCAAAGGTATTTCTTGCGACACAAAAATATTTTCCCGCGTCTTTTTCATCACAATTCCTTACTTTTAGAGTAGACATCTTTTTGTTGAGAGAACAGCCGTACAATTTCTTTTCAGTAATTTCAGTGGTTATGTCATTTTTTAGTTCTGCTTCTTTACCTTTAGAATGCTAGTAGTAGCAATAAAACAAAAGTCAATATTATAGTTAACCATTTCCATTTAGTTTTTGGCATACAAAATATTTACAGTATTTAGACTATGGTAATTATTATAGCTAACCTTTATCTAAGAAATTTCGTCATCGAGACTGCTTTCGATAGTACAATTGACTTCTATTGTCGAAGCATCAGAAAATGGTATAACGTAAGAACTCATAGTAAATATTGGATGAGAAAAATGTGTATCAATTTTATCGTGGTTTTCCTTTTGCACACAAACTGGTCGAAATGCGTGTGTTTGGGACAGTGCATAATTAATTGATTTCAAAAGTGGGTAGGAGACATTTGAGCAACGAGAAATATAGTCATCTTGAGAAATATCCGACGCAATAATTCCAGCCAATCCATATTGATTTGCCAATCGTACTTTTTCGTAAATGCTTGCAGAATTTTCAAATCCTACAGTGTCACTTGCATTTTTTAGGTATGGGACTTTTGACGCATTATTCCAAAGCATTTTCCAAGTATCATTTCTTGACATCGCCAATGTGCAGACCTTTGTACATTTATCAGATTAGTTTTTAAACATTCAATCTAAGGTAATGGTGAAATTAGTAATTTCAAATTTACCTGAAGGTAGCTCCATTCGTGTTCCATGAAAAGTTCTGGGTTAAACATGTTTGGGTGTGATCGATTTAGTGACCGACCGAAAAGGGGAGTTGCTAATACTAAAGAATTTGGATTAACGTTTCGCTGGTGTAAAGCCTTCAAAACTCCTGAAACTGTATCTTTGTCATCTTCTTCATCGGACCAAATTTGCTTATCATCGTCATCTTCAAGAGGCAAACTTTGATAGGGTGAATGTAATGGAGCGTGATGCAATGTGTCGTAATGGAAGCTGGAATAATCGTCGAATGAGTAAAACGCTTTTAAAATAACAAAGTCAAATATTCTTGTGATTTCGGCCATAGGAACTTTTTCTAATCTGTTGAATGGAAGAGCGCGTAGTTCGATGGCTATAAGAAGTCCATCGTTTTGTGATTCGGACTTCCACTCCTGCAAAAATATTTATAGTAAAATTTAATCGTAATGCTTCTTTTATATTTTAGATGATTAAAAAAATTACATTATATTAATCCAATTGTTATATAGTAATCTAAAATAGATATTATTCTCCCTGTGAAAAAGTAATTTAATACCAATAATAAATAATGACGCCTCAGTTACCATTAAATCGTTGCCCAAGTTGCCATAATTTTAATAAATGCTTATACCTTAGCCATATGAAGAAATCCATCTTTGTTAAACTTATTTCGTCCATCGTTAAGTGAAAAGCTGGTATCCAAACATATTCCGTCAAATCCATACTGTCTATATTAAAATGTTAAAAATAAATAATTCATCAAAAAATTTCAGTTAATGCTCATCGATAAGTGAGTAATGGTTTACTTACTTTGCTGTGTATTTCATTAAGCGTATATAATTGTATCTATATTTAGGAATCTGACGCATGGTTGTCAAAGCATGGAAATGAAAGTTATCGTATTCTAAATTTTCGTGTTGATAAATTGTGAATTCAACCAATAATTTGAGAGCGGGATTTTTGTCTCGAAACGCCTTTATATCTATTTATTAGTAAATTATAGAAAATAAATTCAATTGCAAAAATTACTCCAATTTAGAACGTGTATTTCTTTCTCTTACCAAACCTAATGCTTAAATCGTCGTCAAATGAAATCGGACCAAAAATGACGTGGGTGCACAGATCTTGTTTAAAGTTCTTTAGTAAATTGTCCTCGTCTTCCAAAATGAAAGCCACGCCAGCTTCCTCTCCCTCTATTTTCTTTAGTGGAATCTTACAGAAGACTACTTGACTATGATTTTTGGTTGCTGGACAAACAAATAGTTCAATCTTTAAAACTACTTAGGTATGTATAAGCATTTTATATATTTTTTATGAAATTTTACCTGATTGTGCAATAGTGGTTCCAATGGCAAAGTCTGACTTAATTGGGGTTAATTGCTCACAGTAAACAGCAATTTTCAAACAGGTGAATAATATCAATCTGCAAATATAAGTGCCTGACTTCATTGTTGTTAAGGTAATTTACAACTGTAAAGTAATAATAAGATAACGAAATCATCTAGAACGGCTAATCGCTGATGTTACAAACCAAAGTAGTTAAGCATAGAAATATTAACGTCTGTTATATATAAATATTTTTATTCCTAATGAACTTACAATAAAAATTCATGCAATGGGATGTGGTTAGGTTAGGTTTCCTTTCAGATATCTACTTTAGTTTTTGGTTTGAAAAAACTCAGTCAGTCAATGGCCCAAAGTAAAATATATAATAATTCTCTGTTTCTTGTTTATGGACTAATTAATTACAGTATATATTTAGGTGTTATATTATAATAATTATGATATTTAGTGGTTGTTGGCACGTGTATAGACGGAAGTACATAAAAATAAATTAGAGCTTACCGAAATGCGTCCTTATTGGAGTAAAGTTTATTTTTATTATACCTAACACTCTTAAGATGCCATCAAAAAGAACAAGTAGGTATATTGAAACACGTGTGTTTATGTAAACGACTTATTGAATTAAAAAGAGATTAAAAGTCAACTTGGAAGTATAGAAAACAGGAAATTGGTTAAGCAGTTGCACAACTTGATAGTCCGTCTTATCAATTTTGACTTGAACTCTGGATTTGCTTCAAAAGTGGAAAGCAGTTGAATAGTTGAAACTTGAAACTCGCATGAACACTGGATGATACAAAAAGCATGGGAATCGTTAGTGCCCAACTTCTATACGGATTCTGGGTTTAAATCAATGTTATAACTGCAGGTTGATAAATTTTAGCGAATGTATGAATCATATCGTCTGCTTAATATTACAACGTAACAAGCCATTTTATCATGACTGCTACAAAGTAACAACATTAACTTAGCACTTAGCTGCACTTAGCTGAGTGACTCGTCTAGTTTCATCCTCATGTTTCTGCCGTGGAGAGTCAAAATCTTTGTTTGATGAAAATCAATAAAATCATTCAAACAAAAAACATTTATTTCGTCTGAACGCTCTTCACTATCATTTTCGTCTTTATCATCATGGTCATCATCGTTCTCTTCATCATAATATTCATCATTGGAATGAAAATCAGTTTCATAATCAGCATCATAATATTTTTCCTCGTCAATTTCTTCAAATTGGACGTCTCGAAAATCAATTTCAGTCGGAATTATGCGCATGTCATTTTGGATTTGTATGATGCAATTTTCTAATGTAATGGAAAAGCAGGATTGAAGATTGTCATTGATCTCGATTTTGAATATTGATGATCCGAGGGAGCATTTTATTGTTAAAGTCTTCAGAAGATTTGAAATCATGGGATATACATCATGAAATTCTCGTAGACATCCCTCTCCATCCAGCATTTCCACATATTCTAATCTCAAATGTTGTAAATCATTTGGAACATTTTCGCCAAAAGTGCATTCTTTAAGAGATATTTTCTTCCCATTATTTAGTCCCAATTTTAAGAAGATGAACTTCTCTCCATTTTCTAATCGGTAGTCGCTGATTGAGGGACTTTTCAAGAATGTCATCACATAGTCAATTGACTGTGCAGTTTTGAAGATTATCAAATGCCCACCTTGATTTATAAGCTCATGTGCTCTATAATTGAGTCGAAGAGTTGCATCAACTTTCAACTCTTTAGCCAAATCGTAGAACGAAATAGAAAAATTTTCTTCGCCGCTGTCTATCCAAATAATGTGATCATAAGAATCTTGGAATTGAATGGCGAACCATTTTGCAATTGTCGTTTTTCCAACTCCTCCCATTCCGGAGACGGCGGCTCCTTGGTTGATAACGCTGATCTCTTTTTACTCTTTGTCAAATTATCTTTCAAAATGTCAATCAATTTGTTATTTTCTTCTTTTCTTTCAAGAAACGCTTGAAGAAGGTGCTTCTCTTCTGGCCACCACTTGGAGTCAAGGATTATTTTAGTTTTACGTTCTTCCTTTGGAATGGCATTATTTGATGTTTCAAAGTTTTTGTTGGGAGGAATTATACCTTTTATCAGCGCAATGTTCATTTGAAGTCTTCCGTAGAATTGAAATAATTTTAACTTTTATTGTTTCCCAGTCTTTCTTCATCAATGTCTCAATAAACCGACCATTTCTGTCAAAAGTGGTTTCACCCACCGCTTATAGTAACGATAAAAAATTTCAATCCAAAAAATTCTATTTATTGTTCCGTTTGTTCCAGAGAATAAATAATTTACTTACAATGTGTTCCTTCTCATATCTTGAGATGATCTTATCTTGCACACAGTGAACTAAAATATGTTGTATATTTGTTAAGTTTTCATAGAGGAAAACTAAATTTTTTATTATTTCGTTCGCCATTTTTTGGGTGTGGTTTGTACATAAATGTGTACGTTGATGATAATCAAACTATCCCTATAAACATATTATATGTATTACTAGGCGGTCACAGGACCCAGGTCCTGTCGTACATGGGGCTAGTACTTCTACAAACAATTTTGTAGGAACTGGTTTGCAGTAGGCCAATTACACCAGTATTCAGATGGGTTCAACACTAATATAATGTATAGCCGGTCTCAGGCCCCAGGCCCTGTTATAAATAAAGCTAGTGTTTATTCCGGGGCATAAATTGTACGATTATTAGAATGCGTCTAAGAGATACACAGATTTTTTATATTAACTCCGATTGATCTTCCCACGGTTTCTCATTTGGTGAGACGGTAGGTAGAGATTTTACATTATTAGAGTCTTCGCCTTAGTACGACCTAGAGTCAACTTTTTGTTTTGAAATATAATTGTGAGTACTGGCAACTTACTCCAGTCACCTCTTATGATCACATACTTGATTCGAGGTTTACGGTACTCAAACCATAACCTTTGTTATATACTGCCACTAATTGATAATGGACCATTTTGAGGTCAAGTTAGCCTTAATTGGCAATGTAGTGTCAAGTAGTTAAATAGAAAACTGAATAATTTTCATTGTTACTTTTTGGTCCCATAAGAGAGTTTAAACTTTTATATTATGTGACTTTTCGAGCTGATCCAGTTATTTTTTAATTCCATTCCTGTCTCAGTGCTCACTTTTTTGAAAATCTGACTTTTTTAAAGCATTTAAAGTAGAGATATCAAAAACCCAACCACTATATTTTGTTCGTGAATATTCCACGAGTCCATAATTGCAAGACCCATAAAAATCAAATACCTATTTTGAGAACAATTAAACCGTATGTAAAGACAAATTTTAAATTCAATATAGTTCAATGTAGGTTGACACTAAACGTTAATCATAGAATATTCGAGCGCATAAGTGAACACAACGTAAATTAGAACTATATTTTATTCATTACGCTGCCAAATTTCTTCCCTTGAGGTAGGGAAATAGTCGGACAGGTTAACTTGAGGTTTCGACTTGAACAACAATTGAGTCCCATTTCGGCAATAAATTGAGGAAATTATGTTTATTTTGTTAGTAATTAACTGTGATGAGCGTCCTCAATTGAAAAATGAGACAAAAATGCTGTACATATTGTGGTGTAAAAAGTGAAGTATTTTCAGACAATATTACACAGTTCTAATTTTACAGTTTCCAACAAATATCTAGAACATGTTTTGTTTCTTTATTTTTCAATGAAACTATTGGTTGTGAAATTGAGAAATATCATAATTCAATGTAAATGGATCAATTATAATTTTCCCGCACATGAAATAATGAGATCCTTGAGAGCACTCAGCACTGAAAGTTGGAAAAATTTGTATACAGAATGCATGCACTACTTCTGTTATGAAATATATGAATATTAGAGATAATATAATATATCAACAAATTGTTACATTCAACGCGCATGAACCAGTCTACGTTTATCATATAGAGTGATGATAGTTGTGTATTGTGTTAGTCAATTCTGGTGGACGTGCGCAAAATTTTGTATCTTTCGAAACCAAATCAAATTTTGATACCTAAACGTTTCGAAATTACAGTAATGCAGTGGCACGAAAATCTCTTGATACAAACATACAAACCTACACGGGTACACATACGGAATTATCTATCTGCATGTCCCACTTTACTCTTATAAGAAGAGATGGACCAACAAATGGTCAAGTCTGCCTTATCGGCAACGGCAATGGACCAACAAATGGTCAAGTCTGCCTTATTTGGCAAAGAGCCGTTAAAACGGTCAAATAAATGTTTTATGATAGTAATAATGTGAAGAATTTTTAGTCGACTCTATCATATTTTATATATAGAATCCCAAAAGTCAATGAGTCACAATAGCACAACAAAACTTCAAGATGCGAGTGAAAATTAATAAGTACAACAAACGGTATACTTAATTGAAGGAAAAAGTTTCTACTACCACGTCACACAACGGTGTATTTAAATTTAATAATTTTATCATACTTTGCCTTTAAAACGCGCAAGCGTGGATGCATATATTAAGCAAGAGACCATTCTGTTTTGAAACGTTATGGCTTGCCCTATTCTCATAAATACATATAGACACATACAAACATACGTACATACAAATGTTTTTAATAATGTACCCCAAGGCAGTTGACCCGAAGTCCACTGTAATCAAAGTGCCTTTGTCAGGTAACTTCGGAAGGCATCCGACAAATGCACATTGCGTGTGGTGGACATCGGGTAAACTGCTTTGGGGTACATTATTAAAAACATTAGTTATTCAATACGCGTGCGCCAGTTCATCTTTATACTTTAGTCATGATATACGGCAACTCTATTTCGTTAAGCATAGCTCATTATTTTTATTCAGCAACGAGACTATTACTAAGACATGACTATCTTATCTGACTTCCGGTGGTCATGGTTTATGTGAGGCGAATTTTTAGGAGTTGCCAATGATTTCACCATCCTAATTACGAATACTTGGTATGGATAAGTAAGATGAGATGCTTGAATATATTACAGTATAAATCCTAGGACAATGTGTGTTTATGGTTTTACGTTTCCGGATCACGTTCCATAACAAATTTTAAATCAATACAAATTGGTACATAGCATTAAATGGGATACAAGTGGTATGATAAAATCGATGAGTCTCTAATGTAGTGTTCTAGAATGCCTTCATAGCAAAATGTTAATGTTATGTTCGAAACAGTGACTCCTACTTACTTTTCCATTTTAAATGCTTAATGAATCGAATAAGTTTATTTAAACAAACTTTTTACTTTACTAAAATTTTACTGCAACTAATTTGAAAAAATGCTGTAGTTTGAGTTAATTTTAATATTTTGCTATTGCATTGTAATATATTGTTAGCCAACGACCAACAAATCTTTAACTAAATACTACCTTATGCTAATTAGTACCACCAAGGTATCGAAAAACCCGGGTTTTTTAGGAAAAAACCCACGACCCTGGGTTTTTTGGGTTTTTTAGGGTTTTTTGGGTTTTTTGGGTTTAAGGGTTTTTTATATAATTATAGGCATAAATACAAACCTATACTATAGTATAAAATGGAAAACTACAGCTGACAATAACAACAACCATGTAATCCTAAAACTACCATTATTTACGTCTATAAAATCAAAAATTAAGGCATAAAATTTTAATTTTTAACATGTGCTAGTACAGTTAGCAGGCAGTATTTTTTGTAAAAGCCTTATACTATGCATTATTATATATTACTGATTACATTGACTTTAATAAATTCCTTCATTAATGTGGAGCTTAAAGCAGTACAGTGATAAATACGCAAGTGATTAATTAAAACTAAGTATAATTAAAATGTTTCCACTTATGTATCCCAAAGCATTCATTGGGGATTCGTAAGTAAAAGTTAATTATATAAACCAATATCTTCACAGCGATTAAAATATACATAAAACAAATAATATATAGACAACATCATGATCGTGATTTCTATATATTTACGTGATTCACTATACAGAATTACTGCAAGTATCAAAGTTTAAAAAAGCTATAATATTATTTTGTTTCCATCTGATTATGCATTTGTTTACATTTTCGAATATAAATATGACAAAGTTAGTATCTTTTGCTTATATAGATGGAGCTTTAGTGCAAATTATTGTATGTTTTGTAAAAAACCCAAAAAACCCAATAAACCCCGGGTTTTTTAAGTAAAGCGGGGTGGGTTTTTTGCCAAAAAAACCCCAACCCATAAAAAACCCGACCCACAACCCTGAGTACCACAATCCTTTGGTTGGCATTGGCACTGAAACTACTAGCCAATGGCTACATGTTACATGTCTGGTCACTCTGCTGTCAAGAATGTCATGTCAGACCAAATCTCAACTAAATGAATTATAATTGTTGCATTATTGATTATTAAAATAGTACATAATGTTTGTTCATTTTACATGTCTTTGTATACACTGGGCTGAGTTCTCAGCATCCTCAACATTGATTGTACGTAATTGTACATTCCGATTAGCAGTACCAAGGCTGTATTTAGGGTGAGGGGCATTAGGGCAAATGCAACCACCCGAAATTCTTTGATTTTGTTTGATTTTTGCCTTATTTTCGGCAAAAAGAGCCTATATTTTTCGCGCTTCGCCAGACTATACTAATACATATAGCTTTATAATGCTCTTGCCCCTCCGAAATCGACTTCTTAATACGGTACTTACTGAGCAGTACCACTACAAATGATAATCATGGTATATTTAATCTTACTTTATAGGCTATCTTTATAGGTATTTTGGGCTATCCAAGCGATCTTTGAATATGTATAATTAATATATTTACATTCGTTTTAAAGTAGTCAAAACGGTACTCTCATATATGGTGAACAAATCTAGCAGGTTATTCTACATTTACTAATTGTCTTAACAAATTGTAAAGCTTTAAATTATCATGCAAAATCACTCTTTTACATAATGCAATTCAATAGAAAATTAAATCATTGAAATGTGACATAGTAATATGCATAAAACTTAGCTAAGCACAACGACTTTTGAACACCCATTGTCGTTTTCGAGTTTAGTTCCTGGGGGACAGGGAATTTGCGCTGATAATGACGATGATTCTCTGCTTCCAGGGCAATCGGGCTCAGCATCTAGACACACGGGCGGATTATTTAGAGTCCCAACAAAAAACACTCGTTCCTTTTCGCCAGAACAAAAATCTTTGTTTTATAGCATTTTCCCATTGCGTCGTTAAAATAGAAGTCGAGAGCCAAATTATCGTAGCCGTCATTTGTTGAAGGACTCAGTGGACATGGATTTAGTTCACATTCCGCTCCATTAGCTTTTCTATTAATCAACTATTCCCCTTCCTTGCATGGGCCCTATATTGCATTTCAGAATCTGTATTATAAAACCTTTCATGTCATTTAAAAAATTTTTTTTTAAAGATCCCTCATTTAACGATCATTTATTTATTTTTTTTATTTATTTACATAAGTATCAGCTTCCTTCGCTAGAAGGCAGTTAAGCTGGGACTAAAACTTACATTATACTAATTATTAATTAATTAATAGCAGTAGAACATTTTGCAATCAATATATTCAGTTAAATTGTATATTATATTATAAACATTTCATTAGTTTAATTATCGGGGATAAAGAAATAGTTAACTACCTCGTTTATAGTTTCATCGTAACTTGAAAAGTCGCATAAATTATACGTATTACTATCGGTTTCTTTTAATTGTATTCCTAGGAAGTATTTAAATAAATCTCTTTTGAATATGTTTATTGTTTTGCTGTTTCTAATGTATTCAGGTAGCATTAACCATTCGTCTATTGCTTGTTTATGAAAAGCTCTTTCAATATAACGTGAATTTCTGTTCTTTTTTATAACATAAGTGTAAGTTTTAGCCCTAGTGGTTCTGGTTGATACTTCGTTTATTTCTAGGTAATCGTTAAAATATGGTGGACAGTCAATGTTATTTATAATACTAAAGAGGGCTTCCAAATGAATCTATCCAACTAGCTGTGCTTCGGTAGTAAATGCTTTCTTGACGAAGACAATCTTGTTTTTCGCTCGAAATTCAAACAAGCTTGGCTTTAACATGTAGCCAAGGATAGAATTGTATCCTTGGTCGTCTGCTATACCTATAGTCACATTTTCAGACGTTTTTTAGCAGTGGTACTCTTCGATTTCATAACTTTTTATAGGTCCAACTATATCATAACCATACGTTTTCTATCCGATTCAATGGTCAAAATTTGTGTAATTGAGAAGTACTTTGCCATTACGGTGGCACGAATTTTAAAACGATTTAAAAAAAATTAAATCTACGAATTTTTCAAAATAGGTTTATAAGCAAAAATGGTGGCCTATACACCTAAGAATTTTATTAAGCAATAATAACATGAATTTTCTGAAGTAGTAATTTTATAATTAAAAAAATCCGAATTTCTTTTAGGCGGGTTTTCCATTGTCTGAGTGCTTTCAAAACTAAAATACCTTGTCAATGTAATTAGCTATATAGTAGCATTAAATACCTTCAGTTTTAATTATGTCTGTGACATGTGACAGTTCGCCCCGTCCCAGTTAGCGGTGGACCTAGTCTAAACGTAATTTTTAGGAGTTCGTACTTGTACATAAAGTTTGGAAAAAGCCAGTTAATCTCGGTTGAAATTAGATATTTTACACTCTCATATTTATGAATGTCGAGTACAAACCTTCCGGCAGTACGAATTATAGTTTCAATCGTTTTCATATTATATTTATTTGTGGTACCCCATACTGCTAATAAATATCTTACAATGGATAATACATATGTATTTAAAATGAGTTTTCTATTGTTTATCGAGAAAAAGGACTTAAGTGGATACAGAGACCATATAATTGCATTACACCTTTTGGCAACGTATGTAGTGTGGTTTGTCCATTCTAATTTACTATCAATAATTAAACCTAGTATTTTTAGTTCTTTTTCTGGGCGTATATTTACATTTTTATAATGGAGAACAATATTATCAAGTGATTTAATCACATGTGGACTAGCTATTATCATCATTTTAGTTTTTCGTACATTTAGTTCAAGTCTATTTAATGACATCCACTCTGATATATGATCTAAGTCATCAGAGATTTTACTTAATAGCATATTTATTTGATTAGGGTGACCAGAAATAATTATTTGGTTGTCGTCCGCAAATTGGATACTTAGGCTATTTTTTATACATAAAGGTAGGTCGTTAACTAAGATAGAGAACAATAAACTTCCTAATACTGAACCTTGGGGCACTCCGAGATTTACCCCTTTTATCTGCGAATTATTTTTGTTAATATTGTAATTACATTCATCGTTTTCTTGATTGCTAGGCTTGTCATTAAAAACGTCACTAGTATTACTTTTGATCTTTACATACTGTTTTCTATTTGTTAGGTATGATTTGAACCATGAAAAATCTATATTATACCATGACATTTTTTCTTCTAATATTTCTTTGTCAACTTTGTCAAAGGCCTTAGATACGTCGAGTGAGAGTACTATATTTACATTGCCTATCGCGACGTTTTTAAATAAAATATCCGTTAGTGCAAGTTGCGCATGCAGTGTAGAGTGGTTTTTCCTGAATCCGAATTGGGTTTTGCACAGAATATCATTATCGTTAACATAAGTTACTAATTGATTGTATATACATTTTTCGGTTATTTTTGATATAACAGTTTGATTTGCAACTGGTCTATAATGACTTACATCAGTTGGATTAGTTAGCTTAGGTACTGGTGTTATTTTTGATACTTTAATATTGTCACATACATAACTTTCCTCAATACTCTGGTTCACAATCTCCAGAAGTGAATTACATACACTGGGTGACTGCATAAGGTATTTAAAATAAATAGGAGACATATCTAAATAATCGGTAGATCGGGAAGTTTGCTTTTTTAACGATTTCCAAACTGATTGTAGTTCTAAATGCGTTACAGGAGATATTTTGAATTGGGAGTTAATATCAGGTAAATTAGGTGGTTTTACAGGAATTGTGTTTAACACATTACTTGCAGTGCATATATTGACAAAAAAGTCATTAAAAATATTAGCTTCTATATCTATAATACATTGTTCCTTTTGCTTTCCAATAGAGATAATATTTTTTAGCGTCTCATGAACACCTACTTTCTCTATTTGACGATTATAATAGGTTTTAGTATAGGCCTTTATTGCTTTTTTGAGAGATTTATTTAGTTTGTTAAGAATTGCTTTGTTTAATAAGGAAGGGTTTTTTTTAAATATCTTATAAGCTTTGTTCCCTTCATACTTTAATTGTTGTGTAACATTATTTAGATATTTTCGAGAGTTATTATTATTAACAGTTATTGTTTTATAAGGTACGTGAGTATTTACAGTCTGAATAATATTATTACTAAAATTTATTACTTTATCATCTAGTTTTATGGCCTCTCCTGTAAGGTTTTGTAATTCATTAATATTATCTAGAACTTTTGACATTGTGTAGTCATTTATTTTTTGAAAGCGGATAATCTTTTTTGTTTTTTTAATTTTTGGTATATTAATACGTGCCTGCACCAGATCATGGTCACCTAAACATTTGTCATCTACGCTAACGTTGATATTTTCGGTATTGTTGCTTATAAATAAATCGAGAATTGAATTTCCTCTGGTTGGTACGTTTACAAATTGTTTCAGACAGAAATTATTTAATAATTTATTAAATTTATCTTGGAGTCCTTTCGTAATATTATCATTGAGGTTAAAATCGCCTAGTATATAAACACTCTTTCTAGTTTGACATAATTCAGAAAATATTAATTCAAAGGATACGAAATCATTATCGATTCCTTCTTTCTTGTAATCGGGGCCTCGATAAATACAGACAACTATGAACGATTTGTTAAATTTACTTTGTACAGTAATACCACAGTATTCAACATTATTATTTAATTTTAGTTGATTTTCGTTTTTAAAGTCATAGTTTTTGTATTTAAAATCATTGTTCAGTATAATACAAATTCCTCCATTACCTTTGTAAGCCCTGTCCTTTCTTACCACCGCATAATTCTCGAACTTTGGCGATAGCATGTCTTGCTTTAAAAACGTTTCAGTCAGACATAATAAGTCGTAATTTTTCGCTGCATAACAACTAGTCAATTAGATGCACTTTTCTGTTGATTGATTGGATGTTTACATGGGAAATGGTCAGTTTATATTTTGATGGGATTTCGTCATTCAGGTTTCTAAAAAACTACACCCAGCTGCTGTCGTCACACTGTTGCTAGCTTCATTGGCTTGATTGATGTCACTATTTTCGAATGGGTTGTTTGTTTGCAGTTTTCCGTTAATTACGTGAAATACTTGGCCGTTGACTACAATTTGGTTTTTATTAAGGTGAATTTTTGCTTGTAGACCGCTTTCGGTTGCTTCAGTGTATTTGTTGCGAAATAAGATTCTGGATTTTCTGGTGTTTAACGGGAGATCTTCGTTAATAAATATCTTCTTCTTGGCGCCTCAGAGTTTAAGCCTCTCTGAGAATACTATATTTCGATCATATTGTAAAACAAATTGCACTCTTATTGGTCGTGCTTTTCCATGAACATATCGGGAAAGTCTGGTTATAACGTCGATTTTTACATTTGAGATTTGTAATATTTCTGTTATAATTTTTTCCACTTTCTGTGCACATTGTATTTCATTTTCGTGTTCATCGTCGTCTACTCCAATGAAGATTAAGTTTTTCTTGCGTATTTCCTTATCTAACCGCTCATTTTCGTTTTGGAGAAAATAAACTTTTTTCTTCAGTGTAGCTACTTCTTTCGTGAGTTCTTCGTTTTTGACCACTATTTGATTGAGAATTGCACTTTGGTCGTCAAGTTTTATATTCATTTTTGTTACAGTATTCCAGATGCTGGTAATCATGTCATCCTTTGAAATCGGTTTTTTCATTGTATTTGCTGTCATTTCAATATCACCGTCGTGTCCTCTCTTCTCACCTGTTTTCTTTGGCGAGTGCTCGATTCCGGGCATTTCAGATATTTTATGACCACCTTGATAAAGATTAACAGTTATGTCAGTATGTTTCCTTTCTTAGTTCGATTTCGCTCGGGAGGTTGAATTGCTTCGAATGGATTTTTAAACATGTGTGTTAGTTAGCATTAAATAAGAAGAGTTTAGTTTAGACTTATCTTTAGGCCAGCCCGGCCAAGCGTATTCTTTGTTATGCCTTTAGCTGTACAATTTTTGATTGCCTGAACCGGGTAGATTTTGTCGATTGTTTTCAATTTGTATGTTTAATCGTGGCTAAAAAGAATCTGGCTTTTATATGTTTTAGAGCAGTCTATAAATTTTTCAAAATTTCAATGTTTTTTTTAGTAAAAATTGAATTAAAAGGAGCAGGAAATTTAGTTGAGAACCGCTCGCGCCACGACCCAAGGAATTTACCTGCTCAAAAGCATTGTAGCACCGTTTTTTATTTTCAAAATATAGTAAAGGTCGGCCAGCACAAGTAGTGTATTGGAAACACTTGCAAATAGCATTTTTAGGATTTTTGTCTGTGTCTTTGTATAAAAACATAAACTGCCCACATGGACCGCGGATTGGTAAATCGTCGCCGTAATAGTATTTTTGACTGTCTTCGTGAAAGAGAAATCCAGCAAATGGATCTTGAGTGCCATTACTTTTAAACATTATAATAATCACATTAATCTGGTAATAATTAGTATGGTGATACAGTGTATTTTATTCAGATAATTAGTTATTGAAGCTTTTAATTTGGGAGACCTATTTTACGGGTAAATAATTGCCATCAAATAGTTTTTGGATTTAGATCCAATGGAGAATCTGAAAAGGGGATGTTACATCTACGTTATTCAGACTATTATACATTATACCCCTTTTTAGTATTTATTCATCATAATATATTCAATACATAAAGGTTTTGACTTGACTTGATTAACAATATATAAAAACCTACGGCAAGCCGTAACAGAAGCTCGCCTGAGTGAAGGGGACCGTGTACAGTTTTAATAGAATAATAGAAACAGGTTTATTTTCATATTTATTGGTTAATATTGAGTATCAAAGTCAATAGAAAATCAAAGCAGATTAACGTTGACTATGAAATTCAAGAGAAACTCAAAATAGATTAATCCTGACAATGAAAATCAACAGAAGATCAATATAGATTAATGTTGACTATGAAAATCAACAGAAAATCAAAATAGATAATTGTTGACTATGAAAATCTATAGAAAATCAAAATTTATTAATGTTGAATATGGAAATCAACAGAAAATCAAAATTTAATCATGTTGACTATGAAAAGCAACAGAAAATCAAAATTTATTAATGTTGAGTATGAAAATCAACAGGAAATCAAAATTGATTAATGTTGGCTATCATAATGAAAAGCAATTCGAAAAATATAAATTTAACTATCTATTTGCATAATAATTCACCAAGTGGTGAATTATTTCGATACGGAGAATTATTTTCCAAACAGTCAATTTTTCTTTAGTAGTAAGAAATTTTGGTTGTAATACAGTTGTACTAACGTCCAAATTGTATGTGTACACAGGGCCGTGCACCCGCAATGGGCGGCAAATTTTAGAGGGTGGCAAAATTTTCAGTATGCACTATATAATTTGGCACTTTATCGGAATTTAGAAGGTGGGAATATTGGATAGCAATAGAATATAATATGAAAAACAATTAAAGAATGATTTTCATAGCTAAAAATGGAAATCTTTTGTTTGGATTTGCTATTCACAGAAAGTTAAAACAGGTTGATGATTGATAGCCATGGGCGCAAAATGTAAATTTATAGACTGACTTATATGAATTTAAATTTAAAATGACGTAGAAAAAAATATTTAACGGGTACGGTTTTAAAAGTAAACTGTTAAAAGTAGTTGCAATGTCGCCAAACAAATCACCAGATAAATTGCCTGGGCCCGAGTATAGTAATTTCAACCGACAGTAATTCCGACCGATTTCCGGATATTGGGTGCTTTGTTGTTGTACCTATACTGACAATAGATTGGGATGGTGAATTATTTCGATACGGAGAATTATATTTCAAACGCTATTATTTTGCTCTTGAAAACGAAAATAATCGAAATAGTTACCCGGGGGGAGCACTATTTCAATACGGAGAATTAATTCGATTAATACGGTAAATGCGAAATAGATTTATTTTCGTCCTATAATAGGTATTTTCCAGTTTTATTGAATTTATTATAAAATCTTAAATTTTGTCGAAGCGGCATTTAATATTTTGTACTATCCTCTAACAATCCATAGGAAGCACATTTGAACTTTTAATGTCCATTTAATGTCACATTTTCATTTTGACTATTAAAATGAAGACAAAGTGAGCGCGCGGCATCTCAGCAACCTATCGACCAATGTGGCCCATTTTCAATAGGCTTTGTCACAGGTCCATAGGCAATGTTTTTGCCAAGTTTAGTTGAAATCCATCAATGTCTTCAAAAGTTATCGTGTAAACGGACGGACGGACGGACTGTGCGATTCTATAAGCTGCATATTCAGGCGAGCTAAAAAGGTCGTGTGGTCCGTTAAAAATTAATGTACAAATATTAAATTTATTTTACGTACTTAATTGAAATTATAGATGCACTTTTAGTTTGTTATTACCTTTGGTCAAGACTTTCGGAATGTGTAACTGTAGATTTCGTGAAAAGTAAAAACAAAATATTGTTAAGAACAAAAACTTTCATTTTCTTTCTCTCAATTAATTCTAAAATTTTATTTTGAATTCAAAATTTCTCAATCGGATGAATACAACCGACTTATGGCTTTGTATTTTGACTGCATAAAATAAGAAGTGAAATTGCAATGCTTGCTGGTTTCGGTGGTGTCTGCTAAACAATTAACTTTCAGTAACGACAATTTGCATTCTAATTAGCAAACCGTCACATCAGTCTATATTACTGGTCATAATCATAACTACATACTAAATGAGAAACTTGTTTCGTACAGTTCGATAATATCACTATGTATCTTAAAAGCTCTTTGCAGCCTTCAGGATACGAACTAATAATTTAAGAAGTACCATTTCGATGCACAATGAGTTTCGCATGCAGATAATTATAAATTATTAAAATAACTTCCCAAATCCTCTATTGCTCATCTGAATAATAGAAATTTAATTTTTAGCCTCCCTATTGTAATGGATCAATGAAAATTAACAAAGGTTACTTGAAATTGAAAATAATAAGAAGAATTAAATAATCTTCCAAGACACAACTACAACGCAGCATTATATTTTATATCGGAAATACATGCAGTTCAAAATTTTTGATAATGAGTAAAGAGTTGGGTATTCTTTGATGGGATAACATAAGATAATCCAAATTCACATATCTGATAGAAGATCTAATAGAAACCGTTTAGTTGGGACACTATGACACGTTTACTGATACATCGTAGGAGCCGATTATGATGTTTACATTCATATACATGAAATGGGGTTAATGAAAATTAGTGACACATAATAATACTTCGTTGAGGAACCAGTAAAAAGTAATAAAAACTTACTATAATGATTCACATATTCTAGCTTGGCATTACAGATCGAATAGAAATATAGATAGATCGATACGTCAAATAGAAAACAGGCGAGAGCGAAACGATGATAGAAGGGAAGAGACAAACAAGGATTGGATGTATTTCTAATGCAAATTAATTTATACAAGTTATCCTGAAACCATATTTTGCGGTGGCTAATCAAACACTGGCTAATCAGCTTTACATTTTTACAGTCCCAGTACATCGACAACCACAGAAGAAGCCATTTTCTAGTGTTATTTTTGAAATGAAAATTTCAATACAGATGAAATTTCTCTTTAGCGTGCCAATTATTAGCTTTTTATTTCTAAACGTGTTTGCGGAAAATGGCATTAAGGAATATAACTCACCAAAAGACGCATTTGAGTCTCTAAATTCTCAGTTACCAATCAGTAAGACAAAATTAATTTATTATTTTTACTTCCAAATTTCTATATTTAGGTGTTCGTGATCAGTAATACATTCAATTTAAAAATCCTAACAATAACAGACAATCGGATCTACCCGAGTTAGATGGTGATAGCAATTTAAAATCACCTACTAAGATTTCCAATAATTTTGAATATTTACGACACTAATTTTGTTATACCCACACTCTTAATATTTAGTTTGGTAGAAGTGGTATTAAATATTTCTTACTAAAGGAATAATAAATCATATCATATGCATGCTAACGGCCTGGGGTTGCGGTTGTTTTCCCTAAGAAAAATGACAGATTACTGTAGTTTAATTCAAAAAATAAATCATTGTTAAACATTTTATTGGAAACCTAATATTACTAATTGAAATGAGCTAATAGTTAGTTAGTCCCATAGTAATCAAATGTCTTCCAATCTAACGCTTTTTCCAAGCACGTATCTAGAACTGAGTTTTGGGGGGTTAAGATTTCCAATAGATATGTCAATCATATACATTCGCATTTTTTGACGGAAATGAGTCAAAAATGGCAAATAAGCGAGAAATGTTTTGCTAGTTTGAGAAAAAGTCCCCTTTTTCTTGGATTTTTGGGGGGGGCTTCAGCCCTGAAAGCCCAACCCTCAATATGTCCTTGATTTTTCCAATTCATGGTAGTAAATTAGGTACAGCATTCTGTTTTGACCTACTATATATAAAATATTGTCTGGAGATAGGACAACGATAGTTAACGTAGCTACTTCGTTTTTTAAAACTTTGTAAATTCCATTTGTACAGCCATCAACATGTCTCATGTCATCGCATTTGCAGGTGTAGAGTAAGTATCTCCTACTACCCGGAATGCCCAGTATGCCGTTATGTACTTAAAGGTACAAACCTACCCTGCTTTTGCCGGCAGGTGTTGTAGGCTGGCTGGGTTGTCACGGTCCTGTGACGATGAGTCCTGTCCCAATGTGAGGGACTGATCCAAGTGTGGATGTGAGTGTGTCTGTTACCCGGGTATGAGTGTCAGTATGTATGAGTTGCACGAATGATATCCGAATGTATGCGAGAGTGAATCGGAGGAATGAAAGTAAGTATGAGAGAACTGGAATGAATGATTAAGGATAGTTTATTGGGACTTGTAGTGTCCCCAAAGTCCCAATCCAGAATGAGTGAAGAACAAATGAATGTCTGAATGTAATTAGTATGCTTGTGTAATTAATACAATATAATAATATAGGTAGTTATAAGGTAGTGTAGGTATTAGGTTAGTTAGGGCATATAGGGTATAGTTTAGTATTAGGGATAGTGTATATAGAGTGGGAGTAAGAAGAGACGACTCGTGGCTAAGACACTGCCACGAGACAATATTTGTATTTGGTGGAAAGTGAGTCTTGGCTGGACAAGATTTACCTTCCAGGGTCTCCCCTTCAAAATAAATCTCATAGGGAAGTAATCCCCGGGCAGTAGAGAGAAAAAAATGGGGTTGACAAAAAGAAAATAATTCCCACAAGTAAATAAATTCCAATACCCTATACAAAAAAATTAATTGATTAAATTGAAAGAAGAGCCAGCCTTTTGGTTTCTTTGAATTCTAAATATCGGGACAATAACGAGCATGGCTTTTAGGCCCTCTGCTGTTTTATAATTTTTTAGTGGAGTAACACTCCGAGAATTAACATCAGCACTCCTTAATTTAAAATTAGCACAACCGTTTCTGACCTCTGGTAACGGCTTTACAATATTTACATGTTCATCAATAATTTTAGTTATACATGTATAAATAGTATGTTATGATGGAGAAGCTGGTATTGATGTTGGTGTCTTTGTTGCAATTGCTGTTGTTACTGCAACTGTTGGTGATGGTGATGCTGCTGTTTCTTCTGGCCACGATTCCGAGTTTCCAATCGGAAAAGTTCACAAGCGTGGCGATGTCTTGAGCACGTTGATTTGTCGGAGAAGAAATATCAGTCATTTTCTCGCCCCACGATCCAAAGTCTAAGTTTGGAAAGTTCACAAGCGTGGGGTTAGAGGCGGCGATCCTCACGAGTCGTTGAGTCATTATCGAGCGGGTTAAAGATGGTGATGTACTCGATTTAATATGGAGCTTTTCATCTTTGTCCGTAATAAGAATAGGATTGGAAGATGATCGCTGACGACGATGTAAATTTTAGTTACAATAAAATTTAAAGTTATTGGTTAGATTTTAGTCTAACCTATCCAAGATGCGATAATCAACTATGGAACTTGTCCTTAGTTGTAGCCCAACCATAATATTTCCCTAGCTGCTATCCAGCCAGAGAACAGGGCAGAGATTTACTAAATATTATAAGCTAGACATATGGTTATAAGTTAGCTACATGTCTTTTAACAATTTTAAATTCTTTAGGTGAATGGAGAAATAGTATTATTGATCTTATACGGACCAATCCATTTATTTCAAAGTTTAGCAACGTAGCAAAAAATGATACGTCTTTTCCTTGTTTTTTAATTTTATTGTAGGTGATAAACACTAGTGAAAATGTGTTTAACACCCCATTCGTTACATAACTTTCTAACAGTTTCAGTAAGGGGTTAGAGATTCATTATCAGCAATCAAAACATTTAGATTGCCAAATCTACAAAATATAGTATCCTCGAGAAAGTCTTTGACGCGTTATGCAGTCACTGACGGCCTTTTTCCACCCAGTGACTCGATTCGCCAATAATAAACTTGTAGTACAATTAATACAACATTTTCTTAGCTTGTCGCTCGTAGAGAAGAGCTAAATGAAGATTTATTATTGATGCTAGTAGTTCCTACGCCCAATAAAGGGTTTAACATGTTTGTGTAGACACTACTTTTAATTATGAATATCTGTATCCAGATTTAAGTTTCTCTTGTGCAGTGAACGAAACTATATTATTTAATGATTTGAATGAGAGTTATTGTTATATTATGTTTGTTTTTCCTTTAGCGAAGGAGAGAAGACATTACAGTACAACTCCAAACAAAATGTTATTTCTAAATAGAGGATTCACAAAATTCCTACACATTGGGTGCACTCCAACTTAAAGCGTGTGGCTGTGTCCTAGGGCCCAAATAATTATGACTTGCCTTATGAAAGAGTCTAAGTAATACTACGCCCAGTTAAGGGTTTAACATGTCTATGTAGTAAACTGATATTGAATTGTTTATTGTTTATTATGTGAATGTGATACATCCAGGAAAGACTTTTATTTGTAACCATTCTATGAATATGTTTTATGATATTTTTACTGTATAATGAGAATATACTATTTTAATTTTAAGTTAATAGATTGCAGACATTGTTATGAATACAGAAACCCAATTATTATAAGTTGAAAGTGACAATAGAGTAATGTATTATGATCTTTAGATCGCAAATAAATAGTATTTATTGAAAGTTGCTAGGCATGATATCTGTAAAGTGTTAAGTTGATCAGACTTGGATATTACAAGATATTGAGAAGCTGAGTCATGATCCCAGTCTCGGCAAAAGCATTATGATAATTAGTTAATGTTTATAAATACTACTAAATCCTAAATTTAATTATAATTTGGAAATGAAAACAAAATTTGTATGATTCATCTATTTATTGGAATTGTTACTGGAAGTGTTAGCATTATACTCTGTACCTTCCCATTAATCTGGAAGTTGCCAATAAGGTTGCTGATGTGGGCGAATATTTCCATCAACACGATTGTCAACTTTGGCATCTTCAAAAGTAGACTTGGCATAATTTCCTTGTCGCTGTGAGTATTCATGTGCAGAATGCTCGAAATAATTATCATTAGTAGTAGGGTGACTTAAGGTCACGTCTTGTTCTTCAATAGAACAGTCGTTGAAGTCCTGTTGGTAATTCTGTGAATTACCATCGTAATTGTTATGCTCTTCAAATTGTTGTGAAGCAGAACTAAAGTCATGAGAAGTTTCTTCCTGACGAAAATTTGATCTATGATCTGTGAAATGATCATGATTCTCAGTAGCTTTAAACTTAGTGAAGAATTTTTTGGCGTGCTTTTGTAGTTGTCTCCTCTCTTTTTCATTGAGAGGAGGAAGTAAAGAAGTGGTGCCATTTAAGGTATCTCTTTCACGCAGATCGCGCAAAGCTCTACCAGCACTAGCAATTAATTCCTCTGCCGTTCCATTGTTAGTAATGGCTAATCTCAAATTAGGAATTAGCGCATTTTTGGCACGAAGTACTGAAATAGCTTCGGCCTCGTTTGGATTTACTTGACGTGCTAAACGAACCATTTCGTAAACAAATTGTTCTACAGGTTCGTCTTCACGTTGACGACGTTCACGCAAAATTTTAGCTCTATTTTCAGTCGCATCCCAATCATCATACTTGTTAATAAATCTAACTCTAAAGTCCGCCCAAGTAAGTGCAGGATGTTTTATATTATCGAACCAGAGTTTCTGTTCGTAAGATAATATAGTACACGGTGTCAAACTAGGATTCAGGCCCTATGTATCTAAAGAACCGTAAGTAGCACGACAAAACCGTTAATACCAATCGAAAGCCCGTGCAAAGTTACATTGAAACACCGGTTTTCATCAACTTATTCCTACGCATTCACTTACACCAGCAGTTCTCCCAAAAAAAGTTGAAAATATGAATAAATTACTAGCTAATTCGTGACCAAATCTCTCGCGGGGGCTGAATTTAGGCAGCGGTACTGTGTTGCCGCTGTTGCCGCCGTTGCCGCTGGGAGGTATGGGGGTGAGCGGCAACAGCATAATAGCGGAGACAGTGTCGAGACGCAACAACCACTGGCGGCAACAGTGGCGACACGCTACAACCACGTGCGGCAACAGCGGCGACACGCTACAACCACTTGCGGCAACAGCGGCGACACACTGCAACCACTAGCGGCAACAGAGTCACATTAATCTGATTTCCTCTGTTGCCGCTAAACCTAATGTAAGCCAAGTGCACTGTTGCTCTGAGCTCAATGCTCTAAGACAAGAGCAACACAGAGGAAACCAGATTAATGTGTCTCTGTTGCCGCTGGTCAGTGTTGCCACTAGTGGTTGCAGCATGTCGCCGCTGTTGCTGCAAGTGGTTGTAGCGTGTCGCCGCTGTTGCCGCACGTGGTTGTAGCGTGTCGCTACTGTTGCCGCCAGGGGTTCTAGCGTGTCGCCATTGTTGCCGTTGTTGCCACTGTCTCCACTGTCATGCTGTTGCCGTTCACCCCCATACCACCCAGCGGCAACAGCGGAAACAGTGGCAACACAGTACCGCTGCCTAAATTCAGCCCCCGCGAGAGATTTGGTCATAAATTAGCTAGTAATTTATTCATATTTTCAACTTTTTTTGGGAGAACTGCTGGTGTAAGCGAATGCGTAGGAATAAGTTGATGAAAACCGGTGTTTCAATGTAACTTTGCACGCGCTTTCGATTGGTATTAACGGTTTTGTCGTGCTACTTACGGTTCTTTAGATACATAGGGCCTGAATCCTAGTTTGACACCCTGTAGACAGCATGATAACGTAAACAGCTGGTCTGTAGTTCATGGCCTCATAATATCTTTCAATATTATCTAAAAAAGAAGCAGCTGTATGCTCATGAGGTTTATATGTAGGAATAGGAATATTTACCTCCCCGTGTGGAACGATGACGTTTGCTTGAGCTGCATTTATTTGTTCAGCCAAATAATTATTTATAGCTGCAATTTGATCAGCATTGAGTTGACCCATAGCAGCAGGTAAAATTCTTGGCAATTCTCTATTAGGAATAGCCATAATGCATGAATCATGTAAACTAGGATTTATATGAATAATTGGTTCAACAATTTGTTAAACCTAAATATTTGGATCTTGAAAACCCAAATGTTTCACTCTAGCGTCAATGATTTCATCAACGTGAGTAAAGTGAATGTTCAAGAAGCTTATATCTATGTTGTCTTAAATCTACTACTATTATTTTATCTAATGCAGCCCGATTAAAAGCAATTAATCGGCGGCATCGTCTTACTGGTCTTTCTACTCATGCTTGAATTTCCGCACGAACTAACATTAATGAAGGTTGAAGGCATGAAGAGAATTAGTAGACATATCCACTAATATTAAGTGAATCAACTAAATAGTAGCAGCAATTGAACTGGGTACTGAAAAATTCAAAATTATTTTCAGTCCGTAGTCATATAATGCGATCAACTATATAGAGAATATTTTTAGACTTATTGTTATAGAAAAATGCTTTGCATTTTAATCAACAAAGAATATTGTGACAAAATATTTGCATCAATGTCAGAGATGCTGCCAAATTCAAATTTACTTTGATTATAATAATGAAGTTTAATGAACGTTGAAAGCTCTTGGCTATTATTGAAATGCTGAAAATTAAACATTTCTTACAGTTGAGAGGAAACAACAAAATCCAAATATGCGTTTGGTAATTCAGGTTCAACAACCTTAAGAGAATCCTGCTGCCAGAAATGCTAATGTGATTCGATGCATGATGAATGGTTATGCATGTGTGGTAGGTAGTTGTCCCTTTGCTTACTACTTGAATTATAAATTTAAATTAATTTGAATAATTCCAAAATCCGGAGTGTCCAGACAAGAATATTCAGAAAAAGAACAAATGAAGTAATCAAGTCTTGTCGGTTCAAAACTCGATAAAGATTCATAAAAAGAACTAATCTATGTAAATCGACAGAATGGTATTTTCCAAACTAGATCACACAGATGTTTTTTGGGATCAACCACCTTTCTTGTTACTCTTATATCTATATAATATACTTATGGGAGGGTATAGTATGCGGGTATACACATACTATAATTATATAGATATACTTAATGTTTAACATAATTTTTTATTTTGATTGTTACCAGTTATTTGATTTTTATTCCCACAAAATACACTGAATTCCAGGCGATACTTGAATTTTCCTTGCTTGAAAATTAGTAAAACTAGCCCGGTTCACTGTAAAAAAACTCATAGGTAAAGTGCAATTAGTTTTTGTATTGTTTGTATTTCTGGAAATATTTATTATTTAATTATATTGAATTTATTTTGTAAATGCCGAAGCTATACCTAATTAACTGTAGATTTTTCCAAAGAGATCCTTCCGTTTTTATTTAACTGAGGACCGTCTCTGGGCTGTAGTACTGCAATACCTGTTAGAACAATATTATTAGTACTTTGAATTTATTATGCATTTAATTCTATAAGTGTTTACAATTTAAGAAAAATTTGCGCAGGGGGACGGGTAGATTTTACCAAAATGCGGAAATACTTCCCTCTAAAGTGTTTATTTTTGGGAAAAAAATAGTTATTTATGTAATTAAATGTATTCTTGACTGAATTATGATCAATTAAGGCTAGCTTGACTTTCTGTGAAGTGTCAAGTCACCCTTAACTATAGAAAATTATTTAATTGAAATATTTAAAGTTAATTATGGCCAAAAATAACCCATGTACGTAACGTACCTGGCGTGGCCAAATGAAAAAATTTTTCGCAGTGTATTTACTGCGGGGTAATCCAAGAAAATCAAAAAAAATCAAAAATTAATTTTAATTCATATATTTTAAATTATTTTATTATAATTAGGGATTTCTTCGTATGTTCCTATGTTTATTTTATTGAATTATGCTTTTCCTTGCTTGTATTTAATTAAATAAAAGCAAGGGAATTTGATGAACGCAGAAAACGAGACAATTTTATCAAAAGTTGGAGTATTTTAATTTTAGTTTAGCTATAAGGTCTATTAATTTAGTTGTAGCCCAAGAAATAATTTTTCTTAGTGCTTGGCCTGGTGTGACCCACTTAAAAAATTTTTTCTTTAGCTGTAAGGAAAGAAAACAAACAGTAATTAAATATTTATTTAATTAATTTTTAATTTTATTTAATATTAATTTAGTTTAATTTAAAAAAACCGAACTCCCCGAAGTTGCCCGGTCCGAGCTGTCGCGGTCGCTACTGCGGGTGTAGAGTAGGTAACTCCTACTACCCGGAATGCCCAGTATGCCGTTATGTACTTAAAGGTACAAACCTACCCTGCTTTTGCCGGCAGGTGTTGTAGGCTGGCTGGGTTGTCACGGTCCTGTGACGATGAGTCCTGTCCCAATGTGAGGGACTGATCCAAGTGTGGATGTGAGTGTGTCTGTTACCCGGGTATGAGTGTCAGTATGTATGAGTTGCACGAATGATATCCGAATGTATGCGAGAGTGAATCGGAGGAATGAAAGTAAGTATGAGAGAACTGGAATGAATGATTAAGGATAGTTTATTGGGACTTGTAGTGTCCCCAAAGTCCCAATCCAGAATGAGTGAAGAACAAATGAATGTCTGAATGTAATTAGTATGCTTGTGTAATTAATACAATATAATAATATAGGTAGTTATAAGGTAGTGTAGGTATTAGGTTAGTTAGGGCATATAGGGTATAGTTTAGTATTAGGGATAGTGTATATAGAGTGGGAGTAAGAAGAGACGACTCGTGGCTAAGACACTGCCACGAGACAATATTTGTATTTGGTGGAAAGTGAGTCTTGGCTGGACAAGATTTACCTTCCACATTAGAGTTGGTAAGACTAAAATTCCTATAATGTCCCATAATTTTGATATGATATAATTTATATATTATGATAATAAAATAAAACTATCAGATAACAAACAAATATCCTCTCAATCTATTGGGTTGTGTAGTTGATTCGAACTGCATTATATAAATTTAGATTTGGTGTCAACGATGAAACTGTATTACTAAAATGTAGTTACCTACCTCAGGGATAAGCTGTAATTGTATGTTATAACTTACCAAACCGACTCACTATTGACTTTTGTGGTCGTCTATATTTTCTACATTTAGGACAATAGCATGACAGTTTGCAAAGAATCTATGCCACAAACTGAAAGTGGGGATTTATTGCATATGTACCTCCTTATTATACAGGAAAATGGAATATTGTAATAAAATGAAGGGTAGCTCTGCCTAGATATGTTATAGTCTATAATATTATAGTCAAATAATGAAATCAATTTATACCTCTCAACCTGATTTTATTGAGCCGTCTAAACGATAAGTTCGTACAATATCCCCAGTCTCCCTTACCTATAAAAATATGCTTTATATCTACTAATAGAAACATTGATTTTTATTGCAGGTTATCGAAATCAAAGTTCGATTGTGATGTGCAAGATTTTTTTAGGAGCCCGTCATCGTAGTGGAATTGCTCATTTTATTTTGGAAGATATCAGTAGTGGAATTTCCTTCGATGGAAACCTCTGTACTCATGTCATATACCAAAGGTTGACCATCAACTCACAAAATTGCAAAATTATCCGTGATAATGAATACTGTGAGTGCAGAAGTCAAAAAAACAATTTGTTTTCGTCTTTCTCATTCAGAAATTAGAATTTACTTTTCCGCAATAGCCTATTTGTCAGTTCAATGTCAAACTATTGTTCAAGTAAAAAAATATAAATAATAACAATCTGATTTATCCTAAAGGAAGAAATATTTGTGACTTTTATTTTAATAATATAAATGTCATGTTTGTGCAATACTCAATTATATTTCATAGTTAATTAAAAGTCAATCATGTTTGTTATGTACTTATAATTTGTATCCGTTTGAGATTGAACATAGGTTAAAGGAATTAATATTTAAGAAAAACATGATTAGAGCGATTTTCATCAATTTTTTTTCCTTTTAAGTTTTCATGAAATGGCTTAATGGTATAATTCAAACGAAGTATCCTCATCTCAAAACGTTGGTTGAAATTGAATTATCATCAGATGTAAATGATTTCTACAAAGCACTACTAAACCTACTTTCGACTAGGAATAAGCAAATAGCAATGATTTCAATGTTTCAAGAAATAATGAGGTAAGAAAGCCTTAAACATTGACCGAAATGGAAAAAAATGTTTGTTGTTTCTTAGTTTAGATTTTCTATTTCAGTGAACTCAATCTTTCAGGAGCATATTTTGGCAACAATTTTTTCATAACCTCCCCTGATGAAAATTTTGTGAACTTTGCACAGGTAATTTTTCGGATTGACGTTATCACATGTAATTGACACCAATAGATGGCAGTGAGGATACAAACTTTTCGATTTGACATTATTTCGATATGTAATGTTATTTGTTAATGTCAATAGATGTTGAAACGTGAGTTTCGAAAACACGATTTGATCTTGGTGACTGAAGTGTGGGGACGTATAACTCAAGTATTTGACCAATTTTTTAGCCATGTTACTCAAATTAGTAGAATTTTTGACATCCTTGTATTACGAGGCTGGAATTATGGCGACTTATACAACGGAAGACCAGCTCATGGGTCTCCATTATTTGCTTCAAAGTTAAATGAATTAGCTCACATTGATAAAATTTTAAATCATTTGATATTCAAACTGAAAGTTCGCCGTAGCAATATACTTCTCGGAATTACTTTCATGGGGCAACCATTTCTAATGAAGCCAGAAAATACATCAACGAATATGACGATTGAAACGATCAATATAAATGGTCCCATTCTTGGATATGGAGTTTGGCTTTATTTTGAGGTATAAACATAGCAAATTAAAAATATAACTAATAGAGAATTAATACACTCGGTTTTTAAAGCCCCCAAAGTTTCAGAGCTGAACAGACATGGCATTTTTCTTGAAAAATGAAATATTTGAAATTAATGTAATTAATGAAATTCTTGATATAAATACGATGCGCATGTGTAGACGCATACGCAATTCATTTATTTCGCGCGAAATTTATTGAAATAAATTCCATGCCATGTACTCTATTTATTTCAAATATTTCATTTTTTTAGGGAAAGTAGGAGTGAAATATTTCTAAAATTTCGCCTATTTATTTCCGAGAAATATTTCAAGTGCCATTTCTGGGGCTGAATATACAGGCATAGAAAAATGTTTATATCTGTACCTAAACATAGTGACTCTGGTTATTATAGGCCATTAAAATATTGGATTATGATTTTTGATACTTTTTGAATATTTATTACTAACTGGGTGATAAAACTACTAAACGTATTAATACTATAAGCTGCATTTTATATATTCAGTAATTACTTATAACTTAATAGAACCTCTCGCGGTCATTAAAGTCTAGTGTAGGGCATGCTAGGGTCTACACGGAAGCATTTTCAGTATTGGTCTGCACGGAAGGAACAAGTATAATTATATGAAATACTTATTTAGGTGTTTGTTAAATTACATAACAGTCCTGGGAATTTTGCCGTAGTTTTTAAGGACAATAGGACAATAACAGTCAACAGGATTAATTATTAAGCTTCCATGCAAATTGGTTATTGCCTGTAGGACAAATTTTATGGTTACAACTTACCAGTTCAGCTTAAGCCAACTGATGTTTTATGTGATTGTGTTTTTAGGTCTGCCATTCTGTATTATTTAAAAATGAATCATGGAGAATTTTTTGGGACGAAAATGCCAAAGTTCCATTTATGGAAGATGGATAAGTTTTGAAAACACTGACAGTGTATACGAGAAGGCAGTTTATGCCAATAAACTAGGACTACTTGGTGTGCTCACCGACGCTACCGAAGCAGATGACGTTAATGGAGTTTGTACTGCCACAAAGTACTCTCTACTAATCTGTCAACATTGCCCTCGCGAAGATTTTCGGGAATCTCTACTTTGTCCTGAGTTCAAAACGTATCTGAAGAACATAACCGAGGACATAAATTCAGATAGGAACTGGCAATCTGATTATGTTATGATTAATCCTTACAATCAATCTGTCACAGCCAAATCATCTGTACAAATAAATTGCACTGTGGATGGAGCTTTTAGGGAAAATATTGCCTGGTTCAAAGTAAGTTCTTAAAAACAATCAGACATTATTAGTGTACGGACGGTTTAAATGCAATACAGCGGCCACCGTAAGTGACAGAACAGTAGTAATGCTATTTCTTATTACCAGTCTTACTACTTTTCTGAACTCTTACTACACCAGTGTATTGCTTTGTATCCGTTCAAGCACATTAGATAACATTCATAGCATATGTTTAAGGAGATGTGTGGGCTTTGATTGCGATGTCAACGGAAAATTTACTACGGGAAGCACCACAATAGAAGCACAGTGAGTACAGTTAATAGATAATAGAGTTTTTTCATCGTTGGTGGTATTTATTGCTTAACTTCCTCAGAAACTTTAAATTGTTACCATCAATTTCGATTTAAAATCGTAAAAAAAGTTTGGTGCATTCTGAAACTTCATACCGTAGAACTGTTCATCCCATTTTTCTCAATAATTATTATTTCGTTTTGTTATTCTCTGAAATTCCCCACACCTCCTGACAATTTTCCTCCTTAGACCACGGATTCCATTTGTGCATACTGTCAGCATATTCAATACAGCATGTAAAATTCCAAAACCTTTTTATAACTATGGACTAAACATTTTTATAGACATCTGAAATTTATTAGGTTGACAAAACGGGGGAAGAAAAAATAATTAAACCTGGAAATGCAAATGTTCGTACACATAAGTCATTTTTAACCAATCAGTGTCTACCGTATTCCACAACCATATCTACACTAGAAATACGACATATGGGTGCCAAAAATGCAGGGAAGTATATTTGTAGAGCGGAGAAAAGTAATAAGACCAGAGAAGATTCTTATTTAAGTTGCAAAAATTGCTGGGATATCAATAATGCAGAAACTCCACAAAATTCACAATTCCAATGGGTTTGGATGTCAGTTATTGGTTTATTTACAGTTGCAATAATTGTCATGGGGCTCGTAAAATGGTTTTTCATGCAAAAAATGGTAAGCATTAGTAAGAAATAATTGAGCTATAAAATTTGAATTACTTGCAATCAGTACTCATGGCTTACATTTAGAAAAAGAATTAAAAATTATATATTTTCTAGAAAAGTGGACTAACAAGTGTGGAAATCGCTTTATTCAACAATGGATTACAGCGACATATCCATGAAAATAATGACACATTTGACTTGTGTACCAATCCAGATGAGCTGCCATATGACAAGGACACCTTCGAAATAAATGATGATGCTTACCAAATTGGTATTAAATCTCAAAATTCTATTTTGTAAAAAATAATGTGAGCTTTAAATAAATTTTTATTCGATATGTAATTGAAATTAATTTGAATGAATTTTGACTTCACAGATAGAGAAAGCATTTTGGGTAGTGGGGAGTTTGGCATCGTTTATAAAGGACGTATTCACGACAACTTGGTGGCCGTCAAGACAACGAAGCCTGGATGTGATAAGCAGTATTTAAAATCCTTGTTACAGGAATTGAAAGTTTTGATTCACATTGGAAGTCATCCAAATATTGTTAGTGTATTGGGTGCACGGACAAAAAGATTATCTCAAGGTATTATAACGCATTGTCATTTTAAACAATGTCATTTTACAAAACTGATAATGGGCTTTAATAATAATAATATAGATGATTGACATCGATATTAATAGTACATTTGTTTCAATTTTACACTTTAAATATTTAGGTTGAGATTGAGAGAAAACGTGCTTAATATTATAAATTGAATGTTTCAGGTGTTGCATACATTTTTGTTGAATATTGTGCATTAGGATCCTTAGAAGGGTTTCTAAGAATACGACGCAAGGACTTTCTACAATCTGACATCAATTCCTGTAAAGGAACTAAAAATACGTAACTAACAAATAGTCAACACTTAGTCGTTTGAATTTATAAAAAAAGTATAAACTAACAATGAATTTTAATACACTTTGAATAGCAGTTCATTAACCTGTCTAACAACTCATCAATTGGCAAAATGGTCATACCAAATTATTAATGCTTTACAACATTTGCGCCTAAGAAAGGTATAATGTATAAGGAATAAAAAGTTCATAGTTATGTACTGCAAATAGCGATTTTTGAACACTTGTGAATCAGCTAAATAATTTACCTAATTATTACAAATCATTTATCAATTGCAAGGGCAGATTCTTTAAAGGGCCTCTCGAACACGGGTCCATTAGACGTTATCTGTGTTTCATGTATGTGGTGGACTAGGAGGGATAGGAAGCTGAGAGGGATATAATGGATGTGTCATACTAGACTGATAGTGGTCATAATTACATGTTAATTACTAAACGGTAATACAGACTAATTAACTAGAGATATACTAGCACTATCGAGTCTAATTAACCTAGATTTGAAATATTATTTAAATCGGATATCCTAATCCAAAGATATTTCACAAATTCTCTTTCAAAATTTTCGCTTTTTTACAATATCTTTGGATTAGGATGTTCGATCTTAATAAGATTATTAGACTCGTATTAATCGATGGTGCTGGTATCATATCTCTAGCTACTACCGTTTAGTAATTATGATGTAATTATGATCAAATGTATCCCTCTTAGTATAGTCTGAGAAAGTCATTTTTCCCAGCCTCTTATCCTTCCCAGTCCACCACATATACATATATCGTGGTGTTATCCCCAATACACCGTCCATTCCCGTCTACCAGCCTTTCAGACACCCAAAATTAGATATTCACTGATTGCGATAGGCAAATGAAGATGTTACCATTAATCTTATAGAGTTATACCTTATAGTACTATTACTAGGAACCACACCACCAATGAGATTTCACTCATTGTAATATACCCATACAACAGTACAATGAATCTCTAAGATGTACGCATTTAAGCATTGGTTAGTGGGGGAAATTTTTTTTGGAGGGCATTTATATTAACTGGGGTTGAAACTTTAGGTCTGCTGTGATCTGCAATTATAAACAGTATAAATGTCAATAATAATCAATTAGCTATAGGATTCCATTTAAAATTAAATCAGAGCTATTTCATTTTTAATATTATTAGGATTTGTTTTTACACCTTTGGGCAAATTAGGAATAACATCATTTTTCACTTAATAACCACAATGTGTATAATATTTTTTACATCTCTACATAGATCATTCACGGAGACTTGGCTACACGTAATATATTGCTATTTGATTTCGAAACTGCAAAAATTACCGATTTTGGACTTTCCAGGAAGGTATACTGTTATAGTAATTACGTCAAAAAAAGTCAAGTGGGTGAAAAAGTTTTGTTACTGTATTATATAAATATTAATTGTCGTTAAGCTTGAATAAAACAATACGTTTCTGTAATAAAAGGAACCTCTTCCTTGGCGTTGGATGGCAATCGAAGCTCTCCGTGATATGACTTTTTCTTTCCAATCCGATGTTTGGTCACTTGGAATTACTTTGTGGGAAATATTTTCCCTTGCTGAAACTCCATATCCGGGATTATCGTACTCTTACGATTTTATAAAAGAACTGGAAAACGGACACAGAATGAATTGTCCTAAACACGCCACATCCGAAATGTAAATTACTTGACAAAACACCGTTTTCTTACCAATGATCTTTTCCATTTTGATAATTACTAAACTAGGTCTGAACATATGTAAATTTGTTTTATTTGATTTTTGCTTCTAGCTTTGACTTGATAAAGCAGTGTTGGAGTCTGCACCCAGAAGAGCGTCCAAAAATTGACGAAATTAAAAAAGAATTTTGTCCAATAATGACAAAGTTCTGCAATGAACCAAGTAGGTACACAAATGATGTCCACAGAAAATCGAAGTACTAACTCACTATTTTTTCCAAAACTGATTTCTAAGAAACGCATAAATTGCTTTAACAACATTAATTTAACTAGAAAATGTATACTTCATACTTTTGTTCAAACTGTTTTAGGCCCATATTTTTAATGACTCGACTCCCACTCTCACGCACTTTTTACGCACTTTTTTGAGAGTGAAAGGTACCTCAATACATACCTTACACTCTCAAAGAGTGGAGATTAGAGTGGGAGTGTTTATTAAAAATATGGGCCTTAATTCTTTGCCATTAAGCATTATTTATCAAAAATTATGCAGGATTTTCAGAAAACCTATCGGAATAATTTAGTTTAAAAACATTCTCTGAAAGAATGAACCCATATAAAATGTCATGAATGGAGTTAATAATTCGAACAGGATTACTAGCAGAGTTAAACTAGCCAGTGGGTAGTGGCTAGTGGGCAGGTAAATTGCGAGGTGGCTAATGAGCAAAAAAGTCAAAATTCAAAATGGGGCTAACTGATTCAGTAAAAGATTTTTGATTATCACGTGTTTTTGTTCCTTTTGCCCGTGCGGGTGGGTGCCCCTAGTGGTTGCAGCGTGTCGCCGCTGTTGCTCCAAGTGGTTGTAGCGTGTCGCCGCTGTTGCCGCAAGTGGTTGTAGCGTGTCGCCACTGTTGCCGCCAGGGGTTCTAGCGTGTCGCCACTTTTGCCGTTGTTGCCACTGTCTCCACTGTCATGCTGTTGCCGCTCACCCCCATACCTCCCAGCGGCAACAGCGAAAACAGTGGCAACACAGTAGCGCTGCCTAAATTCAGCCCCCGCGACAGATTTGGTCACGAATTAGCTAGTAATTTATCTATATTTTCAACTTTTTTTGGGAGTACTGCTGGTGTAAGCGAATGCGTAGGAATAAGTTGATGAAAACCGGTGTTTCAATGTAAATTTGCGCGGGCTTTCGATTGGTATCAACGGTTTTGTCGTGCTACTTACGGTTCTTTAGATACATAGGGCCTGAATCCCAGAGAGTTGGCAACCTGCAGGTTGCGTAAAGTAGAGTCAAAACCGTAATGCCTTTCAATGGTACAAAAATCAATCCCTATTGTCTTCGATTATGCATCAGTAGGTATGGTAAAAATTTCGCGCCGTTTTACGGCGGAAGTTGTCGGATGTATTAGTAGGTATCGGTAAATTTTCGCGCCGTTTAACGGCGGAGCTATTCATCAATGTTATAAAAAAAATATTCTCCACTTTTGCTCTATTTCCCTGTGTATTATTAGAAGCTCTTTGCTGAATCCTAGTTTGACACCCTGTACATAAATGTGTACGTTGATGATAATCAGACTATCCCTATAAACTCTATTTCGTTAACCATAGCTCATTATTTTTATTCAGCAACGACTATTACTAAGATATGACTATCTTATCTGACTTCCGGTGGTCATGGTTTATGTGAGGCGAATTTTTAGGAGTTGCCAATGATTTCACCATCCTAATTACGAATACTTGGTATGGATAAGTAATAGGAGATGCTTGAATATATTACAGTATAAATCCCTGGACAAAGTGTGTTTATGGTTCCACGTTTCCGGATCACGTTCCATAACAAACTTTAAATCAATACTAATTGGCACATAGCATAAAATGGGATACAAGTGGTATGATAAAATCGGCCAGTCTCTAATGTAGTGTTCTAGAATGCCTTCATAGCAAAATGTTAATGTTATGTTCGAAACAGTGACTCCTACTTACTTTTCCATTTTAAATGCTTAATGAATCGAATAAGTTTATTTAAACAAACTTTTTACTTTACTAAAATTTTACTGCAACTAATTTGAAAAAATGCTGTAGTTTGAGTTAATTTTAATATTTTGCTATTGCATTGTAATATATTGTTAGCCAACGACCAATAAATCTTTAACCAAATACTACCTTATGCTAGTTAATAGCACAATCCTTTGGTTGGCACTGAAACTACTAGCCAATGGCTACATGTTACATGTCTGGTCGCTCTGCTGTCAAGAATGTCATGTCAGACCAAATCTCAACTAAATGAATTATAATTGTTGCATTATTGATTCTTAAAATAATACATAATGTTTGTTCATTTTAAATGTCTTTGTATACACTGGGCTGAGTTCTCAGCATCCTCAACATTGATTGTACGTAATTGTACATTCTGATTAGCAGTACCAAGGCTGTATTTAGGGTGAGGGGCATTAAGGCAAATGTAACCACCCGAAATTCTTTGACTTTGTTTGATTTTTAGGCGATTTTTGCCTTATTTTCGGCAAAAAGAGCCTATATTTTTCGCGCTTCGCCAGATTATACCTAATACATATAGCTTTATAATGCTCTTGCCCCTCCGAAATCGGCTTCTAAATACGGTACTTACTGAGCAGTACCACTACAAATAATAATCATGGTACATTTAGGTAATCTTACTTTATAGGCTATCTATATGTCTATAGGTATTCTGGGCTATCCAAGCGATCTTCGAATATGTATAATTAATATATTTACATTAGTTTTAAAGTAGTCAAAACGGTACTCTCATATATGGGGAACAAATCTAACACGTTATTCTACATTTACTAATTGTCTTAACACATTGTGGAGCTTTAAATTATCATACAAAATCACTCTTAAATAATGCAATTCAATAGCAAATTAAATCATTGAAATGTTACATAGTAATATGCATAAAACTTAGCTAAGCACAACGACTTTTGAACACCCATTGTCGTTTTCGAGTTTAGTTCCTGGTGGACAGGGAATTTGCGCTGATAATGACGATGATTCTCTGCTTCCAGGGCAATCGGGCTCAGCATCTAGACACACGGGCGGATTATTTAGAGTCCCAACAAAAAACACTCGTTCCTTTTCGCCAGAACAAAAATCGGTGGTGTTTGTTTTATAGCATTTTCCCATTGCGTCGTTAAAATAGAAGTCGAGAGCCAAATTATCGTAGCCGTCGTTTGTTGAAGGACTCAGTGGACATGGATTTAATTCACATTCCGCTCCATTAGCTTTTCTATTAATCAACCATTCCCCTTCCTTGCAAGGGCCCTATATTGCATTTCAGAATCTGTATTGTAAAACCTTTAATGAATTTTTTTCAAAATTTTTAAAGGTAAATGTCCCTCATTTAATGATTATTTACCTGCTCAAAAGCATTGTAGCACCGTTTTTTATTTTCAAAATATAGTAAAGGTCGGCCAGCACAAGTAGTGTATTGGAAACACTTGCAAATAGCATTTTTAGGATTTTTGTCTGTGTCTTTGTATAAAAGCATAAACTGCCCACATGGACCGCGGATTGGTAAATCGTCGCCGTAATAGTATTTTTGACTGTCTTCGTGAAAGAGAAATCCAGCAAATGGATCTTGAGTGCCATCACTTTTAAAAATTATAATAAACACATTGATCTGCTTTATTGGTATGTTGATACAGTGTATTTTATTCAGATATGTAGAGTTATTGAAACTTTTAGTTTGGGAGACCTATTATACGAGTAAATAATTGCCATCAAATGGGTTTTGGATTTAGATCCAATGAGAAATCTGAAAACGGATGTTACATCTACGTTATTCAGACTATTACCTCTGCTTAGTATTTAATCATCATTGACATAAAGGTTTTGACTTGACTTGATTAACAATACATAAAAATAGGTCGTGTGGTCCGTTAAAAATTAATGTACAGATATTGAATTTATTTTACGTACTTAATTGAAATTTTATAGATGCACTTTTAGTTTGTTATTACCTTTGGTCAAGACCTTCGGCATGTGTAACTGTAGATTTCGTGAAAAGTAAAAACAAAATATTGTTAAGAACAAAAACTTTCATTTTCTTTCTTTCAATTAATTCTAAAATTTTATTTTGATTCAAAATTTCTCAATCGGATGAATACAACCGACTTATGGCTTTGTATTTTGACTGCATAAAATAAGAAGTGAAATTGCAATGCTTGCTGGTTTCGGTGGTGTATGCTAAACAATTAACTTTCAGTAACGACAATTTGCATTCTAATTAGCAAACCGTCTCATCAGTCTATATTGCTGGTCATAACTACATACTAAGTGAGCAACTTGTTACAGTTCGATAATATCACTATGTAAAAGCTTTTTGCAGCCTTCAGGATACGAACTAATAATTTAAGAAGTACCATTTCGATGCACAATGAGTTTCGCATGCAGATAGTTATAAATTATTAAAATAACTTCCCCAATCCTCTATTGCTCATCTGAATAGCAATAATTTTCAGCCTCCCTATTGTAATAGATCAATGAAAATTAACACAGGATACTTGAAATTTGACATTGACAATAAAAGAATTAATTAATCTTCCAAGGCACACCCACAACGCAGCATAATATTTTATATTGGAAATACAGTTCAAAATTTTTAATAATGAGTAAAGAGTTGGGTATTCTTTGATGGGATAACATAACATAATCAAAATTTACTTATCTGATAGAAGATCTAATAGAAACCGTTTAGTTGGGACACTATGACACGTTTACTGATACATCGTAGGAGCCGATTATGATGTTTACATTCATATACATGAAATGGGGTTAATGAAAATTCAGTGACACATAATAATACTTCGTTGAGGAACCAGTAAAAAGGAATAAAAACTTACTATAATGATTCACATATTCTAGCTTGGCATACAGATCGAATAGAAATATAGATAGATCGATACGTCAAATAGAAAACAGGCGAGAGCAAAACGATAATAGAAGGAAAGAGACCAACAAGGGTTGGATGGAATGCAAATTAATTTATACAAGTTATCCTGAAACCATATTTTGCGGTGGCTAATCTAACACTGGCTAATCAGCTTTACATTTTAATAGTCCCAGTACATTGACAAACACAAGCCAACTATTTTCTAGTGTTATTTTTGAAATGAAAATTTCAGTACAGATGAAATTCATCTTCAGCGTGCCAATTATTAGCTTTTTATTTCTAAACGTGATTGCGGAAAATGGCATTAAGGAATATAACTCACCAAAAGACGCATTTGAGTGTCAAAATTCTCAGTTACCAATCAGTAAGACAAAATTAATTTATTATTTTTACTTCCAAATTTCTATATTTATGTGTTCGTGTTCATCAGTAATACATTCAATTTAAAAATCCTAACAATAACAGACAATCGGATCTACCCGAGTTAGATGGTGATAGCAATTTAAAATCACCTACTAGGATATCCAATAATTTTGAATATTTACGACACTAATTTTGTTATACACTCTTAATATTTAGTTTGGTAGAAGTGGTATTAAATATTTCTTACTAAAGGAATAATAAATCATATCATATGCATGCTAACGGCCTGGGGTTGCGGTTGTTTTCCCAAAGAAAAATGACAGATTACTGTAGTTTAATTCAAAAAATAAATCATTGTTAAACATTTTATTGGAAACCTAATATTACTAATTGAAGTGAGCTTATAGTTAGTTAGTCCCATAGTAATCAAATGTCTTCCAATCTAACGCTTTTTCCAAGCATGTATCTAGAACTGAGTTTTGGGGGGTTAAGATTTCCAATAGATATGTCAATCATATATATCGTCCCTTAAGGATCGAAAAAGCCTGTATCCACTTTCAGATTGGTGGACGAATAAGCCTATATCCATTTTTTGTTTGGTGGACGAATAAGCCTATATCCAATTTTTGTTTGGTGGACGAAAAAGCCTTTATTCAATCTTCGTTTGGTGCAGGAAATAGCCTCTGTCATCTTAAAGTTGTCGGGGCACAGTAAGAATAAACAAGTTGACGAAATGAAGTATTTATTATTTTTATGTTGATACTTGAAATATATCAGCTAGAATGTACATAAGCATTATAAAATTTTAGCTAATCACACAATAACACAAAAACAAAACTTTTAATGACACAAATTCGTATTTTGATATTGGATAAAACTGAACTGGCTGGAAGGAAGAATAAAAGTTCAATATTTCCCCCGCCTATATTAACTATGTATCACTACGCCCCTATAACTTTACAAGCAAAGCTGCAAGAGTATAGAGGCTATTTCCTGCACCAAACGAAAATTGAATAAAGGCTTTTTCGTCCACCAAACAAAAAATGGATATAGGCTTATTCGTCCACCAAACAAAAAATGGATATAGGCTTATTCGTCCACCAATCTGAAAGTGGATAGAGGCTTTTTCGATCCTTAAGGGACGATATTCGCATTTTTTGATGGAAATATCAAAGAGTCAAAAATGGCAAATAAGCGAGAAATGTTTTGCTAGTTTGAGAAAAAGTCCCCTTTTTCTTGAATTTTTTTTTGGGGGGGGGGGGGCTTCAGTCCTGAAAGCCCAACCCTCAATATGTCCTTGATTTTTCCAATTCATGGTAGTAAATTAGGTACAGCATTCTGTTTTGACCTACTGTTATATATTGTCTGGAGATAGGACAACGATAGTTAACGTAGCTACTTCGTTTTTTAAAACTTTGTAAATTCCATTTGTACTGCCATCAACATGTCTCATGTCATCGCATTAGAGTTGGTAAGACTAAAATTCCTATAATGTCACATAATTTTGATATGATATAATTTATATATTATGATAATAAAATAAAACTATCAGATTACAAACAAATTTCCTCTCAATCTATTGGGTTGTGTAGTTGATTCGAACTCATAATATAAATTTAGATGTGGTGTCAAGGATGAAACTGTATTACTAAATAAAATGTACGTACCTACCTCAGGGATAAGCTGCAATAGCATGTTATAATTCACCAAACCGACTCACTATTGACTTTTGTAGTCGTCTATATTTTCTACATTTAGGACAATAGCATGACAGTTTGCAAAGAATATATGCCACAAACTGAAAGTGGGGATTTCTTGCATGTGTACCTGCTTATTATACAGGAAAATGGAATATTGTAATAAAACGAATTTAAACATGTTAATAATAAAGGTGCAATAGTAATTCTAAATCAACTAAAATCAGGATTTCCACAATACCCAATACTGGGTATAGTGTACGAAAAAATTGACAACCATAAAATATATTTTGTTAGTTTTGATAGTAAATAAAATAGGGTAGCTCTGCCTAGAGATGTTATAGTCTATAATAGTATAGTCAAATAATGAAATAGTCAATATCTATATTATAGTATAGTAGTATATATTGTCTATATTATAGTCAAAATTTATATCTCTCAACCTGATTTTATTGAGCCGTCTAAACGATAAGTTCGTACAATAACCCCAGACTCCCCTACCTATAAAAAGATGCTTTATATCTACTAATAGAAACATTGATTTTTATTGAAGGTTATCGAAATCACAGTTCGATTGTGATGTGCAAGATTTTTTTAGGAGCCCGTCATCGTAGTGGAATTGCTCATTTTAATTTGCAAGATATCAGTAGTGGAATTTCCTTCGATGGAAACCTCTGTACTCATGTCATATACCAAAGGTTGACCATCAACTCACAAAATGGCAAAATTATCCGTGATAATGAATACTGTGAGTGCATCAGACAGAAAACCAATTTGTTTTCCTCTTTCTCATTCAGAAATTAGAATTTACTTTTCCGCAATAGCCTATTTGTCAGTTCAATGTCAAATTATTGTACAAGTAAGAAAAATACAAATATGACAATCTGATTTATCCTAAAGGAAGAAATATTTGTGACTTCTATTTTGGTAATATAAATGTCATGTTTGTGTAATTACTCAATTACATTAGTCAACAGTCAATCCTGTTTGTTATTTACCTATATTAAGATTGAACATTATAGTAATTATAGGGTTAAAGTAATTAATATTTAAGAAAAAGCATGGAGCGATTTTCATCAATTCTTTTTCCTTTTAAGTTTTCATGAAATGGCTTAATGGTATAATTCAAACGAAGTATCCTCATCTCAAAACGTTGGTTGAAATTGAATTATCATCAGATGTAAATGATTTCTACAAAGCACTACTAAACCTACTTTCGACTAGGGATAAGCAATCAGCAATGATTTCAATGTTTCAGGAAATAATGAGGTAAGAAAGCCTTAAACATTGGCCGAAATGGAAAAAAATGTTTGTTGTTTCTTAGTTTATATTTCTATTTCAGTGAACTCAATCTTTCAGGAGCATATTTTGGCAACAATTTTTTCATAACCTCCCCTGATGAAAATTTTGTGAACTTTGCACAGGTAATTTTTCGGATTGACTTTATCACATGCAATTGGCACCATATAGATGGCAGTGAGGATACAAACTTTTCGATTTGACATTATTTCGACATGTAATGTTGTTTGTTAATGTCAATAGATGTTGAAACGTGAGTTTCGAAAACACGATTTGATGTTGGTGACTGAAGTGTGGGGACGAATAACTCAAGCATTTGATCAATTTTTTAGCCATGTTACTCAAATTAGTAGAATTTTTGACATCCTTGTATTACGAGGCTGGAATTATGGCGACTTATACAACGGAAGACCAGCTCATGGGTCTCCATTACTTGCTTCAGAGTTGAATGAATTAGCTCACATTGATAAAATTTTAAATCATTTGATATTCAAACTGAAAGTCCGCCGTAGCAATATACTTCTCGGAATTACTTTCATGGGGCAACCATTTCTAATGAAGCCAGAAACTACATCAACGAATATGACGATTGAAACGATCAACATAAATGGTCCCATTCTTGGATATGGAGTTTGGCTTTATTTTGAGGTATAAACATAGCAGATTAAAAATATAACTAGTAGAGAATTAACACTCTCGGTTTTTAAAGCACCTAAAGTTTCAGGGTTGAATTGACGGACATTAAAAAATGTGTATACCTAAACATAGTGGCTCTGGTTATTATAGACCATTAAAATATTGGATTATGATTTTTGATACTTTTGACCATTTATTAATAACTGAATGATAAAACTACTAAACGTATTAATACTGTAAGCTGCATTTTATATATGCAGCAATTACTTATAACTTAATAGAACCTTGCGCGGTCATTATAGTCATTAATGTGTAGGGCAGGGCATGCTAGGATCTACACGGAAGTATTTTCAGTATTGGTCTGCACGGAAGGAACAAGTATAATTATGTGAAATTCTTATTTTTTAGGTGTTTGTTAAATTACATTACAGTCCTGGGAATTTTGCCGTAGTTTTTAAGGACAATAGGACAATAACAGTCAACAGGATTAATTATTAAGCTTCCATACAAATTGGTTATTGCCTGTTGGAAAAATTTTGTGGTTACAACTAACCAGTTCAGCTTAAGCCATCTATTGTTTTCTGTGATTGTGATTTTAGGTCTGCCATTCTGTATTATTTAAAAATGAATCATGGAGAACTTTTTGGGACGAAAAGGCCAAAGTTCCATTTATGGAAGACGGAAAAAGATGGATAAGTTTTGAAAACGCAGACAGTGTATACGAGAAGGCAATTTATGCCAATAAACTAGGACTACTTGGTGTGCTCACCGACGCTACGGAAGCAGATGACGTTAATGGCGTTTGTACTGCCACAAAGTACTCTCTACTAAAATCTGTCAACATTGCTCTTGCAAAGAGTCAAAATTTTCGGGAATCTCTACTTTGTCCTGAGTTCAAAATGTATCTGAAGAACATAACCGAGGACATAAATTCAGATAGGAACTGGCAATCTGATTATGTTATGATTAATCCTTACAATCAATCTGTCACAGCCAAATCTACTGCAAAAATAAACTGCTCTGTGGATGGTGCTTTTTGGCAAAATTTTATCTGGATAAAAGTAATTAACCTAATAACCATAAATATAATTAGATAATTTCGTTATGCCTTCTGTATGTATATGTCTGCATACAATATATAAAATTCCACAATCTCTTTATAATTAGCGATTTAGTAAATAACATTTGATTAGGTTGATAAAAATGGGAAAGAAGATATAATTAAATCTGAAAAAGATAATATTCACATACAGCAGTCAATTTTAACTGCTGACTGTCTACCATATCAAACAACCATATCCACGCTAGAAATAAGGAATATGGGTGCTCAAAATGTAGGAAAGTATATTTGTAGAGCAGCGAAAGGCAATAAAACTATAGCAGAAGAATCTTATCTTAACTGCAAAAATTGCATTATCAATAATGAAGAAACTTTCCAAAATTCACAATTACAATGGGTTTGGATAACAATTATTGCTGCAGTTACAATTGCAATTGCAATGGGACTCGTCAAATGGTTATTAGTACTAAAAATGGTAAGGTTATATATGAGTATAAATTGATTAGAATATTCCCAAATTTGACCTATAAAATTTGAACAGAAATCAGAGGCCGGAAATCGACATTAAAAATTATATTTATTTAGAAACTTGGACTAACAAATATGGAAATCACTTTATTCAACAATGGATTACATCAAAAAACTCATGAATATAATGACACATCTGATGAGTGTGCCAATACAGATGATCTTCCGTATGATAAGGACAATTTTGAAATATATGATGACGTTTATCAAATTGGTATTAAACTTTTTATCATGAGGGTCTATATTAATTTGTAAATTATATTTTATATAATTATTGTATGTTTAAATTGGCCTTTCAATAAGTTATAATTCAGTACTGTAATTCTTCCTATCTATCGTCAGTTTATGTGTATCTGCCAGCGGTGATTACTTACCCTGGCTAAATATGATTTTTAGTATTGATCGTTTAATAATTCTGTCTAGTCAACTCTGCATCTGTGTTTAATCTATTTTAATCTGCAGAGAAAATCGCACTAACAATTAATGAATTAATTATAAAAATTCAAATTATTAATGCTAGTCACTAATCTGCCTGCCTTTTAATGCTTACGCCTCGCTTTCTTGGGGTGGTCCAAACTTGCATTCCGTCGTTCTGGTCGTACACAAGTAATAATTAATTTAAGTAATTCTAATTTAACAGACAGAGGAAGTATTTTGGGTGCTGGTCAGTTTGGCATCGTTTATAAAGGACGTATCAACGATAACTTGGTGGCCGTAAAGACAACAAAGCCTGAATGCGATAAGCAGTATTTAAAGTCGTTGTTGCAGGAATTAAAAGTTTTAATTCACATTGGGAGTCACCCGAATATTGTTAGTGTTTTGGGTGCAAGGACAAAAAAATTATCTCAAGGTAAAATACAATAACACAGGAAAAGCTAATTAGTTTTAATTAGGAACCATATTAAATAGAAAAATATTTTAATGTAAAATGGACCTGTGGTAACCTCGAGCAATTTGCTATGTTTGATACATTATGCCAGTGTATCTTTTCTTAAAATCAACCATCTAAATATTCTCCAGCTAACTCTAAATATTTCGTAGATGAATTCAGGTTATTCATTTTACTTGCACGCACTTTTTATATATTATATTTGCTGCATTTATGGAAGATTCCCGACAATTATGGTTGTCATTTAGTAATTTAGTAATGAAAGATAATGCTGTCAGAATATTAATAATTGAATGTCTTAGGTGTCGCGTATATTTTTGTTGAATACTGTGCATTGGGTTCCTTGCAAGGATTTTTAAGAAAACGGCGCAAGGACTTTGTAAAATCTGATGCAAATTCCTATGAAAGAGTTAAAAATATGTAACTACAAAATTATTAAACCCAAGCCCAGCTTAAATTTTCGAATTTATTTTGCAAAAAGCATTAAATAATAATGAAAAACTTTATATAGGATTTCCTCCAACTGTCTAACTACTTATCATCTGACTAATTGGTCATACCAACTCATTAATGCTTTACAACATTTGCGCCTAAGGAAGGTATAAAGAATAAACAATTTTTAGCTATGTGTTGGAAACAGTGAGAAAAAGTAATAAAAACGCGTTTTTTTCTTAAGGTAATTCATGGAGATTATATATATTGCTATTTGATATCGATACTGTAAAAGTAACCGACTTTGGTCTTTCGAGGAAGCTATACTGTTATAGTAACTACATTAAAAAAAAGTCAAGTGGGTCAAGTAAATCTACATAATTATAGTATTGATACTAATACAGGGTTGTGGGTCGGGTTTTTTATGGGTTGGGGTTTTTTGGGCTTTTTGGCAAAAAACCCACCCCGCTTTACTTAAACAAACCCCGGGTTTATTGGGTTTTTTACAAAACATACAAAAATGTGCACTACAGCTCCATCTAGATACGCAATACATACTAATTTTTATTCAAAAATGTAAACAAATGCAGGTGGAAACAAATATTATAGCTTCAACACTTCTACGCGTAATTAATGTATCGTAATGTGAGGACTAAAATAATATTAATTTTATGTATACTTTAGTCATTGCATTGTGAAGATTATGTTTATAATATTGTTGTACACATAATTTCAATTTATCACTTACATATTCATTACTGAAAAGCTTCAAATTAACAAAGGAATAATTTCATAAAGTCAATATAATCAGTAAAATATTATAATGCTTAATATTTCACTAGTTGTTATCAAACAGTAATAATAATAATATAGGTGTTTACAAAAATACTGCATTTGCTACGTTACAACATAATAAAATTAAACTATTTATGCTTTAATTTTTCTTTTCATTGACGTAAGTAATAGTAGTTTACACGGTTGTTGTTGTTGTCAGCTGTAGTTTCCATATATGGTATAGTATAAGCTTGTATTTATACCTATAGTTATATAAAAAACCCTTAACCCATCCGTTACGGAATTATTTTTTTTAACCTCGGATTTGATATTTCAGTACCACACTACTTTGGGGTAGAGAAACATTTTTTACATTGATCATAATATTGAAATTTGCAAAGCTCCCGAGATAATACCCGTTACCATTATGAGGAGGCTCCCATGCAAATGCCTCCCACCTCCCAGTCTCACCCACTACGACTCCTTATACTGAAGGAGAAGGAGACGGACTCACCAGTTGGTCGGGAACCCTCGTCGTCGTTAGTCAGTCAGTGTCGGGTTTTAGGGAACTTAGAGTAAATACGATCGTGTCATAATTTCGAGAATAATAAACCACTACTTTGTCTGTGTCCAAATCTCGTCGTTCTCTCTTTTGTGCAGTCATTTCACTCATCCCGATCATAAAATCTAGCAGTTTTAGGTGCATTGAGTCGAACCAGAGTCAGGAATACAAGGAAACGGGCATCTTTCAGTCTAACCCGGATTTCCCTCCTGATAAGTGGTGCCGAACCCGACTCTCTTTCACCTATTTTCGGACTTGCTAAATTTATTTTCGGTGTTGGTGTGACGGAGTACTGCGGGGCGTTGTGAGAGAGTAGTTGGGCAAAGGAAATAGTGAAGTGTGTTTTACTTTGGGCTTGGGTGTGTTCACCAAAGCAGAGGGAAGCTGAAAGAAATCGGTGCCCAGCGGACTGGAGATACAATTTTCGGAGAAATTGTGTGTGCCTGCGGGACTTACCTGTTGTCTTCTCGGAATCGAAAAACAGTGAAATTCGGAGTCTGCAACTTGGGAATTCGGACTCGCCGACAAGAAAACTTACAGCGAGGGGACATCGCTATTGTACTGGTATCGTTCCAAAAATTATTTATTTTCTCTTAGATTAACAGTAACAAATATTTCATAATTTCATTTTGTGTGCAAACACAATTTTTCTTACAAAATATTCATTTTGAGCACATTGAAGTTACAAGTATAAATTGAAGCACTACAATTTTCAAATTTTATTAGCCGTAAATTCTTACCTATTTGGTCTCATACATTCATTTTATTATATAAATTACCGAAACGGAAACATCTTTTCAAAATTTTGATTATAAGACAAGATACTGTACTTAAAAATTGTATGTGAATCTGAAATTTCAATTCGGGAACGTAAAGTATAACTACAAGCTACGAACAAAGGACGTTACGGTCAAATTAAGCATTCATGTTCTTGGTGGAGTTTATGCTAATTGCCTTTGTCATTGAGTTCTAGTGACGCTTCGGAAACGCTCAAACTTCAACGACCAATCAGCGATAGGGACCAGAGCAAGGCTATTGCACTCGAAGGACGGTGGCGTTAAATCCATACGACGGTGGTGATACACACAGATTTGGTGGTGACACTAAAAATCTGGTGGTGTTATAGTGATACGAGTGTTCTCGTACATGCTACCTTGTGCATTAAGGATATAGCTTTGTGGGCTCACAATAACTCGCGTATTGCGACTTACCTACAGAAAAGAAGAACTTAATGATACGAGTGTTCTCGTACTATGTATCGCCTGGTGCATCCAGAAGTAAGCGCGTATAGCGATTTACATTAGCGATAAGCATAGTCTAGTGAGTGTAGTTACAGTGACACGAGTGTTCTCGTATTTTATATCGCATGGTGTATCCATAATATAGCGATTTACATCGGAAAGAAGATTTGAGTAACTATTATTATAGTGATACGAGTGTTCTCGTGCCGTCAACGTGCGGGGTTAGCGTGTTGCTATATGTATATCATTATATATGCATTTCAGAGGAATACAAACAACAAGAAAACAAAGGACCTAATTTGACTGGGGAACATTTCTAATGAGCCAGAAAGTTAAAACAAGAAAAATAAACATTTTACATGCACAGCAATATATACAATTTGGGCTACCATATTACCTTAAAGGTTGAAGAAGGAAAAACTTATCAGTTCACGGAAAGCAAATTTGGATACTCGAGGACCGACTAGGGATTAAGAGGACACGGGGGTTCGACCAACTCACTTGGGGGATTGTATTATAGAAAATTTCTTGGTGAAGGGACCAGCACAGCATATTCTGGAGCTGTAGTCTAAATATTTGGATAAACAAGAATACTAACGCATGCATTATTATTAAAAATAACTTGGGGGACAACAAGTTACGGGGGACAAGCTCAGGACATACTGACAGTCTCAGAAGAAGATAAGCATCAACAGTTGAAAAATTATTATCAACTATTTACGTAGTCAACAAGGATTAAGAAGAATATTGATTAGAATAAAATGCTTGGGGGATAAACATGCACTTTTATACGACGCTAGAAGTCAGTCATCCTGCTAGACCAGCATCGCCTTTGAATATAATTGGACATTCAGATTCGAGAGTTCCTATTTCGGCGGTACTTGCAGATACAGTAAGGCTATTTCCAGAATATAGAAGCTTAATGAGCAACGACAATTATCATATACAGCTGGACCATCTTGGAAACATAAGTTTACCGAAGGTTAGATTAAGAATAAAGAAGAACAACGTTACAGTATTGCACGATTTTGTAGTATACGACTACATGAATACACCCATAGTCATCGGGAAGGATTTAATATACGGCTTGGACGAGTTTGTAACAGAATTCGGGGACGAATTGGACAGGTTTAGGGTCCGGAGAAGGGGATGTTAAATCATACCTTATGGATCATTTTACATTTATTTTACCTACAACGATACACGACCTGTACAACCGTACGAATTGAACAATTGAAGACGTTGTTAGCATACTACAAAGAATTTTAAATAAGTTGTTAATTTTTAACTTTACTACTCTGGACGAAAAATGGATTCTATTTGCGGATGCAGGGTACCTATACCTGAAGTTAGGGATAATCCTTCAGAATATTTAAAGGACTTGGAACTTTATTATAAAGCTATCGGTTTACATGAAGAATATTGGATTGACTATTTACCGTGCGTATTACGGGGAAATGACTATCATTGGTTCAAGCATGCTATAACTCAGAATTTTACGTGGGATGTCTTCAAGTCTGCCTATTTGGAAAGACATAGCTTCTACCCAAAGAAGAATCGTAAACAAAGAGAATTAACGTTTAGAAGACAAAGTATGGATGAAGATATTGGAACATTTGTGTATGACTTCATAAATTTAAATAATTTACTTTTTCCTGGGGAAACAGAAGAAGAAGCGGTAAAGAAGTGCAGAGAAGCTTTGCACCCTGATATAAAGATTTTTACCTGTGGCTTAACAGAGTACACAGTAAATGCGCTAATAGAAATAGGAGAATTTATACAGAGAAGTATAGAAGATAAAAATCGCGTATCGCGAATTGCAAACGGTGTGGTTCACCAGGCAAATAACTCTACGGAGAATGAAACAGAGGAATTCAAACGGTTATATTTGGCAACGGGAAACTCGTTTCCATTACGAAACATTCGTCATCAAGAGAAGATTTACAACAATTATTTCTGTCAACATGAGCAAATTGCAATGTACAATAGTACAGATCAAATATCATCGGAGGATACAGAAGAGTTGACTGATTTTATGCTGGGGGACGCCTTAGCACCGGAATTTTTAAACTCAAATGTACGGACTTCAGAACAATTTGAGACATCTAGTTCTACTGGAAGTAGAAACGAAACGACAGCGAATAATTCTGAAGACACTGATGCTGGGAGCCGCGGCCCATCATCATGTGAACAACTTTTATTTTTCAAGAATGATGACAACGGAGCTGAAAATAGAAAAGAATTTAATCAGTTACATTTAATGGGCGTTTCCGGAGAGGAACAGAGTGTGTGTCTCACACGAGAAAATTATGCGCAAGGAAACAAACACAAGGATCAGAATTAAGCAATTAAAACTTTATATTATGGGTCAAATTCCCGAAAAGTTTAAGATAAATATCAACAGTCAAGTTGTGGAAGAAGAAAATCGGTTCAGGACAATAAAGATAAATGTATCATTTTGGCTAACGCGAGTATTGCGAAGCCTTACTAAAGTGAAGATGTGGATTCTGTTATTTTTATTGGGATGGGCAGTGCTAATGGGGCAATGCTCAGCGCAATCAAGTGGCATTTTGAACGGGCAGGGCTCGAAAAAGTTACGTTTTCCTGGGGGAAGGAAGAACGAAAAGAGTGAATGTTATTGGGACACACTCAGTCAGCGGAAGATCGCAAGAGGACTACAATATTACTGTGGATTCAGAAAATTCAAGTACAAGTACTTGGGCCATTTTGGCATTTCGCGAAAGCAAAGAGCCTTACAGACGAAAAGGATTGATAGTTCCGAGGGAAGCAACAATCTTCAGTTTAAGAAAATTATTTTCTTTCAAGATAAACGGGTTATAAAGTCAATCATTGCTACTTAAGCCAAGAGAACTAAAAAGAGGAATGAAAGATTCAGGCATGGAAAATTTTAAAAGATAGTAAATTGTTTGAATTAAGTTAAGTAATATTCAAGAAAACCGGAACAAAAATTGAAGAATATAAATTGGAGGACGAAGAAATCTTGTGTTTCTCCATTTCAGAAGATTTAGGATCTTTAAAAAAAATTATTTTGGGAACATGCAAGAGAATTTTTAACGTTCTAACGACACTGGACATCGCCAGTTCAATTGGGAAACAAATTCCTACGTTAACGACAAATTCATTCAGTTATTGACCCATTCATTTATTTTCAATGACAATTCAAGAATGAAAATGAATTTGAAAAAGGGTTAAAATGGTTTAATATTACGTCATATACTATGTACCACTACATAGATATATTATATTTCACGTATAAGTCTCCAGCTACTACTTTCAGATTCATCATATGGTACGGGACTATATGCTGCGACAGTCGTTATTCATCAGTGCGCGAATTGCAATAGCTTTATTGCATCCATGGGCATCATGGGAATACAAACGCGTGCTTTGCGTATTGGAATGATTATATGCACACTACGACTAAAAGCTGCGATGGACATCAGAAATGACTCCAGTACATATTTCATGATCTTCAAACACAAATTGGAAGGAGAAGATCACAAGTTTTCATATGCTGGGAACGGTCATATGGAATAACACTAAATGCTGCCATAAGCACCATAAGATTCAAGTATATTAACAGCAAGTATTGATACACTATATAGTGTGTGTAACTATATATCATGAAGCTTAATAGCCATCAAACCAAATATACTTAGATATGGCGGGTTAAACACCCGCGGGTAAATTTATTCCATCGGCGGGTCACGGCGGGTTCGCGTATTAAGTGACCCAAGTCATCTCTAAGCGTCAAGATACTCGGCGGGTTTACCCAATAATTATTGTTAGGAAACCCTGAGTACCTTCTACTTACGGCGGGTTTGGCGGGTTCGGTTTAGCCGTCAAAAGATAAAATTGGTCAAAAATACCCGGTGGGGTTAACCCTTCTGGTGGTGATTACTCATTTTGGTGGTGACTACCATTTTGGTGGTGATTAACCCTTTTGGTGGTGACAGTCTGGTGGTGCGTTAACTTCAGGGTGATGATGCGTTCACTTCTCCAATGCAGTTAAACAGAATACAATGAAGTTAAACAGAGAAACGTATTCGACAAATATGGAACCACAGTCTTCATTGGTGCTATACTAACATTATGGAAGAATATAAAAATTAAAAGGGAAACCAGTGTATTTGGTGGGGATATGAAATTCCCTATGCTAAATGTGTGTTTCACATGAAGTCTCTTCGGAAGAATTCTTGAGACCAACACAGTTACATGCAATACACGACACAGGACGAAAATACCTAGGAAACAAGAAATTTTACGATGTATACCATTTCATTAATATAAGCTAGTAATATGAAAGCCAGCGCTACAGGATATCCATACTATATGAAGCTACAAAAGAAAAGTAATACAAGCAAGCATTTTCAATGGGAAACCAAGTATACACTTTATTGCACCAAGCAAGCAACAGAATAGCATCTACAGTTTAAGGAAACGCTCACATGAGACGAGTTTCGCATGCTTGGTCAAGCTATCCTTTCGAGAGAACGATTTCCCACAGATGGCACACTTGTGTACTCCAGCCTTGCCTAGATGAATATCACGGCAGCGTGAGCGGCCCTTGGTACTCACATGGTGCCCACCTATGAAAAATCAAACAACAAAATGAATTAAAATCAATATAATATATACACAATACAACTACAAAAATTTTGACAAGTTAGATGGAAAAAGGGTTACTTACCACAAAACAAACAGTTCGGTTCAGGCTTCACAACAGAGGGACCAGGCCTCTCTACAGACATCTTCGGATCAACGACAGGACTTCCCATTACACCAATGGCGGAATCAAATTTCTCCTCTTTGGGTTCGTCCACACAAGCCGGTCCATTTGGAACTGTCTTCGCCAATGTACTAATACCCAACTTACGAGCAACTTTCCACAATTGTAGACTTGGATGGGACTGAGGAGGCTGAAGCTCTACAATTGGGTTAGGTTTGGAATCGCGGACAAATTTTCTTATTAATTTGCATCGGTCACCTTCGGTCTTGCGTGCTCGCTTCTTTGCTGCAAACACGAAATAATAATTATTAATATACAGTACATTACAACAGCCAACGTATACATCTCTTTGAAGACAAACAGAAAATGACTTACCATTCGTTATCCTTTTATTGCGGCTCAACCTCATCAACTTGATGCGACACTGTAGACGTCGGATTCTTCGTTTCAACGCAGCAACGCGCGGTCCATTGACAGTATAAGCAGTCACATCGGCAGCCATCACAACATCTTTTACACGTGAAGCATTACATCCAATAGAAGCCGGGGGTACTAAATTACGGAAATACGGTATATAATAATATACTAAAATTACGGTGGAATTGCATCAGAAATGCGGGTATTGCAACTCATTAAGTGGGATTACTGAATGAATTACCTTCGGATAGCTGGGGCATCACTTTCTTCAGGTTAATAGTTCGAGAATTTTGCTCCAAAATATCCCGGAAAATTCCGAATTTGCCACCTCCAACTGAAAAACGGGTCATGTCCACCGACAAAGTGCATGGCAGAGCTTTGGCTAAAGCTGCACAAAGAGACTAAACTCGTAACTCGTAACTCGTAGACTCCTCTTCAACTTGGACAGCCGTCAATTTTTGGGCCGCATCTAATGCTTGCTTAGACGAACAAGCCGGGACATCCACATCCAGACCGGGCACATAGCTCAAATCTTTCTTGCCAGCTGAAACCAAAAATATTAGAATAAATTAATGCCTGAAAAATTTCACAAAAACTCAGCCATACTAAACACGATGGAGTAGACATGAACAAAAATAAAATGCATACCACGCTCCAGTGCCTTCTCAACTCGCAGATTTCGGGCATGTTCGGATTTTGCATCCTCCAAAAGCTGCGGGACAAAGTTATCTGGATGGGTCATCACACACATCCGATTGCGACGTTTCTCCTCTTGCTTCTTACGGGCAATGGCCTTAGTCTTCTTCGACTTAGCGCAATCCTCAATCGACGGAATAATCTTTCCACTACACGTATAACCTACACTTTGGTAGAAATGGGCGTACATAGATTTATATTTTGAGTGCCAGTCATCAGATTTTTTTTTCAAGAGATCGTCCGAACATAAGTTGTCGTCAGTATAAATCACACCGATCTCATAGAGGTGACTACCATCGAAATCGTCGAGTGAAGGCAAAACTTTTATGAGTCGGTACTTGTCACCACCAACTCTCTCAGCACCCTTAAAATGAGCCATTACAGCTAACTCAAACACTACTAAATTATCAACAACAAATATACAAAATATAAACAAAAAAATGTACACTTATTAACAGAAAGTCCACTTCAAAATTTCAAACAAATGTCCAAAAAATTCACACCAACAATAACTCACAACAAACAAATCCACAACCGCACGACAGGAGAAACACTTTTTGAATGAAGCAGAGAAATTTACTTGAACTCAACCACTTCTGGACAAAAATTTCTCCAAGGAATTCTCTACGTACCTGTCTTACCTGAGTTTATGTCAGTATACCCCAAATTAAGACTCATGTTGTATAATATGTTATAAATTTACTTTTTGCATGCTCTTACATAATAATTAGTACTAACAAACTAAAACTGTTCAATTTAATATTATTATTGTATAAAGGACACATATGTTAATATAGACAAGCTAATGTACCAAAATCAAATTAGGTAATATTTATGTAATACCATTACATTCAAACACACTGTACACACATATTACACGAAATTACACCAAAATTATTATAACATGATGTACTATGCTTTTTATATGATTGTTGTAATATTGGAAGGGAATATCATTTTATCCACTTAACCCTTCCATTCTCAACCCGTTCCACACCACAGGTTGTAGGGGACTTGTTGGGTGGGGTGATATGAGGAGGCTCCCATGCAAATGCCTCCCACCTCCCAGTCTCACCCACTACGACTCCTTATACTGAAGGAGAAGGAGACGGACTCACCAGTTGGTCGGGAACCCTCGTCGTCGTTAGTCAGTCAGTGTCGGGTTTTAGGGAACTTAGAGTAAATACGATCGTGTCATAATTTCGAGAATAATAAACCACTACTTTGTCTGTGTCCAAATCTCGTCGTTCTCTCTTTTGTGCAGTCATTTCACTCATCCCGATCATAAAATCTAGCAGTTTTAGGTGCATTGAGTCGAACCAGAGTCAGGAATACAAGGAAACGGGCATCTTTCAGTCTAACCCGGATTTCCCTCCTGATACCATATGGCAACGCTAGAAACATGTGGGGTCAAAAATAAATGTTACACAAAATGTGGAATAAATAAAATTCATGACAAATGTATTCAGAAAGAGACCAAAATATGACATTGTGTCCACATTTACGGAAAAAAACAAGCCCGGATCCAGGGGTTGGGGCCCCATCCCCCCTAAACCTGAGAAAAAGAGGAGATTTTTCCCTGGATAAGCAAAAATATTTCGCGCTTTCCGCGAATATGTCTCATTTTTGTCATAATATTTGTTTGCTCTACCCCTTCTGGATACGCACCTGGAAAGCAGCAAAGACAGATTTTATTTGATATAGGTAAATGTTTTTCCCGATGGCTTCCAAAATACCATTTTCCTGTCTCTACATGTGGGGAATGTCAATGGCAACAAACAACTTTCAGGAAAAAAATCATTTTTGACCCTGTCAGTAGTTATATGAAAAAAACCTCTTAAAAAGGAAAGCAAAATAACTTTTGAATCCCTGGACGGATTTTGATGAAACTTGGTATGGAGAACCGCCATAAGTATATCTCCAGAGGTATTTTGAAAGAGCAATAACGTTCCAGTTTTTCGATTTCAAAAGACCCGGCAGAGTTTAAAAAAGTGGGTTTTTTCGGGTTTTTACCAGAAATAAAAAGTTTTTTCGAACATCTGCTCGGTTCAAATTAAAGAGATTATCAAACTACACATTGAGGGTATATCAAGTATTTCACTGTCAATGACCCCCGCCCGGTGTCAAATGTCAAAACTTGGTATTGTGAAGAATTTCACCGTCTGAGGTATCAATCGAAAGCTAACAAGGACCCTGATGTCGCTAAAGCCATTATTTTGGCTAATAATGACCTCTAAAAGAGTTTACGGGTCATATAATGCAACCATACTTAAACATAGATGTATCTGAATACTCACAAAATTGCGACATAATTCCGAAAAAACATGCACATTTCTGCATATTAAAGACTTCCATGTGTCGTCTAACATGCTTTTGGATGTCATTCGGACATGAGAAAAGCGCAGGTAACAATTACGAATTCACAAACTAGGGTTATTAGTCACCATTAATTGTACAGTAACTCGTACTCAGAATCCAATTTAATGCATAGGCCCGTGCCCGGCCATGTGTGTACTTAATGCATGGAAGGAAATGATATTATGAATCGTCATTATATATTGAAATTTCACTTACCTCCGACCCGGATTGGCATGTTAACGTGACAAATGACATTTAACGATATGTTAGATGACAGATTGTTGCGTTTAGTATGCAGAAATGTGCATGTTTTTTCGGAATTATGTCGCAATTTTGTGAGTATTCAGATACATCTATGTTTAAGTATGGTTGCATTATATGACCCGTAAACTCTTTTAGTGGTCATTATTAGCCAAAATAATGGCTTTAGCGACATCAGGGTCCTTGTTAGCTTTCGATTGATACCTCAGACGGTGAAATTCTTCACAATACCAAGTTTTGACCTTTGACACCGGGCGGGGGTCATTGACAGTGAAATACTTGATATACCCTCAAAGTGTAGTTTGATAATCTCTTTAATTTGAACCGAGCAGATGTTCGAAAAAACTTTTTATTTCTGGTAAAAACCCGAAAAAACCCACTTTTTTAAACTCTGCCGGGTCTTTTGAAATCGAAAAACTGGAACGTTATTGCTCTTTCAAAATACCTCTGGAGATATACTTATGGCGGTTCTCCATACCAAGTTTCATCAAAATCCGTCCAGGGATTCAAAAGTTATTTTGCTTTCCTTTTTAAGAGGTTTTTTTCATATAACTACTGACAGGGTCAAAAATGATTTTTTTCCTGAAAGTTGTTTGTTGCCATTGACATTCCCCACATGTAGAGACAGGAAAATGGTATTTTGGAAGCCATCGGGAAAAACATTTACCTATATCAAATAAAATCTGTCCAAAGCATTTTACGCACAAACCGATGTCACACTTCTTCCACCTGTCAGGATTTCTTTTGACGTCATCAGCTTTCATTGTCCACCTTCTGTGCAGCGTAATATTCTAATCTGAATATTTGTAAGCTTGGTAAAACAATAGACGTCAAACTGAGGATAGCGTATTCAGTCCGTATGATAGAGTCTTGACACGAATCATCAACCTCAGTCCCTTTTTTTAACTCCAGATACAGTAAGTGGGAGGTAAATAAAATATCCACAAAGTTCATGAAAGGGCAGACAGGCCTTGGTTTGGTATTGGAGTTCATCGAGCATTCTCAGCCATGGGAGGATTTCTCTTATAATGTCATTTTAGAAATCACCCGCTGGCCAACAAAACATTCATCCGATCTCAACATAAAGTAGATATGTATACATTGTACCCGAAACCACCCACTAGTTATTAGATCACTAATAATAATACCCGCTTGAGCGATTATTAAACATTTAGGGAAATTCGAATTTTCTCAATTTAATCCAAAAATTCCGATTTTATCAGGGGAACTGGATTTAGGCAGCGGGATCTCATTGCCCCAATTGTCCAACCTATTACCTTAATTTATTTCCCTCGTTGCCCCAAGTGTTTTAAATGTACCTTTTCATCTAGGGCAACGGGGGCAACGAATTCAATAGATTAAATAAGCACATTAGAAAGCAAATGGATCAACGAGGAAAAATCTAAGGTAATAAGTTAAGTTGCCAAACTTGGGGCAACGGTGGAGAAGGCAATTGGGGCAACGTGATCGCTGTCTAAATACAGCCTAAAGGGGGTTCGGAGGTGGTAAAGATGGGTGGGGATTTGTTTATTGGTTCAATATCTGTCCAAATCCAGTGGAATCTCATTTTGCCCCAACCTCCCCACCCACCACTTAGGGGGTGGGGAGGTTCAAGACGTGACCTCCAGTCCAGATTTGATGAAACATTGGGGTCATGACTAAATATTGTAGTGTGCCTACTTATTTATGGTGCAGAGTGCCAGTTGATGCGGGTTTAGTATGCCGGGATGAAACCGTTTAGTTAATAGGTAGACTAGATGTTGATTTTCGTTTTATCTTTTATTATTCAATATTTTGTTCATTACAATAGGTAGAAGAGAAGAGTTGAGTTAAGTAAGGTAGAGAGGTGAATCGCCAATTGAAGATATGTGGAAGAGATGAGAGTTGAAGAACAGATTGAGGAATGACCTCTCGATGTAGGTTTCGAGATGGTATTTATACTAGTTTCTAACAATAGATAATTATTACTAAGTGTCTAAGAATTTATATTATAGTAATTGAATAAAGTGATAATTGAAGAATTTACAAACAAAACCATAAAAGAGTGATGGAATGTAAAAACAAAGTAATTATTTTTAATTGCTATAGATTCCACGGTACAATATACTGAGATATGGAGGTGGACTAGGCCTAACTGTCACACACAGCTTGCTGCACTATAACTGACATCATATCTTACTAGAGTATCCAAATGGTAACACTGACGCTTGCAGCGACACAGCGCTTAAAGCGTTTTTTGAATTTTGTAATTTAGTCTATTGTCGATAAATATGGATACTGAAGACTCATTGAAAACACTAACAAGGATAAAATTATTTCCCATTTTGTATCTATTAATTTTTGAAAAAAAAATTCCTTAATTTTGCAGAAGTGATTCGGATGCACAAATTCGAAATTTCATAAAAAAACGAAGAAAAGACAAAATGTGATACTTTTTTGTAAAATGTGGAAGGACATGCCTTAGGGATGATTCACAATTGGCGGCATGCATATTATTTTATGTTGTCTACAAAATAAAAATATTTGAATTCGATGTCCCTGACTGTTACCATATGGTAACCGTAGTAAGGAACGGGTTAAACCCAAAAAACCCTAAAAAGCCCAAAAAACCCGGGGTCGAGGGTTTTTTCCTAAAAAACCCGGGTTTTTCGATACCTTGTACTAATACTATATTTGATAAGATATTAAATGAGTTAAATTAAATTATAAGGAGCCCCTTCCTTGGCGTTGAATGACAATCGAGGCTCTCCGAGACATGGATTTTTCTTTCCAATCCGATATTTGGTCATTTGGTATAACATTATGGGAAATATTTTCCCTAGCTGAAACTCCCTATCCTGGAATAACTTATTCTTACGATTTTATAAAGGAACTTGAAAACAGACAAAGAACATTCCTAAACACGCCTCATCCGAAATGTATAATTACTTAACTAACAACGATTCTTTTTGCCAATATTCTATTTAAAATAATTACTATATAACACAAACTCTTTGGAACAGGATTTATTAAGCATAATATTGTTTGTTTTGGGGTTTTAGCTTTGATTTAATGAAAAAGTTTTGGATTCTGCATCCAGAAGAGCGCCCGAAAATTGAAGAAATTGAGGTTCAATTTCGTCCAATTATAGAATCATTGCGCAATGAACCAAGTACATATTTAAGTACTTAAATGATGTCTTTCGCAGAAATTCAAAGCAGAAAAGCCTAAATTTTTGTTTTCTAAAATGATTTCCAAGAAAATAAAAAAAAAAAAAAAATCATAAAATCAAAGCTTTATAGTCAAGTTACATAAGCCGAAGCTTTTCTCCAGTATCAGACTTTATAGTAGATTTATAGTTAGTTTCCCAAGTAATTTACCTATTCCGTACTTGCACCGAGCCGAATAGGGTACTTCTTGGAGTTTCCACCTAGATACGTTGTTTGTAGCGCTAGGATTTTTCAAGGCAAGGGGCTGAGTTGTTTCTTAGATGTTAGATTTAAACAGTCTGTAGTCAAGCTACAAGTCGCATACTCATCACCCATCCAAACATTGCTCAGCGGACAACGTAGCTTAACCTCAGCTTCCAGTGGAATGCTTTGGACACTTGCTACCGTGCCTTGCCTTGCCAAGCCGAACATACCTTTAATTTAACAAATTATTACACTACAATTTTCTTAAACAATTTTAAATTCTTTGCCCCAAAATATTTACTTTTTAGGCATTTCACCTATTTGTCGATAAAAACTGATGCGTGTTTGAATAATTTATTTTTCAAGCATATTCCTTAAACGAATCCACCCATTTGATGTAATGCAAAGTATTTAAATATTTTTGTATTAAAGGCCCCTTCCACACGTTTCTGGAAACGACCCAGTGCTATTCTATATTATTAGTCTTAATGAACATCCAATTTTGCTTGCTGTCGTTGTCGTCTGTGAATTAGTTACTTACATTAATTATTGATAAAACTTGATAAAACTTATGTGGGAGAGATTAAATTGAAATAACATCAATAATCAATGAATGTAATTTTCCTAATTATAAATCACGTATTTTTCATCAATTACTTGATAAAAAGCACTTGATACTTGACAATGGTTTATCGGTTATCGACTCGAGTATTGCATAAAATGATAATTTTGACCAATATATAGAGTTCTGCAATTTTAAATTACGATACATGTATTCTGTCAATTATATAAGATTAACAATCTATTACATATTATGTATTCATGCAAATAAATGTATTAAGTATGCATTCATATTTGTTAAAAAACCAAATACTAGATGAGAGCAGATTGACTTATTTACGCAATCGATGCATCTTCTCAAAGGCATTGGCCCAAATATTACATTATCTTCTGTACTTTGATCAGAGTACGTAGGCAGTACAGAGTACTGTTTTAAACTGCGCCAACATAGCAGATATTAAATAGAACGTTTTTGAACATAATCAGACAACCTATTGACGGACGTCGGGTAATTTGGTCAATTGACCACTAAACTTTGACCTGTTATTTTGTCAAAACGGCTGAGAACGGCTCGTTTGTTCTTGATATCAGGATGTATCAATATCTCTTAACTATACAATTGTGTTAATTTGTTGTTTGGGACAAGTTAGGAATTTTTTAAAACTCCAGTCATTATTTACCGTGTTATTTAAAGGAGAACACACATTTGCGTTACTTTTCTCATAGTTACCACACCACACGTAGTACCATACTTATTTCTTGAGAAATATTTTCAGACCTATTTAGCAGGTACTTTCAAATAAATTAACACTTACTGCCAAACCTGCTATACAAATTCATATTTTCATTTACAACCTGCAATACCAAGTAATGCATTTTAATAAAAACATCTACCATACAAAATTCAAATCTGTCCCTTGTTGTCGGGTGACCCTTTTTATCCATTTTGGGGTCCCTTTAGCTGTAGACATTACAAGAAATTGTCATTAATTTTGACAATTTCTTTACATTATGAAACATAATATTTATATTTTTGAAATCATCAGGGCATGAAGCGTCGAGATACAAAATGTCACGACTCTCACTTTAGTCTGAAAAATGTTTATACAAATAAAATTCCGACGTCTGTAAATTAGTTACTTACATTAATTGTTGATAAAACTTGATTAAACTTATGTGGGAGAGATTAAATTCAATTAACATCATGCAACATCAATGCATGTAATTTTCCGAATTATAAATCGTGTTTTTGACCAGTTACTTGATAATACACTTGATACTTGACAATGATTTATCGGTTATCGACTCGAGGATTGCATGAAATGATAATTTCGTGACTCCCTATAAATTTTTTGCTGATGCAATACATTCCCTATATAAAGACATCATCCTCGTAAAGAATTATTATTTTATCCAAAAACCTTCGCCCGAGTCAGCCAAAATGTTCCATTATAATATTATCCTGATTGTCCTGTTTGCATTTATTGTCTCCTCCCAGGGAATTTATTGTCCACCACACGACGTTTTGTTCCCTTGTACTTGTGACCCTAATCTCAAAACTATTACCTGTGAATACATTGGAGGTCCCTATGACATCAAAGCCCATTTTAGCCCAAGTATTTTTATCGTTAAATTCAGTTTAATAGTCAAAATTGTCTTCCAATTTCGAAGGAAATTTATTAATAACTTATCAGTGGGGTATAAATAACAAACCTCTCTTCCTCAACTATGACACTAAACCGTTAAAGCTAAATTACTCAAAATTCGTTAAGTCTTTATTGATCAGTTTTGAAGATGAATTTGAAAAATCTCTCGCGCTTCGCGCGAATTAGTATTTTCTCTTGATTTGCTTCTTCATATATGAAGTAATATGCAAGAATATTTATATCAAGATACGTAATTTCATTATTTCTGCTTCTTTTTCAACAAAAAACAGCAAATTTGTTAGCCGCGCCCAAATAATTGCGCCAAATACGGCTGTATGACATTTGTAAGCATTAAAATTTATCTATACGCGCCCGAAGGGCGTGGGTTGGTAAATGGCTATTGTTGGCCAGGATACTTAAATCCTTTGATGAAAATCTGGTAACCCTGCCACAGGGTCAGATAGGTAGGCATGTTTAACGCATGGAAGGAGGGAACTCAGTTGGTGAATGTAAGTGGTTAATCAAATAATGCTGTGTTAAAACTACTATTATACTCTGTCTGCTCTGCTTGTTCAAATAGTCTTCTTGCAGCTTGTATTTAGTCTCATTTATAATATATCTTGTGTAGATGTTCTGCATGTTTTGTATGGGCAGTTGTAGTTGTAGAAAAGTTGTAAAGAATGTTACTCTTTTTAGCACTCGGAAACTTGCGTTGAGGTATTTCACCTTCAGCTGACTTTAAGCGTAGCTCTGATCTTGATAGACAAAATTGTAAACGTGCAAGACAAGGGTGACAATATACAGTTAACAAATATATGGATGCGGGAGAATTTTTACATTAGTGGTTTTATGGTGTCGTGAGTAAATGAAAGTGAAGTATTATCTTAATTAGTAACCAGACAAGAAACGTAAGTCGTGTAAACTAATGGATTTAATTTACTGATTGGCTACTACATGTCAAATATATATGTGGGCTTTGAGAAAGTGAATTACAATCAAGAGACGGATTACCCATGTCCACAATTTACAGGTTTAAGTAATTGTACAATTATATGGATAACATTAATATTTTAAAGGAATTCCATATTATATGCCGAATCCTCTTTATATTCAACTAAAACGATATCTAAAACACTCCAAATATTTTTATAAAGAATTTAAGTTTTATTACAAGTTTTGGTAGCTAATGCCCACAATCAGCTTATTCAAATTATTATAATAGATTTACAATTACACAATTCATGATGCATTAAAACTACACTATATGTGTCTGAGAATAATGGTAGTTGCCATTAATAGTAATTTAAAGCTTAAATAAATTTAGTTTAGATATAATATAATTAATTAGTTATATCCAACATAGATATTATGATATTGTAAAACAAAATTAAATCGCTTTATATGCATGCCAGGTGTTTCGTATATACATGCTTTGATTATAATTCACATTAAACTGGGGAATAAAATAATAAATTTCAAAGAGTTTTAAATTGTTTTACTTCTATTTGCTATTTTACATAGAGAAAGACGAAAGACACGCAAATCGAGCATTATTTTTTATCGTTGTCTTACATGATGTAGTTATTGTATTTTATCGGAGTATCCCCGACAACGTTTAAGAGCCGCTATATATAGAGCATTAACCTTCGCTAGTTCTTGGAGCTTAGTTGCCTATAGATAAAAGTCAGAAGTACTACGTATGTTAGATTGCACTATGTCTACTTACTTGGTTCAATTTTGGACATATGTTCACCGCAAAGAATTATATTATACGCCACGCTTATTTTTTAATCGAAAACACACCTAAAAGTTTTAGGGTTGAAAATAAAATTCAATTTCAGCAACTCGGTCATAAACCACAACCAGGGAAACCAACAGTGTTTGTTAGATTTCAAAATAAGAATTTCAAAGACCGCAATTTGTTATCTAAAATTGAAGACCTCAATTTTCAATAACCATTTCGTAATGATTAATGGAAATAAATATTTTCAGATATCAATTATTGGAATAGGAGAAAAATTGTGGAAATGGGGTGTTAAATTTATAAAGTTGTATTAATCATTAATACCCCGTCCTCGAATATAAGGGGTAATGGTTTCAGGGTAAATAGAAAAAGGTTTTTTGTCAATAAAAAGAAGGCTTTTAGAAAATAGTCTAATGGTCTATACCAAGAAACTGGTCTAACTGGGTCAGGTCTAACTGGGTCAGGTCTAACTGGGTCAGGTCTAACTGGGTCAATAAAAAAGTACGAAAGTCAATAGATCGAGTACAAAGGGCAATACTTAGAATGATTTTATTTAGTCAATGTTAAATTATAATTATAATGTCAAATGGGAACTTTGAATGACTTTTATAGTTAGTAAAAATTATAATACTAATTCACGGTTTCACCAGAGCTTTGGTTATGCCTAGAGGTCTTCCTGGTTTTCTTTTTACGCCCTGTTTTGTAAACTGTTTAGCCCTTGCGGGAAATGTATGTCGTCTTCTCATGCTAGCAATTCCAATGATATGTTTGCACATAGTTTTTTGATAAATTGGACAGGTACATTTTGAATCCCTAAAAGACAGGGTGTTGAACATAACATGCCACATAGAAACTTTGTCCACTTCTCCCAGCGATTAGGATTTATGTAGGTGGATACCATCCTAGTTGTAGTATTTCTTCCTGTATATACCGTTTTAAAAAAAATTTCAATTGATCGGTCTTTGGGACTGTGGTCAAGTTTTCTTCTAATTGCCTTAGTATTTGCTTTGGCTTTTGTATCCCCTCTTCAAATAATTTAATTATTTCTTCTTTTGCTTCCCGAGTTAATGTTTTGGAGAAGTGAAAATGGGCTGAATCGTTCTCCCATAAGGACACAACACTCTCAAACTCTCAAATACAAGCTTCCCTTTTGATTGTACTTTTTATTGTCACTTTTCCACCTTGATTAAAACTCTGAATATAAGTTGTTTCCATTTTTAAGCAATGTTTAACTTTTTATTTGGTTTTATTTGACCCATAATGACCATTACATTGAACGATCACGATATACCATTAGCTGAATTGTCTATTCGAATTTCTATTTTTTAGTGTGACAACTTAATTTCAAATGTTCAGAAGTCAGACCTGTCATAACAACCACAACCCACTTAAATCAGTTTTATTTTTATCCTTATTAGATGGTCGCATTTGCTCCTTGTTTAGTACATAGTTCCACAATATTTTAATGGAATACTTTCCCTAACCTCATGCTAATAAGGAATACTTGGCATGAATGACGATTAGGATATATACTAGAGTATATTACAGACATTACAGTATAATTCCAAGGACAAATTAAGCGTGTTTGAAACTTAATGTCTATTCATGTTCCATAGCAAACTTTAAATCAATATTATATGACATATCATATTTTGTCAGAATCTTCAAATATGTGGGCTTACAGTGAGAAAGAAACGAATTTTACGACGGAAAATTGTAAATGCTCAGAATTTGCATTCCAGTGAGTAAATTAATTTCCAATGTAATAAATAGTAATTTTATTGCAGTAAGTAAAATTTTTAGACATTAATTCCACACAATGTTAAATAAAAATGCTATAAACCGGTTTGAATGACGAAAGATATGCAAATCGGGTTAAGAGTCGCTATATATAGAGCATTAGCATTAGCCTTCTAGAGTTCTTGGAATTTACTTGCCTATAAAAGTCAGAAGTGATAGGTATGTTACTTAGTTCAATTTTAAATGCTCACAATTTGCATTTCAGCAAGTAAATTAATTTGCCAATGTAATAAATAGTAATTTTATTGCAACAGTGAGTAAAATGTTTTGATACTAATTCCACATAATATTTATAAAAATGCCGGTTTCAACCGGTAATCAAAGTCATCAACCGGTTTTAGAAAAATTTAAAGGAATCATTAGTAGCTATAAACCTCTTAGCAAAGTTAATTTGGGGACGTTTTGCAATTCAATTAGATTAAACTAAATTTAAGCAGGATATTTCAGAAAATAAACTCTCTAAAATTTAACGTGTATTCCATACTAACACTCCTCAATTCTGAAAAGTAGCGTTTCATTTTTCAGCTTTAGCTTTCACAGTTCTTCCACTCATTCGAAGAACTCCTTCATCATCAACGCATGGAGACAGCAAAACTAATTTACTTGACTTAGGAAGTGTCTTTCCTTTCTCCAGCAACTCCAGGTCCGTTCCAAAACTTTCCCTCTGGGCTCGCTTCAGCGCTATAAATTCATCTTCTAGAATTTCCCTCAGAGTTAACCAGGAAGCAGAGTTAGTTTCTTGCTTCTTAAATTTACATTTTAAATTGCCGACGAATCTTCTTATCCAGGCAATGGATCGAGTCAGTCTCCACCAAGTCGAATTAACATTAGCTTCGGGCAAGGCTTCAGAGATTTCTATTTTCTCAGATGACACTGCTGTGACTGCATTCACGAATTCTGGCTTCAACTCCAGGTCATCAGGGTCAACTTCTCGAGAGGGTTTCTTCCCCTTGGGCCATTCCGATTCACTAAGTTGGAGAAATGCAGGACCACAGAACCAACGACTTGTAGGCGAAAAGTCAGAATCATCCAAGTCCCTAGTCGACTCATCTGCAACATTTTCGGCAGTGGGCACCCAGTTCCACTTGTCCACATCAGTCGTCTCCAGAATTTCACCAACACGGTGTGCTGCAAAGGGTTTGTACTTTCTGGCATCGGATTTCAGCCAACAAAGTACAGTGCGAGAGTCCGTCCAGTAATAAGTCACATCAATTTTAATCTCGTGTTCTTTCTTGATCGTTTCAGCAAGGCGGCTTCCAAGCAGGGCTCCTTGCAATTCCAACTGAGGAGTTGACATTGGCCGCAGAGGTGAGACTCTTGATTTTGCAGTCATAAAGACAGTCCGGATTCCATTTCCATATTTCACACGCAGGTAGGCAATAGCTGAGAAAGCTTTCTCACTGGCATCGGTAAACACATGTAGCTGTATTGACTCAGCACTGTCAATATCCGGAGAGTAGCATCTTGGTATGCGTACTGCGGTAACTCGTTTCAATTCATCCAGCCAATTCCTCCACTTCTCATTCAAACTGCCGGGCATGGAGTCATCCCCAACCGATTCCACTTCGCCAGATATCCTGCATAAGGATTTTTGCTTTGACAATGAAGTGCGTGAGGAATCCCAGTGGGTCATAAACGGACATCACGAGCTGCAACACTTCTCTCTTGGTCGGAATTCTTATACCTTCTAAGATTTCTTTCTTGACTGGATGAAACTGGCACGCAAATGTAAACGTATCTGAATTCGGATTCCATTGAAGTCCCACTACTCGTTCTGTGGGCAGCTCCGATTCTAGATTGAGATCCTTGTTATCAGTAGAACGTAAATCGGGAGGAATTGACTGTAGGACATCTCGGAAGCTACAGCTCCAATTTCTTAACTCAAATCCTCCTCAACGCTGAACTTCGATTTCTTTAATTAATTTCACTGCAGTTTCCTTGTTACCCCAGCTGTCCAGCAGATCATCCACGTAGTGTCGTTTGATTATGGCCTCAGCAGCTTTCGGAAATTCCTCACGGAATTCTTCTGCATTGCGATTCTTGCAGATCTGTGCTAGGCTTGGTGAGCAGGTAGCTCCAAATGTCATAGCAGACATTTCGTAGACATCAGGTTCTTTCTTATGGTTCATACCTCTCCAAGTAAAATGTTGAGCAGGCAAATCTTCCTTCCGAATCATCACCTGATGAAACATCTCACGAATGTCGGCGGTGAATCCGATGTTTCTCTGTCGGAACGTGTACAGAACTCCAACTAGTGAGCACAGCAAGTCGGGTCCCTTCAATAATTCGTCGTTGAGGCAAAATCCATTACTCTTGGCTGCAGCGTCAAAAACCAACCGAATTTTATCGGGCTTACTCGGTTTACTGACAGCAAAGTGTGGCAGGTACCAGGTTTTGTCACTTACGTCATTTGCTTCTTCTGGGGTGAGCTTTCGAGCGTAACCTTTACGCAAATATTCATCTATGTTCACACAATATTTCGTTGCGAACTTCGGGTTCCTGTCCATCTTTTTCTCGATAGAGTTGAGTCTCCTCCGGGCATTCTCCTTGCTTTCAGGAAGGCAAATGTCATCATTTCTCCAGAGAAGCCCCGTCTCCCAGCGTGGGCCAACACGGCGATTAGTTTTATTGATTATATCTTCTGCACGAATATCTTCTTTCGACTTCGGCAGATTCGGCAGCAACATTGCTCCGAAATTCTCCGTCTTGAATTGCTCTTTCATCAGTTGGTGCAATTCGTCATCTCGGCGGTCATCAATTAAGAGGGAAGTTGCAGTAGCACCAAAACTTTCTGTCTCGAACAATTTTTTCGTGAGTTGCAAAGACTCCAACTTATCTGAGTCTACGACTCTTAAGTGTGTGCAGATTCCATCCACTCGTCCTCTGAATTTCGTAGAGTTTCCATGTAGTACCTATCCAAGCTTGGTTCGGGTGGCTACAGAAGCATTTGCAGGGCCTTCCAGTAACTGTCGCGCTGCAATCAAACTTGCATTGTCCTGTCCAATGAGAATAGTTGGTTTCGCATTCTGCAAGGAAGCTATTGGCACATTCGATAAATACGGCCACTTTGTTCATAGTCTCTTCGTGTCAATACACTGAGCCGCTAAATCGAGGTCGGGTATAGTGCGCACATCCTTCAGACAAAAACTTTTACTTTTATCTGCTCCAACTATTGTCAATGTCACTCTCATTGAATCCAACTCTGCATGTTCAGTATTCTTCACCCAACGCATACGAAAGGGATCTTTTGGGCCATCCAGTTCAATTTTCTTTGCTACTTCAGCATCCATCATGGTAGTAGTAGAACCATCGTCTAACTTGGGTTGTTGGCTTCGACGAGGTAGGTTGTGTGCAACGTGGCGGTCCCGGTACAGCCAACTTTTACCTGTGAAAAAGTGCTCAAGATGAACGAAATTGGTCTCAACTTGTGCGGCGGGACAAGATCTACTGGAATATCGGATAGTTCTTAACCGAAAGGTCAGTGTTCTCCCGATTTCGGACACTTTTGTGATTTACCCGTGAGTTCTGAGTTAGAGAATTCCAGAGAACCTTGACTCGAGTTCCGAGATATGCAGATTACTCGCGGCGGAGCCGAAATGCATACTCTTCTGCCTGTAGGTGATATCTTCAAGACGCTAATGTGTATCTGAACTATAGATGTTATAAGACCTCATCACATAGACTGGGCAAGAAAATGCTAAGTAGGTGTTCAGACCAGCCCTAGCGACCTTGCATTCTGCCCGGAATGGGACGACAGGAACTCATTCTCGCTGGCCAACTTCAAGATAACCGTAAGTGATATACCGTAGCACGCAAAAATTAACTTCAAGCCAACTAAAGCCACAACCCAAGTCCCCCCTACTTTGTATAGTGGTGGGGTAACTACTTTGTAAATTGTTAAGATAAGCAACCAGCAGTCCGTATTACAACAAGGTTTAGTACAACTATTATTTAATATTACTATCATGTGTATACTATTTAGTACTTACTTTACTTGGGGACCTTACTGTATTGGGTATAATAAGTTAAGGCAAATACTTGGGGACATACAGAAGCAAATACTGCTGTTAGTGTAAGAGTTACTGACAGGGGTCATTATTGGGGAATAAAACCTAATCACGGGCTGCATGCCCGCTTCTAATCTGTGGTATGTATCAAACATTTTTTGGTCATCGTCTTTCCCAGCTTCCCTTAAGGTTTCTGTCAATTTCTCTTGAAGTGACAATGTGAAAAGATTTCTTAATTTCTTGTTTGTCTCCACCAAGGGCTTCAATACTATTATCATTGGCCATTCTCACTGGTATTTTACTTTGATACAAAGTGGCGATATATAAGCTGTATACAATATATTTGTAGACACGTGCCTGCTTATAATAAAATTTGCAATGGCGACCAAAATTTTGTCTCATTTAAAATACTACATTGGAAATTATGACTTCAATTTTAAAAAAATCGAAAGCTGTTGGAAGCCCGAAATTATTTTTCACCCTTAGGCATGGAGGAATAAGCATACACTATTAAAGCAAAAGTGCCAACCCGTGCCAATCCAGAGAAATCTTAATTTAAAAATGAACGATAAAATGTGAAATTTACTAGGTTGTATTTCATAGCCGGCCAAGTATAGTATCATAAAAGGCAAAAACAAAAGGAGGACCACATTAATCTTAATTTTCTTTGTGCGGAAACTCGAGATTATTTTGGATATTGACATTGATTTATTCAATGTTTAGCTTTTCAGAGTTCATGGTCATGTCCCAATGAACACAAAGCATCAATTTTGATAAAGCGAGCGTTTACACTAGTTAAATTCATGTTCATACTTAATCAGTAGTTCGAAGTTCACACCGACAAGTCAAAGTCAAGCACTCAAAACTCGCATGGGTTGCCATTGCTGAGAATCTTGTTTCTAAAATCAAGGTTTGAAGACAGTTACACCCCGTCTGCGCATACTAGTATTTATTGATATACTTCTACTGGGGTCCAACGTAACGTGAGTCACAGCACCTGCATTATTCGGAGTACCATGTGAGTACCATAATTATTTATGATTATATTTGCCACTTTGATATTTATTTATTACAACCAATGCTATTATTTGGATGATTATGTGTTACAGACAATGATAAAAGTAACATGTTGGTATGTTTTTTATGATGTACATGATGAAAGCCATAAGGTAAATAGTTTTATTGTTGGAATTATATAGAGCATTAGCCTTCTCTAGTTCTTAGAATTTACTTGCCTATAAAAGTCAGAAGTACTACGTATGTTAGATTGCACTAGGTTCAATTTTGGAAATAATATGTTCCCAGCTAAGAATTATGTTTTACGTCAGACTTATTTTTTAATCGAAAACACACCTAAAAAGTTTAAAGGTAGAAAATGAAATTCAATTTTAACTACTCCACCATAACTCACAACCAACCAACAGTGTATGTGGAAATTCACAACAAGAATTTCAATTTTTGTTATCCAAAATTCGAGACCTCAATTTTCAATACACTGGCAATTATGCTATAATATAATATAATAATATGTGACTTATACAAATTGACAATAACCATTTCTTAATAATTAATGGAAACATATTTTTAGATATCAATTATTAGAAAAGGAGAAAAATTGTGGATATATTTTATAAAGTTGTATTAAGTCAGAAAACCGCCGTCCTCGTATATAAGTTGTTTCCATTTTTAAGCAAGGTTGAACTTTTATATTTGGTTTTATTTGACCCATAATGACGATTACATTCACGATCAGGTTTTGTGGCTACACCATTAGCTGAATTTTCTATTCGAATTTCTATTTTACGGTGTGGCAACTTAATTTCAAATGTTCAAAAGTCATACCTGTCATATAACAACCCACTTATATCAGCTTTATATTTATCCTTATGAATGAATTATTTATTTATTCTCGGCGAGCCTTGGCCCATAGAATGCGAAGAAATTTACAATCTCATAATTACATAGATATCATAGAAATAGGGATTTTGTCACATGCCGACCAACTGACCTCTTCAGGGGTTAAACTTCTTACTTCCCGCATACCCCAACTTGTTAGGCACCTGGTGAGTCAGAACGTCACCACACTATCGGTTAAGATATTACACTCCGCACACATAGACCTAAAATACCCTAATTCTTATCACAATATCCCACATAACTATGATTGTATCGAATTGAATTTTGCATTTTACATTATAATAATAGGAGCAATTAATTACAATCTCGTATTATCTTATTACATTTCTAAATTATTGATAAACTTAATCCTATTCAGTGCAGTTTTGACATAATTTAACAAAATTTTTATATTATCCAAATTTTTACTGTCAAATAAAATCTATACATGCTGTGAACATCTTTTAGGTTCAGACTTTCAATTTCCCTTCTGTCGTGAATACGGCATTCAGTCAAAAGATGCCAAAAATTATTTGGCCTCTGCAAATTACACAAGTCACATAAAGAACTATCTTTAAACAAAAATGTCTTACTTTTATAGAATAACATGTCGCAGTTTACTCTTAGCTGACTTAGAAGCCTACCATCCCAGAAAGACAATTTGTGAGATTGTGGGTTATTATCAGTCACTACGTCGAATGACTGATAGTAATTATAATTATCATACTTTAATAGTGTTTCTAAATCCTCTTGTCTACTTTGGAGAACCATTCTATTACATATATTTGTATAATCAGTAAGAATAGTCATGCCTGTGTCATTCTCCCACAGATGCTCCATACCTATTTTATTTGTAAATGTTTTGCACTGGCTTACCCAATTGTAATTTATGTTTACATCCTGGTTTGCTAACCTTTTGAGTGACATAAGGCATAACTTGGCATACCTGCTATCGTCCATGGCATATACTTTTATTAAAAAACTAAATAATCTCTTTGCAACCAAGATCCACAATTTACTTCGGTTCGTTTCTAACCTTGCAACACATTTCGGTACCATCGCCTTTACACCCAGAACTTTGCGTATAAATTTAGTTTGACAAAGTTCGATCTTATCCAGATACTCCAACCCCCAAATGTGACTACAATACAGCAGTGTCGAGAGAGCAACTGAGTCATAAAGTCGAACTTTGGAGTCTAAAGTTGCGAGCCTTACCCTAGCAAAAATAGAGCATACTCCATTTTGTGCAATCGTTGCTTTCTTCTTGAAATACTCAAAAGCCTTGGAAAATTTTCCAGACGCTGAAAAAGGCACCCCAAGATAAATGTATTCATTGACTACTTCTATTGGTGATCCATTGTACGTGAACTTCAAATGTTTTTCGAGCGGTCCACCCCTTCTGAAAACGACAATTTTTGTCTTAGCAATGTTCACTTCTAGCTGCAACGCTTTAAAATAAAGCTCTAGTGTTTTTATTTTTCTCTGTAGACTCAATTTGTTATCCGCCATTACAATTGTATCGTCGGCATAAAGTAGGATGTGCAACATAAATTTGTAATTGATAGGCACTCCTCTCCACCCCTTTTTTTGGAGTTCCTCTTCCACGTCATGTATATATAGGCTAAAAAGAAGGGGCGAGAGGCAACATCCCTGCATCAGGCCCTCGGTGAGTTCTATTGGTGAAGTGACTTTCTCCGGTAGTCTTATTTGCGTTGAGGCTTGTGAATAAATTTTTTCTAAAATTCGGATAATTTTTCCCGATATTCCTAAGTGGAAAAGACGAGGCCATAAAATTTTATGACTTATACTCGGGAAAGCACGGGCGAAGTCAATAAATAAGGCGTCCACTTTCCTTGATTTTCTGGTTCCTATTTGAATTGCGGTGTTTAGGGTGAATACTTGGTCTTCGCACCCTCTGCCTTTTCTGAAACCTCCTTGTGATTCTGGCAGGACACCAGTAATATCCGCCCAGTCTTGCAATCTAGCGCAGATTGTTTTTGAGAAAAGCTTGGCAATACAATTCATTAAGGCTATTGGTCGGTAATTGGATGGCTCCTCCGGATCTCCTTTTTTAAACAGCATTACTGTGATTGATTCTGACCAATCTTTGGGGGGCTCTTCGGAATCTAAAATTGAATTGAAAATAGTAAGTAATTTTGACACTGATTCTTCCGGTAGTCCTTTGATAAACTCGTTAGCTATTTGATCTGGCCCTGCCGCCTTTTTATTAGGTAGGTTTTGCATTGCTTCTGTTAACTCTTCGATTGTAATATCAGAGATCAACACTGGGTGACCTGCGTCGTAGAATGTTGTATCTTTTACTGATCTAGGCGGTAACACATTTTTATAGAACTCAATCCATATTTATCCTTATTAGACGGTCGTATTTGTTTCTTGTTTAGTACATAGTGCCACAATATTCTAATGGAACACTTTCCCTAATCTCATGATATTTATGCGAAATCTTGACATGGATATATAGGATTAGGGTAAACTTTACTTGAGTGTATTACAGACATGACAATATAACTCCAAGGACAAAGTAAATGTGTTTGAAATTTAATGTCTAATCATGTTTTATAACAAACTTTAAATCAATACTACAACTACATGACGCATATTTTGTCAGAATCTTCTGATATGTGGGCTTACAGTGAGACAGCTTTAGATCTTGAATCCCTAAAAATTATTTTTGCTCAATTAAAAACTAAAAACAAAACTTTTTGTATACATGGTGACTTTAACCTTAGAACTCCGTCATTACGCACTAAGTTAAATAATATTCTAGAAAGTAATTCTCTGGTACAACTAGTGACAAAACCAACGAGAGGAAAGTATATTTTACACTTATTTATCACAAATAATGCTAATGTTGTAAATGAACTTAATGTAATCGAATCGCATTTTTCTGATCACAGGTCTGTTAATGTTAATCTGCATTTTGAGAAACCTCCCTTTCCTAGAAAACAAATTATTTTCAGGAAAAACAGTAACCTAGAAAATCCTACATTCTTAACTGAAATTAATGACATGAATTTACCAATGATTGAAACCATAGACGGCAAAATAGAATTACTCTTAACGAACTCAATTAAAATCATTGATAAACACGCACCACTACAAACAAAAACGATCACTGATCGTCCATACAAAAAGATACTGTCTGACAAAGCAAAGAAATTGAAAAAACTGCGCAATAGGGCCTATAACAAATACAAGCAAAATCGTACGATTGAAAAAAAACTAGTTCTAAATGGAAAACTATAAAAAAGAAACAAGCATGTACTGTAGATTCATTGAATTATGCTGCAGCAATGGTAAATATATTGTTACAGTCTTCCACGTTGTTAGAATACCTATGTACAATATACAATCAAAGTATTAGTGAAAAATATGTACCAAACTGTTTAAAATAATCCAAAATTGTACCAATTCCAAAAACCTAGTCATCTCCGGCCTATTTACATTCAAATTTTATTACTTAAACTAATTGAAAAGAGCATACGTATAAAGATATGAGTACCTACATTGAGAAAAATTATGTACTATCTGAAAATCAGTCTGGTTTCAGACCAAACATTCAACTACACATGCAATGGTAGCTCTAACGGATATTTTGTATAATAATTTAAGTGATGGTAACATTAGTATTTTAATTACACTCGATATGGCCAAAGCATTTGACAAAGTGGCCTCAAATATTATTACAAAAGTTAAACTGATATAATATCAATACGTATTGGTTTAAATCATATTTAGAGTACCGTACCCAGTACCGTTTGGTGAAGAAAATAGCCTATATCCTATATACTCATTGTATGGAGAATGCTGACTTACTAAGCAAGTGAAAATGCAAAAATTATAATGTGTAAGTTGTTCCGGATTGGTTAAACACCATTATTCCTTTTACTTATCATTATAAATTGTCGTTACCAAAGTATTGAAAAACCCGGGTTTTTAGGAAAAAACCCTCGACCCCGGGTTTTTTGGGTTTTTTATATAATTATAGGCATAAATATAAGCCTATAATATAGTATATATAGGAAAACTACAGCTGACAATAACAACAACCATGTAGTCCTAAAACTACCATTATTTACGTCTATAAAATCAAAAATTAAGGCATAAAAATTTAATTTTTAACATGTTTTAGCACAGTTAACAGTATTTTTCGTGAGCACCTATATTAATTATTGTACTGTTTGATAACAACTAGTAAAAAACTATGCATTATTATATCTAACTGATTACATTGACTTTAAGAATTTCCTTCATTAATGTAAAGCTTAAAGCAGTACAGTAATAAATATGTACCTAAGTAATTAATCCAAATTTAGTATAATTAATGTTTCCACTTATGTACCCCAAAGCATTCATTGGCGATTCGTAAGTAAAAGTTACCAATATCTTCACATTGATTAAAATATACATAAAACAAATAATATATAGACATCACGATCGTGATGTCTACATATATTTACGTAATTCACGATACGGAATTACTGCAAGTAAATATAATTAAGTATAAAAGCTCATTATTTTGTATCCACCTGATTATACATTTGTTTACATTTTTGAATAGAAATCTTACAAAATTAGTATGTTTTGCTTATAATAGATGGAACTTTAGTGCACATTATTGTATGTTTTGTAAAAAACTCAAAAAACCCAATAAACCCCGGGATTTTTAAGTTAAGCGGGGTGGGTTTTTTGCCAAAAAACCCAAAAAACCCCAACCCATAAAAAACCCGACCCACAACTCTGGTCATTACAAATTGTAGATTAGGTACACACAACAATATTTCAGTCAGGAGAATGTTTTTAGCATTCCTGCAAGCAGAATAAGAACTTAGAACATTCAAATATCTAACAATTTTCCAAATGAAGTTATTAAATTGCATTTAGTGCGTTTCAACAGTTGACAGTTTTAATGTATAGTTAACTAAATGTTATGTTGTATATATTGCAAAACGTATTGTGAACAATTATTATTTTTGGTACTCAATTCCGCTTATCATGTTCAATGCCGTCAGCAAAGTTCTTCGTTTCTCAGGTACAAGAATGCTTAGCCAAAACACACGAGTTTGCTATGAATATTTGATGATGTTCTCGATAAGAGAAATGACTATCCATCGTCCATCATCAGTGTAAAAAGCCTTCACAAGTATTTATTGGATATAGAAAGGTTTATTGATGAAGGTAAAATTAATATTTAATACTTTGGACAGTAATAATCAATGTAACAAATACTGGTGAAATCTGTAAAATGGGAATCTAATATATCCGATACCGAAATAATTATCCGCCTTCACAAGTATTTACTCCAAATAGTAAGGTTTAATGATGAAGTTAAAATGAAGGGAATTTAACCTGTATTAATTTAGGTCACAAATACTGGTGAAATATGATTTATTTGTAAAATATGAAAATCTAACGTATCTGATATCATTTTCAAAAAATGCCTTGTTTCTTTATTTCGCTATGGATTACCAAATATGATGTATATAGGAAGCTAATTAATATTCAAATTTCAATGTACAAAGAAAATAAAGCCCATAAAATTTTTTTTCTTTCGCTTTTAGAGGAAAATTGATAGATGGTTAAACCCTTTTTACACCATTTTCTACTATGGACTTTATAGACACTATAATAACTTGTCGAGTACGAATGTACCCAACATATGTGAGCTAAAGGATTTCCGTGTCCAAAGTTGTTTTCATAAATAAGCTTATAATAGGGCTTCATATACTGCATTAACAAGAGGTTCGGAAAAACTGTAACGTGAAGATCTAAAACTGACTGTCCTTTCTATCTCTACTATTTAGATATCTGTTTCTTTATTAACTGATGCTCTAAAATTTAAAACCAACTAAATATAAAAAAAAAACAATAAACATATATTATTCAATTCAGGTATTTGTAATTACTTTTCATTCAAAATAGCAAAAAATTTCGATTGGTGTGTTATTTTGGTATATGTGAACCTTAAGCAGTCAAAAATATCTATTATTTTGTGCGAATATTATAACATTATTTTCAATTAGAATCAGCCCAACCATAACAAAAAGCAGAGTAGTAGACAATGCGAAAAAAATTTCTTCCATTCTATGTTGAAATAGCAGTAAAAATAATCTTATACGGCAGGACATATTGTGAGACACATTTGTCAATATCGCTAAATTATTAACTACCATAGTTGTCTACTTCCATGAGGTGCTAAATGGTGTATGTAGTACGCGAGGTATTGAAACTAACTACAGTTGTTATTTCCTTCACGTCTCGACAGTCGGAAAGAGTATTGAGCAAAATGCATAATAAAATATATTCCACATTTTCGTGTGCATCAGTTATATTTTTTGTGATCAACAATGTGAATTGTTTTCGAAATTTGTCATTTTATAGAAATTGTGATTTCAACATGGTCACGTTCTATGAAACCGAGTGGGAGGAAGAGTTTGTTCTTTCTAACCAGAATGGCCAACCATGGACGTTGGCAACATCCGACTATAATTTAACTCTCTTCGGCAGACAGCTGAATAATCCCCGAGATCTGTCAAAAGCCTCTTGTTCTGTATATTATATTCTGTATTCTAATGGAGCCAGAATATACTTTAAAGTATCTTACTAAGCCTTTTGGGAAAGAAATAAATCGTCTCGATTCAAGATTCATAATCATTATCAAAGATGAACTGAAGGAAATGAATCCAACTTGGCAATCAAGCCTCATTCAAGATTCGGTATCTCCTCTCTTTATATTGGCAATGGAAGATGAGAACAAATATTCGGTTTACACGACGATTCTCTACAATGCTCAAGACGAGCCAATTGTATTCCATAGAATTCAAAATGAAGTGTCTGAAGAAGAATGGGAAAGAATTTGGACATCTTTAAATGGGAATCTTCAAGGCATTCAAATTGGTGGTAAGAGTGGAGAATTCTCTTTCGATGGTACTGACGATATGCCAAATTGCAAGAAATCATTCTACACGTTGAATAAAATGGATTTACAATGTCGAAGTTCAGCAAGAGCTGTTGAACTGATGGCCGACCGATTCAATTTTAGTGCAGTTTATGCTAGTCGAGAAAAATATCTAAACGAATATCGCCGATGTGGATTCATTAGATTGTTGGCAGGTAAAGTAGAACCTTATGACCTAAGTTGGTTTGAGACTTCTTTCATCCAAGAGTTTAGGGAGATAATTCCATACTACTGTGAACCAAACCCTCGATTGCTGGACACCAAGATGACAGTTCTGATCCAAAATACATTTGATGAATATTGCTGGTGGCTGATATTATCGCTATTTCCGATTTCATTTTATGCATTGGGTTTCAAAATTTCTACATTTTACAAGAAGTTTGAGTTCATTCTGGTATCTACAATAGCCGTCCTTTCGAATCAGGAAGTTCCCATTAAAGGAAGAAACATTTTGTACTTACTGATTGTATCCATGGGATTTGTAATTGCTATTCAATATGAAACGTGGATAACAAGCGAGATTATTGCACTACCAGAAAGAAAACGATTTGTGAACTTCAAAGATCTCGTGGAGAATGGATACAAGCTGTTGTTGCAGAAAGACATAAGGCGGAATTTGGACGAAGAGAGGGATAACGTGTTTGAAAAGTATAAAATCCTAGACAAGAAGAATTCGAGTGTCTTCAGAATTGATTGGCAGATTTATTTTGAGGACAAAGAAATGGAAAGACCTTTTATGTTTACCTGGAAATTAATGACTAACTTTTCCATGAAACTTTGTGATGTAATCCCGAAACAGGCGAGGGAATACTTTGTGCCCTTAATACCACCTAAAGTATCTTCAGACGGAATCTGCATGACTGTAATGGAAACAGACCTTGCTAGTCCTCTGTCTTATGAATTTCAAGATTGTTACCGATATAAATTCCGATCGTATTTTCAATTGATGGATGTTATATGGGGTGTACTGCCTCACTACAAAGTGATAGTACTGGGCGCAGGCCTCAATACGGGCCTATTGCCAACTCCCTCAACACTGGTATTGTTGTTAATTAATACCCGAGAAGCCTAAGGCTGTCATTTACGAGTCACTGTCGTGGGACTGTTATCGGAAGTCTACTAGCCCAACAAAGACAGGTTATCCAAAGCTACTCTACGTACACAGGACATACGAGGTATCAATAGGACGGCCCTTGTAATTGCGGGTTCGTGCTTAACCTTTGTCTTAATTCCACATTGACAACTCAAACACTCGCCTTTAAACAGCCCTCGGCCATTTCACCCAGCCAAAGAATCGTACTGGCAGTGGAAGCACACATTGATTAGTCAGACGACTGAGTACTCCACCAAGCCAACGTGGCTGGGTTCAATTGATGGAGGAAAGAGGTCTTTTGAATAATTTTAAGCAAGAAGATGATTTCGTGTATAATTTACCAGATATAATATCCCTTGCAAAACAAAAGCATAAAGATTCGCAGGTTGGCCCTGTAACTCTGTCCATGAAGGTTCACACTATTTTCTTCGTCTCTGGATATTTCCTACTTTGCTGTTTCTTAACGATGATTTTCGAACGTTTGTGGCACCGTATATCAATGTTAAAGAATCTATTCTTATGCATTTTTGTCAGACTAAAAAGCTTCACTAATACTTCTCAAAGTCCAGTTCAGGTGTTTGTTGCTCCAGCCACTGATGTTGCCAATGCAAGATAATCCATACCTTTAAAACTAGTAATTATTATATTTTAGATACTAGTGGCCTTGTAATACGTCACAACACAACAGATTTTAAAATTAACAGTTCTTGACTAGATAATAAATAGCAGAGTAAGTATTTCTGTTGGTAGGCATAAAGTCAGAACTGTATAAGTTATATATATATAGAGAAGATCGTATATGTATAGATTTATGTAAGTAATATTATAAATTACACAATTTAAATCCGTAATCGAAATATCGAAATTTTGATGTTTTAAAATACATTTGTATGCGGTTTGAAAGGTATATTACCACTGATTCAGTTTATTTCAATAGTGGTAGTGGCACAAAATGTTTAAATTGTGCGTTAAAACTATCCTGCTAAATCATGAATAGTGTTATGGACCTTTTCATTTTGTTGAAATTTTTAAATGATAGCTCATACAATTATCGCAGATGGAAATTGTTGAAGTTAACAGCATGGCAGGGAAAAGTTTGTAGTGTAAATGATAAAAATGAAACCCAGTAACAAATTGACAGTAGTTTTATTTCCATTTCAACATTAAGGACACGGTGCAGTATATGGAAACACATATTTAACGTAAGAAAGGATACCAATTTTTCATTTTAGAGTAATTTGAAGAGAAAAAAACAAGAAATAAAAGTTTTGAAGATTAAAGATTTAACATCTCCATCCTCATACTCCACCCTCAAATGTAAACCCATCCTCCTATCAATCCGGCTCCCCAACTTCGTCTCCAACCTCCACCTCGTATGACCACCATCTGCAAGAAGAATGGATACACACCTTCGAGTTTTTTGGCATCTATTGGATTAATCGCTGGTTCTATAGACCATTTAGGGCAGATAATTTTTGTTCATCAACAGTACCCGCCACCGCATATAGTGAACGGCGGATGAAGCAGAATGTGGTTGTAAGTCCTTCTCCGTCGTTGGATTATCATGCGAATTCATGGTGATTGCACTAATTCCAAGGTCAGCATCATTAGACTGAAGTGACCTGAAGATTGGTCTTAGTTTGTGTACCGCGGGTCCGCAGGGTATCCAGAAAAATAAAGAAATTTTTGTCTACAAACGCAAAAATCGCTAAACGTTTTCAGTGCCCCGCCCCGAAATTCCATTATGTACTATTGTTTAGAAATATATACATTATTAGAATTGGTAATTATAAACCATAAAATATTAGATTATGAATATTGTTATCGCACTTTTTAAAATTATGCTGATGTTTATCACTGCAGTTAAATGGTTAACTGACTCAATCATTGATTATTTTTTGCTTATAAAAGCTAAACATTTACAGTATTGCCATATCTTTCACAGCATCCTAAACTTTCAAAATTGAAAATGGAGCTCAAAAATTATCGTTTCAATGTGTGCGTCTTCGTTTTAACGTTAGCAATCGTAATTGCCTTTACAGGATCAGGTAACCGTTTTTAAAATTGATTCACGTTTATTCTAAAAAATGCTGAGTTTACTTAATTTGAGTTGAATTTAATTTTAACGAATTAATCTTTAGAAGCAAAAACCTTTTCCCAAAGTGACAGAGAGATGTTGAAAGAAAATGCCAATACAATAGGTTAAAAAACTATTAATGCGTATCCCGTATATGCCAGTTATAATAAAATTAATAAATATTAATTCTTTTAATAAATAAAGTATCAAAATTTTTCATGCAATATAACTAAGCTCATGTGTACACAATTCCTTTTTTAAGCTATTATTATCACCACAATAACGATACTTTATCGTGAAAAAGCTTTTAATGGTAACAAACGGATTCCAAGCACGTTTAGTTGTACTGTCTTAGCTTTTATTAAAGAAATAACCTTTTTTAAATGAAAATGGAATATTTTACCATAAAGGTAAACCACTGTCAACTTTTCTGTAGGCGAGTGGAGCGATCAGTGAACAAAATACCATTTACCACTTGCCAGTGGTAAGTGGGTTTTAATGGTATTTAACGTTAAATACCACTGCCTAAACAGAGTTCTATTTTAGCCGGCTTTTTTACATTTTGCCCAGCGAAGAACACAAATCGCCTTTATTTGCCAATTGAGAAATTAATTGCAATTAAATTGGTGCATTTATATAAATATTAATTTTAAATGCCTATACTAATTGCATTTTTAGTTTGAGTAACATTGGTTTTATAACTTTTATTGAACAATCAAATAAATAGGATTAACTTGCAGGGGCTAATTTTAAATATTTCATAGAAAATATTATTATGGCATTTTTGTTAATACGTCTATTGTGTATCTGTTCTAATCAATCGCTAAAACTTACCATTAAGTGTGTTTTTACCAAAAGTGCATTTTTACCACTGCACTGTTATGGTAAAGAAACCAAAAAAGTGGTAAGTTTTGTTCACTGGGAGCGATATAATTTTAAAGTCATTCCTGTCATTACAAAGGATTTAAACGGGTTTTATAATTAGGTATATTTTCCAGCATTTAGTTTTAGTAGGTCAGATGGCAGTATACAATAGAATAAATTTTTCTTATACCAACTACAAATACATGATAATAATAATATGGACTAAGGTGTAGCTATTATGGATAGAGTAAGGATCATAAGATAGTTGAATACATTGCAATATAATCCAATAGCATTCCAAGGGTAAGGTAAGTGTGTTTGTAGCTTAATGTCCGTCATGTTTCTTAGGAAATTTTAAATCAATACTATACTTAGTAGTCTATTGGTAAGAATCATATACTTGGAGGCCATAATATAAGTTCGGTAGAAATACATGTTACGGAAAGTTCTTACTGCTCAGACTTATTATATTAGTTTGTAAATTACTTCAATTGTAAACTAATTATTTTTCAAATTAAGGTTAAAATTAAAGGTTTTGTTAAAAAATTAAATTAATTGTCCACCGGTTTTAATAATTTCGTATATGAGCACAATGATGAATGTAATTTGTTTTCCGTTGATTTTAATCGTAGACTTATCTTTGGGATGGAAACTGTCAAAAGTAATGCAAATGGAAGAATCCTGCTATGTCAATCTGATTTGGCAGAAGAGGCCTTCGACTCCAATGGAAGAATCATTAGCCCAACAAGTACAAGCGATTAGTACTCCTAACGTTATTACTGAACTAAACTTCACAGGGAAGGGAGACTACTGTAAAGCAAGTATTTTTACTTTTCAACGAGGACGAAGTGCGAAACTTTGTGAAAAGGTTTACAAAAAACATAACCTGGGCATAACTCTGCCACGAACATTGACTCGCTTTAACTGCATTGTAACCACAGTGATGAATTTTGATCCGAGATTTTTCAAGAATACGGCGCTAATGTTCCACATCAGTGAAATGTCAAATAAGGAGGAATTACTAGTCCCTCATTTGCAAATACACTCCGATAAATGGTATATCTTTGGGGAACATTCTTCTGTGTACGTCATCATGCAAAGAAATATTATCGAGTCTGCGATAACAACTTCGGATTAATTTTTTGATACGGCAGGAACATTTTTTAAAGACCCAAACAATGTATTACATATTTTTATCGAAATCCTGGTTTCTGTTATCCTCGCCGGATGAATATGAACTAGTGACGTTCTTCGTTTGCCCACGTCAGTTCGGAAGGATTTACCTAGATTCAGATTTAGCTACAATTTAGTTTTGTTATGTTTACAAAATGCTAGTAATGGCACATCACTTCGAAAAAGGGCTACTAAAATATTTTTGAGCTACACAAGAACATTTGCTTTGAAACTTATGGACAAAGATTATGGGCGAATGACTGGGGTAGTTGAATTCACGAAAGCTAAATACTGTGGAAAGCCGGTAGCAAATGCATATTTTACTAATTATTTTTTCACAGGAGGGAAAAGCCTTTCTCTTCCGATCGCTTCAGTAATTTTCGAATTCCACTATTTCAGTATCGGACAGAATGTTGACCCATAATTATTGTATTAACAAAGGAAATATCCCAAAGGACTCCTACCATGTTGTTTTCTATTTTCAATTTACCAATGTGAATGAATTAGGTCGCAGTTTTGGCTGTTTAAAACCAACTAGGCGGTCACAGGACCCAGGTCCTGTAGTACATGGGGCTAGTGCCTCTACAAACAATTTTGTAAGAATTATGGTTTCTAGTAGGCCAATTACACCGAAATTCAATTGGGTTCATCACTAATATAATGTACCGGTCACAGGACCCAAGTTCTGTTATGATGTTCTGATGGGTAGAATGTATTTCAGATACATAGATTTTTATGTTAATTCAAATTGACCTTTTTATGTTTTCTCATTAGGTGGGCCAGTGCCTGAAAAGAAACAGATTTTACGTTACATTGATATGGTCAAACAATATTCCAAAACTTCGCCTTAGTACGCACTCGTTAGAAGTCCACGTTAAAATGGGCCAATGTTGTTCCGAAAATGTTATTATTAACATTATAAAGAGTCAAGCTAACATTAAAATAATGTAGCTTGATTTTTAAAATAACAGTTTAATCACTGTCAAGTACATTTCACATAAATTCATGTGAAATTAACATTTTTAAACTATAATACAAGTTACAGTTTTCGTAATGTTAATGATAACATTATATCCCGTCAAAATAACGAAATACAATGTTAATCAAAATCCATGCAAATGAAATACAGCTAAGTGGCCCCATTTCCCTCAATATTTTTCATAAAAATTAGTTTTGAAAATTTTTACTTTACATACTATTAGTATGTGAGTGTGAAAGATATTATGTTTCTACTCCCAATATTACTTTCATTTATTATTTGTCAAACCTTTATTGAAATGAGGGAATGAAACCTGAAACCTGAAAAAAACCCGGGTTTTTGGGTAGCAAATAGCAAAAACCCAGGGTTTTTGCTCAAAAACCCAAAACCCGAAACATAACGAAAACAAAAAACCCATGGGTTTTTCATGCCCTGATTGAAATAGTTAATTACGTCTTAACACAATTTTCCATTTAGGGTTTATTGGCTAAACTAGAGAGCTAGTCCGTTCCATCAAATTGTAGGTTTATCTTGCCAGTCCATTATAAATCTTAATCTTAAGACATTTAACTTTTAGCAAATTTAAATGACTCAAAAGCACAATGAAAATTTGAAAATGACCCCCAAATATACTATTTCTTGGAAGCCGAAAAAATATTGACTGCATCACGTAGACAAACTAGCCAATGAAATCTTATATGACATCGATAAAAATGGCAAAAAAGAATTTCTAAAAGCTAGAAGAATGATCATAGTCTTATATTTTAGCAATTAATTTAAAATTTATTTAAGATTTAGTCCTAGAAGAGCAGAAACATTATATTCAATTTCTACCAGCAATCTACCCACACGATATAATAATTTTATCAAATGATCTAATTATTCTACATCTAACATCAGACTATTAATATTAGGTAGTATGCCGTCGGTGGTAGCCGTAGCGTATTTAGGATGCGCATAGTCGTGGTTCTGAAATGTCAAATAGAGTATACAACATGCCAACAGAACCAGCTGGATAAGTGAGACTTCTATTTTCGTTTCCGGAATAAATTCACAGGTATAAATTGAAATTTCTTGCATTAAATGCTAATCACATTAATGGAATAAAAATTTTAATCGAAATTTTGTTGACGGCATTAAAATAGATGAAACATTCACCATTTTTAAATAAAAATTTGGAAGTGTTTGTTTGGGACAAGTTAGGAATTTTTTAAAACTCCAGTCATTATTTACCGTGTTATATAAATGAGAACACACATTTTCGTTACTTTTCCCATAGTTACCACACCACATGTAGTGACATACTTATTTCTTGAGAAATATTTTCAGACCTATTTAGCAGGCATTTTCAAATAAATTAACACTTACTGCCAAACCTGCTATACAAATTCATATTTTAAGTCACAACCGGCAATACCAAGTAATGCATTTTAATAAAAACATCTACCATACAAAATTCAAATCTATCCCTTGTTGTCGGGTGACCCTTTTTATCCATTTTGGGGTCCCTTTAGCTGTATACATTACAAGAAATTGTCATTAATTTTGACAATTTCTTTACATTATGAAACATAATATTCATATTTTTGAAATCATCAGGGCATGAAACGTCGAGATACAAAATGTCACGACTCTCACTTTAGTCTGAAAAAATGTTTTTATACAAATAAAATTCCGACGTCTGTGAATTAGTTACTTACATTAATTATTGATAAAACTTAATTAAACTTATGTAGGAGAGATTAAACTGAATTAACATCAACATCAATGCATGTAATTTTCCGAATTATAAATCGTGTTTTTGACCAGTTACTTGATAATACACTTGATACTTGACAATGATTTATCGGTTATCGACTCGAGGATTGCATTAAATGATAATTTCGTGACTCCCTATAAATTTTTTGCTGATGCAATACATTCTCTATATAAAGACATCATTCTCGTAAAGAATTATTATTTTATCCATAAACCTTCGCCCGAGTCAGCCAAAATGTTCCGTTATAATATTATCCTGATTGTCCTGTTTGCATTTATTGTCTCCTCCCAGGGAAGGTGTCCACCATACGACGTTTTGTTGCCGTGTACTTGTGAACCTGCTCACCAAATTATTACCTGTCAATACATTGGAGGTCTCTTTGACATCAAAGCCCATTTTGACCACGTTAGTTCATTCGTCGGTCCCGAAGTGGTTTATAATGAATTGTATATCCATTCAAGTCCTGGCATCGTCGAGATTCCTGCAGGCGCTTTCGCGTCCCTTAAATTCGTGCTTTTGGTTTTCGAGTTTAATGAAAACCTGGAATACATTCACCCAGATTCATTCAACGGCTCTTATGCGGTGACAAGGTTTATAAGTTTTTACGAAACTAACCTTCGTAATGACCCAATGATGCCTAATGAGCGCGACATTTTTGACTGGCTCAACAAGTTCACCCAAATAGAAACAATCTGGATATGGCGCACCAAAATCTCGAAAATTCCACACGAAGCATTCGGGCATCTTCCTCTACTGACGGAGTTAGTCCTATCAGAAAACAGGATCACAAGCGTCGGGGTAAATGCATTTTCTCGATTGCCCCAACTAACTCAAGTAAGGCTCGACGGTAATCTAATGTGGGCCCAAGGAATTTCGTCGCTCGCCTTCGAGGGAGTCACCACTTTAGAGCTCGTAACGATATATCTCAATCAAATGTATTGGGTGGACGAGGTTAGCATCAAGCCTCTATTAGATAAAACGAAAAAACTCTATACTACTGGGGTCAAATGTGATGAAAATGGAACTAATTGCGGCAGTGAATTGTTGGTTTGTGACCATCGGGCTGATTGGATTTGTGCCAACGTCAGCGGTTACCAGCCGAAATTACTTGGTTTTAACTGTAGGGAGAAGGAAAAATACCTGAACGTTTGGGAATATTGTGAAGACAGATTAAACAGCGGTAAATAATTATATTTGTCAATAAAGACAGTATCTAAATTACAAATTTCAGTCGGATTATATTTTGGACATTTTAAGAATTACAAAGGCAATATTAATGCACAACCATACCGAAAAAATTAACAAATTAAATGTGTTTCCTAAAATGTGGTACATAAAGAATTTACAGTGTCTGGTAGATGCTATAATTTATTCAAACAGTTTTAATATGTATTTTACTCATTGAGCACACTTTTATCTGCTAATCATTACATTGTGTTTGCATTTTATCCATCATTTCTACTTTTACATAGTTGATTATACCTTGCAATCAAGCACGCATCCAGTAGGTAGGGAGGAGGTACGCCCCACCCTTACCCTAAATCTGAGAAAAGAAGTTATTTCCCAAAAATTTTTCGTGCTCAGAGCTATGATGTCTTATTTTTGTCATTATTTTTGGCTGCACCCATCTTAAATTTGTAGACACGTGCCTGCATATAATAAAATTTGCAATGGCGACCAAAATTTTGTCTCATTTAAAATACTACTTTGGAAATTATGACTTCAGTTTTAGAAAAATCGAAAGCTGTCGGAAGCTCGAAATTATTTTTCACCCTTAATCCTAACGCGAAGGAATAAGCATACTATTAAAGCAAAAAGTGCCAAACCGTGCCAATCCAGAGAAATCTTAATTTAAAAATGAACGATAAAATGTGATATCCGGCCAAGCATCTACAATGACTATAGTATCTACCGTATAGTAGCCTTCTATCTTGGTTGGAATGATCAATTAGAAATATTGGCATCATATTATTGTCACAAAAAGAACTGCTCTGAAAATTTACCAGAAAAATGCTAAACATATTATAATCAAAAGTACTATGGACATAGAATTTATTTCCATAATGAAGACCGAGGCGTAGTCGAAGGTGCTATGTATTTGTACTGGACCAGAAATATGTTTTCATTGCAAAGTTAGATTGCAGACATTCTACGGTCGTACAAGAGCATCGGATTTTCTAAAATGGCTAATATGATGATCAGTATAAATAAAGTCCTCCGGGGTAGGTAGAAACAAGAAAATGTTAAAAATCTGACTTTTGCTACATCCGAGATATATATTATTTTATAAAGGAACTTGAAAACGGACACAGAATGAACATTCCTAAGCACGCCTCATCCGAAATGTATAATTACTTAGCTAGCAAATATTCTTTTTGCCCATATGCCATTTAAAATAATTACTATATAACACAAACTCTTTGGAACAAGATTTATTTATCACATTTTTTGATTTGGGTTGATAGCTTTGATTTCAGAGTTCCGTTTTAGCCGGCTTTTTTACATTTTGCCCACCCACCCGGGCAAAAGGGGCAATTGGGGCAAAAGGGGTAAAAAGTCTAAATCGTAGTTCATCTACCAAAGTAGATGTCGCATCGATGCCTCTTCGTTTATACGTACCTAAAAATAGGCTTACTAGAATATTATTAACTCCGATTTTCAACGACAAACTGTTAGTTTACTTGCATGAGTTATGTTTGCAATTTTTTGTGCTATTTTTAAAACCTTAATTTTACTTTTGCCCCTTTTGCCCACTAGCCACCTGACATTTTGCCCGCCCACTAGCCACTTTTACCCCCTAGCCACCTAGCCACTACCCACCGGCTAGTTGAACTCTGTTTGATTTAATGAAAAAGTGTTGGATTCTGCATCCAGAAGAGCGCCCGAAAATTGAAGAAATTGAGGTTCAATTTTGTCCAATTATAGAATCATTGTGCAATGAACCAAGTACATATTTAAGTACTTAAATGATGTCATTCGCAGAAATTAAAACCAGAAGCCTTCAATTTCTGTTTTCTAAAATGATTTCCAAGAAACCGATAAATTTCTTTTACACAACTTTAATTTAGCAAATTATTGCACCACAATTTTCTTAAACCATTTTAAATTCTTTGCTCTATTGACCTAAAGTAATTTACTTTTTGGCCATTTCACCTAAAACGGATGCGTGTTTGAATAATTAATTTTTCAAGCACATTCCTTAAATTAATCCACCCATTTGATGTAGTGCAAAGTATATAAATATATGTAAAGTATCTAATACAGAAATCAGATACGCAGAAAATTTTTGTATGTACGGCCCCTTCCACACGTTTCTGGAAACGACCCAGTGCTATTCTATGTGATTAGTCGTAATGAACATCCAATTTAGCTTGCTGGAGTTCATCTGATTTCTAACATTGTAACTACATTAATTGAATATCAGATTTATTACAGCAAACACAAAATCAATAAACATAACATGTACACCTTTTAAAAAAAATGAAGCTCTTTTTTTGCTTTTAATACTTGTACATTTACTAATGGCAATTAATGTCATAATGGGCAAATTGCCAAACCAAAAAATAAAAACGCAAAAAAGATCTTATTTAGCTCCCTGATTTAAATGGACAGATATAATTTTCTGTTGTAAGTGGTAGACAGTATTGAATATTTTATAGCTGGGTATACTTATCTGTACCTAAACACTTCAAATGTGGTAGACAGGTATTTATTTTCAGATGAATTCTAGGAATAATTTGTTAGTTTAATGTTCCAAAGATAGTATCAATCCTAAAAATTTTCTTCAATAATTGTATATCACTTACACTTAATATAAATCCCTTACCTCGACTATTCATGCACAATTTTATTTAAAATGCTAAAATAAGACTTGGAATCAAAAGTTTAAAAAAGTGGTTCAGCTAAATATTTCTTTATAGTATCATAAGACTGTACAAACAAAATCGACGTTGTTTTAACTTCAATTTATTGCATTTAACCCTCCCTTCCTATTCTGATTTCAAAAATATTTTCAAAACAGTCCATAAAATATTTTCAGTTCTTGATTAAATTTTGAGGGAATGCCCCGTCACATGCATGCATGTTAATAATAATATGAAACCATTTTCTAATATTATGTTGTCGGGAGACCTTTTATATCGACTTTTGGGTGCCTTAAGCTGTAGACATTACAACAAATTTCAAATGGTCATTAATTTGTAAAAGACATACGTATTTATATTTTTGAAATCCTCAGGGCATGAAACGTCGAGATACAATACCATCAAATAACGTCAATATGTTAAGTACAAGCTTCTGCCAGATATTTGACGAATGTTGCCGTCCTTGACATTATAATGCAATGCTTTTCCTTGTCAACTCGAATCGCCTCGCCGTCACCTCCAATGTTTTTCTATTTAGATTTCACACTGAAATAAATATAATGGAAGTCTGTGTATGTGTTCTACTCTCTTTAGGGTACTTTTCTAAAGGTTTTAATAAGTTATTTTACTGGTATTTGCTATTTTACATAAAGAAAGACGAATGACACGCAAATCGGGTAATAGTTATTCACGTTGTCTTACATGATGTATATTGTATTTTATCGGAGTATCCCCGACAACGTTTAAGAGCCGCTATAGAGCATTAGCCTTCGCTAGGTCTTGGAACTTACTTGCCTATAAAAGTCAGAAGTAGTAGGTATGTTAGATTGCACTATGTCTACTTGCTTTGTTCAATTTTGGACATATTTACATTCCCAAAAGAATTATATCTTATTTTTTAACCGAAAGCACACCTAAAAGTTTTAAAGTAGAAAATGAAATCAATTTCAACAACTCCGTCATAAATCACACCCAGTGAAACTAAAAGTATGTGTTAAATTTTGCAATAAGAATTTCATAGAGACCACGATTTTTGTTATCAAAAATTGGAGATCACAATTTTCAATAACCATTTCTTAATGATTAATGGAAATAAATATTTTCAGATATCAATTATTGGAAAAGGAGAAAAATTGTGGAAATGGACAAATGGTGTGATACAATTTAAAGTTGTATTAGTCAGAAAAACCCAGTCCTCTTATATGAGTTGTTTTCCATTTTTAAGCAATGTTTAACTTTTTTATTTGGTTTTATTTGACCTATAATGACTATTACATTAAACGATCAGGATACACCATTAGATGAATTGTCCATTCGAATTTCTATTTTTTGGTGTGGCAACTCAATTTCAAATGTTCAAAAGTCACACCTGTCATAACAACAACAACCCACTTAAATCAGCTTTATTTTTATTCTTATTAGATGGTCGCATTTGTTCCTTGTTTAGTACATAGTGCCACCATATTTTAATGGAATGCTTTCTCTAACCTCATGCTAATAAAAAATACTTGGTATGAATAAGGATTGGGATATACTTATACTTGAGTATATTACAGACATTACAGTATAAATACAAGGACAAAGTAAGTGTGCTTGAAATTTAATGTCTAATCATGTTCTATAGCAAACTTTAAATCAATATTATAATATGGCATATATCATATTTGCCAGAACCTTCTAATGTGTGGGCTTAAAGTGAGACAGAAACGAATTTTACGACGGAAATTTTAAATGCTCATAATTTGCACTTCAGTGAGTAAATTAATTTGCCAATGTAGTAAATAGTAATTTTTTCGCGGTGAGGTAAAAACTGTTAGACGTTAATTCCACACAATTTTTATAAAAATACTATCAACTATGGTTTCAGAATAAACTCAAGGAATCAGTAGCTACAAAACTCCTTTCAAATTTAATTTGGGGACGTTTTGTAATTCAATTAAATTAAACTAAATTTAAGCAGGATTACAAATTTCAGAAAATAAACTTTCTAAAAGTCTAACGTATCCCCTATTAATACTCCTCAATTCTCAAGAATAACGTTTCATTTTGAGCAAAATACATATAAATCTACCAGTTCAAAGATAGCTTTTGGGATGGACCATCAAGCAAATTTATCCAAAATATTTGAATAAAATTTGAAAATGAAAAAGTACATAAGATTTGATAATTTCGTAAGCAAGATGAAGTACAAGATTTGGTTTTTGCTTATTTTAATCGTGGAACTGTCTTTTGGATGGAAACTGTCGCAACTAATTCAAATGGAAGAAACATGCTATGTCAATCTGATTTGGCAGGAGAGGCACCTTTATACTCCTCTGGAAGAATCATTATTAAAACAAGTGCAGGAGATTGATACTCCCTTCGTTAAAACGACATTAATGTTTAAAGAGGGAAAATCCCTCTGTGACCCAAGTAAAATTTTTAGTTTTTATAGATTTTATTCTTTCAAACGATGTGAAACTGCATACAAGAAACATAACCAGAGCATAACTCGGCCACGGCCGTTGAGTCGCTTTAATTGTATTGTGCACATTGTGATGAATTTTGATCCAAGATTTTTCCTGGATATGGCGTTAATCATACAGATCAGTGAGATGACTGGTAAAAAAAGATCACAAATGTCGCTTTCAAATAAATGGTATAACTTTGGAGAAAATTATTCCGTCTACATTGTCATGGAGAGAAATATTCTCGATTCTGCTAAGTCAAATTCTGATTTATTTTTTGATATTCCTAAAAGAAATGCTGTCTTAAAAATTGTACTTGAAGTGATTATGTCCAAATCCTGGTTTCTCTTAACATCATCGGATAAAAATGAACCAGGAATGTATTTTGTTTGTCCACATCTCAGATATAGACCAAACCTGGACTTACCCGAGTTACGAATTAGCTACATTTCAATACCTTTTTGTTCTCAAAATATTTGTAGTGGCTCATCACTGCGTAAAAGGGCTATTAAAATATTCTTGAGCTTCACAAAGTCATTTGCTTTGAAAATTATTGACGAAGATTATGGGCGAATGATTGGGAAAATGGAAATACGGGATGTCAAATACTGTGGAAGGCCAGTGAAAAATGGATATTTTACGAATTATTTTTTCACGGGAGGAAACAGCCTTTCTCTTCCAATTGCTTCGATAATTTTCGAACAGTTTCCAAATTCCACTTTATCGGTAACGGACAGAATGCTGCTCCATAATGACTGTTTTTTCAGACGAAGCACCCCTTTATACTCCCATCGTATTATTTTCTATTTTCAATTTAATAATGTGGATGAATTAGGTCGCAGTCCTCAGTTTGTTTTAATTCCAACAATGAAAGATTCCTACAATTTCATTTCTTGCGTCGTTTTAGAGGATGAGAGTCTCTCCTTCTATGGATATATTAAACCATTTGAACCGTATGCCTGGCTAGCCATTATCCTCACAACTATTTGTTTACTTGCCTTCGTCTATGGCGTTATATATTGCACAAAAGTGGAAAGTATTCCATTCCTCATGATTTGTTATGCGTATTTGTTGGAAGTCAGCTATTCCCTTTCAGCAAAAGCGGAGAAAATAGTTTGGGTCAGACTAGTTATGGGCCCATTGTTGCTCATGTTAATTGTAATTACAAACTGCTACAAAGGAATTGTCATCACTGACTTAGTAGAGCCACGTCCAGTCAAACAAATCGAATCAATTGAGCATTTGGCAAATCTCACAGACATAATTGCCCTTAGTGATGTCAAAGCTGCCACAGAATTTGATCCCTTCGATCTTCATTTGATTGATCAAGTAGAAATACTGGTATCATATTATTGTCACAAAAAGAACGGCTCTGAAAATCTACCAAAAAAATGCGAAACATATTCTGAGTTTAATCAAAAGCACCTTGGACATAAAATTTATTTCCATAATGAAAACCGAAGCGTAGTCAAAGCTGCAATGTATTCGTACAATTTCGCTAAAAGAAAAGGGAGCGGAAATATATTTTCATTGAAAAGTTTGATTGCAGACATTCTACCGTCGTACAAGAGCATCGGATTTTCTAAAATGGCCAATATAATGATCAGTATAAACAAAACCCTCCGATTTCCACTTGGATTTCCCTATTTGACTGCCCAGAAATGGCTTGCTCAATGCAATAACTCCGCTCTGATTCTCAGAAGTTCTCGTCTCCATCGCGGTTTGAATGACTCGTGGTGGAATTCAGAACACGGTGGTGTTGAGCCAAAGCGACAATTATATCATGGAACAGAAGAAAACTCATTTCTATCATTCTCTATTTACACCGGATTTGACACCCATGAAGCTCCTATTCTCATTTCGTATTTTAAGAACAAATTGTTCGTTCTCAGCCACTCGGGCATTTTCAATTTATGGATGGAACATTTTAAAGAGTTTAATTTTTCTACTTGCCAAACATGCTGGGAAATAAGTCCACCGCGCCCTTTAACATTTTATAATTCCAATATTTCAACTATATTTTACATTGCCATTTATATAGCCCTGACCTTTATTTTGGCTTTCTTGTGGGAAATACGAGTAGCTTTAAAAGCGAAAGCGCTGATTATAATATCCACCCCTAAAACATCATTTACGATTTTCGTACGCAACACCTGCTGCAGAAACTCAAGCAACTCAAAGATTCAACCATTTTAAATTACTGAATTCAAAACAGAAAACAATCAACGTTACTCACCTAAACCCAAATAAAAATTTAAAAGTCGGCGAACTCATTTGGACTTGTATAAAAAGCTGTAAATATTTTAGTGTGGAAAAGAAAAAAATAGAATTTTGATTTCTTCATTGTTTAATGGTAGCAATGAAAGTAATTTACAAAGCCATAATTACATAATCATATTAGATATTATCATTTGACATACTTTTATAACAAGCAGCATGAGACTAAATACTTACTAAAATGTGACATACCATTGTTAATTCACAAAAAATATTTTTTATAATAATAGGAGAAAAAATAATGAATTCTGCATTTATCACTCTTGGGAGGCAATGCTTTTTAAATTTTGTTGTTGACTATTTATATTATTAAAATAAAAATGTGGTTTGTTACATTGTATGAACACTGATTACATGGATAGTTGCATGATGCATTGTAATGACACTGATTAAAATGGTTTTGACACTGTAATTCCAAGCTATTTGGCTTTGAATGTGAGAATATAAGTACTAGGTCTTTAAAATAGCTAAAAGCTTACCATAAATTGACTAAGTTAAAAATAGTAAAGCATCCGAAATATTTTAATCTGTTAAATGTCTTAGTAAATAATTATGTGCTAATTGGAAGTTACCCGGCATATAGGCACGTTGCGTGTGATGGACTTCGGGTAAACTGCTTTAGGGTACACCATCGAAAACATTAATACCGGGTTCCGCAAACGAGTTCTATTATTCGAGGTAATTTTATGTAGCTACCTGACGCTGGACTACCCTCTGCCACAAATTGGAGTTAAGAAAATAAGAACTTTTTTGTATGTGTACTGGAAATGTTCATCCACAAAACTACGAAAAATGAAAAATGTTATCAATTACGAAATAAAATATATTAATTTCATAAATAAATAAGTAAAACAAAGGTAGAAACTAGAAAATGTTAAAAATCTTTGAGTTCTGCTACATCTGAGATATACCATAAACCCTTTTTTGAATAACTTTAAAAGGTTTACTTGCAATGATATTTTAATGACTACATTTTTATATCGGTAATTCTTCTTGAATGAAATTATTTTTGTAAATGGTACATTTGAATGACACTTTTTTTATCTGAAGGAAAATCAAACTGTCACACAAAGAGTAAGCTAAGAGGCTTTTCTTAGTTAAGGATCGTCAGATGACTCTTTAAATCACCCTCCGTAATAAATGTGTTTTCGAAATTGGGACATTGAAACGATTTCTCTTTTGAATGAACCACCTTATGGCTATTTAAATTACTACTGGTTGTGAACGTCTTTCCACAGTCGGAGCAACTAAATGGTTTTTCTCCTGTGTGAATTCTAAAATGTACTTTTAAATCATTCCTTCCCAAAAATCCTTTTCCACATTCAGAGCATCGGAACAAATCTCCAGTGTGTCTCTTCATATGCCTAGTTAAATCACTTTCGATAGCGAAGGCTTTTTTACATTCGACACAACGAAAGGGCTTCTCTTTAACGTGGCTCTTAGCGTGTTCAGCTAAACCATTTTTCCACGTAAAGGTCTTTCCACAATCGGAACATTCATAAGGCTTTATCCCCGTATGTATTTTCATGTGACATTTTAAATAACTTTTTTGTGGGAATGCTTTTCCGCACTCCGAGCAACTAAATGGCTTTTCTCCCGTGTGAATCCTGATATGCCTTTCCAAGTCATTCTTTTTCAAGAAAAGTTTCCCACATTCAGAGCATCTACACATATTTCCTTCATGGATCTTCAGGTGCCTCGTCAATTCCGTATTTCTAGTGAAAGCCTTTCCACATTCGGCACAACCAAAGTACTTCTTGGTGGTTTTATAAGGATTTTCCTCTGTTTGAATTTTAAGATGCATCTTCAAATCAGATGATGTTGTGAAAGTATTGTCAACTTCTTTGGATTCATCATTTCGAAGATTTGAAGCATTGGCAGGTTTAGTTTTCTTGCGTTGCATTTTTGCTTCATTTTCAAATTCCCAATTCGAATCCAAATCTAATAATGTAGATAAACAAAAATTGAATTATTTTCAATGAATGGACAATAACAAGTACACTAATTAAATACTTTCAGAGAAGTTGTTTATATCGTATTTCGGTATTTCGTATACTTGTATGAAAAATAAACTATAGGCAACTTGAAACCCAAAATTTTTAACATTCTAAAAGTAACAATAAAAACTTACGAACAGAATAATCATCTATGGTCTCGTTCCCAAAATCTTGAAACATATCTTGCGCTTCTTCTTTAATATCCGGCAATTCCTCTCCATACAAGTTAAGTTGCTGGTCATCTTGCACTATCAAATCCTGTTGGAACTGAGACGGTTTGTCGTCCTCTCCTTCTGAATTACGATACAATTTGCAGTTATAGGAAAATCTCATAAATTCTGAAATGTTAATGCTAAAGTGCTTAAATAAATTTGACTATTGCATAATAAATCATATCGTCTGCCAGCACCTGACAAAAAAACGATAGATTTCGCTTGATAAACGACTTTGATGCGTAATAATATATTCATCTTACTGATTTAACAATATCAAAATGACAATAATAAAAACTTACGAACACAATGATCATCTTTGGTTTCGTTTCCAAGATCTTATAACTCTGTTTCCTCAATTTCTCCAGCTTCTTTTTTAATATCCAATAATTCCTCTCCATACCATTTAAATTGCTGGTCATCATGTATTATCAAATCCTGTTGGAACTGTGAAGGGCTGTCAACCTGTCCTTCTGAAATAGAAAAAATACAATTCAATATGAAAAATCTCATCTTGAAATATATATTGCCAAAGTGCAAGTAAATTAATTTGTATAATCGCATCGTAGCGTAAGCCGGTAGGTACCTGACAAGATGAAACGACGAATTTCGTTAGAAGAATGACTTCGTTGTGAAAGAAAATTTTCATCATCCTTTGTATTGGTCACTGATTTGGAGTTTTTAAAAATATGTTTCGCTTTTTGTCTCAATAAATCATACTTTTTCTGAATGACTATCAATTCCCTGAAAATTTTGTGGAGATCAAGAATTGTTTTTGAACAGGAAGGACAACAGAATATCCACTGAGACGGATTTCCTTTTGTGATCAACAGATTCTCGCAAAATGATTTTGGAATTTCCAAAACATTTCTTAGAAGAAAAACCACGAATATTTGATCTTCTAATTGCTTACTCTCATCTTCTAGCTTTTCATCTTTTGTTTTACTTGTTTGGCAGCAAAGTAAACAAGCATTTATCATTCCAGTGTCTTGTTGTATAGACATCTCGGATGTAGTAGAAGTCAATATTGTCAAATGTGTCAACAGTTTGCTGAAAGTTAAGAAGAAAATTCCTTATACTTTAGGTTTCTGTCTGCCTACTTACTGGTTATTTACATCTCAATATTTTCGCTGTTATTACGAACAAATAAAATATACGTACTTCAGTTTTCACCGTGTATTTTGTTTAGGTGAAAGGTCAAGGTAAGTGGGTGAAATTGACATATCATACAAAAATCAAATTCCTTACCTGTGTTGATAATGACTAGACACTCATCAATTGTGACTTTAAGAAAGACAATTAAATTTATCATTATTCCAATCCGAAATGACATTGAAAATGTTTCATATTTGAGTTACAATTTGTCAATACTTCGTGTTACCGCTTCTAGTTCACTGAGATCTTTCAATGGGCAGATTTTAGCATTAGGTAGTGTAGCGATAATGTAACATAACGGTTGCATTGCATTGGTGAAGAGATGTGTTCATGAATTTGGGAATGAATATTTTTTTATAACCAATGACGTTATAATAAAATATTATACCATTCATCATTTCCCACAAGGGACATAAAATACAATGCTTTTGTTTATTTTTACGTGCCCCGTAGACTAAGGGCCATAGTGTACATTCTGTTGAGATTCCCCTTTTAATGAAACAGAAAAGCTGGTACTTCCTTTTTGACCTAACTGCCAGTTTAGTTTTTGTCTGCCGATCAATCTTTTGTCATGTAACTGCAATTTCATTTATTCCTAATGCTAAATTAGTTAAACTACCATTTTTAATTGTTTTATCCTCACTTTACTTCATATAATTTAATATTTATGATCTTTGGATTTTAATTAATGTTCATCTGCTTTTGGATTCTTACATTTAATACACAGTAACTTATGATCATTACATGTGATCAAAGGTTCTATTGCATAATATATTACTTATTATTGACATCTTACAGCTTAATTAGTTTTAAAATAAATTATTAGTTCATGGTTTGGCCACTGGGAACTGGCATTGGGCTATTGTAGCCGTGGGGCCGAGGAAAGATGGGTGTCCCATCCACATCATTCCATTCAATCTTCTCGATTCTCGCAATCCGGCCGTCATGACTACTATTTCCGTGGGCGTGGTAAACCATCCAAGTCTCCGTCTCATCTGAAAATATTTACAAGGTGAATTACTGTTCATTGTCGCTAATAGGGATGTCCAATTGCTTTGCACAGGCACGGTTAGTTTTCTGATTACTATACTGTATTATTCCCTATTCAGGCCATTCACCAACACAAGCATTGACGCTGAGTAATAGTGATAATCAATTAGCACTCAGTTAACTAACTACAAGACGACCGTTTTTGTCGTATTAAGTTCATTTCTTTTTTAACTCGATTGTAGGTTCATTTTCGCCGCCGAGTTATTTTAAAATTTCTTATGCTTCGTAACCATTAAATAAGGCGTAACTACTGCTGTATAGGATTGTAGTAATGAAATACCCGGTGACAAAGTAAAAGAAGCATGTCCCGGCCCCAAAACGGATTCGTCGTCATTCCTTGTAAACACCGGTTCGTTCCATGAATTCCAGTTGGAAGGGTCCATCGGATCTTTGTCACTCTCAATGCTCAGCATACCGAGACAGTAACTAAAACGAAAGGATTTAAGCATGATAAACATGAAACATTGAATAAATAAGCATTAGCATTTTGACACCCTACGCTCCATTAAATCTAAAATCATTCAATTAGTCAATTCATATAAAATCCACATCCAGAAATCCCCCATCCACTTTTTACGGTTGGGAATGGTAAAATGTAAAGGATTTTTTATAAATTGATGACTAAATGAATTTTTTTGGATTTCGGTGAGTGTAAGATTTCATTTCCATTCCAATCCAAAATCATTCATTTAGAAGTCAATTCACTTAAATACACATCTATTGAATCATATCAGAATTTTTAGCATTACCAACACCATTTGAACTAAAGTTGAAAATTTTGGAGTTGCACATGGATTTAAGTGAGTTGACAAAATCATTTGTTTAAGATGATTGAATTGATTTGCAACGCAGTAATGAATTTAAAGTGCGATAATGATTATTTTTTATGGAAGTAGTACTCAGGATCCCAAGTTCCGAGTCCAGAGAAGACGAGGTAGGAAACATTTCTGTTGTAAATGAAGAAGGCACCCTCGCTTTGGCAGTTGCCGTTAGTGTCACATTCCCAAGGAAGTCTCGAGTCCCATAAAACCGTTTTGGGTCCTCCGATGTTAGTAGGGGTGATCATAGGGGCTATCCACAAATCGGCATTTGTTGTCCATACGTAGTACTTTTGGCCATTCCCGTGCTTGAAAACAGTTCCGTCAATTCCCCCGAATTCAGGATCCTCAGGGAATATCCTACCTATGTCGGAGAAGTTTCTCCGAAATTTTCTGTGTCTCACAAGCTCTTTTGGTCCTCTGTCTCAAAAGTTAGCAGATTTAAATACTTCTAAAATTTAATGTGATTAATTGGTTAAGTAGGCATAATATTATGTACGTGAAGTTGCACGTTAGTTGAGATACGTACGTAAAATGTATTTTAAGTGTGAAATATTGAATAAAATATTGCGGTTGATAGTGCGGTTACTGCGGTTGATACTGCGGTTTCTGCGGTTGATACTGCGGTTACTGCGGTTGATACTGCGGTTACTGCGGTTAAAACTGCGGTCCGTGTGCATATGAGTGACTTTTATTTTAATTTTCCAAATTTAATGCATGATATGAAAGATTTATTACCTTATTTAGGCTATATGTAATTAAGATAACACTGAGTCAATGGCTTTAAGTAGATATTTATATGTCTAATTATGTTGATAGTTTGGAAACCGCAGTTTCTCTGTTCTTCTCGGCTTGATTATTTGTATAATTTTGAAAACTTTTTTAGTATTTCAGAATCTTTTGTTCGCAAATGAAAGTAATTTTTCATAGTTTAAAATAAATATATGCATACCAAACAGTTTTATGGGGAAAAAAGTTAATTTAATTTTTATTTAGCATCATAATATATATTCACAATACAATTTCAATAGATTAAATTACATTAGAGAAGAATAAATTACTTCAATTCTATCAATAGTTTTGTATTTCTGTATTATTTCTTTTTATCCATTAACTTATTTTTAGAATTTTACAAAAAATACATGGGATTAAAACCACAGTCTTTGTGGACGTGGAGTTTTTGGTTTAGGGGGATTCATTCTTTTGTACTGATTCAATTTGTCTAAGACAGAGTTAATTTCATAAAGGGTAATATTGACATATAAATGTTTCTTGTCTAAAGTCGTCCTCTCCAAGCAGAATCCAGCAGTTAGTTTACGAAATGTCAACTTGTAAATAGAAATTCCAGCACGGCAGAATATTAGAGATCTCTTATCAAACGAAGAAATTTCTTGGTGGTCCGGTCTGTCTATAACAGATTCAGCTTCCATCAGTAGAATGATTTTCAAGTCGTTTAAAAAACTCATAGGGAAGTTAAAGTATTCAGCCTGTGTTTCCTCATGTCTTCTTTTAAAATGAATAAAGATTTTCTCTCCCAATTCAGTATATGAAAGTATCAAATCTCCCGTTTTAAATTGTACTTCTTGTCTTCCAATCGGGTCATCTTTTTGATTTTCAGCCGTTTCAACCTCCTTTTCCTGATGATTCGTCACCTTTGGCGTTTCCTTAGTAGATGGACAGCTCTCAAATTTCCAGGATGAAGAACAATCCACCAGTTTCTGGGTAGTGGTTGCCGCTTCAGAATTACATACCTTGAATTCCATTGTTGAAGTTGATTAGCCAAGATTGTGACTGTTAGAGAGTTGTAAGAGTTGTGATATGGGAGAAGAAAAAAGTCTCGGCTTTTATTCTAAAATTTTTACATTAAACATTCCTACTTAATAGCCAATGTCGTCAATTGGTTTAGCAGAACATGGTCTAATATACCTTTCAATATACTAATCCTTTCCTAAAAACGTAAGGAATCAATGTAAAAATACTCCCAATACTTTTGTCATAATTCGTCGGTTTAGGGTTTAGTTCTGTAGAAACATGTTCACAGAATTGTACCCTAGTCATATTTTGTTCATTAAATTGTGGCCATTGACGTCATTTGGTTTAGCAGTGTAGGGTCTAATATACATACTAATCTACTAATCCTTTCCTTAAAACGTAAAGAATCAATGTAAAAATACTCGCAATACCTTTTTGTGATTCATCGGCTTAGGGATTAGTTCTATAGAAACATGTTCAGTGAATCGTACCATAATCCTTTTTCTTCATTAAATTGTGGCCATTGATGTCAATTGGTTTAGCAGTGTAGGGTCTAATATACATACCAATCTACTAATCCCTTCCTTTAAAAGTGAGGAATCGATGTAAAAATACTTGCAATACTTTTGTCGTGATTCATCGGCTTAGGAATTAGTTCTGTAGAAATATGTTCACGGAATTCTACCCTATTCGTTTTTGTTCATTAATATGTACTATTTCCAAAAAATTAAAAATTATATCATTTTGTTTTTAATCAGACATATTAAAGAAATCTTTCTCATAGTTCTGACAATCATCATAAACATTCTCTGTTTCTATCAAATAACTAAGATTAATAGGTCCACAATTTGATTTGAGAGACAATTCTGACAATAAAGGAATTCTAATACAATGTTCAGAATGGTAAAGCGAAAATTATTTTGATTTTATTTTATAAATTACAATACTTGTAAACAAAAGTAATTCGTTTATATTATAAAAGAAAATATACGCTTACTAAAACATTTCATTAACTAAACATTCGCATTATATTTGTATCCAAAACAAGACAATATTTAATTGCAGTTCAGCTTATTATATTATATTTAGCACAAAAAAGGACAATAAATTACATTAACTTCCATTGGCCTATTATTTTTAATGCGAATTTGGATTACTATAACTATAATCCTTTATGTTTCACACCTTAAATATTGTATGTCCTGTTCAGACTGAAATTCTCTGGAGAATCGCTATTAGGGACAACAGAAATAACTAAATTTCCTAGCGGTGTTGGTAATACATAAGTTAGACTAGGTTAAGACACAGATGGGATAATTTTTCATATTGAGAATTACAGTAATATTAACAGTAACAATACTTTGGAAGTAAGATTTTAATGATAAGTCAGTTGTATGATGATTTTTAATTCGAAGCTTATCCATTTTAAGACAAAAATTGCTTTGCAATTCAGTATGGCACTTTATGCGATTTTGGAAGCAAAGTTGGAGCATACAAATACATGTCTCATGTCTTTTCTGAAAGGGATAATCTTGCAAGATTTGCTCGCAAGTCAGCTGAACGCCTGATGCAGTAGTTGTTAAAATCATTGATAGTGCGATTGAGAGTGCGGTTGTTGCGGTTGATGTTGCGGTTGATACAATATTTGAACATTTAATATAATTTATTTCATGTTGAAGAATTCAATCAACGCCTGACCACCTACTATTTATAAACCAAACCATTGGTTCTCTATTCAAGTATAAGAGTTTTATACTTGAGTAGTACCAAATAGTTTTAACTGGTTGGGGTATCCCCTGGTTTCTCTTCGGCTGCTTTTCATAAAGAGGGTTCAGTTAGGCACTTTGAGTGAATATCTATAAGGGACGTTTTTTGTTCCTTATCCAATTGTTGCCAATAACAGCTGGTAGGATTTGTCCCATATAGATATTCACGCAAAGTGCCTAACTGAACCCTCCTGTTAAAGCTGTTGATACTCCTTGATTAGTACTTTATTCACTTTCACTTAATAACCAGTAATCTTGCAAGATTTGGTTCCAAGTCAATTGAACGCTTTTTTGAATTTTAATTGAATTTAATTGAAGTTAGAATGTATGTACGATATGTAAGTAGCTTTTCAGGAAAAGTTTATCCCATTATTGCATTAAAAATAACGTTTTCTATTGTACTGTTATTGCTTGAAGCATATTTTAAGGTACGTTTCCTTAGAGCATATCTCATAAACTTAGACAATACAGATACATATACGGTTAATTATCACACAGGCCAACAAATGTTCACATATACTTTATTAGTTTTAATCCTGACATGCTGTCTTAAAATTTTCCTTCTATATTAGCCTCCATTGATTATAAGTATTATTATGTGTTTAAGAACAAATTATAGTGTCTCAAGATCATTACTGTTCGACAATGAATATGGTGAAATATTATGCATAGATTTTTTTTAAATGACTTTCGCGGTCTTGACAGCGGTTGCTGACGCTATTGCTGTGGTTAGTTTGGCGGTTAGTGAGGTTGGTCTAGTATTTTTAAATGTTAGATTATGTAAATGTCTGTGTCTATCCATGTCTGTCGACTGTTTTCACAAGTTTCCGAGTATTCAGTAATAAATTTGCAACATATTGGGAAAAAAAATTTTTACATTGCGGTATGATAATTCCTATTTAAGTATAAAATATAATAAATGAAAATGCAAATTGGATCTCTTTGAATACTCAATGATAATGATGAAGACCAATGTGTATAGACACCACCTGATAATAATATTAATTTTATAATTTTAATTAAATAGATACAAAGTATACACACATACAGACACGATAGTGTAAACCAAATTATATTCATTAATTATTATTGATTGTCAATTATTGGCTATTAAGTGTTAAGACGGACGACTTATTTTAAAAAATTTCGCAAGGATTTCGCTAAGAATAAAGTACTGCTCAGGTATAAAACTTTCATATTTGATTATAGAGACCAATGGTATGGATTATAATTAGTCGGTTGTCAGGCGTTAATTGAAGTCCTTAGCATGCAATAAATTATATTAAATGTTCAAATATTTTACCAATTGCAATAGCAACCGCAACAACCGCACTATCAACCGCAGAAATTTCATCAACAACTGTATCAAATACTGTATCAACAATGTTATTTATAGAATAAACACTTGTTATTTTATTGAGGTTATGTGCATTTAGCAAAATAATTTTAAAAGTACACTCGAAAACAAAGTTCTATATACCTGAGACTACATGTGCGTATGTCATGTACACTCCAATGTTTGGATAGTCAGAATAGTAGCCTGTTGCAATTTATGAATACATCATTGAATGTTTAAATGTATTTTCAAAGTTTGTGTCAAAGATTATGGTTATATCGCATACCTATCTATAAGAATTGAATATCAGTAACGATACCATATAATCAACAGTAAGCTAAACTATGTCCCTGTGAGTACTTATATTTGATGAATATAATGGTGTGTAGGACAAAAACATTGTAAATATCTATGTGTACGACTTTACATGTGAGAGTAAGTGTAAGCAATGAAGGATTATGTAAAGGAGTTAAACACCATGGTATGTAGTGAACAAGAAGGTACATGTAAAGATGCATTACAACAATGTACAGACATACACATTCCAGTATATTGAAATATCCAGGCAATGGAAATGGTTATTTCCTCACTGGAGTACGTTTGAAACAAAAGAGTAGCTATTGACCTTTAGTCAAAAAACCCTTTCTCAGAAAGCTTGAACACATGTAGTCTCAGGTATATAGAATTTTGTTTTTGAGTGTACTTTTAAAATTATTTTGCTAAATGCACATAACCTCAATAAAATAACAAGTGTTTATTCTGTAAATAACACTGTTGATACAGTATTTGATATAGTTTTTGATGACATTTCTGCGGTTGATAGTGCGGTTGTTGCGGTTGCTGTTGCGGTTTGTAAAATATTTGAACATTTAGTATAATTTATTGCATGCTAAGGACTTCAATTAACGCCTGACCGCCGACTAATTATAATCCAGACCATTGGTCTCTCTAATCAAACAAAAGTTTTATACCTGAACAGTACTTAATTCTTAGCAAAATCCTTTAAAATAAGTCGTCCGTCTTAACACTTAATAACCAATAATCGACCATCAATAATAATTAATTAATATGATTTGGTTTACACTTACACTATCGTATCTGTATGTACACGTTGTATCAATATAATTAAAATTATAAAATTAATATTAATATCAGGAGGTGTCTACACACATTGGCTTTCATCATTATCATTGAGTATTCAAAGAGATCTAATTTGCATTGTCATTTATTATATTTTATAGTAATTAGATATTAATCACCCTTATAGATAGGCATATATGAATATGATATACCTATATTGTATGACGTTAATTATATGTAAGCATTAAATTGTGAATGATGCATTAATAAATTGCCGCAGAGTATGGTTGATACCTGTACTTCCATGAGTGCCGTAGGCTATGAGGATAAGTATGCAAGCGTAAGAATCCAAGACAATGTGGGGTGAGGACTACTATGCAAGCATAAGAGTAAGGTTAGTGTCTGTACTTCCATGAGTGCCGTAGGCTATGGCACTGAGTGTTCGAGCGTTCAGAATCCAAGATGGCTGCGTATGGCTGTGAGTATATGGTCCCTCTACTACTCCTCAATTTTCAATAACCATTTCTTAATGATTAATTGAAATAATTATTTTCAGATATCAATTATTGGAGTTGGAGAAAAATTGTGGAAATGGTGGGATACAATTTATAAAGTTGTATAAATCAGAAATACCCCGTCCTCGAATATAAGTTGTTTCCATTTTTAAACAATGTTTAACTTTTTTAATTGGTTTTATTTGACCCAAAACGACCATTACATTGAACGATCAGGATATACCATTAGCTAAATTGTGTATTCGAATTTCTATTATTTGGTGTGACAACTTAATTTCAAATGTTCAAAAGTCAGACATGTCATAACAACAATAACCCACTTAAATCAGCTTTACTTTTATCCTTATTAGATGGTCGCATTTGTTCCTTGTTTAGTACATAGTGCCACAATATTTTAATGGAATACTTTCCCTAACCTCATGCTAATAAGGAATACTTGGCATGAATGAGGATTAGGATATATACTAGAGTATATGTGCCATTCTCAGCAACCTTAATCCTTCTGGTGCAAACTACAGTATTGAGTAAAGCAGAACACAAGCCAACCACGTCAATCTAACCTCTCAGTATTTTACACGTATGATTAATGAATTTATTTTTGTTTTATTTTATGAACGCATAAAATAATTGTCTCCCTTTCAATGAATTTTTAAAAATAGTAGAAATGCGTTTAAAATTAAGAATTTATTTTTGTTTTTTAGAGAATTTTTTGCTTTATTTTATGAAATAGAAAAACCAAAATCTTCAGTCACCACCTGAAAGATTAAATTTGCTGAGGGGGCCACATATTACAGACATTACAGTATAAATCCAAGGACAAAGTAAGTGTAGTTGAAACTTAATGTCTATTCATGTTCTATAGCAAACTTTAAATCAATAGTATATGACAAATAGCATATTTTGTCAGAATCTTCAAATAAGTGGGCTTACAGTGAGAAAGAAACGAATTTTACGACGGAAAATTTTAAATGCTCAGAATTTGCATTTCACTGAGTAAATTAATTTACCAATGTAATAAATAGTAATTTTAATGCAGTAAGTAAAATTTTTAGACACTAATTCCACACAATATTAAATAAAAATGCTATCAACCGGTTTGAATGACGAAAGATACTTAAATCGGGTTAAGTGTCGCTATATATAGAGCATTAGCATTAGCCTTCTAGAGTTCTTGGAATTTACTTGCCTATAAAAGTCAGAAGTGATTGGTATGTTAGATTGCACTATGTCTACTTACTTAGTTCAATTTTGGACATATGTTTCCTGCAAAGAATTATATTTTACGCCAGGCTTATTTTTTTTATCAAAACACTCCTAAAAGTTTTAGAGTAGAAAATGAAATTCAATTTTAACAACTCCGCCATAACTCACAATCAACCAACAGTGCATGTGGGATTTCACAACAAGAATTTCAATTTTTGTTATCCGAAATTCGAGCACTCAATTTTCAATACACGGGCAATTATTACTGATATAATATAATATATTAATATGTGACTTATACAAATTGACAATAACCATTTCTTAATGATTAATGGAAATATATATTTTCAGATATCAATTATTGGAAACGGAGAAAAATTGTGGATATATTGTGATATAATTTATAAAGTTGTATTAAGTCAGATAAACCCCGGTATTCGTATATAAGATGGTTCCATTTTTAAGCAATGTTGAACTTTTTTATTTGGTTTTATTTGACCCATAATGACGATTACATTAACGATCAGGTTTAGTGGATACACCATTATACATACGTTTAAACTCAAAATAAAACGGATATTTTTTACCCCTGTACTTTTCCACTCCCGCTCACAGCTTAACCACATAAACTCCTACTTAAATTTTCCCAACTTAATTTAGACAAAGTTCTCGGCCGAGATCGCCGTTCATATATTATTATAATCACCGCATTAAAATTAACTAAATCTGTAAGTTACAAGGCCCGATGGTGTTCGAAGCTATAGTTACAGAAGTTTGAAATTTACATATTTAACATTAGTGAGATAGGAAATTTCAAATAAAAACCTTCCTTTCCTTTCAACCCTTTTCCTATATCGCGTCCATTTCTTTTAGATGTTTAAACCACTGTGCATTAGCTGAATTGTCTATTCGAATTTCTATTTTTTGGTGTGGCAACTTAATTTCAAATGTTCAAAAGTCATACCTGTCTTATAACACCCCACTTAAATCAGCTTTATATTTATCCTTATTAAACTGTCGTATTTGTTCTTTGTTTAGTACATAGTGCTACCATATTTTAATGGAATATTTTCCCTATCCTCATGCTATTATTGAATTCTTGACAATGGATATATAGGATTAGGGTATAGTTTACTTGAGTATATTACAGACATTACAGTATAACTCCAAGGACAAAGTAAGTGTGTTTGAAATTTAATGTCTAATCATGTTCTATAGCAAACTTTAAATCAATATTATATGGCATATATCATATTTGTCAGAATCTTCTAATATGTGGGCTTACATTGAGACAGAAACGAATTTTACAACGGAAAATTTTAAACGCCCATAATTATTTGCATTTCAGTGAGTAAAATTTGCCAATGTAATAAACAGTAATTTTTTCGCAGTGAGGTAAAATTGTTGGACATTAATTCCACACAGTATTATAAAAACACTATCAACTGGTTTTAGAATAAACTCAAGGAATTAGTGGATATATACCTCCTTTCAAAGTTAATTTGGGGACGTTTTGTAATTCAATTAGATTAAACTAAATTTAAGCAGTATTGTAAATTTCAGAAAATAAACTTTCTAAAATTCTAACGTGTATCCCCTATTAACACTCTTCAATTCTGAAAAGTAACGTTTCATTTTGAGCAAATACAAATAAATTCAACCGGACACCGTTCAAAGACAGCTTTTGGGATGGACTACCAAAGCAATTTTATCCAAACTAATTGAATAAAATTTGAAAATAAAAAATTACATAAGTTTTGACAATTTCATAAGCAAAATGAAGAACAAGATTTGGTTTTTGCTAATTTTAATCGTGGAACTGTCTGTTGGATGGAAACTGTCACAACTAGTTCAAATGGAAGAAAGATGCTATGTCAATCTGATTTGGCAGAAGAAGCACTTTTATACTCCCCTGGAAGAATCATTATTAAAACAAGTACATGAGATTGATACTCCTTTCGTTATAACGACATTAATGTTTAAAGAGGGAAAATCCCTCTGTGAACCAGGTAAAATTTTTATTTTTTATGGAGGATATAATATCAAACGTTGTGAAACTGCATACAAGAAACATAACCAGAGCATAACTCGGCCACGGCCGTTGAGTCGCTTTAATTGTATTGGGCACACTGTGATGAATTTGGATCCGAGATTGTTCCTGGATATGGCGGTAATCATACAGATCAGTGAGATGACTGTAGGATCTGGAAGTTCAACTGCTAAATGGTACAACTTTGGAGAAAATTATTCCGTCTACATTGTCATGGAGAGAAATATTCTCGATTCTGCTAAGTCAAATTCTGATTTATTTTTTGATGTTCCTAAAGCAAATGATATTTTAAAAACAATATATCGAGTATTTACATCCAAACCCTGGTTTCTCTTACCATCATCGGATAAAAATGAACCAGTAATGTATTTTGTTTACCCACATCTCGGATATACATCATCGAACTTACCCCAGTTACGAATTAGCTACAATTTTATACCTTTTTGTTCTCAAAATATTTGTGGTGGCTCATCACTGCGTAAAATGGCTATTAAAATATTTTTGAGCTTCACAAAGTCATTGGCTTTGAAAATAATGGACACAGATTATGGTCGAATGACTGGGGAAACGGAAATTCGGAATGTCAAATACTGTGGAAAGCCAGTTGAAAATGGATATTTTACGAATTATTTTTTCACGGGAGGAAACAGTCTTTCTCTTCCAATTACTTCGATAATTTTCGAGCAGTTTCCAAATTCCACTTTATCAATAACGGACAGAATGTTGCTGCATAATATTTGTTTTAACAGAAGAAACACTCATAAGTACTCCTATCGTGTTATCTTCTATTTCCAATTTAATAATGTGGATGATTTAGTTCGCAGTCCACCGTTTTATTTCATTCCAACAATGAAAGATTCCTACAATTATATTTCTTGTGTCGTTTTGGAAGACGAGAGTCTCTCTTTCTATGGATACATTAAACCTTTTGAGCCACATGCTTGGCTGGCGATTATCCTCACAACTATTTCTTTAATTGCCTTCGTCTATGGCGTTATATATTGTAGAAAAGTGGAAAGTATTCCATTCCTCATGGTTTGTTATGCATATTTGTTGGAAGTCAGTTATTCCCTTTCAGCAAAAGCGGAGAAAATAGTTTGGGTCAGACTGGTTATGGGTCCATTGTTGCTCATGTTAATTGTAATTACAAACTGCTACAAAGGAATTGTCATCACTGACTTAGTAGAGCCACGTCCAGTCAAGCAAATTGAATCCATTGAGCATTTGGCAAATCTAACTGATATAACTGCTCTCAGTGATGTCAGAGTTGCCAATGAATTTGATCCCTTCGATCTTCATTTGTCTGATCAATTAGATATACTGACATCATATTATTGTCACAAAAAGAACGGCTCTGAAAATCTACCAAAAAAATGTGAAACATATTCTAGTTTCAATCAAAAGCACCTGGGACATAGAATTTATTTTCATAATGAAAACCGAAGCGTAGTTGAAGCTGCTATATATTCCTACAATTTTGCTGAAAAACTAAACACCGGAAATATGTTTTCATTGCAAAGTTTGATTGCAGATATTCTACCGTCCTACAAAAGCATCGGATTTTCTAAAATGGTTAATATGATGATCAATGTAAACAAAACCCTCCGATTTCCATTTGGATTTCCTTACTTGACTCCCCAGAAATGGCTTTCGCAATGCAATAACTCCGCTCTGATTCTCAGAAGTTCTCGTATACATCGCGGTTTGAATAACTCGTGGTGGAATCCCAAATATGGTGGAGCTGTACCAAAGCGACAATTATATCATGGAACAGAAGAAAACTCATTCCTATCATTCTCTTTGTACACAGGATTTGACACTCATGAAGCTCCTATGCTCATTTCGTATCTTAAGAACAAATTGTTCATTGTCAGCCACTCGGGCCTTTTCAATTTATGGATGGAACATTTTAAAGAATTTAATTTTTCTACTTGCCAAACATGCTGGGAAATAAATCCACCGCGCCCTTTAACATTTTATAATTCCAATATTTCAACTATATTTTACATAGCCATTTGTATAGCCCTGACCTTCATTTTTGCTTTCTTGTGGGAAATACGAGTAGCTTTGAAAGCGAAAGCGCTGCTTATAATATCCACCGCTAAATCACCATTTACGATTTTCGTACGCAACACCTGCTTCAGAAACTCAAGAAACACAAAGATTCAGCCATTTTAAATTTCTGAACTTTAAACAGAAAACAGTTAATGTTATTCACTTAAAATTTAAAAGCCGGCGAACTCAATCGGACTTGTATAAAAAGCAGTTAACATTTTAGTGTGGAAAAGAAAAAAATAGAATTTTGATTTCTTCACTGTTTAATGGTAGCAATGAAATTAATTAACAAAGCCATAATTTAGGTACGCAATTACATAATCATATTATAATTTGACATACTTTTATAACAAGCCGGATGAGACTTAAAATTACTTTTCAACTGACATATTGATTATTGTGATTACATGTCTATATTTATAATTACTAGTACTTTTATACAACTAAAATACATACATTATAATATTTTACAAAAACCTGAGTTTGACATTTCATTGTTAACACACAAAAAATATGTTTTATAATAATAGGACAAAAAATAATGGATGCTGCAGGGTATCACTCTTGGGAGGCAATGTTTTTTAAATTTGGTTGTCGACTTTTTATATTATTAAAATAAAAATGAGGTTTGTTACATTGTAGGAACACTGGTTAAATGAATAGTGGCATGTTGCATTGTACTGACAATGATTAAAATGGTTTTGACACTGTGATACTAAGCTATTTGGGTTTGAATGCGAGAATATAAGTACAAGTTAAATAAATAAGTAAACCATTCGGAAAAATTTAATCTGTTTAATGTCTCACTAAATAATTATTTTGCTAATTGGAAGTTACCCGACATATAGGCACGTTGCGCGTGGTAGACTTTGGGTAAACTGCATTAGGGTACACCATCAAAAACATTAATGCTGGATTGCGTAAACGTGTTCTATCATTCGAGGCAATTTTCTGTCGCCAGCTGACGCTGGACCACCCTTTGCCACAAAGTGGAGTTAAGGAAATAAGAACTTTTTTTGCATGTAAACTGGAAATGGTCATGCACAAAACCAAGGTAGATTGATATAGTAACCGCTGTTACAAGGTATGGAAATAATTCGGATATAAAACCACTCAAAACCACTTATGGGGTTTTGTCCATTGCCAAAGGAGTATCCAAGACTACGGATTTTGGGTCAGCTGCAGTCCCCCATAAGTGGTTTTGAGTGGTTCTGGGGAAAATTATTTCCATACCTTGTAACAGCGGTTACCATATCAACATACCTTGCACAAAACTACGAAAAATGTTATCAATTACGACATAAAATATATTAATTTCATAATATGAAAGAAAGTAAAACAAAGGTAGAAACTAGAAAATGTTAAAAATCTTTGACTTCTGCTACATCCGAGATATATCATAAACCGTTTTTGAATAGTTTTAAAAGGGTTATTTTAAATGATATTTTAATGACTACATTTTTATATCGGTAGGGTAAAGTGCTGTCGGTTAAGTCCGACTACCATTATTAGGAGAAATACTTGTTAGTATGAACTGAGAATTTTGGCATACGTAAAAGTTTCTCTAATTGATACTGTCACAAAATATTTTTAAAATCTGTTGAAAAAATACGGCTACAAAAATAAAATTTAGAAGATAAGATTTAGAACCTTAAAGTAACTTTTTTATGGTCAGCACTTTTAGTTTAAAGCCGCTGTGACTAATTTTGAAAGTTAATAATTTTTTGGCTACAAGTACTGATATTCCGAATTGACATTTGATATTATTTGATATTTGTCAGTTATTGTTTATACCCCTTCCGGAGAAAATTAGTCATTTCTAAAATGGGCATGTGCTGTCGGTTGTCCATATTAAAACTAATGGTTAAAAAACAATAAAATCAATTTTCAAATTTTATTTATATACTTTATGGTTTTGCTCAACATAATCTGTCCACTCTACGTTTTTCCAGTTTAATTTTCTAACATTAGTGACTTGCATCACTGAAAACATTGTTTTCTTCTATGAAATGGTAGATACATTAGTTTTCGTCCTTTTCTAACTGCAAAAATGTTGTAAAATCCTAGTTTTAGAAATACTTTCCTGAACACAAAACCATGACTTTTGTAAAAATTTAAATTAGGTTTCATTATTTTTAGCTATTAATCCTAAGTCGGACAACCGACAGCACCAGCGCTGTCGGTTGTCCGAAAGAGTTTTTCTGGAATAAAATTAATTTTTCCCAGTATTGAAGGATATGTGGTTAGTGAAATTAATTACGTTTGCACCTAAGAACCCAATAATCAAATTGTATAAACCAAAATTATGAAAAATGTTTTAGGTTATTTATAATAATTATCGAAGTAAAATCTCGGACAACCGACAGCACTCTCCCCTAATCCTTCTTGACGAATACATTTGAATGACTCTTTTTCTCTAAAGGAAATTCAAACTTTCACACAAAGAGTAAGCTAAGAGGCTTTTCTTAGTTGTGGATTGTCACATGACTCTTTAAATCACCCTCCGCAATAAATGTGTTTTCGAACTTGGGACATTGAAACGATTTCTCTTTTGAATGAACCAACTTGTGGCTATTTAAATTGCTACTGGTTGTGAACGTCTTTCCACAGTCGGAGCAACTAAATGGTTTTTCTCCTGTGTGAGTTCTGAAATGTACTTTTAAATCATTCCTTCCCAAAAATCCTTTTCCACATTCAGAGCATCGGAACAAATCTCCCGTGTGTCTCTTCATATGCCTAGTTAAATCACTTTCCATAGCGAAGGCTTTTTTACATTCGACACAACGAAAGGGCTTCTCTTTAACGTGGCTCTTAGCGTGTTCAACTAAACCATTTTTCCACGTAAAGGTCTTCCCACAATCGGAACATTCATAAGGCTTTATCCCCGTATGTATTTTCATGTGACATTTTAAATAACTTTTTTGTGGGAATGATTTTCCGCACTCCGAGCAACTAAACGGCTTTTCTCCCGTGTGAATCCTGATATGCCTTTCCAAGTCATTCTTTTTCAAGAAAAGTTTTCCACATTCAAAGCATCTACACATATTTCCTTCATGGATCTTCATGTGCCTCGTCAATTCCGCATTTCTAGTGAAAGCCTTTCCACATTCGGCACAACCAAAGTACTTCTTGGTGGTTTTATCAGGATTTTCCTCTGTTTGAATTCTAAGATGCATCTTAAAATCAGATGATGTTGTGAAACTATTGTCAACTTCTTTGGATTTATCATTTCGAAGATTTGAAGCATTGGCAGGTTTAGTTTTCTTGCGTTGCATTTTTGTTTCATTTTCATATTCCCAATTCGAATCCAAACCTAATAATGTAGATAGACAAAAATTGAACTATATTTTCAATGAATGGAGAATAACAAGTACACTAATTAAATACTTTCAGAGAAGTTGTTTATATCGTATTTCGGTATTTCGTATACTTGTATGAAAAATAAACTATAGCAACTTGAAACCCACAATTTTTAACATTCTAAAAATAAAAATAAAAACTTACGAACAGAATAATCATCTATGGTCTCGTTCCCAAAATCTTGAAACATATCTTGCGCTTCTTCTTTAATATCCGGCAATTCCTCTCCATACAAGTTAAGTTGCTGGTCATCTTGCATTATCAAATCCTGTTGGAACTGAGGCGGTTTGTCGTCCTCTCCTTCTGAATTACGATACCATTTACCGTTAGAGGAAAATCTCATAAATTCTAAAATGTTAATGCTAAAGTGCTAAATATATTCGACTATATTGCATAATAAATCATATCGTCTGTCTGCCAGAACCTGACAAAATAAAACGATGGATTTCGCTAGATAAACGACCTAGGTGCGTAATAATATATTCATCATACTGAAGTTTTAACAATATCAAAATAACAATAATAAAAACTTACGAACACAATGATCATCTTTGGTCTCTTTTCCAAGACCTTGTAATTCTGTTTCCTCAATTTCTCCAGCTTCTTTTTTAATATCCAATAATTCTTCTCCATACCATTTAAATTGCTGGTCATCATGTATTATCAAATCCTGTTGGAACTGTGAAGGGCTGTTAGCCTGTCTGTCTGAAATAGAAAATACAATTCAATATGAAAAATCTCATCCTGAAATATATTATATTGCCATAGTGTAAAGTAAATTGATTTGTATAATCGCATTGTAGCGTAGGCCAGTAGGTACCTGACAAGATGAAACGACGAATTTCGTTAGAAGAATGACTTCGTTGTGAAAGAAAATTTTCATCATCCTTTGTATTGGTCACTGATTTGGAGTTTTTAAAAATATGTTTCGCTTTTTGTCTCAATAAATCATACTTTTTCTGAATGACTATCAATTGCCTGAAAATTTTGTGGAGATCACGAATTGTTTTTGAACAGGAAGGACAACAGAATATCCACTGAGACGGATTTCCTTTCGTGACCAACAGATTCTCGCAAAATGATTTTGGAATTTCCAAAACATTTCGTAGAAGAAAAACCACGAATATTTGATCTTCCAATAGCTTATTCTCTTCAATCTCTTCTTCTAGCTTTTCATCTTCTGTTTTACTTGTTTGGCAGCAAAGTAAACAAACATTTATCATTCCAGTGTCTTGTTGTATAGACATATCGGATGTAGCAAAATTCAATATTTTGTCAAATGTGTCAACAGTTTGCTGAAAGTTAAGAAGAAAATTCCTTATACTTTAGTTTTCTCCTGTCTGCCTGCTTACTGGTTATTTATATTTCAAAATTTTCGCTGTTATTACGAACAAACTAAATATCCGTACTTCAGTCTTCACGTACGTGTATTTTGTTTAGGTGAAAGGTCAAGGTAGGTGGGTGAAATTGACATATCATACAAAAATCAAAATCCTTACATGTGTTGATAATGACTAGACACTCATCAATTGTGACTTTAAGAAAGACAATTAAATTTATCATTATTCCAATCCGAAATGACATTGAAAATGTTTCATATTTGAGTTACAATTTGTCAATACTTCGTGTTACCGCTTCTAGTTCACTTCAATGGGCAGATTTTAGCATTAGGTAGTGTAGCGATAATGTAACGGTTGCATTGGTGAAGAGATGTGTTTATGAATTTGTGAATGAATATTTTTTGTAACCAATGACGTTATAATAAAATATTATACCATTCATCATTTCCGACAAGGGACATAAAATACAATGCTTTTGTTTATTTTTACGTGCCCCGTAGACTAAGGGCCATAGTGTACATTCTGTTGAGATTCCCCTTTTAATGAAACAGAAAAGCTGGTACTTCCTTTTTGACCAAACTGCCAGTTTAGTTTTTGTCTACCGATCAATCTTTTGTCATGTAACTGCAATTTCATTTATTTCTAATGCCAAATTAATGAAACTACCATTTTCAATTGTTTTATCCTCACTTTACTTCATATAATTTAATATTTATGATCTTTGGATTTAAATTAATGTTCATCTGTTTTTGGATTCTTACATTTAATACACAGTAACTTATGATCATTGCATGTGATCAAATGTTCTATTGCATAATATATTACTTATGTATTATTGACATCTTACTGCTTAATTAGTTTTAAAATAAATTATTAGTTCATAGTTTGTCCACTGGGAACTGGCATTGGGCTATTGTAGCCGTGGGGCCGAGGAAAGATGGGTGTCCCATCCACATCATTCCATTCAATCTTCTCGATTCTCGCAATCCGGCCGTCATGACTGCTATTTCCGTGGGCGTGGTAAACCATCCAAGTCTCCGTCTCATCTGAAAATATTTACAAGGTGAATTACTGTTTATTTTCGCTAATAGGGATGTCCAATTTCTTTGCACAGGCAGGGTTAGTTTTCTGATTACTATATTGTATTATTCCCCATTTAAGCCATTCACCATTTCACCAACACAAGCATTGACGCTGTAGTGATACTGATAATCAATTAGTATTCAGATAACTAACTACAAGACGGCCGTTTTTGTCGTATTGAGTTTGTTTCTTTTTTAACTCGATTGTAGGTTCATTTTCGTGCATCTAAGAATTAATATTCTACACCCTATGAAGTAGACCCCGCCCACCGAGTTATTTTAAAATTTCTTATGCTTCGTAACCATTAAATAAGGCGTAACTAAGCCTGCTGTATAGGAATGTATTAATGAAATACCCGGTGACAAAGTAAAAGAAGCATGTCCCGGCCCCAAAACGGATTCGTCGTCATTCCTTGTAAACACCGGTTCGTTCCATGAATTCCAGTTGGAAGGGTCCATCGGATCTTTGTCACTATCAATGCTCAGCATACCGAGACAGTAACTAAAAGGAAAGGATTTAAGCATGATAAATATGAAACATTGAATATATAAGGATTTCGACACCCTACACTCATTTAAATCTAAAATCATTCAATTCTTTAAATTCCAATAATATGCGCAATCCACTTTTTAAGGTCGCTAAAATGTTGGGAATGGTAAAACTTGTGAAGAATTATTTATAGATTGATGACTAAATGAATTATTTTGGATTTCATTGAGTGTATAAGATTTCATTTCCATTCCAATCCAAAATCATTCATTTAGAAGTCAATTCACTTAAATACACATCTATTGAATCATATCAGAATTTTTAGCATTACCAACACCATTTGAACTAAAGTTGAAAATTTTGGAGTTGCACACGGATTTAAGTGAGTTGACAAAATCATTTGTTTAAGATGATTGAATTGATTTGCATCGCAGTAATGAATTTAAAGTGCGATAATGATTATTTTTATGGAAGTAGTACTCAGGATCCCAAGTTCCGAGCCCAGAGAAGACGAGGTAGGAAACATTTCTGTTGTAAATGAAGAAGGCACCCTCGCTTTGGCAGTTGCCGTTAGTGTCACATTCCCAAGGAAGTCTCGAGTCCCATAAAACCGTTTTGGGTCCTCCGATGTTAGTAGGGGTGATCATAGGGGCTATCCACAAATCGGCATTTGTTGTCCATACGTAGTACTTCTGGCCATTCCCGTGCTTGAAAACAGTTCCGTCAATTCCCCCGAATTCAGGATCCTCAGGGAATATCCTAACGTCAAATAAAAATTGTTATCTGTTTTTGTGTTTCAATTTCTAACAAATCTCAGTGAAGCTGAGGCTGTATCTATAGTATAGTACCACTATAAACATCTTGAAGAACTTGTCATGAACCCGATCAATTTTCACGAAAATAATAACTCAAAAGCCAATTAATTTGAATAATTCTCCTTTTCCTATATAAGCTTGCAGGTACAATAGATGTGAGGCTCCAACATTTATATAGATTATTTTACTTTTCACAATTCCCTAAATATTTCAATTTTTTCGGATTTTTTTGAAATTAATAAAAGTTGGGTACTTAGATATAAAAATTTGGGAACTTCTATGAGCCATACCCTCCATAGTTAATCTTAATTTAGACACTAACAATGTTAAGATTAATTGAATATTATGGGAGTAATCGTTGACTATATAGCCAAAGTAGAAAAACAAATGCATTGCCTTCCACTACTGCAGCTTGTCTTTAACTTATTAAGAAAATTACCTAATGGGATCACTCCAGCCGGCCATTGGGTCTGTAGGATCGTTTCCTTTAATGACGTACATTCGATGACCTCCTTGGGTGGGTTCCCCTCTCATGGTGAAATAAATGTACAATTCCCCATCAACCAAATGCATTTCAGAAGCCCACAGATCAGAATAGCCGGGAGCACATTTGTGTGCAATCACGCTGGAGGCATTTCGAAAACTTGTCAGTATGGGACTCTTGAAAATCGTTAGTTCGGTCTCCCTGTTTTCCGACAGAGTCATGTAGTAATAGTCTCCCAACTTTAGAACTGCTGGATCCGCCGAATTAAAATCGAATATCGGATTGGTGAACATCAATTGTGGCCCTGCATATTCAAGAAACAAAATTTCGAAAAGTTCGAGTTCAAAAAGGCGAAAAATTTAGACTAGGAATTTGAAAGCTTGGCACAAATACAATTCTCGATCAGAAATTGAAGATTAGGGAAACAACTTTTTACTAATTTTTAGCACAGACAATAGAATTGCATCCAAGAAGGAAGATTTTCCAATTAAAATTTTTCTATGCCCGGGAATAGGTATACGAGGGTGCGTAGAAAACTTACGTATGACTGGAAGTATCCATTGAGTGAAGTAGGATGTCTCAGTGTAGACTCCCGGGTATCCTGGCTGACCACACCCAAAGCCCGAAGAAACTATTCCGCACAAATAAGTAGTTCCGTCGACGTTGCAGATGAGAGGTCCACCTGCGTCTCCTTGGCAGCTGTCTTTCCCCACCTCACCGGCACAGAGCATGTCCTCGGTGAGACTGCCCGGATAAGCACTTGTACAGTCTTCGTCACTTACAAAGGGAACATCTACTTTACGCAAAACTGGCGACATGCTCCCGTCCTCTACCAATGATCCCCACCCTAAATAACATTTATCATTAAATAATATGTACTTTGTTTCATTATCAACGTGGATGGCACAAAACGGAAATTAGGGCAGAACATTTAAAGTGGAGTGATAAATAGAGTGAAGCTGACGTGTATGCAAAAATTCGATCAAGTGGGAGTAAAAAATCTGTTTTTTAAAGTGACATTTTTACCAACTGTTTTCCGACTTTTAACATTTTTTAACAAAAAAATCCTCCTTTTTAGGGATTTAGGCTGGCATGTGCCTCCTTAACAGCCGTGCATAAGTTGAGATTAGATATTAGGCCTTTTACAATCTTGAGCCATAATTAATTCGTATGTGTCTTAACTTTGAATAATAGGAAAATGTCAAAAAATACCAGCGACGGTCAACATTTGAGGCGGAGTGAGTCCAGATGGAGGCAGATTGATACTTTGTACGAACTCATTGAAAACAAATGGTGGAGAAACTTTCCAGACTGCAATATCATACTGTAATTCAACTTGTCCGGACCTAAATTATCATAATCGGTCCACGGTATTTGTATATTTTTTAATTAATTTACTCTATATTAAGCCTTTATATATCTGTTTACCCTCCAAAGTTGGGATGGCGAATTATTTCAACAACTGTTCTGTTCTGCTGCTCTGGGTCGTCACTTACAATGTTATGGTCGCCAGCCACAACGTGATAGGAACTTGGTGGTGAGGATGCTGTAAATATAAACCATTTAATACTGTAGTTATACAATTGTTATTGCGGAAATACTTTATCAGACACAATGTCCAATCTGTCTGCATATATATGCTTGTCTGTCTGTGTTAGAATTTTGGGTCGGGTTTTTGTTTTATGGCAAAAAAACCCAACCCAATTCACTTAACAAACGGGGATTTATTGGACATGGGCTTTTTAGAAAAAACGTACGGTAATTGTAATTAAAGCTCCACCCAATTATGGAAAAGATATCAACTACCATATAATTCCATTCAAAAGTCGTAGAAGTCGAAAAAACTGCTTATGTCGAAAGAAGTCCTTGTAAGTCGAAAGATATCATTCATTGAAGTAAAAATATATCATTCTTATAAGTCAAAAGAAGGGCTTAGAAGCTGAAAGAAGTGATTAGAAGGCAGAAGCAGTTAATTGGTTAATAAGAGTCAAAATCAAAGTCAAATGAAGTGGCCAAGAGTCAAAACAATTGTTTATAGTTGATAGAAGTCAAAATTATGATTTAAATTGGCTGTTTTCACTTAAGGATCCCATTATTTCATGTGCGAGTAAATTTAAAAATTGGGCCATTAACATGTAAATTATAAAATTTTTAAAGTCGCAAAGACTTTTTAACTAATTGCTTAATTGAAAAGAATAATGGGACAAAAAATGGTTTTCATATTGTCATCTAAATAGTGAAGTATTTTTTGACGATAGTCCATTTCCTTCCCATTTTATATTTCATTATTTTACATGCAAATAGCCAAATTTTTAAATTTTCCCGTACATGAAATAATGGGATACTTAACCAAGCTATTACACGACTTTCTACGATGCATAGAACTAAGTCAACCATTTTCCAAGACTGTACAGAATGACTTCCAAAATTAGTCACCTCCTAAAACATTGCTATCACCGCTACTTTGTTACAACCGTTTGAACATGATTTATTGCATCGGAGACAAAGTCTTACAACATAAAGCAGAGGTGACGATCCACTCTTCACTTAGAATAGATCCCCCGCAGTAGTGAACACCCGCTCCGACATCTCGGATATCTACCATCCAGGGAAATTCGTGGGGCTGCGTCTCTTGTCCCCCAACTATCCTCTTATCAGCCCTCCATTTCCATTGCTTCCCAGACTTCGGTACAGCTGAAGCTAATTCATTATATCAAAAAAGATAATTGTAAAGCAAAATACAATGTTAAATATAATATTCTGTATTATCTTTGTTAACTAATTGTATTTCAAGTAACTATTTCAGCCCTTAGACTGCCAATAACTTTTCAATAATAAAATGCATTATAGAGAGTAATTAAGAAATAAAATCATTATTATACCTGAAACGAAGTAAAAGACAAATAAAACGGCCAAGATTTTCACCATTTTAAAAGTGTTCTGTTCCATTCAACGTATGCAAGTTAGAATGAATACTTACTTTGAATATTATCATCGTTTCAACAAATTATATGCAACCGAAGTGGTATACTAAAGTGTATGACAGGGGCAAATCAGTTAATGATTAATTGATCGATAAGAGTTATACACCTCTACAAGCACCAATGATTGTAAAATAGGTTAGAGATTTTTTACACGCTTATCTGGCATTTAAAGTTTTGTTCCCAATTCCGTAATATACAAATTGGATAACACATTTGGGTATGTATATTTATTACAGCAGTTTCTGATTATATGAAGTTTTGGTTTTCAGCCCTTCGATCGTATGGCTTTACACTTGTTGTTAGTACAATACATTATTCAGTGTCCAGTATAATGGCTTTGCTTTTTGATTGATGTCCTTATAATCCTTAACAATTCAGGCTTTGGTTTAAAATGTTGCTGTGCAAACTGCAAACCTGTTTGAGTTTTAACTTCTACTGATTGAACGGCAGAATTAAAAAGCAAAAGAATAATATTATTGCTTTCTGGATGAAACACTTACTACCTATAAGTCCGTGGTTTATGGTTTTCTATTATAGATATATGTAGCAAAATCCTCCTTCCTGCCTATCACAATTAAGGCTGTTGTGGTAGGTAAAACACCCTAAAACGTTGTAAATTTTGTACACTTGCATTTCTTTTATTTCTACCTGTCTAACTCTCTCGGAGATTAATTTGAATAAAAAATAAGTTTTTACGCTTTTATTGATGACATTTGTTTATTCATACGCGTATCTACATTTGCATCTTAAGAACAGGGCCTAGATTGACCGGACAGCCTAATTTGGTAAAGAAAAATAGTTATTAGTAGATCATATTTAAAGATTAAATATGAAAGCAGGGTAAGTAGGGTTTACTTTTTATTAAGGCTCAGGTTTTTTCAAAATACGGGAGAATTCAATAAATAAAGGTCAAGTAAAGGTTACGCTAGGTTGCGTTTTAAAAGTACATAGAGGCATAGAAATTTAAACTATGACAATAGTGAAAACTACGTTTTTGGAAAACTTGAAACTCCTCCCAGAATACTGGTCGTAGAAATACCTGGTCATAGGATTTTAGGAAATAATAATTAATAATTGAAAATTCGTTCAAAATGTCATATGAAGGAAAAATATTTTTGAAAATAAATTGAATAAGTTTTGAATTACAAAATTATATATTACGAAATAATCAACAGAAGGAGCAACCACCCGACACCTTAAATGAGTGACTAGAGTGATGTTGCATGTTTGAAAATAGTGTTAGGAAGTTGATGTATGCTTGAAATCATTGCATAATGACATAATATGTAAAAGAAGGCCAATATTCAATATTTTGGTGGAGGGCTGCGCCTCAAATAATATCATTTACAAAATTTCTAAAAAATTAAATTCAAATAGTTATGATTTATTTTATTAGACAGCAATTTTTCAAGTAATGAATTCCATCAGTTTATACACAATTCATTTGTAGTTCCTACCGCGGACTAAAAATTCCAGTCCAGCATCTATTTGAAACCCCAAAGCATCTACAGAGAGTGTTGTCGTCCCCTGCACAATTTCCGCCTCTGCAATCCACTCGGTTTTTACAGATCGTGTCACACCGTCCACACTGGCCCCAAGCTGTCCCAAAAATAATAATGTTAATAATTAAATTATTCTTTCCTGAATTACATTTTTAATTTAAATTTGACTTTGACCAAATAATTTTTTTTGTGTTAAGGCTTGGCTTAGCTGAAACGCGAATTCTTTCACTTTTTTGGGTCATTTCTATATATAGATATCGAGATTTAAAGACTAGGTCTGAAGTAAGAATTTCCGTCTCACATTATACAGCATAATTTTTAAAACAGTTAACAGTAATGTGAACGTCTTGAAAAACAGACGTACATGTAAAAATCTAATACATGTAAAATAAAAATTTCCATAAAATCTTTCATCATTTTAATAAAATCAATTTTGATTCCCTAAGTCAATTCTCCAGTTTTAAAGGTGGATTTTAGAAATTTTCTTATTCAATTTAAATTTTACACGGAATGAGTATAGTCAACAAGACAAAATTTATGACGCCGTGGTAAATTCGGTAGTGTAGAAAAACAGGTAAAGGGTAAAAGATATATTATATGCATTTTATAAATATAAGATATACATACATTTTAACTCCACTACTTTGTAGTCGTCAGATTTTATTATTTATAACTGAATTCAGGTGTTTATCGGACCAATGACGGCTAGGCAAGCATTTACTATTGGTTCTAAAACCAATTTCATTTTTTTTACTGCCCTTACAAAATTATTGTTGCTGCTATAAAAAACTGCTTGATCAATTTATTCCGCCTTCCAAAAATATTATGTATTGAACAATTTTTTACAACAACACCTTAAAAATTAATCTATAATAATTTGGCGGTTTTGGTATTAGATGCAATTTAGGGTTTTGGTAATAAATGTAAATTAAAATTCACCCGTTTGAATAGTCACTGCAAAAATGACAAATATTAGGAGAATTAGCAGAGTGTGCCTTGACATAGTTATTTTCAGAATGTGGAGACTCAAATCACAAAATTCACTAAAATACAAAATAAAATACACAAATTTTTCAGATGATATTTAAAATTCGTCAGATCCGTATGTAAGACTAAGTTGTGGCATGCATTTGCATGGATATAGCTGTACAAACTGAGGAGAATTGAGAAAACACAATTGATAAAAAGACATGTCACAACACAATAATACCTTGAGGCTATCCCTGCTGTGTTATTCCTATTCAGGTATACACAAGACGAGTAAGTCAATCAACCCAAGCCATAACACTATGCGAATTGGATTTTTACTTGATCTGCATATACCTTTTTATTAAATTAATGACCATGAACTGTACCAATGCTTGAACTAACCCCGGATTGTCAACGCTTTTTTGGCAACACATCAAAAATATTTGTCGGTGATGCCATTTTTCTTTTTGACAATTATTTTGATTTTGTTAACAGAAAGTTATATTTACTGCCAAAAGGGTTGAAATTACGTCCCTAAATAGGTATTAAGACATTTTGGGATACTTTCAATATTATATTCCACTTTCAACTCCATGTCCAGGCAAAGCAATGCAATATTTATTCATGATTCTAATCTGCAAAATGTATACATACACAGACTGTGGCAATAGTATAGTAATTGTTGAGTTAGGTAATTGAAAGATTGTGTCGAGAAGATTTCGACATGGGGTAGGAAAGTAGGTGAACAGGTACCTAACTACTTTTTAAGCGAGAGAAATCGTCGTGTGCAGTCCTCATTCTCCTCACTTATAAACAATTAATATATCATTGACTGTTATGAGCATTGTAAGTGGCTATTATAGTATTATCAAATATAGCTGTAGCAATCAGAGTCGTACTGCGTTATTACGAGTGTAACCGATGGATAGAAAAATGCAAACATTATTAAAAGCATATTAATGTATCGTAATATTATTGTAACAAGTCATAGAATTATTATAATATAATAATATAATATATAATATATTATATTTATAAGTATAAATATAATAATATAAATAACATTGTAGAAAAATAATAATAATATAACATAGTTTAAATAAAAACAGAAGTGAATGATAACGGTTATGCAGTGGTACGAAATATTATTTTTCATGGCTTGTGTATAAGACTTTTGTTTACAGAGATATAATTACTTGAAAACAGTGTGTGCAATCAGTTTTAGCTTACTTATCATTTATCAATCACCGTATTAATTTATGCATTAATACTATTAAATCTACAAAAACAACATACCACCTTTACGTTATATACTGTCACATATTTATCAAGTGCTTTAACGAGACACTCGACACCTTGATGTTCGTACTACGATTTTAACGTTAACCGGAAACACACGATTTCGTCTTCGAACATTATTGGCGACGGTTCTTAATTTGTTTAGAGGACTAATAATGTGCATTTTCAGCGTCAATCTAAAGTGCCACAGACGTTCCAGAAGAAGAACGATGAATGATCCAAATAGATAGTATCCACAAGCGAAGAAAATAGTGTGGATTTTCATACCAAGACTAATAGGCAATGCCCGAGATTGTTTATATTTCAGTTTTGAATAGGATATTACATCTTCCAATTCAACCATGGATTCCCGTAATTCCCTAAAATATTTTAGAAAGCCTCTCTCTTGCATGAATTGATAATATGATTTGAATTGATGACGGTAGCAATTTAAGAAACTGTCAGATATTGGAGTAGAGAAAGCTGTTTCCTTTACAGTCATGCACATTCCATCAGAAGATAATTGGGAAGGTATTAAGGCCACACTATGTGAATTTGACTCTTTGTCCAATACATCAAATATTTTCATTGAGACGTTGGCCAACATTTTCCTATTGAATTTTAGGTAGCCCATTTTTATGTCTTCGGATGTTGCTATCGGATTGCCAATCAAATCTAAAGAGACTTGAATTCATCTTGTCCAGAATTTTATATTTTTCAAAATACTCGTTTCTGTGTTCGTGTACATTCTGCCGTATGTCTTTCATCACCATCATTTTGTATCCATTTTCGACGAGATCTTTAAAGTCCACAAATTGTTTTCTGTCTGGTGGTGCAATAATCTCGCTTGTTATCCACGTATCATATTGAATTGCAATTACAAATCCTGTAGACACAATTACTAAGTAAAAAAGGTTTCTCCCTTTATTGGAGACTTCCTGATATAAAAGAACTGATATTGTAGATACAAGAATGAACTCGAATTTCTTGTAGACAGTTGTAAATCTTAAACCCAAAATAAAAAATGAAATCGGAAATAAAGAGAAGATCAGCCACCAACAATAACTATCAAATGTATTTTGAATCAAAACTGTCAACGGAGTGTCGAAGAAACGAGGATTGGCTTCACAGTAATATGGCATCCACTCTGCAAAATATTCAATGAAAAAAGTTCTATACCATGGAATGACATTATAAGTTTCTGAGTAATCTCCTAACATAACAATGATTCCACATCGACGATGTTCATTTTTTGGATAGTTATATTCCTTCGCATATACGGCAGTGAAGTTCAATCTTTCAGACATCAATTCAACACCTCTCATCGGACTCTGACAATTCATGTATAAACGATAAATTTTTATCATTGAATAGTGCTTCATTTTACAGTAAGGCATTGTTCTCGGACCCTTAATAAATGGACCAAATATGCCACTGATTTGAATGCCATGAAGATTCCCGTTTAAAATATTCCAAACTCTTTCCCATTCTTTTTCGGAGTCTTCTGTTTCAATTAGGTAAAGTGTTAGAGATTGATATTTGTAGAGAATTGTCGTATAAATTGAATATTCGTTTCCAACTTTCATTCCAATTATAAAGAGAGGAGCCACCAAATGTTGAATGACGTTGAACCGCCACTCTGGATTCATCCATTTCAATGCATCTTTAATGACGATTATGAATCTCGAATCGCGACGATTGATTTCTTTTCCCCAATGTCTAGCAGGGTATTTTAAACGAGGATCTGGCTCCATTAGAATATTTACAGTACACAAATGTTTAGACATATCCCGTGGATTATCTTGATGACGACCAAAGAGAGTTATATTATAGTCTGATGTTGCCAAGGTCCATGGTTGGCCATTTTGGTTAGACAGGATAAAATCTATCTGCCAATTGGACTGATGGAAAGTGATCATGTTAAAATCACAATTACTATAAAACGACAAATTTCGAAAGCAATTGACGTTGTTTAGAAAAATAGAAACTAAAAATGGTACAATTAGATACATGGAATACATTTTAACAAGAATTTTGTTTAATTGTTCTTTCGCTAGTGAAAGGTCCATTGTAAGAGGAAGAATGTTCAATTTTAAATAACGTCGCACTACATTTTGTGTACACAGCCAGTGAGGCACCAACGAAGTAGGAAGTCAGGGATGGCAGTTAGTAGCAAAGTAGCAACAAGCGACAAACAGCTATTACCTCAAATTATAAATCATTTACCATGAAATTCAGAATAGTTCTCACTATTTTTTGTCTGTTTCCCTATGCTCGTAGGCAGCTCTACGTGTATGTGAATGTTGCGATTTGACTGTTATGGAAAAGCAATACGGATAAAAAATTTTTTGGAAATGCTCCCAAAAATTGGCCCCTTTTTTGCTAGTATTCATATTTTTAGGCTACTTGTGATTCCAAAGAAATTTTTTTGATTGCAGGAAAATTAAGCGAAATAGGGACAATTTTTGATACCATTATAAACCCTAAATCAACATTTCATTTTCCCTTCAATCCACACGCTGTGTCCATTGAAAGTCGACAATTGACAATACATGTTAGTTTAAAAACTGTTTTAAATAATCAATAATAGCTAATAGGTTTTTTTAAATTTCATGTCATGTAATATTCAGGTGTGTACCATTATGTACATTAAAAGGCAGCCTAAAAAATTACAATAAAGGAGATAAATGAATTTAATATTAAATCTAAATAAAATATTGATATAATCTGAAAATATGAAATTGCAAGATTACAACTATGTGAAAATGGTATTTGCAAATTGTCTCTGTGGTAAGTCAGATAAATAATTATTTACGGGTTTAAAGGGTTTAAAGTGTTCCCTATTATAATATAGTTTCTGCAATTGCTCAATGCTCCTTTTCTCGACTCTCGATCGCCATTGACATGGGACACAGCAGATTCTGTCCTTTTGGTGACTTATATTTAAACTCTCATCAAGAAATTAAAAGAAATAAAATTAATTTTTTTCTAGTAAATAAAATATTTTTTTTAAAACTATCCACTAACGAAGTAGCTATATAAACGGTAGAATTAGGAACTGTAATAAGATTTTGCAATTCACGGTACAATTCTAAAGACTAAAGTCATGCACGCAAAGAAGTAGTCCATCCAGTTTCGAGGTCTTACTTGTGCACAATGTTGCAGTGAATAGAATAGAAATAGAATTCCAAGGAAAAGAGGCGAGTTGCATCGATTGGCACACAAGGCAAATTATGTAGCAGACCTAAAGTTATAGTGTAAAGTAAGATACTAAAAATATTATATATTATAATATTACTGCAGCATTATTATGGATGTATTACTTAATTTAATAGCAAAATATTGTTAAAATTACATTAACATTTGATAACTTTATATCCCCATGCATTAATTAGATAAATTTTCCAGTGGAAGGAGAAAAACTAAACATGATGATCAGAATAATTTGGTAATACTTTTCTGGTTCGTTAATTCTGGAAATGAAAGAAATGTGTTCGACGTATTTCGGCAGGTTAAGCTTGTGCTTGCTTGTGCACGAAGAACTTTGCTCGCGTGTATTAGTTCCATCCAACTGTGGTTATAAGTTACCCTACCAGACATGCATACATAAATAGATATATAGATGAAGATAGGTTGGTAAAGTTATTGATGGAATTACTTTTATTGCGAGGAATTACTTTATCATATTTTGGTTTCATTACTGAATTCCCCATCAATTTAATGATGAACTGACTATTAACTTTAATTAATTTTGTTGCAACGTGGCCACGTGGCAATAAGCTATAGAATACTTATTAATATAGTTTTTGTTGGCTCATTCAAGATAACTAGATAAATTTTAGAAGGGATGAAAATAGTTGGTGAGCATAATATTACAATACAATCCCACTGTTTGTAGTCTTAATCCTTTCATGCTCGTTAATAATATACTTTAAAGCATCCTCCAATACTTTTTAACATGTGTAGGTACTTTTAAGAACCTTTCTTAAAAACGAATGTAGTGGATTACAAATGAAATATTGAATATTCTTGCAGCTAATCATTTCATTGAGTAGATAGGTTAACTAACACTTCATGCAAAGGTAAATTACATGAAACTAAATCAGGACAATTTTTAGTAGTTCATTTCAGCGGACAATTATTTCTTTGCCACTCAATTCCTCTTATCATGTTGAAGGTTGTCTGTGTTGTCAGCAAAGTTCTTCGTTTCTCAGATACAAGAAAGCTTAGCCAAAACACATGGGTATATATGCTATGAATATTGGATGATATTCTAGATAAGAGGAATGACTATCCGTGTAAAAAGCCTTCACAAGTATTTATTGGAAATTGGAAATAGAAAGTTAGAAAGGTTTATTGATGAAGGTAAAATGAATATATATTTGATACTTTGGGCAGTATGTAATCCATGTAACAAATACTGGTGAAATCTGTAAAATGGGAATCTAACATATCCGATACCGTTTTCAAACACCATATTTTGTTTCCTTACCTCGCCATGGATTACCTACAGTGATATACTTTGTAAGTAAAATAATATTACAATTTCATGTAGTAAGGAAAACGAAATCCACAAAGAATATTTTTCCTGTTTTAGAACAAAATTGATACAATTTTTAACCCTTTTATATCATTTTTTCACTATAGAATATTATACAGCTATTCTATATAATAATTTGACTGACACGAATGTGGTTATTCTACCTTTGTAAATTTTAGTTAACTGTCGTGCCCAGTTCTTTGCATAAGTAATTTTCCAGATAGAGCTGTAAGCTACATAGGTTAGGAAGAACTTGCTCGGTGTTTGTGAATTATACCGTGAAAGTAAAAATCTCACTGCCTTTTTATCTCTACTTTTTAGATATTCATTTCTTTACTAACTGATGTTCTAAAGTTTTAAACAGCTAAAACAGTTTTAAGTTAAGTTTTTGAAAGTTTTTTCAAGAAAGAAAAAAACAAAATGTATGTAGTCCAATTTTCATTCTTCGTTCAAAATACCGTCAAATTTCGCTTAGTGTGCTACTACGATATATTCAAACTTTTAGGAGTCATTTTCAACAAAAAAGTCTGACATACTGTATACTGTGCGAATATCAATAACGATCAAATTCCAGTCAAATTTAAAACTGATTTTTGCATGTCATCGTATATTTTATTTCAATGCTACAGCGGGGAATGGGGCGAAGCATTAACTTTTATCCAATGTTAAATTAATGTTTATTCCATTCACTTTATACATAATATTATGGGATTTTGTTCGTCTCATCACTAAATTTCAAGCATAAACAGCTCAAAAATAACGGAACGATAACAAAATATATTTCATGATTACAGAAAATTTTTTTTTATATTCCCAGCTTCCAAAACCGATTGACTATTTCGGAGTAGCAGACAATGTGATTAACTGATAATAGAAAAAAATTAATCTTGCCTATACGTCAGGACATATTGTAGGACACATTTATCAATATCGCTAAATTATTAAATACCAAATCTGTCTACTTCGCCGTTGGTCACGGTGTATTTAATATACCACGTCTTAAAACTAACTTCAAGTTAATTCCTTCACATCTCGACAAACTGAGAACATTGAGCAAAATGCACACTAAAATATATTCCACGTTTTCGTGCTTGTCAGTTATATTTTTTGTTATCAAAAATGTCAAATGTTTTCGAAATTTGTCATTTTATAGAAATTGTGATTTCAACATCGTAACTTTCAATAAATCCGAGTGGGAGGAAGATTTTCTTCTTTCTAACCAGAATGGCCAACCATGGACCATGGCAAAATCCAACTACAATATAACCCTCTTCGGCAGACATCAGGATAATCCCAGAGACCTGTCAAAAAACTTCTGTACTGTAAATATTCTAATGGAGCCAGAATATACTTTAAAGTATCTTATGAAGCCTTTTGGGAAAGAAATAAATCGTCTCGATTCAAGATTTATAATCATTATCAAAGATGAACACAAAGAAATGAATCCAATTTGGCGATCAAGCCTCATTACAGATTCGGTGTCTCCTATATTTATTTTGGCAATGAAATATGAGAACAAATATTCGGTTTACATGACGATTCTCTACAATACTCAAGGCGAGCCTATTGTATTTCATTATATTGAAAATGGAGTTTCTGAAGAAGAATGGGAAAGGATTTGGATTTTTTTAAATGGGAATCTTCATGGCATTCAAATTGGTGGTCACAGTAGTGACTTCTCGTTCCATGTGTTACAAGCAAAAGTCAGTACGCCTAAACAGTGTACTGACCAAAAGAATACCCAAGCCGAACAAACCCCACCAATCTCAAAACACAGCCCTATGCGGAGGAAAGGGAAAAAGCCATGCAGAACGACGGAGCATGCTAGTGTGCATCAATCGGCTCAACGGACAGCATCTCTCTGATCGCACTCTTACAATTGTACTTACACTATCGTTTTCCCCTTTTCTCGTTATTCAATTCAATTTCATATTTTCATTTTCTGATAGTATCTCGACATGTACTACATTGATTTTTGGTGATTGAAATTAATTAAATCCAAGTTAAAGACTACAATTGGAAACTGCATGCAGCATTCAATACTTGGCACCGTGGCACCAGACACCTCATCGAATATAGTAAGGCGAGGAACCACACTCCGAATTCATTAATATAATAGCAAAACATATTTCATTTTATGAAACTAAACATTCATAATATTGGCATTGATTCATACTATTCTCACATATATACGTATGATACATATCACTCCTGTGATATATGGCGCTCAACGACTAATTGCTATTTTTTCTTTGAGTCTAGTGCCAACGGTACAAATGAGCAAGTAATAATAATACAACTGGAAAGACGTCTCTGCAAAAAAGAAAAAATTTGCTGCAAAATACAGCTGTGACGTCATCCAACGGGTTGGTATACATGAAGTTGACCGTAATAATTGGTCATCATCTTCATATACCAAACCCGACACTACAGCGCACAAAGCACACATTCCTCACCCAATCAAAATACTGTCTACATTACCTAAACGTAAGCTATAAAATTATGTCAACATTTTAAATAATGAATCCTATCTCTCCTATTGATATTATTGGTCCTAATTTCATTTGTTACGGATTCATTAAAGTCTATCCTAAAAACTTACCTGCCAATTATTTTGAGCATATTATATGCTCATCTCTCGAAAACTCCTTTAACTCCAGAGCATTCCTTCAAAATACTCCTCCTTTTTCTACGCTCCTTTTTCACTGTAGGATTAACGGCTACAAATTTTTCTCAGTCAACATATAAAATTAATTTTAAAATCATTACAGTACCTGAAACAAACATTAAAATTGTTTTTCACTGTAAGTTTCAGATACTGCTACGTCATAGCATTGCGGCTAAGGGTGACCGTAAAATTTGGTCATCCATATTAGCTCGCCTTGCTTCTTCAATGTCTAACGGGTCAAGGACTTCCAACATTCCATTCTTCTACCGTCCAACAATTTACATACCTACACTTACCTTTCAAGACTCTAGTACGTTCTCGTGTATCACTTTTAAATTACATACACTAACACTAGCTGTTTATGCTGATGATGTCTTTGGATGCGTAATTACCTATCCTATTTGCTCAATTACCCTAAACTATTATAGAACTCTCTCGAATCTACTTTTGTACTTTTTGTTAACGTTTTTGGTCCTAACCTTGTTCGTTATCAACCGACAGACAGACTCCTGAATATTTTTCTCTATCATTACCTTTTAGATTAACATTATTTTAAAGGTAATTTGTATGGATAGAAATAGCAGAGTACAAAGACGCGACGAAGTTAGAATTAGAGAGCAACACATAATTAATGTTATCGAAGCAGTAGCTACTAATCAGCCAGACATTTTACCTGATATCCAACAGCCAGACAATTTTTCTGAAACCGACGCCAACCAAATAGACTTAGCTAGCACTATCAGCGTACATTCTAATCAATCTAATTTTCATAGTATCTCTGATCATTCTGAAATGGCTAACAATTTACCTGAATTACCTGCCGAAATCGCAGAACTCATTCCTGAAGAACGAAGACATTTGCTTATTCAATTTTTACAGAATGCCATGCAACAAAACCAAGTTGACCGTAATGTTGGTCAACCAGAACGTCATGCAAACCCTTAAGCACAAGCAAATCAAATCCCACCTAATCATCAACTATTGAATCTACCTAATCAAGCTCAGCATTTGCGTCAAGACCCACAAATTATCGTAAATGCACCAAATCCTAATCTCAGAATACCTCATTATAATCCGAAAACTTCTACAGCCAACCATTACTTGGACGACGTGGAGACTTACTTTAGAGCCCAGCACTACGATCCACGCAGATGGTTCAACCTAATACCCAGTATCTTAGCCAAAGAGAATAAACAATGGTATGATTTGGTTAAGCATCAAATAGGAACCTGGGATGAATTCAGAAGACTATTCAATGATAAATACGACTCCCCAGCCATCCGACAAGAAAGACAACGACAATTATACACTAGGAGACAACAATCAAATGAGCCATTGGAGACTTATGTCTATGACATGGTGACCTTAGCACAACAGATTAACCCAAATGAACCAATGAATACTTCTGTACAACGAGCAAGAGATGGATTGACACCACGGTTACGTCTAGCTGTAAGCCGCCCACGTTACTTGAGTGCAGACGAACTCATTGCTGATGGAAAACTCGCTTTAAAAAATCTTCAAGACGAAGACCGCTACACATCTGGTTTGCCACCTGCTACCAAACATGAAGCAGAGCAACGAAGAAAAGAAGAAATCAATCAAAATTCTAACAATTTTGGCGATACCGACAGACATTACTACAATTCCAATCAAAATTACAAAGGTTATGAATACGACAATAACTATGACACATGCTCTACAGGTTACGACACAAAGGCTACACATTATAAATCTGACATTACATATAAAAACTTTTCTGACAATTACAGCTTTCGCTCCAAAAACAAATCTAATTTTCATAATAGTCATAATTCTAACAATTCTATTTACAGTCGAGGCAATGAACTATCCACAAATCCAGATTATCATTCCTCATTTTTCTCAGATCAACAGAATTTCTCAAACTCGGATTCTAATGACAGGAAAATTTTTGGCCACGGACACTCGGACGATCAGTGTACCAGCACACAAAGAACAATGATGTCCCTGACAAACGACGATGACCGCAATGGTTGGTCATTATCTGAGTCAGCTGACAATTACACCCAGCACCAAACGGAAGAAATCGAATTTTCAGAGGAAGCCGCGTGTTGTCCCAATTCCGTTCATCATAAAGACATGCAAAACAATTATTAGAAAACATTCTTATATCAACCCATTTTCACCGTAAGTTATATTTTTTAATGAGTACACCAAAACTGTTCGCATAAATACATGCTAGCTAATCCTGGTCTTACTTTCATTATAGTTATAGTCTCTTACGACAATTCATTAATTATGGTCTCTCACGACAATCATTACACTAGTAGCTTCTCACAGCATATATCTAATTGATTCTTCTCATGATAGTTATTCAGGTTAGTTTCGGAAACTGCAAAAGTAGTTTTCGATTAAAGCCAGTGGCAGATGTGTCTCGCTCTGGTAGTGCAGCAGATATATATCTCTCGCACAGTATTGAAGTCTTACAGCGGTTTAGCCCTCGTAAGCAGTGCAGCTGGTCAAATGCCACTCGCACAAATAGGGATAGGAATTGAATTCTGACCTCCCATGATGATAGAATTTTTTCAGGAAGAATGGTTTTAGCCTCGCCTAAATCATTCACAATTTTTCATAATACACAATATCTCAGACACTTACGTCTAATATTATACTAATAATCCTATGTATGACTTGTACTATATCAATGTTGTCATGCTTCAAACAGCCAACAACTTATGTCTTGCCAGCGTATGCAGTTCATCTGATATGGCTACTAACACCTAATCAGAACATTAAAAATGTTTTAAGCAATTTACCTATTTTTAATAGCCCTAAAATATCAGAACACTATTCTTTAAGTTATATATTATGATGAATTTTATATCCATATTATGTATTGGTAACTTTAATCTGAAATGTTTTCTCTAGAAATTCTAATAATAATTCAAAAAAGTCCTAATCAGCCTAAATTAAATTATAAATCATCCTGATTATTTAGAACTTCATCACGGGATAAGCTCTTAAATCTCTTTCCCATCCCTTTTGTTTGTATATAATATAACCTAACTAAACTCCACTACTAACATTGTAATATAGTTTATTATTATAATTATAATTGGCAATATACTAATCTGTATTTTCTGCTAAACAGTACTATGTCAAAAACAAAACTGACTCAAAACAGAGAAAGTCTTATGGGATACAAAAAACAGCGTCCTCAAGACGACTATCCACTTGTTTTAAAAGCTGCACAGCAAAGGAACTTCTGGTCGAAGTTTCCCTATACTGTACTCCCGAATACTGCAGCCGTAGAGACTTGGAGTGTGCCGCGACATTTGGCCACCCCTACTGTCCCTGAGACTTGCAGAAACGACAACATTGACTTAATTTACGTTACCGACCTACCAACAGCAACCTCTATGCTAGACCACCTTTTGACACAAACAATAATCTCTTTAGATCTGGAATTTCATAATTACAAATCCTACTATGACCACATTGCTCTAATTACTATCTCTACAATCGCATTTGACTTTATTTTTGATCCTTTCCCACTCCTTGAATTTGTTACTACTAAGCTCAAATCACTCCTTGAGAATCCAAAAATTGTAAAATTAACTTTTTCTCCTTCTAACGATATCAGACACTTAATGATTAATTACCAAATTTTTCCCGTAGGAATTGTCTGCCTACAAACCATTAATTCTATCCTAAATCCTGATCATAATAATGGGAAACCTGTAAAATTATCCTTTTTGTTAAATCTTTACTTGAACGCGTCCGACAAAGATAACAATGCTGCTCATGCTGACTGGACATTTAGGCTGCCAAAAACTCGTCACTTGAATAATGCACTAGAAACCTATGCTAGATACGACTCTCATGACTTGATCCGCATATTTCAACACCAAATTGTTGAATTAATAGCTTTAGCTAAGTACAACTCAGAATCTGATCCTTTGTATTATCTCCAAGTAGCTGTTGACAAAATCAAACCTATAGTAATCAAAGTTCCCAAATTACAATCGCACCCCTCATTCGAAAAGACTTTCAAACATCATTACAAAAAATTAACTAATCTGACAAAAACTTTACTCAAAAAACTATTTGACTGGCGTGACAATAAGGCCCGACTCTATGATGACAATCCTAACCACATTCTTTCATCTACACAGATGCTACTCATTGTCACTCACCTGCCTGCTACTCCTGAAACATTAAGGGATCTTCTAAATGGCATTCCACAGTACATCCGAAGAGATGGGGTCGCAAACCTACTGAAAATTACTCATCCGTCCATACATGTTACCATCAACATTGATTCGCCAACTCCTCCCACTTCTACACAATTCGATCCAGATGTTCTAGAATTAACTGCTCCACTCGATCCTGATTTGAATCCTACAGCGCATTCCTCTTCTGGTCTCTTTTGCACCTACTGTTACAAGGACTCTCACCACAAATCGCAATGTTTCTACAAAAAGAACCAATTCTATCAACAGTGGAAACAACACAATCCCAACTTGTACCAGAGAAAGCTAAAATACATCAAAATGAAAAAAAATCAGGCATAAGAAGATTAAAAAGAAATCTCAACCAAATTTTCCGCTTCGGCAATCCAAGGATTACCTCGCTCGGGGGAGAAGCATGTTACAAGCAAAAGTCAGTACGCCTAAACAGTGTACTGACCAAAAGAATACCCAAGCCGAACAAACCCCACCAATCTCAAAACACAGCCCTATGCGGAGGAAAGGGAAAAAGCCATGCAGAACGACGGAGCATGCTAGTGTGCATCAATCGGCTCAACGGACAGCATCTCTCTGATCGCACTCTTACAATTGTACTTACACTATCGTTTTCCCCTTTTCTCGTTATTCAATTCAATTTCATATTTTCATTTTCTGATAGTATCTCGACATGTACTACATTGATTTTTGGTGATTGAAATTAATTAAATCCAAGTTAAAGACTACAATTGGAAACTGCATGCAGCATTCAATACTTGGCACCGTGGCACCAGACACCTCATCGAATATAGTAAGGCGAGGAACCACACTCCGAATTCATTAATATAATAGCAAAACATATTTCATTTTATGAAACTAAACATTCATAATATTGGCATTGATTCATACTATTCTCACATATATACGTATGATACATATCACTCCTGTGATACATGGTACTGAACAAATGTCATATTGCAAGGGATCGATATACTCTTTGAAAAAAATGGAATATGACTGTGAAAATTCAGTAAGAACTGTCGAATTAATTGCTGAAAAATTAAACTTTAGCGCAGTTTATGCTAGACGAGAAAAATATCTAAACAAAGAACATCTCCGATGTGGGTCGATTAGCTTGTTAGCAAGTAAATTGAAACCTTATGACATAGACTGGTATGAAACTTTTTTCATTGAAGAGTTTTTGGAGATGATTCCATATTACTGTGAACCAAACCCTCGATTGCTGGATACCAAATTGACAGTTCTGATTCAAAATACATTTGATGAATATTGCTGGTGGCTGATATTCTCGCTATTCCCGATTTCATTTTATGCTTTGGGTTTCAAAATTTCTACTTTATACAAAAAGATTGAGTTCATTTTTGTATCTACATTAGCCGTCCTTTCTAATCAAGAAGTTTCCATTAAAGGAAGGAACATTTTGTATTTGGTAATCGTGTCCATGGGATTTGTAATTGCTACTCAATATGAAACGTGGATAACAAGCGAGATTATTGCCATTGCACTACCAGAAAGAAAACGATTTCTGGACTTTAAAGATCTCGTGGAAAATGGATACAAGTTGTTGTTGCAGAAAGACACGGACCGGGGTTTGAATGAAGAGAGGGATAACGTGTTTGAAAAATATGGAATTCTGGACAAGAAGAATTCGAGTGTCTACAGAATTGATTGGCAACTTTATTTTAAGGACAAAGAAATGGAATTACTTTATTCATTTACCTGGAAATTAATGACCAACTTTTCAATGAAACTTTGCGATTTAATTCCCAAAGATGGAAGGGACAACTTTGTTCCCCTAATACCATCTAAAATATTTTCAGATGGAATCTGTATGACGGTAATGGAAACAGACATTGCTAATCCTCTGTCTTATGAATTCCAAGATTGCTACCGACATAAATTCCGATCGTATTTTCAGTTTATCCAGGAGAAAGGTTTTTTGAATAATTTTAAACAAGAATATGATTTCGTGCCGGATCTACAAAACATAATATCCCATGCAAAACAAAAACATGAATATTCGCAGGTTGGTCTAGTTACTCTGACCATGAAGGTTCATACTATTTTCTTCGCCTCTGGATATTTTATACTTTGCTGTTTCTTAACGCTGATTCTGGAACGTTTGTGGCACCGTAAATCAATGATAAAGAATATATTCTTAAACATTTTCATAAGACTTGGAAATTCCACTGAAACCTCCCAAAGTCCAGTTCATGTGTTTGTTGTTCCCAGCGGCTGATGTTGTTTTTGAATTGCGTAACTTTCAACATAATCCATACCTTTTAAACTAAAAATTATGTTATATATAGTAGTCCTGCATAATGTGGCAATAAAGTTAACATAAATTGTACTTTCTTGACTAGATTATAAATACCAGAAATCATAAATAACATAATCATAATAGATCATAAATAACATGTATTTGTGTAGTAGTCATGCTGTCAGCAATTTATATAAGTAGAGCATTTCCTTTATTATAATATTATGTATGGGTAATGGATATACCTTTATTATTGTAAGTTTTTCAACTAAATTCCTTACCCGGACATGGTTCGTATTATTATTGGGTCTTGTATGACAATTTGTAGAATCTAGATCACTGTGCTGTTATGCTTCATATATTAGACGTATTTCTCATTAAATTTTGTCACCTAAGTTGTAGTCGTTGATACAGATAGTATAAACGGATAGTACCTACTATGCGTATACGTAGTAAATAAAATATCATTTTAGAAGCTTATATGGGTGAAATAGGATGCGTTTCGTGTGGTTAGTCTTCGTAAAGTTACCATTTCCCACGTTCGAACCGATAACGGTTTACACAAGCATGCATGCATTTCATGTTTAGGTCTAGAAGTTTTTACAGTGTATAAACCTACGTATCTAGTCAAAGAGACACTGGTAATATAAAATTTACTAAGCAAGTGAAACTACCAGCATAATAATACGTACTTGCTCCGGATTGGTTGAAGCTTATGATTCCATTTGTCATTATAACAACGTTAAACTTAGGTAAATTATATCGCTCACCCTAATTTAAATATAATGTTTGTCTTAATTGATGCATGTAGAGTTTTTTGTCACAAATTTGATTTTCGTTTTTGCTTAGTTATCGGTTTCTACAAACTCGATGAAATTAAAGTCGAAAATTAAATACTATGTCTGTATATTGAATCCTTAGATATGTTACCTATAGCATATTTTAATACGAATTTTGCTCAGTTGGGCCATACCAGTGAACGATCCAATGTAAGAGGAAGAATGTTAAGTTTTAAACCACCTAGCACTAAATTTTGTATACATAGCCAGTGAGGCACCAACGAAGCATGAAGTTAAAGCTTGTAGTTAAAAGCAAAATAAGTTCTTCCGTCTAGAAATCCCTGTGCAGGAAATAGGTAAATAGGATGACCGAATTTGTAAACAAATGGGCAGGTCCGGTCACAAATGTTGATCTTGAATCGAATCATGAATCATAAGTGGTCTAAAAATAACGCAAAATAAACAAAAAATCAAAATTGAATAATATTGAGTATCAAAATAAACAAAAAATCAAAATTGAATAATATTGAATGCTCATTTTTCACTTTGACTATCAAAATGAAGACAAAAAGAGCGCGAGGTTTCTCAGCAACCTAGATTTATACCAAAATTAGGTATTGTTTGGTCAACTTCAATCTTTGCGTTCTAAAGTTATCTTGGGTGCGTTTCTATAAGCTCCCGATCAGGCAGATCAATTTTGTTTTGAATTCGATAGTAATTTTTAATTTGTTTTGATTTTGTTTTGCATCTCATCGACAATATTAATCAATTTTGATTTTCTTCTTATTTTGGAAACCATTTTTAATTTTTTGTTAATTACGATAGTCTATATTAATCGATTTTCACTTTGTATCGATTAACATAATAAATATTAATTGAGTTTGGTTTTCTGATAATTAATACTATATTAATTATCTTACCATAACCATTAAGGACACTCATTGCGCCATCAACCACGTGGGGTTGTCTAAATGCATGTAAAAATATTTTACATAAAAAAATCTAATTCCCAAAAAAGTGAGTAAGATTTATCTATAATATAATCTCAGACTTGGAAAAAATTACCTGTCTATGTCTGTACGTGTGGTAGGGAGAGCCTAGGGAGCCTGCATATATTACGTAACGCAAAACCCCCTCCCCCATGTGTAACGCAAGTGTTGACTGCAACACATTTGAGTACCTCCTCCTCCCATCAACTGCACACGTAATGTATGCATGTTCCATAAAAGCAAAATGCGCAAGCCCAAATTAATGTTTTCAATAATGTACTCCCAACGCATACCTTCATGTGCTAAATTTAGTACATGGAGGTATGCGCTAGGGTACATTATTGAAAACATTAATTCTTCTAAACAACCGAAATGAGTCGTTTCATAATATTATTGCAACATTAAAATAATAATAGAAATTTACATTAGAAGGTTGAATGGTGGTGAGTCGTGATTAAATGGAAGTGATTAGCGAAAGGGGACGTTTCGTAATGGTCGCAATGTGCCTTATTAAATAGCATTTCAAAACTTCTAATACAAATTGGTTCCCCTATATCGACAAACTTATTTAACATTCGGGCTGAGCTGGGTTTACTTTTTAACTACCCTCTTGATTCCTTTGGCAGTTGGCACACCTTTTTTTTTAGAATTACATAATAGTCTGGGTAACTAACTATTTATTCTTTAAAAATATTTATTCGTAAGTTGACTCATGCGGTTTGTAGTACGTTTATCTAAAATCCCACGGGGAATCTAATTTTTTTTTGATTTAGAAAGGGAGCTTTTGGGTGACTGTTTGGGATTTTTTTCAAAAATGGAGTTTCATTGTTCCCTGTATTCGGCGCTACGATCTACAGTTATTATTTTGGTTTAGGAAATTCTTTTTTAGCACGAAGTTGGGGCTGCAGCTAATTTTACCTACCAAAAGTATATTCATTTAAATAAACTTTGTATTTCCAAAGTTATCATAATAACGCAATGGATCTTTTCGAAATTGTTTTTATTACTGTGTTGGGTGGCCTGCTGAATTTCTCTTGAGTGCTAGGTTTGCCCCTTAGCTGGGTTCGCTAGTATATTATAAAATAATTCAAAGCAACGATATCATGCAAAAATCCAGCCGCCCTTGTGTGTATCTCATAATAGTCCACGATTCCAAAATGTAAGTCCAATAAAATTACTTATCCTTAGGGAGGAATAGAGCCAGATGTAAAACATTTTTAACATGAATTTGGATAATCCCAAGTGGTTGCTACGCAGACGCGATGAGCAAACTTAAAGACACATAACCAAATTATACTACGTTACAAGTTTAACTGGTGCGGATTTTTATTTCATACATTTTTGACTAAGTTGATGTTTAACACAGTACAAACAAAGCATAAAATACACCGTATCAACTTTAAATATAAAATTAATAATTAACGTATATCTATTAGATTATTGCTTGCTAACTCTACGGTAATATTGTTTTGGAAAAATTGTAAAACCTCAATATTACTTTACCTTGAAAAACAAAATATTAGTTCTAAGTTGTACTATATATATCCATTTAAGACAAAAACGAAAATAAAAAAATTGGAATCGGACCAAATGTTAGGAACAAGAATCTAAAATTTTCAAATTTTATAATAGGTAAGATATTTGATACATTTTTCATGGATAAATTGTGTGACAGTTAACGTACAATTCCAAATTTCTCAAAAACACCCGTTCGATGGGCGAATTGCAAACATGCGTAATAAATATCGCGCGGATGAGGAATCCGTTCGTTGATATCAGGTATTAGTTCCCTGCACTTGTCACTAATTTTGTTTGTGTTAATTCCTTTCTCTAAAAACTCTCGGAATTTCGGATGGTTCTTGGAAAGCTCTGTGTGCGACAGATCTCTCCCATAACCATCGTTAAAAATTGTTAGAAAGCTGCTACCTTCAATTTCTTTGTGAATCATTCCTGCATAATCTTCCACGCTTACCAGTTTCAAGTGAAAACCGAGTCTTTCAGCTACCATAATATAATCCTTGGTATACATGGGAACTGGCTGAACAATATTATAAACAGCAGATTGGACTTTGTCGTTGAAAATCAATTCTAATGTTAGCTTACTGGCCACATCTACTGGAATTCCAAACCAACAACCTTCAACATTCGGAATTGATCCAAGTCGGAGGCAAAAGAGAAGTTGATTTACCACCGAATTTTTGTTTGTCATATAAAGCCCCGTCTCGCTGTGACCCAACAAACTCGAATATCTAATTACAGTACAAGGAATTCCTCGCTCATTTGCTTGTCTTAACAACTTTTCACAAACAAATTTAGACAAAGAATAGCCCATTGTAATGCAGTCAGCGTTATTATCATCATCAGGAAAATCTTCGTAAATAAATCCATCATTCGTAAGACGATTAATGGATGTAAACGAAGATGGAAATACAACCCTCTTTGTTCGAATATTCGAAGCAAATTTAAGAATATTCAACGTTCCTATCACATTGACTGACCGAATATCATTTTTATTGCTCTTATTGACTTGATATTTTTCTACGTGATTTGCTTTGGCTGCAAGATGAATAACCATGTCAATTTCTGTTGAAAAATTACTGTATTCTTCTGCAGGAATTCCTAAATTATCGAATGTGATATCACCGACGATGACAGTAATACTATTTAAATTTATATTATCCAATATGTCAAATTTTTTCAAATTAGCTATCAATTTTTTCCTCGCTTGTTCTGCCGACTTTCCTCTGACCAAACAACAAATTTTTAATCCATCAATTTGGGTTAAATTTTGTAACAAATATGCTCCTAGATGACCTGTTGAACCCGTTAGCAATATTGAAGTTATTTTATTTTGCTTTTTGTAATTTTGTAGAGCCTGAATTTCTTCCGATAGCTTAGCATCTTGTTTTACCAATTCGTACATATCTTCAAGTGTGTACTCCTTTTCTTTCACTGCTTTTTTCTGTTCCTGAGAATCAGCATCGGTTTCTGCTGTTAGTATTTGCTCAAGTAAATATTTACTAAGTGAGTTTATAGTTGGATGATCCATCATTGCTGAGACATTCAAAGTTATTCTTTTCCCTACAATATTTTGAAGTTTGTTTTTCATTTCTACAGCCATTAATGAATCCAATCCCATTTCTTGGAAAGTTTGAAATTCGTCAATAGCTTCTGATTCCGGTAGTTTCAATGTTTTTCTGATTATTGCACTGATTTTGGATTTAATATAATAATGTTTATCCTCAGCATTAAGTGGTCCAATTTCAGTCCAAAACTTTTCGGATTGAATGGCAGCAGCAGAATCCGTAGACTCTTTATTGTCGTATGCCTCTAATTCTGATAATACACTACCCATGGCAAAGTGTTGTTTAAATTCATCCACATCTATTTGAACGACACCAACTTGTAGTAAGTCCGGCCGACTCATTATGAATTTTAAAGACGCAATACCTTGATTGGGGGTGAATGGCTTGACACCAAATAGACCTTCTTTTCCGTAGGCTGTATTAGAAGCAGCTCCGACTTCTGCCCATCCTCCCCAATTTATTGTCTGAGCTGGAAGACCAATAGAATGTCGATAACTGGCAAATGAGTCTAGAAAAGAGTTTGCCCCTGCGTGATTGCTTTGTCCCATTGGACCAACCATACCAGCCATGGATGAAAATAAAACAAAATGTTCTAAATGTAAATTTTTCGTCAATTTGTGTAAATTGAGACATCCCGAGATTTTAGCATTAAAAACGGTTTGGTATTTTTCCCATGTTTGGTTCATGTAAATTGCATCAGAAATGACTCCAGCAGAATGAATGACGCCTCTTAGAGGAGGAAGACGAAGATCGGAAGATGAAATCATTTCGAATAGAGATCTACATTGATCCCAATTTCCAATGTCGACTTGGAATGAAAATATTTTGCAACCCTTCGCTCTTAAATTATTAAGCACTTGTGAAACAGCTTCACTTGGTGCAGATCTACCAACCAAAACAAGATACTTACAACCTGAGTCTGTCATCCATTTTGCAACTTCAAGTCCAATTCCACCTAAACCTCCGGTAACTAAATACGTGGCAGTGGAACTAAACATTACGTCTTTTATGGTGACTTGATTTCCTACTTCAACTATATCTGGCATAGTCACTACAATCTTCCCTATGTGATTAGCTTTCAGAAAATAATTTAGAGCATCTCTAATATTTACGACATCATATGTGGAATAAGGCAATGCTTTATAATCCTCTTTGTTGTGGTATTTCATTTGATCTATCAAATCCCCCATTTGCGTACTTGTTAAATTCTCTAAATCAACGATTGTATAATCAACATCAGGTCGTAATTCCATAACTTCATCTGGTTTCCAGATATTCACTTTCCCTATTTCCACAAAACGTGCATTTGGTGCACAAGCTTTGAGAGTTGTTTCTTTGAATCCGTGTCCAGTCAGAGAATTGAGAACCATGTCTACACCACGTCCATTCGTCACTTTAGCTATTTCATCTCCAAACGTCAAATCTCGGGAATGGAATACATGTTCAATCCCTAAAGTGCGCAGATAATTTCTTTTCCGGTGAGATCCAGCAGTGGCAATTATTTTGGCTCCAATATTTTTGGCAATTTGGATAGCAATTAATCCAACACCGCCAGATGCAACATGAATCAGAATAGTTTCATCCTTTTTCAAATCAGCTACAGTCACCATACAATAAAAGGCAGTCATTAAAACAGAAGGAAGAGTTGAAGCATCTTTAAATGTAACCTCTTTTGTCTTCAACATAACCATATCCTCATGAGTTACAGCATGACTGGCTACACTGCTACTTAAAGTAACTCCGTAAACTTCATCCCCAATTTTAAATTTAGTGACGTCTGAACCAACGTTAGTAACGATACCTGAAAAGTCGGTTCCAATTGTCTCCTTTAACGTGGTATACATAGCGGGTTTGAGAACAACAAAAATGTCTCTGAAATTCAATGCTACAGCCTTTACCATTACTTCAATATTTTTAGGACCAAGTGGCTCCTTCTTCATTATAGAGAAACTGACATCGTTAATTTTCTTAGTTTTAGGAATATCAATTGTAAATCGTCCTTTAGGAAGTGTCAAAGGAGCCAATGTCTTTGGCAGAGTAATTATTCTCGACACAAACTTTTTCTTATTTCTAAACGAAACCAAAAGTTCCTTCTGCTCAAAGACTTCAAAAAATATTTGTTGAGTATCAATTTCATAGTCATGCTCATCTGGATCTAAATCTATTATTTTCCATTGCAATTTTGAAACTTCGTTCACAATGCTTTTGGCCATCCCCCAAATAACGGCATTGAAGGGACACATTGTCTTCTGATTTTGAATGTAATATACGCCCCTAGTAACAATTATGAACTGCAAATTGTGATGCGCAGCTTCGGATGTGAATTTAAAAACATTTAATACAGATTTAAATACTGACTGACTATTTTCATCGTCAGTGTTGGTAGCTAAATACATTATACCGTTAAGTTGATATTTATCTAATAACTCTGATGTTATTTTTTTTAAGGAATCAATGTCGGTTTGGTTACAAGACAATATGTTGTGACAGTTTTTTAATTCCTTCCTTTCATTTTGAATTAAAATAACCTCATCACAAATATCTAAAACCTTTTCTCGAATATGCATTGACAAATCATAATCCTCTCCAAAAATTAGCCAAGCTGATTTCTTGTGGCTTGTTTTATTCAAGATATCTAGTGAATTTTTAGTTTCGCATGGTACATTTACAGCTCGAGATGATAGAACAGTGATAAATTCATCTTTGGATGAAACATTAATAGCCTTTGTAAATCCCGTTTCAATCAGAACTTTGCTCCAAACTTGAGGAGATACCATTGGATGACGAGACCGAACATTGAAATCGGTAAATTTCCAATAACCTTCCAAAACGCCGAAAATGAAATCAATTGCTCTACTTGGATCAGTAATCTCCTCTAATAGCAAAATGCCATCGGTACGAATCAATTTACGAATGTTGGTCATCGATCTTTTTAAATCAGCAGTTGCGTGAATGACATTAGCAGCCACAACTACGTCATAATGATTTGGACAAAATCCCTGCCCGGTTGGGTCTTTCTCTATATCCAATACCTTGCAATCAACTCCATTGAATGTTGAAAATTGTTCTTTTGCTGCTTCAAGAAAATGAGGCGAAATATCGGTGAAAGTGTATCGAAATGGGATTTCCTCTGTTTGTAAAATTGCCAAAATTTCTTTTGTTGTAGCTCCACTGCCAGCTCCTATTTCTATTATCCTAACAATATAGTCTTCTTTTTTTGGATCTGATTTAAATTCTTTCAGTGCTAAGCCAAGATATTTTCCCGCTCGCATGTTTGCTACAACGCATTCATTGCTCTTCGTGTAGATATCTAATGGATTCAAATCTTCGCTTCCAAATAGTGCAGACACAGCTGTTCTCTTTCCTACTAAAACATCCCAATTGTGTTTCAAACAATTTCGAACAATTTCACATGCTCTAGTTCGCCCTACTGTTGCACCTTCGCAGTGAAAGAAATCGTCAATCTCCGAAATACTCTTTTCAATTTCTTCAAGACTTGGAAACTCTTTAATGCATTTCCACTCATCCATAAATCCAGATTCGTTGTCAATTTCTTGACCGTAACCATCTTCGCATAAAAATTCAAACAACCGCTTTACAAATAGACGATGTTCGGGATGTATCAAGTAGTTTTGAAGAAACTCTTCGATGCAATAAACAGTTCCTACTTGGGGTGAAAATCCGTTTTGTCGAAACATTTTCATTATAGCACACTTTACACCCTCATCAGACTTTGTTTGGCATTCCAGCACAAACAAATGCATATGCTTTTCCATACTAGCTGCAAGTGGCTCAATGATATCTTCGGTGTCAACTATTTTTTTAACATCTATTCGTGCTTGCACTGGCCCTATTCGCTGCCTCCACACTTCCTGGTACATACCGGGCAACATGTTCTGATGAGCGTTAATCACATTCAGAAATGAACTGACAGATGTCTTCATCAATCGGATACCCACCACAACTGCAAGTAAGATGTTTTTGTCATTATATAGAGCAACAGTTCCCTGAGATTTATCTTCGCTCCATTTTGCATGGGCAAACATCTCTGAGGAAACAGAATCGTCTACAAGAAAAACTCGATCAATGCCAACTGGTAAATATAGGTCTACGTTATCCTTTCCAATGCTCAACCCAAATAGTTGAATCATGGCGTCTAAAACTATTGGATGATAAACATAATCAGCTAAATTGCCCGCTTTAGTCGGTGCTGGAATTAATGCCATAGCTTCATTTTCTCCAACCCAAACTGATTCTATGCTTTGAAAAGTCTCGCCAAAAAATATTCCAATCTCAGGAGCCAATTTATAAAATTCTTTAGAATCCATTGTAGTAGGACAACGACTTTTAATAATATCAATTTCTTCAGTCAGATATCTAGTCTTAGATTTGATTTCTATACCTTTTTCCGAAATATTTGTTTGTATCGATTTATCCTTAACTGGCAAAATCACAGATTCGCTAAGAGTGACGTTTGCACTAGAGTATCGTTTCCAACCTTTCTCGTCATTGTAGCCATTCAGTTTTCTAAACATATAAACCTTGACATGGAAAGTTCCGGCTTCATTTTCTACAGGAGATGCAACTACTTGAATTTTGTATTTTCTTCCTTCTTCCATCTCCAATGGTGATTCCACCACAAAATCTTTGACAGTAAGCAAACCAAAATCATTTTCCTTATTTTTCGGAAAAATATCCCTTCCTGCGCCTAAAATAATTTCTAAAAATCCGGCACCAGGTAAAACGATTATATGCGCAACTTGATGATCTTTTATGTATTGCAGATCTCGTAAATTCCAAACGTGCTCGTAAACATGATGGGGTACATCAGCTACTGAAACCTTCTTTCCAAGAAGAGGATGAATTATCTTTTCACTGACATCTCCAGACAATTCTGCCCAATATTTTTGCCTTTGAAATGGATAAGTTGGCAACTGCAACCTTCTCCGTGACCATGATTTGTCCAAAGATTCCCAATTAATATTTACTCCATTTTTATACAATGTTCCCATGCTACTCAAAACCGTTTCCCAGTCGTCCTTATTTCGTCTTAAAGAAGGAAGCCACAATTCACTTCCTGATCCATTTAAGTTATTCATTCCTAATGCCAACAACACAGGATGTGCTCCAATTTCCACAAAAACATTATAGCCTAAATCTCCCAGTGTGCACATTCCCTTTTGGAAATTGACTGATTTCCTAGCATGTCGTACCCAATAACTTCCATCCTCCATCTCGTTACTAGACAGATATCCACCTGTAGTTCCTGATACGTAATGGCATTTCGGAGATTGGTAAGATAATTTACTTGTAAATTTTCCAAATTCTTTCATAATTTTGTCCATATCTCGAGAGTGAAAAGCATGAGAAGCTGCAAGAACCTGAATCTTCACTTTATTATTTTCACAAAATATTTTAAAAGTTTCAATTGAATTTTTGCTTCCAGCCACAACAACTTCTTCCTCAGAGTTGATAACAGCAATATCCAACCACCTATCCGAATGAACATTTAAAAATTCCGAAATTAATTTAGACACTTTTTCTTTTGGTGAACGAACAGCAATCATGCCACCTGGTGGAAGACTCTGAATCAATCTACTTCTTTCAGTAAGCAAACTTAAAGCGTCTTCTAGATTAATTATCCCAGAAGCCACCGCAGCAGCAAATTCACCGACACTGTGCCCTAGAACCACATCTGGAATAATTCCCACACTTTCCCAAAATTTCAAAAGACCGTATTCAACTGCAAATATGGATAGTTGGCTACAAACCGTTTGATCTAATAGATCACCAACTGTGTCGTTCCACAAAGCATCTTTCAATGAAATGCCAATATTATTTTTAATAATATTATCACAATCAGTGAATGCTTGGTTAAACACATAATTAGACTGATAGAGGGACTTGGCCATTCCCACATATTGCGAACCTTGTCCAGTGAATAGAAAGGCAACTTTGGGTTTTTCATTAAGTGTCGGTGGAATATACACATCACTTTCTAAAGTTTTTTGAACATCAGCCACTGATTTCCCAGTAACTGTTAAACGGTACTTGTGATGTGCGCGTCCGGTATTACAGGTGTGAGTGAGATCGGTAATATTAACGGATGGGTTATTGTTCAAATACTTGGCATAAAGAATGGTCAAATCTTTGAGAGCATTTTCTGATTTTGCAGACAGAGTTAAAATATTATGAGATTTTTCAGACTCTAGAACATTTAGTTCTAGAGGCCGTGAATCACACGGAGGCTCTTCTACAATTACATGGACATTAGTCCCACTAATCCCAAATGAACTCACACCTGCAATACGACTTCTTTCAGGGTTTTTCAACCATGATGTAGATTCAAGTGGAATTACAGCGGGAACAACATCTAAATCAATACTTGGATTTAGTTTAGTGAAATTCTTATGCGGAGGAATTTCTTCATGCTCCATCGCCAGAATAACCTTAATTAGTCCCGCCAAGCCAGCTGCCGATTCAGTATGACCTATATTCGTCTTGACTGACCCAATTAAAAGTGGTTTTTCCCTTTCCCCAGTGTAGCCGGAGGAAATGGCGGCGAATTCAATGGGATCCCCAATGGGGGTTCCAGTTCCATGTGCCTCTACATAATCAACATCTCCTGGCTTGACTCGTGCATTATCCAAAGCATGATTTATAGCAATTTGCTGACAGAGTTTACTCGGAGTTCCGAAATTGGAAGATGTTCCTTCGTTACTCACTGCTGTCCCTCTAATAATACCCATAATCCTGTCACCATTTTTAATTGCATCTGGCAATCTTTTCAAAACAATTGCGGCCACTCCTTCTGCTCGGCCAAACCCATCCGCCGATTCATCGAAAGTTTTACAGTGACCATCTTTGGCCAGAATTGGAATATCCCCGAGTGGCAATTGCAGAATAATTATGTTAGCCCCCAACACCAAACCCAAATTGGTTTCCCTTTTCCTGAGACTGTCGCAAGCCAGGTGAAGAGCTACCATCGAAGAGGAACAGCCGCTCTCTGTAGCCACATTCGGTCCATTGAGACCCAAGAAGTAAGAAACTCTCGCGGATGTTGCAGAAAAGGCGTTTCCAAGGATCACATGGTGGAAATCTTGTGCAGTTGAGTTTTCGGCAATCACTCTTTCGTAGTCGTGTGTCCAGACTCCAGTAAATACTCCCGTGTTACTCCCTTTCAAAGAATGCGGATCGATTGCCGCATTTTCCAACGCTTCCCAAGCCACTTCAGCCACAAGCCTCTGCTGTGGATCCATAAAAGCCGCCTCTCGAGGACTGATACCGAAAAACTTGGCATCGAACTTGTCTATCGGGCACTTGAGGAAACCAGCCTTCGATTCTGTATATCTCACATCGTTGAGTTGACTTTCGGAAAGTCTTTCCACCGGAACCGACCGAATTCCATCGCCTCCACTTTTTATCAGCTCCCAAAATTCGTCGATGTTGTTGGCTCCAGGAAATCGGCAGCTGTGTCCGACAATAGCAATGGAGTCTTTATAATGTGAATTTCTTTCTTCATCAAAGATAGTTTTGCCCGATGTCATTGTACTTAGTTGTTCTTTTGACTGTTGCTTCCATGTTAATAATCTGCTATATGCTCCCTGTAAACGTTTTAAGTAATTATCATACAAATGCAAATAATCAGGTAGTTTACAGTGTTCTATCACCAGTATCTTGTTTCAGCATCTGCACCTGCTGAAACGAGATTGTGTTCAGTTCCAGCACCTGCCGAAAATAGACTACATCTCATTTCAGCACCCTGCTGAAACGAGACAGAGAAAATTACAGCACCTGCTGAGAGTAGGCCATTCTCGTCTCAGCACTTATTTTTAAATGATTATAAAACATCATACCTCACTATTAATATATCATAAATGATTGTGAATCATAATTAACTCTATAAAAATTATAAATGCATCTTATTCATCATAAATGCATCTTCATCATAAATGCATCTTATAATAATAATAATTAATAATCATTTATAAGTCATTATAATCATTTAGCATTTATGATGAATAAGATGCGTTTATAATTTTTAAAGTAATTAATTATGATTCACAATCATTTATGGTATATTAATAGGGAGTTATGATGCTTTATGATCATATTTAAAAATAGGTGCTGAAACGAGAATGGTCTAGTCTCAGCCGGTGCTGTAATTTTCTCTGTTTCGTTTCAGAAGGGTGCTGAAAGGAGATTTGGTCTATTTTAAGCAGGTGCAGATGCTGAAACGAGATCCCGGTTATTCTATCCAAAGATAAAATAGACAACGCTACTAATTTCCAGGCGGCTGTTTTTCAGGTGTCGACCTAGATGGACCTTTAGTGCCCATTATCCTATGTTTTGTGAAAACCCAAAAATTACATTTCAGAGGTTATTATAAGTATGGCATAAAACTGTTGCCTTTTTGCTGTTGTAACTTTTTATAATGGCATTCTCTACATATGTGAATCAGTATTATGATTGAATTAGAAGTTGTTATTAAAAAAATACAAACCTCCTCTTCACATGACAAAATAATAATGCCATTTTATGTAACTTTTATAACGTAGGACAAAGGACATACAAATTACAACTTATTTAATTCTATTTAAATTTATTTATTTATAGATTTATATCTATAGGCACATTTTTGGCTTTGAAAGGCAAGAAGGGCAAATTATGTGATATTTATCAAAAGTCAGAAAAACCAATTCACAATTCTGCGTTATATGCAATGTACCATGTACTGTAATAAAATATAATAAAATATATAATATTATGTATATATACAATGCTAAAGTATTCGAAAATTAGGTACCTGTAGTATGTCATTTAGCACTCCCTGGTTTCGAGGCCAATTTTTTTCTAAACCGGACAGAATTTTGACGTCCCATAGTCGACTAAAACACACACCATTTGAATTAAGGATAATTTATGACGTAGATATCATTGCACAACGGTTCGGGAAATGGAGGTAGCACGAACTAATAGGAGCTCAAGATACTTAGAGTAATAATGGCGTATATATTTGTAATTTTTCTTGTATAGACAGTGGTGGGGTGGGACAACCTTGAAAACTAATAGTAGGTTATTTTGCAAAAATAAACTGAGGACCACTCGGAGCACCCCAAAATTACAAAATTTTTATCGACAAATATTGTTAATAATCGAAGTATTAACTTACGATTCCATCACAGACTGACTTTTGACATCAAAATTGTAGATTTTTGTCAGCTCACCCTTTTTTAACTGAAGAAAATGCTCGTTCATAAGATCCGTTACTAAAAGTCAGATATATTATATCATCTCTATATATAATCGTAGACTTCAATAAATTTACCTGTCTATATATATATATATGTACGTGTGGTAGGGAGAACCTACGGAACCTGCATATATTACGTAAAACAAACCCTCCCCTCTCCCCCCGATGTGTAACGCAAGTGCTGACTGCAACACTTTTGGGTATCTCTTCCTCCCATCATCTGCACACGTAATATATGCAGGCTCCTTAAAAGCAAAAAAGCAAAATGCGCAAGCCCAATTCCTCTAAATCAACGAAATGAGTCGTTTCACGTTTCATAATATTATTATAAGTCTAAATAAAAATAGAAATTTACATAAGAAGGTTGAATGGTGAGTGGCGAGTGGGGATCGAATGGAAATGATTAGCGAAAGGGAACATTTATTTCGTAATGATCATAATGTGCGTATAAATAGCATTTCAAAACTTCTAATCCAAATTGGTTCTGCTATAATATCGACAAACTTATTCAACATTTTTTAATAGAGCTGGGTTTACTTTTTACTACCCTCTTAATTCTTTTGTGTCAGTTGGGATATCTTTTTGTAGAATTAAATAACAGTACTGGGAGCCACTATTTATTCTTTAAAAATATTTATTCGTAAGTTGACTCATGGGGTTTGTACGTTTTTCCAAAATCCTAAAGGGAATCTTATTATTTCCATTTTAAAAGGAAGCTTTTTGGTAACTTTGTGGGAGTTTTTTAGAAAATAGTCTTTCATTGTTCCCTGTATTTGATGCTACGATCTACAGTTAATAGTATTAATTGAAATGTACTTTGCATTTACAAAGTTAACATAACAACCTAATGGGATGTTTTCGAAATTGTTTTTATTACTGTGTTGGGTGGCCTGGTGAATTTGTCTTGAGTGCTAGATTTGCCCCTTAGCTGGGTTCACTAGTAATAATATAATAATATTATGCATGTTAATTTTTATAATATACTTTGAGGTTATCTAGTTGTAGGCAAGATATCCAACTAAACAGGGAACAAAAAAGGTACTCATTTTTTACACAAAATTACAAAAAGCAGGTCTTTTTACCTTTTTATCCTATTTTCATTTAAAGTGAAAGTAAATAGAACACGCTTCTACATCACAAAAGGTAAAAAAGGCAAAAAAAGACTTACTCCTACCTTTATTATAAAAAGGCAAAAAAGGTGTGTTTTGTTTCCTGGAACTAAAACAGCTTGAATGTAAAGTTTAATAATAAACACGTAGGCACAAAGTAGTAGACTTACGGAAGTTAAATTGACCGAACATAGCCAAATTGTTGATATTTCTGAAATCTCCAAATCCAGGTTCAATTACCATCACCGACACATCAATCAGCTTTTCAGATTCTCCAATCTTTGCTGCCGAAAAGACTTCTTTAGTGTCAAATAATTCATCACAGTTTTTCACTACCTAGATTAAATTGAGAGCAAATAAGTTTCATTGATTATCACAAGAATCGTAAAGGCGTAATAATATATTGACATGGTACCTATTCACATTTTCCCATTCCCCACAATTTTTCACTTTTCCCATAGTAAAAATATATGGGTAATTTAAATATCTTAGACATTATGGCCACTGAGTTCCCCAAAGAGTCAGCAACGAATGAGTATTATTGTGAAATAGAAACTAACTATACCATTTTATGGTGGTAGAGAACGACACATTTTGCATATCCGGTCACATTCCAGGCATGGGTGATGAGGAATTCTAATTTTGGCAGTTTTGATGTTTTAAATCTCAAGTCGATTGAAATGACGGAGTCGAAAAACTTGGACAGAAGTGTACTGTAAAATCAATTAGAAGTTGGCAATTATTTACATAGTAGATATTTGATTTTTACAACGTCTCTGCCCTGGTATGCTGCTATTGACTTTCAAAAGATTTGAGAACCAACATGTGAATGTATAGTAATAAATCCCCCTAACACTGTGTGAGAAAACATTATGATAAAAACCATTGTAACCTGTACCTGCGTGCTATGTATAAAGTATAAAGTAAAGGTAGCTCAGCGCGCGATATATTTGGTTGGAAAAAATCGGGAAAAAATAGATTTTAGAAAAAAAATGGTTTTACCGGCAGAAAATGGCAGAATAGGAAGATATGATGCAACAGTCGACAATTCCTAACGCTTTCTCTAATGTTATATTCTATAAAGGATATCTAGTTACTGCCGGCCTGCTTAAGCTGGTGTTTTTATGAAAATTTTTTCTCACGGTGCGGTCGGTGTTTCAAATCTCCCATGTACTCAACCTACTATATACATGTTTGCAAATGCATGTATAGATACATATTTGTAATGACCTCTGATGAGGGTGATATCTCAGCAATAAATTCAAATTCAAATAGATAGGTAAATTTATTACTCCATCAAGACTGGTATTGTAGACACCTAGATAGTAATTATATAACACAAACATTCTCATACCTAGCAGGATAAATTGCACTAACAGAGATGTTGTATAAGTTGTAAGTCCACTACCACTACAAAGTATAATCGTGTTGCTCGAGTTGCGCGGTGAAATTCGGTATGTCGGTATGTATGTACCATCGTGTCCGTATTACAAAAGCTTCTTGCCCGTTTGCATCAAAATAATAAAATTTTTAGCATTATTACTATAGTAAACCCAGTTAAGGGGCAATAAGTGATTTAAATAAAATTTTGAATTAGAAATAACCCACCAAAAATGATCAGGAACATCCTCAGATACCAAAATTATCTTTTCGGCTTCCGTGACGACTTGCAATAGCGATTTTGCCAGCACGGTTGCCTGTAGAGCCGTTTCCTCGTCAACGGCTGCAGTAATCCAACCAAATTTCTTTTTTCCTAATTTTGCAACGGATATTAAATGATTTTGTAAAACAAAACAAAAATTGGATAAATGAGGTTCATTATTTTATTTTTATATATCCCTGTAAGTAAGAGTTTCGAAGGGGCAGTCCCCCTTGTATTTCATCAACAGAAACAATATTAAATAGTTATGCAACGGATTGATTTCCCTTTAGAGTGAAAATAAGATATGTTATTAATTCTTCTCCAGAAATTTTTAAATGGAAATTTTAAAAGATGTGAAAATAAATCGGGCAACAAATTAGCAAGTTCCGGAGCCCTGGAAAATCTAAAATTAGCAGCGCCTTTTAACTAAAAATTAATTGAAAAAGTAAGGAGATATAAAATTTTGTGAATATAATCATTTACTTAAAAATGTAAAGCACCTTTATTCGCTCGCATCTCAATTTTTGGATAGGGATTGTTAAAGTTTTAAGTTGAAACAGCGAGTTAAAATAAGTTTTAATTTCAAGGCAAATGTCAGGAGTTTATAATAACCTCAAGTCGACGGGATAATAAAAAATCCAAATAAGGCCCTTAAATCAAAACAAAATGATAAATTATCGTAGTAGATATTGGTGACTTTAATTTCCATCTGAATTTATTAACGTTTTAAACATTTATAGTAAATTTTATAGTTAGGCCTCAACTTACCCCACATGATATAGAAATGTGCAGACTGTAGATATGGACTCCTTATTGATAATGACGACTTAAATGAACAAAGAGATTCTACTATATCTGCCAACAAATATCACATCACTAAAATAATGAGAGTGCAAATGAAGTTATATTCATATTAATGGTCATCTTTTAAAGACATTTGTAATGGGTTTTTATCCATAAAACGTAATATTTCTTAAACAAGGGGGATGTTGTACTAATTATTTAATTCCCTTCACTCACTACGGTTCTTGCAGTATGCATGTGAAAATAGAGTGAAGGGGATTTGGAGTAAATGAAATTAAATGGCTTAACATTAAAGACTACTACCGTAAATTCTTTAGTAAATGCTTGGTACCCAATAAACTCAGACCTCTAATAAAGTCAGTCAAAAATCAAAATCTATGTTAATTTGGTCGAAGTCTAATAAAATCCTGTTTTGAATTACAGACAGGGTAGCAGTATTTTAAAAATACAGCTTATATCGCTACCTAATCTACGCTGTGGTACATCACTTTAACTAGTCACATTAATTGTCTTATTTAACGTCCCAATTACCATTAACTGATTCGCGAGATTGGAGGAATGTCCTTAAGGAGTGTGACAGGACTAAAAAGGTTCCATTTTTGGGTGGGGCGCCCCACGCTTGGATTAGGTTTATATGTCCATGAGAATTAGGGAAAGGGAAGTGTGGAAAATCGTTAGGCTCAAAGCTTAATACGTGGTAAGTTGGCTTTAATCTAAAGATTAGACACCACTGGAGATCTAAAATCTACAATAGGTAGAAAAGGTAACTTGTATGTGTATTATTGACTCTCTATAACGTACATAATAGTGATGTTTATCTGTTCCATTAATTAACAATCTCAATCAGATCTCGTAAATAAGTATTTTGGTTCCACAACACCCCAATAGTAATTGTAATAATTAAAATAATGTTTTCCTGATGCTGTACAATTCTGGCAATTGCAACTATCCCCTTGGGAGGGTTTGGACCGTGTGTATATGATTTTTTCAGTTTTCATTAGTTTTATTTGTAAAAAAGTTACCATTTGTATCATCTTGCAATAAATGGATATTATTATCTTTACCGTCTGAAAATTTCTCATCCCGTCGTCCTCGCCTAGAGAATTGGTTGGGTCTTTAATTATTAAGCGAATCACATAATTTAAGCTTCTAACTTGCCGCAGCGTCTGTTACAGAATTTACGGTAGAGGTATGCAATCATGTTTCGTAATATGTAATTACTAGATGATTTGGTTTCACATCAAAGTTAAAGGTCACAATAAAAACCTGACTAAAATTTCCAGTCTCTATAAAAAGCAACTCCACGTATACGTCATTCAACGTAGGATTTACTCCGTCAGTTATCCCATGGGCTCTATTAACTGTGCTTAAAAAATACTTGTCCATGACGCCCTTGAAGATTATTACATTGTTTTTCCAAACCACGATTTTGGTAATCTAAAAAAGGTGGGTCTTACTTCATCGAGTATATGAGCCTAAAGTCCTACTAACTGACTATTTGGTGAGAAATTCATACAATACGTACACACATGAATGCATTCGTACTCCTCTCCCATTACTATATCCATGCAACGAAAGCTAACCTTCTCTTTTTTATAGGTACTAGGTTGGTAAAGGATTATGCAGCAAGTGAATTACGCTCCGCACAATAGGTCGCCTATATGTACAATAAGGTAAATAATTGTAGATAAGGATACTGATAGGAAAGGAGATAGATATATGCAGAAGAAGCAGGGAAGGATAGCCGTGAAGCGGATATAATGTAAAGGCATTGCATGTATAAAATGTATAAGCATCACCGTTTGGTATATATAATTTCTAAATGTATATAATCAAGATACGTTTGCGCATTTTAACGACAAAGTACTGAAATTACTCAATTTAAATACACCATTTTTGTTGTGGAACTGTAATGTTTGCCAGTGGCGGCTCTAGAATTTGCGAGGCCCTGGGCAAAATGTTGGCGCGAGGCCCCATAATAATAATTTACAAATATCAAAATTATTATATTAATACAAATCAACGAATTTTTTCCGTTTTTAAATGAATTTGGCATATGAATAATTAACATGAAAATTTTTAATGGTATTTCGAACGTTATTGAAAACAAAACAAGTACGTGTACAGAAGTGAGTTTCGGGACTTCGGGAGGGACTATATATTATGTATGTATGTATGGATTGGATTTATTCAGGAAATTTACAGAGAGAGTTCAATTTCATTGATGGCAATGCAGTTAAATATTTATACAGAAAAAAGGAAAGGACATTATTATTTCATCAACCATCAATTCGGTACCAATGAGGTTGCATCAACTCATCCAGAGAGTTCATAAACATTATTTCGTTGAGCGTGAACAAATCTTTCGCCATAACTTACCAAAAAAATTCATTTTACTGTAACAATAATCTATTTAGTAGAGTTCCTGACCCTTTCCCTGTTAAAAAGCTATTACACGGCTTTCTACGATCAAAGCACAGGAACTTCAATTTTTAGATTTTGAACCGCCGTTTGGCCAGTATATAATAATATAATATGTGGCATCTGTAAAGCTGTCTCAAGTCATCTTATCGCACAAAGTAACAGGACTGCACGCGGACATTCCCATTAAGGCAGCTTTGTTGATAGCTATAATAATTAATTGCATGATACTTTATGGTGGCCGTGCCATATTTTATTTCCACTTTTTACCAAGCATATTTGGAAGTGACGAAAGCTTGATCTCTAATTTTCATAAAACCAGGGAAGTTGATTGGGGCATCAGTGCACATTTTCTAAAATTTTTCAAAAATTTATCAAGCAATTTCTCTTGTGTTTAGAATAACATCCACAAGGTTTTATGTAGTACATACTTGGTGTACATTTTAGTGTAAATATATTCAAAACAAAATACTAAAAAAGAAAGCGCTGTTAGAGAAGCACAAAAAATAAGGAAACCAAATAAACGCATAGATTGTGAATTAGGAGAGCTGTCTATTGGAAAATTCATTGACTGGTAAATTTGTCTCTGAAAATGTGTGTCCCATTTTTTAAAGAGGATATAAATGCCCGTTGTCAGAAACCGTTGCACCTGATGGTAGAGTTGTCGCTTGATTAAAGTGTAATTAGGGATCTGGTACATCATTGTTTGGGGAATTAAATTAGCATTTCGTATTACATACTTTTTCGAAAAGACTATGTCACTATGTATAGATTAAGGCGGCTACTGAAATCAACGTAGACCCTTTCAAAGAGCAGTTTTTCATAAACGAACTAGTTTTCTCAAAATAACTTTGAAGGATTTTACGGCAACGTGAATTAATTTTCCTTGAATCCTTTTCTTTCCCATACCGTTGATCATGATTTCGGGTTCGGTCAATTTAATCCAGGTCCACTCGGTGATTTCATTTCCAAAAATTTGATGTTCATGCAGCCAATACTTTTCTACTATTGTTGGAAGAACAGTAGCCCGGATTCAATTTTCCACAAGAATCCTCTTTTGTTTTGCTTTTGTGAAAACAGAACTCTACATCTCTTAAGTTTTTGCTTTGAAATACATAACCGCTCTGAAATGCGGAAATTTGTAAATCAACAGGCGAAATCACAGAGAAGTTGTTGAGCTCTTTGAAGGATTTGTAGAAGTGCTTAAAGACAAGTAACTGTAACCCCAAACTATAAATCATGCGCCATGAAATTCAGAATAGTGGACCATCAATTTTAAGACGGTTTTAGCTCGCCTGATAAGGCAGCTTATAGAATCGCACAGTCCGTCCGTGCGTCCGTCCGTTTACACGATAACTTTTGAAGACATTGATGGATTTCAACTAAACTTGGCGAAAACATTGCCTATGGACCTGTGACAAAGCCTATTGAAAATGGGCCACATTGGTCCACAGGTTGCTGAGATGACGCGCGCGCACTTTGTCTTCAGTTTGATAGTCATAATGAAAATGTGACATTAAATGGACATTAAAAGTTCAAATGTGCTTCATATGGATTGTTAGCTGGATAGTACAAAATATTAAATGCCGCTTCGACCAAATTTAAGATTTTATAATAAAGTAAATAAAACTGAAAAATATCTATTATAGGACGGAAATAAATCTATTTCGCATTTATATGCAAATAGATAGTTAAATTTATATTTTTCGAATTGCTTTTCATTATGATAGCCAACATTAATCAATTTTGATTTTCTGTTGATTTTCATTGTCAATCTTAATCTATTTTAGAGTTTCTGTTGATTTTCATAGTCAGCAATTATCTATTTTGATTTTCTGTTGATTTTCATAGTCAACAATTATCGATTTTGATTTTCTGTGGCGACTATCTGTGTTGATTTTCAATGTCAATCTTAATTTATTTTGAATTTCTGTTAAATTCAACATCAATCTTAATCTATGTTGATTTTCTGTTGATTTTGATGGTCAAAATTCATCTATTTTGATTTTCTGCTGATTTTCATAGTCAATGTTAATCTGCTTTGATTTTCTATTGACTTTGATGGTCAACATTCATGCATTTTGATTTTGATACTCAATATTAACCAATAAATATAAAAATAAACCTATTCAATTCAACTATTCTACTAAAACTGTGTACACGGTCCTCTTCACTCAGGCGAGCTTCTGTTACGGCTTGCCGTATGTTTTTTAACTTAATGTTATGCAAAATTCAGGTATGTGCGCTATATACATTAAGAAAGGCTGCCTTAAAATATTAATTACAATTAAAAGCCATTTTTTTCGTCCAATTAAAAAAACACATCTGTACAAACATCTTAATAGATATATTTGGAGTTGGTTTTGTTCATAAATTTGGCGTTTGTGTTGGTGTCCTTTGCTTATCGTTTTCTACAAACTGCACAGACATGGCACTTGAAATATTTCTCGGAAATAAATAGGCGAAATTTTTGAAATATTTCGCGAAATATTTCACTCCCAACTTCCTTGAAAAATGAAATATTTGAAATAAATGAAATAAATAGGGTACATGGCATTTATTTCAATAAATTTCAATAAATTTCGCGTGAAATAAATGAATTGCGCATGCGTGTACACATGCGCATTGTATTTATTTCAAAAATTTCATTTATTTCATTTATTTCAAATATTTCACTTTTCAAGAAAAATTCCTTGAAATAAGAAATTAATGCCACGACTGAAACTGCATGAAATTAAAATCGAAAATTAGATACTATGTTTCAGACTTTTTGGTCATCGTCGTTCTCAGCTTCGCTTAAAGTTTCTGTCAATTTCCATCGAAGACGTACTTACGCAATGTGAATAGATTAATAAATTTCGTGTTTGTCTCTACCATGAGCTTCAATATTTTCATCATTGACCATTCTCACTAATATTTTACTTTGGTGCAAAGTGGTGATAAGCTATAAAATACTTTTGGTCGGCTCATTTATGCTAACTACACATATTTAAAAAGAATGGAATATTTGGTGAGCATAATATGACAATACAATTGCAATGTTTGTGGTCTTATGCACTTCATGCTTGTTAGGATACTTAAAAGCATTTCAAAACCGTTTTAACATGGGTACTTTTAAGACGTGCGTTTCTTAAAAGAGAACATTTTATTGAGTAAATCGGTTAACTAATATTTTGCATGAAATGGTGAATTTCATCAACTAATCCAGGACTTTTTTTTAGCATTTCTGCGACCAGAATGAGAACTTGAAGCATTCAAATGCCTAACATCTTTTCAAATTGAAGCTGATAAATTGCCTTAAATAAGTTTCAACAGTTTTTGTGTATAGTTCAATAAATATTATTTTATATGATTTAAAACCTAGTGTGTATACAATAATTTCTGCTAATCAATTCCTCTTATCATGTTAAATGTTCTCTGCGTCGTCGGCAAAGTTCTTCATTTCTCATACACAAGAACGCTTAGCCTAAACACACAGGTATGCTATGAATATTTGATGATTCTAGATAAGAGGAATGACTATCCGCGTAAACAGCCTTCACAAGTGTTTATTGAAAATATAAGGGTTTATTGATGAAGGTAAAATGAATATAAATATATATTTAATATTTTGGGCAGTAATAATCAATGTAACAAATACTGGGGAAATCTGTAAAATGGAAATCTATTGTAACCGATACCGAAAAAATTATCCACGCAAAATGCCTTCACCAGTATTTACTACAAATGGGTAGGTTTATTGATGAAGTTAAAATGAAGAGATATTTAATACTTTGGCCATGATTAATTTATTTTTTATTACACCCAATTTATACCACTTTCCACTATGGACTTTATAGACGCTATAATAATTTGTCTAGCACGATTGTACCCTACATATGTGAGCTAAAGGATTTCCGTGTCCAAAGTTGTTTTCATAAGTAAGCTTATAGATAGGGTTTCATATACTGCATGAACAAGAGGTTAGGAAAAACTGTAAATTATAACGTGAAGATCTAAATCTCACTGTCCTTTCTATCTCTACTATTTAGATATATTGTTTCTTTATTATCTTATATAAACGGTAGGACATATTGTGGGACACATTTGTCAATATCGCTAAATTATTAACTACAAAAGTCGACTATACTTCGATGATGGTCAATTGTATATGTAATTTGCGACGTATTAAAACTAGCTACAATTTTTATTACCTTGGTGTACGTCAGGCTATGAGAATATTGAGGAAAATGCATACTAAAACATACTCCACATTTTTGTGTGTATCAGTTATATTTTTTGTGATCAAATTGTGATTTCAACATGGCCACGTTCTATGAATCTGAGTGGGAGGAAGAGTATGTTATTTCTAACCAGAATGGCCAACCATGGACGTTGGCAACATCAGACTATAATTTAACTCTCTTCGGTAGACATAAAGATTATCCCCGAGATCTGTCAAAGAACTTGTGTACTGTAAATATTCTAATGGAGCCAGAATATAATTTACGGTGTCTCACCAAGCCTTTTGGAAAAGAAATTAATCGTCTCGATTCAAGATTTATAATCATTATCAAAGATGAACTGAAAGAAATGAATCCAACTTGGTAATCAAGCCTCATTCAAGATTCAGTATCACCTATCTTTATATTGGCAATGGAAGATGAGGACAAATATTCGGTTTACACGACGATTCTCTACAATGCTCAAGAAGAGCCAATTGTATTTCATAGAATTAAAAATGAAGTATCTGAAGAAGAATGGGAAAGAGTTTGGACATCTTTAAATGGGAATCTTCAAGGCATTCAAATTGGTGGTCAGAGTGGAGGATTCTCTTTCGATGGTACTGACGATATGCTAAATTGCAAAAAATCATTCTACACGTTGAATAAAATGGATTTGCAATGCCAAAGTTCACCAAGAGCTGTTGAACTGATGTCCGACCGATTCAATTTTAGTGCAGTTTATGCTAGTCGAGAAAAATATCTAAACGAATATCGCCGATGTGGATTAATTAGGTTGTTGGCAGGTAAAGTAGAACCATATGACCTAAGTTGGTTTGAGACTTCTTTCATCCAAGAGTTTAGGGAGATGATTCCATATTACTGTGAACCAAATCCTCGATTGCTGGACACCAAGTTAACAGTTGTAATCCAAAATACATTTGATGAATATTGCTGGTTGCTGATATTCTCGTTATTGCCGATTTCATTTTTTGCTTTAGGTTTCAAAATTTCTAATTTATATAAGAAGTTTGAGTTCATTTTTGTATCTACAATAGCTGTCCTTTTAAATCAGGAAGTTTCCATTAAAGGGAGAAACATATTGTACTTGGTGATTGTGTCCATGGGATTTGTAATTGCTATTCAATATGAAACGTGGATAACAAGCGAGATTATTGCACTACCAGAAAGAAAACGTTTTGTGGACTTCAAAGATCTTGTGGAAAATGGATACAAGTTGTTGGAGAAAGACATAAGGCGGAATTTGGACGAAGAGAGGGATCACGTGTTTGAAAAGTATAAAATCCTAGACAAGAAGAATTCGAGTGTCTACAGATTTGATTGGCAAGTTTATTTTGAGGACGAAGAAGTGGAAAGACCTTTTATGTTCACCTGGAAATTAATGACCAACTTTTCCATAAAACTTTGCAATTTAGTCCCGAAAGCGGCGAGGGACTACTTTGTACCCCTTATACCATCTAAAGTATCTTCAGACGGAATCTGCATGACTGTCATGGAAGCAGACCTTATGCTAATCCTCTATCTTATGAATTTCAAGTTTGTTACCGATATAAATTCCGATCATATTTTCAATTGATGGAGGAAAGAGGTCTTTTGAATAATTTTAAGCAAGAAGATGATTTCGTGTATTATTTACCAGATGTTATATCCCATGCAGAACAAAAGCATAAAGATTCTCAGGTTGGCCCTATAACTCTGACCATGAAAGTTCACACTATTTTCTTCGTTTCTGGATATTTCCTACTTTGCTGTTTCTTAACTATGATTTTCGAACGATTGTGGCACTGTAAATCAATGTTAAAAAATCTATTCTTACGCGTTTTTATCCGACTAAATATCTTCACTAAAACTTGTCAAAGTCCAGTGCAGGTGTTTGTTGTTCCAGCTGTTGATGTTCCCATTGAATGACGTAACTTACAACATAATCCATATATTTAAAACTAATTATTATATTTTAGATATTAGTAGCCTTGTAGTACGTCATAATAAATTTTAAAATTATAACAGCTTATTATCAGATAAGAAATATCAGAGAATGTATTTCTATTGGTAGGCATAAGGTCATGCAGCACTTTATAGTTATATATGTATAATATATATATGTTAAAAAACATTTACCTTCACATGCTTCATGCAGAATTCGATTGGTTTTTTGAAGATGACTATAATGTCATGGTTAACCGAAGACAGCTTATATGCGTAATAAAATGAGTACGTGTATTTTCTCAATTATAATTATTGTTATACACATCGTATCTTACAGGATCTACGCACTAACGATTTCACAAATTCAGAACTACACACAGTTAATTCATGTCTCCTATCGATACAAATAGTAAAAGCAAAGATACTACTTTCCATCAAGGCCGCAGCGAGGCGGGCACCAGAGCACATGACCCCCCCCCCCCCCAAGAAATGAAGAAATTTAAATCGCTAAACTTTTTTCTCGGTGTCCCCCGGAAATTTTTTTATGGCTGCGGCCCTTCTTTCCATCTCTAAAACTATTTTGCATAATTATCGACCACTGTATAAACACTGTAGTTTTCGCTTTTTGCTATACTTAAATCTATTTTAGTGATTTTAAAATGATTTCAAAGAAATCAATTCAACGCTATGACGTAAAAAATAGAGAGTGTAACTAGAAAAAATAGAATCCTTTGTGAATTTAATAAAGCGCATTGTCAAAATATTTTCATGAATCAGCAAAATCAGCATAATAATTAAACTATAAATTGAGTAGTGGGGACATTTTAAGTTTCATGCAGTTATTGTTATTGACTCCGTTTAAGGTATGGAAAAGACGAAACTACAATTAAAATACTGTAGTTGACACTAAATGGTTTAATTCAGTTTTATTTGAAAAACTTGAATTGTGACTTCTAGGATATTCCAAGCAAGCACGTATCCAGGAATTTGACCTAGGGGGCACACCAAAATATGCTGGTAAAATAACGGCATATTCGCGCGAAGCGCGAAAATTTTTTGGATTTTTTAACCTTTTTTGACAAAAAAATCGCCTTTTTCTGAAAGCTTAGGGGGGGCCCGGGCACCCCCGGGCACTCTGGATACGTGCTTGATTCCAAGGTTTGTATTTATTGAAATATTTTTACATCAAACTTGTCAAGGTAATAAAAAAACAAAGCATAAAGCTCACTGAATTTTGATTTTATGGCATGACTAAATTCGGTATATTTGATCAAACTAATTATTCTTAGCATTAGGAATGTACTTTTTTATGGTGTATTGTTACAGATATATCGGCCTCGTGGACAAAAAAACTGCAAAAATGTAAAACAATCATTATTCATTATCAATAGTCAGTAATGGATATAAAACAAAAATTCCGCATAAATTAGTACGGTCTATATCTGTAATGACGCAAGTATATATTTAATAAGCTGTTGATTTTCCAAGGATTCCATAATGTACTACTGTTTAAAAATCTACATCATTAGAAATGGTAATTATAAAAAATGAAATATTAATTACAATTATTATTATCGCACTGTTTAAAATTATGATAATGCTTTATCACTGCAGTTACGTAGTTAAAACGGATTCAATGGTCGATAATTTTTTGCATATAAAAGCTAAAAATTTTAATCAGTATTGACATATCTTTCACAGCATCCTAACTTTCGAAATTGAAAATGGAGCTCAAAAATTATCGTTTCAACTGGTGTGTCTTCGTTTTAACTTTAGCAATCATTATTGCAAGTACAGGATCAGGTAACCGTTTTAAAAATTGATTCTTGTTTAATCTAAAAAAAAATGCTAATTTAACGTGTAATTTTAACGAATTGATCTCCAGAAGCGAAAACCTTTGTCCAAAGTGACACAGACATGTTGAAAGAAGTATTCAGGCAGAAAAGGGGCATGAACGACTATGGAGACTACGATTACGATGTTATCTTTAGACCTCATGCCTATGCCCGAATGGTAAGTATAAGCATTACCATTGTAATGTTTTCAATTTTGACATAGTTGTAATTAGTTTTTCAGCATGACTTTGTTTGATATTTCTTAATGCTTATCTATCAAGCATGTCACTTTTAACCATTATGTACCCACTTTCACATTTTAATGATAGCTTGTGAAGGTGCTAGAGTTTCGTATTATAAGTCCCATAATAAAATTTAATTCCTTTTTGTTATATTCTGTAACCAATTGGTTTCACATACGTTGACTTATATCTCATAGCAAGCATGTAAAGTCCAATACTAGGCTTAACTCTAAACTTATGCGCTAGCAAGCTCGTAGCAGAATAGCCGCGTCCAGCCGGCAGCGAGATCCTTGCCGTTTACGGTGAAGAAGTTGAACGGCAAACATCTCGCTGCCGGCTGGACGCGGCTATTCTGCTACGAGCTTGCTAGCGCATAAGTTTAGAGTTAAGCCTAGTATTGGACTTTACATGCTTGTCTCATAGGGATGTCGTTCACGCGGGGAAAACTGCCGAGCTGCAGGACAATGTTGTTCCAACCAATGTGCATGGAGTGGTCGTGGAGAAAGAAAATGCCAATAGTTAAAATAACTATTACAGCGTATTCCATATGCCAGTTATAATACAAATAATAAATATTAGGACATCAATAAATAAAGTTAATACAAATTATTCATGCAATATAATGCTCATATGTACACAATTCACTATATACTTTTTAAATTATTTTACCATCACAGCAATAACGATGTACTTTACTGTGAATAATCATTGAATGGTAACAAACGGATTCTAAAATAAGCTTAAATACTGCACATTTTAAATAATTTGAAAATATATCCCTTTTATATTTAAATATTCACTTTTATTGTCTAACTATGGCAATTATACTTTTGTTCTATATGTTTAGTTGTATACTGTTGTAGGTATTAGTCATGCACATGCACGAAACAACTTTTTCGCTAAATGAAAATAGAATGTTTCGCCATTAAGTTAAACTACTGTCCATTTTTTTGTAAGTGAGTAGAGCGGTGTAGTTTTGAAACATTCAGTCCTGTCATTACAAAAAAGGACTTAAATGGGTTTTATAATTAGATATCTTTTCCAGCATTTATAGATTTAGCGGGTCAGGTGACAATCAATAGAATACTCTTTCTTATATATACTAGCTACAAACACATGATAATATATGGACTATGGATAGTGTAGAGATTGTTGCTCAGGTCAGGTAAGCGAGTATGGGTGGACTATGACGATGTCCAGAATGATGAACCCGATGACGATGGACGATGACAATGCCAAATAAACCGAAAGTGTTCAAGTCCAGATAGTCAGTTCTAGCTGTAGTAGCTTTATTGTAGTCTCTCCAACTCAAGACTCAAGACCTGTCTGCCTGTGTTCTGCTCAAAGCAGAACACTTCACTCACCACTCACTCTCTTTTCCCTGCGCACATGCGCAACTATATAACTCTTATAGATTATATCCCCACATATACCACAAATCCCCCATTTTTAAATTTTAATTTCTCCCGAAATTATCAACCCCCTTAACTCCAAAGAGAAATTACATAGAAGTATTAATATTACAATAAATCAGGTATTAATCTATCGGAAATGAAAATTACACATGAAAAATAATTAATAATTCAACAAAAATGATTTTACACTACAACAAATATCCGGCACTACACAAAACATTACCAGCTTCTAGCATACATTCCAATACATTTATGGCACAATTCTCCAGGTTGTCCCAATAAAACACCACATTGAATACAATGAGATTTACTCTGAGCAAATCTTTCCCGTAACATAGCATGGGACTGCCGACATTCTTTTAAAAGATGTTCAGTACTAAGGCACCCGTAGCACAATTTTCTGCCCCTTTTGTTTGCGAACAATTTTGCCATTGACGGCTTCTTTGTCTTTACGATCGTAGATCGAGCCTTAGAGCTCGCTGGCATATTCCGAGCCTGTGTGCTCGCTTGCTGCCGTCGTTCAAATGTGTAGCTGGTTGCCGTTCTACCCGCTGAGGTTGCGTTTTCCCAGGTGTATCTTTCACGCTGCTCGTTTTGCTCGTATGTGCCAAAGCCTACTCCCGGTATACTCACATCATAGCTCGAAAAATTGAAGTTCGTTGCACTTCGTGCAATTCTTTCGGGACGTCTCTGTCTCGCCTCTGAAGCTGTCTCTTGTCTATTAGAAGACTGAAAACTGCGCTGGCTCCTTCTGGCAGCTGACTCTTGTCCTCTTGGACGCTCCGTTGACTGACTATGCCAATTCTGCTCGCTCGCACGATTTAAGCGTTCCAATTCTCTAGCCGCTTCTTGAGTCTGCTCCCGAAAAGTCTCTGCATCCATTTGTACAGGATGGGTACTATCAGTCTCCCAAGACTCTTCCATTGCCTGAAAAATACCAAAATAAACAATATAAGTAAATATTATCCAAAAAAATATATTTTTATTTATCCCTTTGAACCAATGTGTCGCTTATAAAAGCGCTCATACTCCTCAAAAATCCTTGGAGCCTTCCGCCTCTTCTTGAGCCCCCTCGACTACTCAACGGAATGAATTCGGATGGAAACACTTCTCCGAACCTGTCGATTGGTATTGTCGACCTACCACTCCTTCTGATAGTGCTAGCCTCCGATTCAACCTCTTGCTCCGCTGTTTCTGGATTACCTGCTGCACTGCTTGCACGCATAGGACTACCATCCGGAGTCTCAAAACATGCTGAGCTCCCCATCGTTGAATTCGCGCTCGCGCTTACATTGTCCGCACCAACATTATTATTATCTACATTTACATTTATATTTTCCCCAACATTTTCATCAAAAATATTATTATCAACATTACCGTTATTACCATTAATATTAGAATCACCATTATTATTTTCAAAACTATTATTTGTACTTTCACCACTTTTACTGCTCATGCTAGGCCAACTGTTCCAAGTTGTCTGTCCAGTAATATCAATTATTTTATCAACATTCATACTTACATTTTCATTCACCTCTTCACGCACACTCTCTTGACTCTTTGATGATTCTGTAACCGATGTTTCGTTATTATTTACGTTTGAATTTTCTATAGACGGTACTTCTGAAGCTACCTCTATCTGGCTTTGCGTACTCAAATTAAGTACCTCGCTTTTACCTTGTCCTGTAATTTTATTGTCCAAATTTAAATTAATGTCCGTATTTAATAATGCTCGTATTTCCGTATAAACTGTCACGTCACTTACAGCTCCCGATTCGTTTTCATTGTCGATTCTATCGCTAAAGTCAAGACTATCACCCCTAAAAGTATAATCATGCACTGAGCTGACTGTAGAAGTTAATTCCGACACCATTTCCGCAGGAAGCGAATCTACATCGTAGAATTCGATCTCTGATTCCTCAGAAGAGTATTCCTCATAGAAAGGTTTTAAATGCCGAACATTTTCTATTCTACAAATCGGTTTATGATTAGGTCTTAGATCTTTTATTAAATAAGTGATAGGTCCTGTTTTCTCTAAAATTATGAATGGTCCCTTCCAATGCACTAGCCATTTAGCTACTTTACCCGGAACTCTTCCAAAATTAGCAAGCCAAACTTTCTCATCTTTCTCGTAATGCTGAATCCGATGTTTCTGATCCCATTTTATCTTTTGCATCAACTGATGCTTTACAGTACGTCTTTTGGCTACTTGCTGAGCTCGCCTAGCCCTAGTCATGATATAATTAGGCTCATCATCCCCAGCCCTTTCATTAATGGTAGGTGTGACCGCATCACATGGTAATCGTGGTTCCCTACCATTTAATAGAAAAAAATGGAGAATAATGAGTAACTGCATGTTTAGTATTATTTAAGGCATAAGCTAACCGATTTAAATATTTGTCCCAGTCGTTCATCTGTTCATTAACATGTTTAGCTATTATATTTTTAATGACCGCATTAGATCTCTCAACTACACCATTCGTTTGAGGATTATATGGCGACGTATGCAATAATTTAATGTGAAACTTTTCACAAAACTCTTTGAAATCTTTTGACATGAAATTGGTTCCTCTGTCAGTCAGAATTTCCTTAGGACATGAATGGTGAGACGAATAAATTAAATTTTCAGTCAGTACTTTTACGATATATTTTGTGTCAGTTCCCTTTACTGGAAAAATGTCAACAAATCTGGTCAAATGGTCAATGATAACTAATGCATAAGTGTTTCGCCTAGGATTTGGCGTTGCTGGAAATGGCCCTATCAAGTCAATTCCAACTCTGTCATATGGAAAATCTGGTGGTGGAACAGGTTGAGCTGGGCCTGGAGTGGCTCCCACCCTCCTATTATATTGCTGACACGTTAGACAACCCAATACGAATTTTCTAGTGTGTCTGTGCATGTCTTTCCAATGATACCTAGAACGAATAAGACTCCAAGTCTTGAAAAATCCCAAATGCATCGCATTTTCATGAACCTCTGTAAGTACTTCCTTACGTAACCCTTTAGGTACTACTAATTTCCACATGTTTTCGTCCTCAGTCATTCCCGCTTTATATAATATACCGTCAATTAATGCATACTCACTATATAACTCATTAATTTCATGATCATCATTAGATCTAGCGAATAACAACTCTGCTATAATTTCAGTTAATTTAGGATCATTCCTCTGTTGCTGTATCCAATCTGTCGTTTCCAATGCACATAATCTATCCCCAAAATCTAAAGGATCTGAAACTGAAGTAATTTGACTTAAAGCCAATGGATTACGTGACAACGCATCAACATGCCCGTGACTCTTTCCAGATACATACTGTATGTCAAAGAAATATGGCTGCAGTCTTAATGCCCATCTTGCAAGTCTCCCTTGTGGATCTTTGATTTTCAATAAGTGACATAAGGAGCAATGATCCGTTACAATAGTAAACCGTTTGTCAGCTATGTATGGTCTAAAAGCCTCTACCGCATATAATATACCTAGACACTCGATTTCCGTAACGCTATACTTCTTCTCATGCGCTTTCAATGCACGTGAAATGTAAGCTACCACTCGCCAATCTCCATTTTTGTCTTTTTGCTCTATAATATGATTCGTAGCATCTTGCTCTAAAGTTGCACCTAACCCAATATAACTCGCATCAGTACAAATTCGTGTCGGAGCATCATCTCGTGGATGAGCCATGATTGGTGGTGAAGTTAATGCCGCTTTAAGATCGTTAAAAGCCTTTTCCTGTTCTTCACCCCACACAAAAGGTACATTTTTACCAGTCAACATGGTTAGTGGTCGAGCTATTTGCGAAAAGTTCTTAATGAATCGTCTATAGTAGCCACAAAAATTTACAAAGGAAAGAATGTCTCGTACATTAGCTGGTCTTTGATACTGGTTTACCGCTTGACACTTTTTAGGGTCTGCTGAAATTCCCTCTTTAGAAATTATATGCCCCAGATATTTAATTTTGTTGTCTGCGAAAATGCATTTCGCTGGTTTCAGTGTTAACCCTGCATTGATAAGACATTGAAATATGACTTCCAAATGCTCTAAATGACTTTCAAAATCTTTACTATAACATATTATATCATCTAAGTATGCCAACGCTATTGTCCACTTTAGACCTCCTAAAACTGCGTCAATAAGACGTTGAAAACTTCCTGCCGCATTGCACAAACCGAAAGGCATAACGTTCCAAGAAAATAAACCGTCTGCACAAACAAATGCTGTTTTATCTTTACTATCCTCAGCTACTGGTACTTGATGATATGCATTTGCACAATCCATAGTGCTCATGTATTTGCTATATGCAAAACGATCCAAAGCATCGTCTATTCTCGGTAATGGATAACCCGACTTCTTACTCACTGCATTTACAGCTCTATAGTCAATACAAAATCGTGTGGTACCGTCTGGCTTCTTTACAAGTACAACAGGCGAAGACCATGGTGAATCTGATGGACTAATTGCACCACTTGCTAACAATTCATTAACTTGATTTGTTATTTCTACCCGTTCCCTGTATGAGTACCTATATGGACGCTGTTTTACTGGCAATGCGCCTTGTACATCGATGTGATGTTCGACTAGGTGAGTTTTTCCTAAATGTAAAAGATCTTTACTAAATACTTTACGATACTTATCCAATAATGCATATACCCTTTGTTTTTGATCATCAGTCAAGTCGTTCCCAAGAGTAACTTTACTTAAAAAATCCTGTGCCTCTGGTTCCAATGACGCAATGAATTCTTCATTGTATACAGTTTCAGTCTTATTACTACAATTCGATGTGGAATTAGATCTTTCTGATTTTATGCTTTCCTCCACTTCATCTACATTACACATAATATGTTCAGGGTCTAATCGCTCATAAGTTCCTATCATGGTACGCTTTTTTATCATAATTGGCTTGTTTGTAGGATTTATAACATATGTGAATCCTTTTCCCTTAGCAATACTAGAAAAAACATTCCCCACTAAAATTCGTTTGACATTTTCAAACTGTTTTCTTGGTGTAACAACAATGTCAAGATCGATCTCTTCTCCCACTCTAAAAGCAACACGTTTGGCATAATTGGCTGGAACAATAACATTTGCAGTCACTCGCACCTCATTAGTACACAACTTCTGCATAGACACTACGTTTTCTGTTAGTGTGTTAGTAGCTTTCGAAGAACTATCTCCCCGCGGTAAGCTAATACCAATCTTTGGTTCGATAGGGTTAGTGTTTAAAACAAAGTCACCATCAGATCCAGGGAAGTTCACTTCACCTCCACCGGTTCCTCCAGTGTTAATATTAGTGTTTCTTAAAAAGGATTCCAAGGGTATAGGAGCTGGCCGTGATATAACCAGGTTCCCAACCACTTTACTTTCCCAATCGGTAATGGTCTGTGTACCCACCTCGATACCTTCGAGCTCGTAGTCATTAAAGTCTGTTGCAGTTGTACTCTCAGGATACCTCTTTGACTCTTTCATGTTATGTTCACCAAATGCACAAACATTCTTCGTATTTTTATAATTCAGATCGACCCCGTATGCTGTTAGCCAATCAATCCCTAAAACTATCTTATTAGCCAAGCCATTTACCACAAAGAAACGCCATAATATTCTCTTACTATTGATCTCAATGAACATTTCAACTTCTCTATGAATATAATACTTCAAATTAGTGTCCTCAATGGAAAGCTTAATCGAAAAAGGTCTAATTTCAGTCGATTTGTGAATAAAATTATCGCCTACCTTGGCTTTACTTACAATTTCATCATAAAATTTAGAACTTATTGCAGAAATCGATGCGCCATTGTCTACAAAGACCTCAGCATTATGACCATTAACCTTTAAATTGAGATTCATCCGAACTTGATGACTCTTCAAAAACAATTTAGGATAAGTGCCATATGGTGTATTCGTGTACGTAGTAGATTCGGAATCTGTACTACTACCTACCGATCCTTCCACTGCTGAGCTACTGGCTATGCTCCTGCAATAACGCTTCATTCTTATACTACTTTCTATATCAGCTAACGTAACTTCCGTGTTACTCTTACTACATGATGCCGCAGAATTTTCCAAATTCTCTGCGCACAACTCTTTCTCCAAATCGCAATTTAAATCTCCTTTAACAATAACATCTTTCTTAAACTTTAAAACTTTTTTGCCATTGCATAATTTCCCATTATGCTCTTTTTTGCTGTTTTCCAATAAGCCCTTAGCTTTTTCATCATTATTCACCCGAATAATATGCTTTCCGTTCAATTTTCCTCTTACTTTCTTACTATAGCCTACGGACTTTACAACTTCTCCGTCTATCGCATCCTCACGTGCATTCCCTACAATATCATCCTCACTGGTCGCTTGCAGAACGCTAAACCGATTCGCCAAAGAAATATCGTCACTCGTGGGCGCCTTACGATTAATGTGATGAACTTTCCCTTTAGAACTAGCTTTACGTTTAGAAGTTTGCCATTTAGAATCAATAGGACTGCTGTGCGGTATTATGTCATTTCCTGACTCAGAAATAACTCCAACGGACAAATTGCCTTTCCCCGTAGCTGCATTACTATATAATCTGCTTTCAAAACCAATAATCCTACTTAATTTTCTCCCAATTTTACTATGCGCATAAACATCATATCCCTTTTTATGAATTTGCCAATTCACAACTTCCTCCGATTTATTTGTCTTACGTTTAACGTCATTCGTCATCCTTACTCTACTATTTGCCAAATTGTCATTATTGTCCCTTCTATTATCATAACCATAAACGTTAGCCACATAAGAATTCAAACATAATATAACTCCTTTCCCATTACGAAAATGTCTATCATCATCTTCATTGTACTCACTTAAACATTCTTTGCACACATACATACTTTCATTATTTCCTTTAATCCCAAAAATATTATTTTTCCCATCATTATTATTTCCCAAAATATGTGTATTCATAACATTACCACAACCAGAACGATTTAAATTTGTTTCATTTGTCAGAGCATACAAGCCTACTGACGCTGTACACTGTCGTTGTTTAAATTTTGTTGGGGCTGGCTTTGCTGTGGCAAGGCCTGTCCCGCTTGAGGCAACTGCTGTATGGGCACATAAGTCGTAGCATTAGGATTTACTCCCGCATTCGGAGTCTGGCCAAAATTATGCACATTTACATCTTGCCTTTTACTTTTATAAGTAATGGGAAGTGGACATGACCTAATAAAATGGTTAGGATCCCCACAATTGTAGCATCCATGCTTATGGTCTCCTTCATTAGGACCCTTGTCCCTTACTCCTTGCTCTCCTGACTTGTCATTCCGACTCATTCCTCGAAAATTATTGCCTCTGTAATTACCACGGTAATTATTTCCTCGATAATTACTGCCCCGGTAATTATTAAATGACTGAGATCGATTTTCTGAAAATCTTCTATCCTGAGAACGATTTTCCGAAAACTCCCTTGATCTCTTACTGTTTGTGCTAGTGTCTACTTGCCCCGCTACATAAGTAGCACTAGAACTCTTTTCTGAGTTGTGGGAAGTCATTTTATTAATGGCATAGATCTCAGCAATCTTCCTCAACTTATCTAGAAAATCCCCAGTGGACGTAAACTTTTGCCCAATTAAAGCCTTCTGTAAATCAAATGGAAGTGCTTTACTAAGTTGTTCGATTTTACGTTCCTCCGACATTTTCAAGTCAATGTTACGTAAAATCTCCAATTTAGTAGCCACATATTTTTGCGGATCATCCCCTATCTTATACACTAACTGTTTGTTCATAGTCCTATAATAGGTTTTCTGGGAGGAATGATCAAAGAATTGCAAAAATTTAGAAGTAACATCATTCCAAATTGAATCATAATCGGGATTGGGTTCTCTTAACTTTTGACTCACAGTAGGGTATTCGGCGGTCCACCAATTCTTGGCATCACCGTCCAATACACGATCAAAGTTCAATAATGCCCAATGAGAACTCAAACCCATAAAAGTCAAATCATTTTTAAACTTAAGCAAATATTCCTCTGCATCAGACTTGCCCTCATAATGCCTTAATTGCTTTATCGCCTGATTATGCATAAACAAATTCCCAGTAATGCCATCGTTCGTTCTGTTTATGTTAATGTTATTTGTCATACCACCGGCGTCTTCATTCTGATTAACATTTACTACTTGTCCTTTAAGTTGTCGTAATTGAGCAATTAATGCAGCTATTTGCCCTTCAATGGCAGCGATAACTTGAGCTGGAGGGAGGTTATTGGCTTCTTGACCGTCGTCGCGACGGTTGGCCTCGTCATTAACTTGACGATTTCCATCCTCATCAGCATTCTCCTCATTTTGCTCATTATTGTCGGCGTCGTCGTTCAGCCAGTCGTCGTCGTTATCAGCCATGGTAGACTTACAGTTCTACGAACTCAGATGACAGAACAATAATTAGTTTTAATTTTATTTAAATGTACATAAAACTATGCACATTTATTTAACTATTCAGATTAACAATTAGCTTTTATCTAAAATATTTTAATTTCATTTTATTTTAATTTAGTAAAGCTCAAAATGCAATACTCAAGGCACATAAACTCCTTTGTCGTTGTGTTCTTTTCTTACGAAAAGGTCAACGGCAGAAAATCACAAAATTTAAATTATCTTTAATTAGTAGTCGTTATCACCAACGACTGTTTTGTGAGTGGAGAACACAAGTAACTTAATTCAAATGAAGTTGCAAGAAAAATTTTATTTATGTAATTGAATACATTTACATTGGCTCTACCAATCTCGCTTATTTGTGATAGGCACAACGCTCTTCCCCCATCTGCCACCGTATTACTAATTATACTGAGGGTAATTTGACATTGCAGTCAAAAAGAAAAGAATTTACTTTAATTTTAGACACAAGAATACAAAAAGTTTAGACAAAAATTAATAATAATTGTATAACGTAGTATGAAAATGTTCATAACTATTGTCAGCCTCTTGTTTAGAAATTAGGTAGAATTTATGTCCGTTCAGAAAAGAAATTACGAAACAAACAATAAATCGGACTGTCTGTTGACTACCCCAATGTCTCCGATTGAAAAAAGTTTCGATCACTGAACATAATTTGTATACCTCAAAACTGCATGGCAATTGGTTAGGTATAACTTTTATATAGCAATTAGTACGGAATTGTTCATCCAGAACACATAAAGGATTAAACGGAAACATTAATATCTAAATGCTATGCTTCCCTATCATTATTAATAGTCATAATATAATATGCTATGTCCCACGTCTAAATGCAATCATTTCCCAAAATCCCACGATTTTTTGATAATATACACTCATAGACACATACAACAGGCATGACACATCACAATAATACAATATAAGTATAATATTATATCCCCATAATATTTATTTATTTGAAATCCCCGAATTTTTATGTTAGAATTTTATAGGTATAGAGACCGCAGTCTCTCTATCGTGTACTGTAATACACACAAAACATATACCCATGTACAACGCAAGGTACACTGTCCATGCAAATGGATGGGAGTCAATGGAAAATGGCGGCCGCTTAGTGGCCCAAGCTCCCTACACTTTCAACGTGTGAAAAAAATTTTCCCATTTTTTGAAAAAAGTTAAAGTCCCACAAACATAATTTTTACATATTTGAAATCAGCGTATTTTACTTAATCGAAATTAGTATGACGCGCTCCTCCCCCTTGCAATTTAACCCCCAAAAATTTTATTTTGACTTTAGAAAATCTTGCGTGTACATTTTCCCAAAATGACCAAAAATTTATTATTCAATGTTTATAATTTTGTCCCCATGTTTATAATCCCAATTTTAGTTTTTGGAAACAAAAAACTTACGCTATCTATAGTCCTGTTGATATCCGGTTTCTTTTGAGTCCTCTTGGCTGTCGTCGAATGTCGTCGGTTTCGTACTCCTGGTGTGTCGTCCTTCCAGATTTACCCTGCGTCTTTTGTAGAGATTGTTGCTCAGGTCAGGTAAGCGAGTATGGGTGGACTATGACGATGTCCAGAATGATGAACCCGATGACGATGGACGATGACAATGCCAAATAAACCGAAAGTGTTCAAGTCCAGATAGTCAGTTCTAGCTGTAGTAGCTTTATTGTAGTCTCTCCAACTCAAGACTCAAGACCTGTCTGCCTGTGTTCTGCTCAAAGCAGAACACTTCACTCACCACTCACTCTCTTTTCCCTGCGCACATGCGCAACTATATAACTCTTATAGATTATATCCCCACATATACCACAATAGAATAAGGAATACAAGATAGTTAAAGACATTGCAATATTCTAATAGCATTCCAAGGGTAAAGTAAGTGTGTTTGTAACTTAATGTCCGTCAAGTTTCTCAGGAAACTTTAAATCAATACTATATTTAACACGCAGTACATTTGTAAGAATCTTGTACAATACGGTGGACGGTGGCTATAATATAAGTTAGGCAGAAATACCAATAATACTAATAATGTTACGGAAAGTTTAACCTGATCAAACTTATTATATTAGTTTGCAAATTAATTAAATTATAAAGTTTAATTTTTCAAACTAAAATTTAGATTAAAGGAGAATAACTTTTAGTGCCCTTTCACAGTTGTTTCGGTGATGTTTTGGTATTTAATTGAATTCAATAAGGACGGCAGCTTGAAACAATAAACTGGCTAAGTATCTAATTGATTCAAATAAATACTTAGAGAAAAAGTATCATTCCCTTATCATCCGCATCCCCCCACAACAATAAAAATTGTTTTGTGAAAAATAAAAATAAATTAACCCACCCTCGTTAAAAGGCCATTTTTGTAAAAAAAATTCAAGCAAACAAATGAAACACATAGAACAGGTTGTCTACCAGTTTTGATAATTTCGTAAGCACAATGAAGAATATAATTTGCTTTTCGTTGATTTTAATCGTAGAATTGTCTTTGGGATGGAAACTGTCAGAGTTAATAGAAATGGAAGAATCTTGCTATGTCAATTTGATTTGGCAGAAGAGTCCTTCTACTCCCATGGAAGAATCATTAACCAAACAAGTACAGGAGATTAATACTCCTTTCGTTATTACTAAACCAAGCTTTAAAGGGAACGGAGACTACTGTAAAGCAAGTATTTATACTTTTGATCGAGGACGAAGTGTGAAACTTTGCAAAAACATTTACAAAAAATATAATCTGAGCATAACTTTGCCACGAACATTGAGTCGCTTTAACTGTATTATACACACAGTGATCAATTTTGATCCGAGATTTTTCAGGGATACGACGCTAATGATTCATTTCAGTGAAATGTCAAATGAAAAAGAATTACTAGTCCCACGTTTGGAAATATTCTCCGATAAATGGTACAATTTTGTAGAACATTCTTCTGTTTACATTGTCATGGAAAAAAATATTCTTGAGTCTGCAATATCCAATTCGGATTTATTTTTTGATGCGACAGGAACATTTTTTAAACACCTAAACATGATGTATCGCATATTTCTATCGAAATCCTGGTTTCTGGTATCATCTCTAGATGAGTCTCAACCAGTAATAAATTTTGTTTGTCCGCGTCAGTTAGGTTTTCGCAGAAAGCACACGTGATTTCAAGTAATTTATCCTGTTTTTTGTGTCCTACATTAGTTTATGTTAAAATAACATGATTAGATAATGTTACAATTGTAACATTATTGAAAGTTAACCATTTACATTAGTTCATGTAAAAAATTAACATTACATAATGTAAGCCATGCAAAAAAGTATTCCGATGCGGGAAACGTACTCCTGACCTCCGCATTAGTAACTGAAGCCTAGTACCACTGTCTTGTAATTGTTCTTGTGGAATAGGAGGCTACTTATGTGTACTTAACATGCATAGCTTCTGGTAACATTATATTTCGTTATTTTTGACGTGGTGTAATGTTATCATTAACATTATAAAACCTGTAATTTTGTAACAGTATTACAATGTTAATTTCACATGTATTTATGTCAATATATTTGACGGTGAATACAATGTTATTTCAAAAGTCAAGCTACATTATTTTAATTTTAGCTTGACTGTCTATACTGTTAATATTAACATTTTCAGAACAACGTTGGCCCTTTTTAACATGGACTTTTAAGAGTGCAGGACTTGCCCCGGTTGAGAGTTATTTATATTTCCATACCATTTTGTTTACAAAATATTTGCGGTGGCTCAATGCTGCGTAAAAGGGCTACTAAAATATTTTGGAGCTTCACAAAGACATTTGCTTTGAAAATCATGGACCAAGATTATGGACGAATGACTGGGGCAGTTGAATTCAAGAAAACTAAATACTGTGAAAAACCAGTAGTAAGTGTATATTTTACCAAATATGTTTTCACAGGGGGAAAAAGTCTTTCTCTTCCAATCGTTTCAGTAATTTTCGAGCACTTTTCGAATTTCACCATATCAGTATCGGACAGATTGTTGACCCATATTACTTGTATTAACAATAGAAATATTCGAGGTGACTCATTTCATGTTATTTTCTATGTTCAATTTAATAATGTGAATGAATTAGGTCGCAGTCCACAGTTGGCTTTAATTCCAACAATGGAAGAGTCCTACAATTTCATTTCATGTGTAATTTTGGAGGATGAGAGTCTCTCCTTTTATGGATACATTCGACCATTTCAACCGTATGCATGGGTGGCCATCGTGCTCACAATGACGACTTTAGTAATTTTCGTCAATTGCGTGGTATATTGCAAAAAAGATAAACTGTTGGCAACAGGCGTATACGCAGGATCGAAGTGGGAGATTAAAAAAAATTCTGGTGGTCTTCTGGTTGTCCTTCGATAATAAAATGCACGCATACTTTTGGAACGACACTTGTTTCAAATCTGCTTTTTGCATATGATAACACATGTATTCAGCCACAATGAGTTATTATTAGAATCAAGGCAAATAGACAGATTCCCGCCCCTTCCTCTGCCCGTATCAGCTGGGTTCTGTAGAGAAGGCCTATAAAAGAGTTTGAACTTTTAGACGAGTTCGCGTTTCAGTGAGCACGAACAATTGATGCGCGACTCGCCTATTGTTCGTGCTCACTGAAACGCGAACTCGTCTATTATATTTTTTTATCGGTTTTATTGTTCTTCAATCTTATTGTTCAAACTTATATGAATACTCTAATAATGTGAGTCAATGAGATAGATATTATATAGTAGGAGGCGCCAATTAATTCTCCTGTCAACTGTCCTGCCAAGATTTTAATTCTATTTGAAAACGTCGGTGTTGCAGCTCCGCTACGCTGACAGATATTATTTGATATCTGAAAGTCAAAGAATTTGTGGCACAGTGGGGAAAAAAGGAATATGTATTTTGGTAGTTCATAATATTAGGAGAAAACAACTTTCAGGAAAAAAATCATTTTTGCCCCTGTCAGGGGTAGGGGTGCCACAAAGGCCAAAATCGGAATAATTTCTACCAAGAGAACCAATCAACCGATTTGGATGAAACCTTTTTTAAAAATTATGTTAAATAGTACTCTAGAGATGGTTTTAATAAAAAGTTGAAATTCGAAAAATTCAAATTTTAAAAAATAAATAAAATTTTGAAAAAATTAAATTTCGAAGAAAAAATTTTTTTTCGAAAATTCTGCAGAAATGAAATGAAAGAGCTTATAAAATAACCCAGTACAAAAATATAATATCTCCCAGTTTTGCTGACCTGTACCTTACATCGGATGGCAATTATGGATTACATTGTGTTTAGGAGAATAAATACTTTATTTTGACTAAACGAATCAACAAAGTTAGAAGTAAACTTCTTCAACAACTAAGTAAAAGCATTTTCAAAAGCAATAATTTAAGATTTTTTGCAATCAAAAATTTTAAGCTTCAGAAAATGTATTTAGTTGTCAAATATCTTTTATTTATTAAATCTTACTATTTAATCCGCTTTCCTTGGTAAAACAAAGAGAATCTGGCATAACTTAATGTTTCCAAACGTTATCATTCAGTATAACATCATTTGTGTGTGGTTATGTACGGAATTATAGATAACACCTTGTAAGCCTACATAATGCATTGACTAGTGCCTGCGTTATACACAAGAGATGTTCAGATAAGAGCCTACTTAATGCATGGTAATAATTTTTTACTAACAAGTAGAATTTTTTAATTTTTACGGTATAATAATGTTATAACGATTTATGTTAGTTATGTATTTGATGTTTGTTGACAAAATAGATCTCATTATATGACAAATAAATGCAGTTGTGCCAAGCTAATATACTTTCATTTATATTAGACCACTGTAAAGCTGGAAAGAATCTACAATGCAATGACAATATTGTTGCAATGAAACGAAAATTGTATTCAACTAATCGTTGCACTAAAGAGAAGCTATTTTATATTGCATTTGTCTACCCGCAGTTACAGAGCATGTTAATACCAGCGCGGTGTGTAGTCTCTTAGATAGCACAGCTCATTCACAGTCCTCTATGCTACTACGCTGTCTGTCTCACCTGCTGTACTACTACTCTCTGCCTCACCTTCTGTATTTATATAATTTCCACAAACCAGGGGATGCATCAAATTTGAATTCTAATGATAACTGGTTGCTCCTTAATACATTTGCTACCATATGCAAAAAACAGATTTGAAATAAGTTATGCCACTGTAAAGATATACTTGCTCCTTGCCAATACTGGACGATCGGACGACCAGACGATCGGCAGAGTGACGGCGACAAATTCATAAGGATATTAAGCAAAGCTTCGATCCTAATAAAAGTATTCCATTCCAGATTATTTGTTACGCAAATTTATTGGAAGTCAGTTACTCTTAATTAGTAAAGGCAGAGAAAATTATTTGGCTTCGATTGGTAATGGGTCCGTTGTTACTCATGTTCATTGTAATCACGAACTGCTACAAGGGAATTGTCATCACTGACTTAGTAGAACCACGACCTGTCAAACAAATAGAATCGATGGAGCAATTGGCCAATCTGACAGACGTAACTGCTCTTAGTGAGGTTAAGGATGCGACAGAATTTGATCCTTTCTATCTTGGATTACAGTTTCAATCAGAAATATTGAGACTATATTATTGCCATGAAGAAAACGACACTGTCTTTCTACCAATAAAGTGCACAAAATATTCCTTTTTTAATGAAGTTCATAACCGTATTGTAATGTATTTCCAGAATGAAAGTCGAAGCATAGTCGAACCGGCCATTTATGCCTATAATTTTAAACGGAACATTCAAACGCACGGCAAACTTTTTTCACTTCAAAATATGATATCTGAAAATCTACCATCGTATAAAAATGTCGGATTTTCAAGAATGGCAAAGTTAATGGACAGCATACGCAAAAAACTAAGATTCCCTTTTGGATTTCCTTACTTGACTCCTCACAAATGGATAGCCGAATGTAATAACTCTGCGCTGATTGTGAGAAGTTCTCGTCTGCATCGGGCTTTGAATGACTCATACTGGAATCCCAAACACGGAGGCGATAAACCAAAGCGACAATTATATCATGGGAAGGAGGAGAACTCATTTTATCATTTCTTATTAGGATCGAATCGTTGCTTAGTATCCTTATGAATTTGTCGCCGTCACTCTGTCCGATCGTCTTTCTGTCTGGTCCTCTGGTCGTCCACTATTAATAAGGAGCAACTATATCTTTGCAGTGGTATAACTTATTTCAAATCTGATTTTTGCATATAGTAGCAAATGTATTCAGGAGCAACTAGTTATCATTAGAATTCAAATTTGATACATCCCCTGGTTTGTGGAAATTATATAAATACAGAAGGTGAGGCAGACAGTAATAGTACGGCAGGTGAGACAGACAGCGTAGTAGCATAGAGGACTGACAACACACAGCGCTGGTATTAACATGCTCTGAAACTGCGGGAGACTATGCAATATAAAATAGCTTCTCTTTAGTGCAACGATTAGTTGAATACAATTTTCATTTCATTGCAACAATATTGTCACTGCATTGTAACCCAAAAGTGAAAATTGGGTAAAGAAGAGGATTTTTGTCCATTGTGATTAGTTAAATACAGTTTGAAACATTTTATCTTAAAAATTGTCAAAATATAATGGAAATGGTCGTCCATCGTCTTTTCTTTATAAATACACGTGTGGGATTCATCAGTGCGGGTTGTGATTAGTTTGAAACATTTTATCGTAAAAATTGCCAAAATATAATGGAAATGGCCGTCCAACGTCACTTCATTATAAATACACGTGTGGGATTCATCAGTGGTGAGTGAAGTTAACTACAGTTGTCACAAATCATTGTTTAGGTATTGTTTAAATCACAATACTATATTCAATTTGTATTGAAACCCAAAAAATTATTAATCGGGTCATTATTATTATTATTAATCAACAATCTTAAGAAAGGACAGTAGAAAAGGGATCCATAGTCAGAAGATTCATAATAAATAAGAGGTCTTAATTGATCCAATAGCATAAATGACTTATCACAAATAGAAGAAATAAAAGAAGGGAAAATATTTATCTTAGCAAGAGTAGAAAAATTAATGTCAAGTAGAGAATCTCGACGAGGCATACAACCCGAAAGAGTACAGACTCGCCAGAACCAGGTTAAGAACCAGAGCTATACAAACAAGAGAGTTTTCTTCAAAACTCAGTAGTAAAAACTTAGAGACAGCTCCACTATCAACAACACAAGACTCTTTTCATTCCCTCGGAAATAGTCATAACACAACAAAATCCAACTTCCAATCACCACAGGCATGTCCTAGTTATACGGATTATAGATAGCTCGGATACTAGCTCATCTAGTTCGAACAGCTGTCAGAAATCAACTCCATTATAATTGCTACAACTCAACCATCGAACCATCCACCATTACCTTTGGTAATGGTGGATGGTGCCCACAGCATTTGTATATCATCATTATAGAAAGAGAGTAGTTCCCTACCATATACCACCACCACCGCCGTCTCCACAACCAATAATTTACAAAGCTTACATAAAGAGAATCATACATTTTCCAATAAAAATGAGTATCGGTTTACATCATATAATTATGCCAACTGCTCTTTCACCTTTTAACCCAACAAAGCATGACATTGAAGTGTTTCTGACCAACTTAGACATCATCTGTACCTCCCAAAGATATAATGATTATCAAAAGTCAAGCGTGTTGCCCTTGTTACTTTCCGAAGTACCGCGGGCATGGTACAACCAATTCACAACCGTAGCTGTAAACAATGGAATGTACTGGCACCAGCTTTTTTAGGAGCTTTCGCAGGCGGAGCAAAGCCAAAGCGCGTTAAGATGAAAATCACGAAAGTACCAGTTTATCCATTAACTAGGCAAGATGATCTTTGACGCAGTGGCACTAACAAAATTATTCTCACTACTCCATTTGTTCTGTGGCTATAAGCAATTCGATGTAGACGAAGAACATAGAGATAAGACGAGTTTCGTATTACCCACCGGTCTATACCGATTTAAAAGATCTCATTAGGGTACAGAAAGTATTCGATCAATTGAGAAAACATAATTTATCGTTCAACCTTCAAAATGCAGATTTGCCTATAATGAAGTAGAGATATTAGGACATGCCGTAGGACGGTGTCCACATCAGAAAAATGCCAACCCCAGATTCAGTCCAATCAGCCAGAAGATAATGGGGAGTACTAAATTATTACAGGTGTTTTGTTAAAGATTTTTCAAAAATATCAAAACCAATAAACAGAATTTTGTTCCATAATTCCATAACCTTTCTATTAGGGTAAAGAGCAAGCCCTTGCATTAAAAACATTACAAAAGCATTAGCTGCCACATGCTGGCTTAACAGTGTAAAAGACCCTAGAGACAGATTAGCTAAATATAGCATAATGTTACAACCCTAGCAATATACCATCGCATATAAATCAGGAAAATCCCATGTAGAAGTAGACTGCATGTCTAGAGCCCCTTTACCCATGAAACAAGGCGACGATGAACAAGACGATACTGTGCCCGACCATACTATCGCACAATTAAACATTATTGCTCCGGAGGAGATTAGAGATATCCAGAGGAGATTGGTACGAAATTACTTTATAAAGAATGGAACTCATAAATCATAATTCTGGAACAAATGCAGGACGAACCTATCCGGACACTTATACCTTATACGATCATATACCAAAATACTAGATCAGTATTATTATGACAGCATGAGGAAAGATATACTGGCATATACGCTAACATTCCAGGAATGTCAAGCTAGGAAAAATAAAACTACGGCTACTGACGGACTCCTGAATAGCATTAGGGTACATACAATTTTCAAGATAATAGGTATAGACCACCTTGGACCTTTCCCAACAAGCAGCATGGGTAATAAATATTTAATACTAGCCACAGAATATCTCACTAGGTAGACATAATATCATATGTAAGATTCTACTGCTGCTGTCTTAAAATTTAACTCCCGGACCAAGGTCAAGAGTTCTGCTCTTGTATTATTCACCGAGCCACAAACGGGTAGTAGAAAGAGCAAATAGAACCTTTGCTCAATGCATCTCAATGTACGTAAAGTCATAAACGCATGATGACTGGAATTCACTAATCCCAGAAATAACAGCTTCATACAATAGTACCCTAGACTTCACCACAGGGTTCACACCTTTTTATTTATTATACGGTATAGAAATGAATTTTCCTATAGACCCTCCATTGCAACCAGTAGGGTCTGACGTATTATGCTCAACACATCCCTTATGCAGTTAAAATCTATTATCACTTCACAAAAAAACATCCGTCTTCCCTACTTACAAGATTGCGGTAATCCCAAAAAGTATTCTAAAAGCAAAAGGTTCAACTACGGATTCCGGTTTTTAGGATTTTGCTGTCACGTAGCAACGAAATCAGATATTTAAGACCTATATACTGATGAAGAAGGTTATTTATTTATTATTATTTAATATTTATTTCTTATTATTTAATATTTATTTATTATTATTTAATATTTATTTATTATTATTTAATATTTATTTATTATTATTTAATATTTATTTATTATTATTTAATATTTATTTATTATTATTTAATATTTATTTATTATTATTTAATATTTATTTATTATTATTTATTTATTATTATTTAATATTTATTTATTATTATTTATTTATTATTATTTAATATTTATTTCTTATTATTTAATATTTATTTATTATTATTTATTATTTATTTATTATCATTTAATATTTATTTATTATTATTTAATATTTATTTACTATTATTTAATATTTATTTACTATTATTTATTAAGGACTATTTAGACACCATAGAAGATCACAAAATCATGTCACAATAAAAACCAAATTAGCTAATTTTTTCCAAGAACTAAACACCCAAATGCAGCAGTTCCGTCAAAAGATCGAAATCTTTTCGATCGAAATCGAAATTGTAAATCAACACAAATACCAATAAGTGTAATCTCAATGGACACCCTTCAACAGGATCTGGAAGAACTAGACACAAATGCACTTAAACTTGGTTACACCCTATCCATCCCCGATAACCGAGTAATTAGGTACATCCAACTTCAAATAGTGAATCGTTTTTTGCACCCACGCAAGTAGTCTTAAAAGTAAATATTCCCATTCAAGAATTTTTTCAATGGCAACTACACAAACTCATACCAGTGCCTTTTAGATGGCACAATACAACATGTGTTGTTACCTACTTATGTAGCCGTAAATGAATAAATAGTAATTCCCATCTCCGGTCCCAACGTTCACGTTCACCTTTCCAAGGAATTTGTTATGTTCCCCAATTTCGAAATAACTTGTTTATTCTTACTATGCCCCGACAACTTTCAATAAGGCTGTAAGAGGATAGAGGCTATTTCCTGCACCAAAATAAAATTACATATAGGCTTATTCCTGTACCAAACAAAAAATGGATTTAGGCAATCTGAAAGTGGATGCATGATTATTCCATCCTTAAGGTCATTCACATTTATTTTAACCACCGCCCCCAACGACCCTTAAATTTTGTCCTGAGAATTTACGATACGAAATCAAATCCCCGACCATCGCAGGCAGTATCGAAATACGCCTACCTTGCCTTTGCTCACTCAGTACAGGAAACAGACAAGTAATAAAACCTCCCTTTCCTTGCCCAATTTAATCAGGATCATACCCCAGAATTCACCATATCCTACCAGCAGCTTGGGCAGTCAGTCTTCTTATTGATATAGAGTCTCAACATAAAGTGACACTAATATCTCCCAAGTACTAAATAGCAATTAGACCTACGAATTACCCACATTAAATACAACCATCCCTGAACATACAATTCTAAAGAAGTCCAAACCCCACACCTAATCCGCCACTCCGCCTTAGGCTACCTTCCCACCTTTTCCTTTCTTTGGACTTTAATTATTTCAGTTGCAGTGACGATCCTATGCATGCGTCAGAGAATTTACTCAACATGGTTCCAAGAGTTAGAGGCGACACGAAGGAAGACCTCTACCGAGACTTCCACTTTGTATATTCTTTCCTTAGTATCAATAATCATAATGTGTTTTTGCCTTTTTATTTGTTTTCTTTATTAGGTACTTTATACTAAGACAAAGATCGAGACGTAGCGCTAATATCCCTTACCAAAAGGCCATATAAAAATCATTTCACCAAGTACAACGTGGATCGTAGTGCCGTAGAACTCAACAATTTACGGGACGTAGAGTCACAGCCTTTTTTAGATGCTGAATAAAAATTTTAAAGTCCAAACCCGAAGCTGTGGATTCATTCTTCTTGCCGATTGTGTTCGTAAGAGGTGGAGGTTGGGGACGCAGTTGGGGAATCGAATAGAGAGGAGGATGGGGTGTTGAATGGGGATGGAGAGGTTAAACTTTCATCCTCAAAAATATAGGTTGTATTCACTATTAATTACTCTAAAATGGAAAATTCGTATTTATTACGGAGAATCTTGTCTTCACATCCTGCATGTGTATTATGATGGAAATAAACTTATTGTCATAATATGTGTATTTAAAGTACTTATATTTGTATTAAATTTCTACAACTATATCTTTACATTTCGCCAACTTGTTGCCAAATTACTACTTCCAACAAATTATAGACACCAGTAATGATTTAGTTTATGACTTTTAAAATTCAGAAAGCAATTGAATTGTATGTTCGTAATGTTAAAAACAGAAAACGAGAAACCCTCACTACCAAAAAATTACAAACGAAAAAGATTATCTACATCAAAATGCCTACACTATAAATTTTTTCCAAATTTGCACAATCAAAAAAGTAACTATTCACAATCTAATTTCACTTAAATGTACATGTTCATTTTAAATTTATCTAGCATGTTCATGCCTTATAGATCCAAAAGTTATTTACAATTTAATTATCTTTATAAATCGTTCGTGTTCTTTAATTCCTTTTTACGAGAAGTCTATGCATATAGCCTGAATAAAACCTCTTCTGTTGACAAAAAAACAATGATGTCGACGATAGGATTGGGAATATTTTTGACTTGTTGACAACTAGAGACTGATCCCAGAAAACATTTATTTAAAATGTCAATCGTAATGAATAATTTAATTGTGAAGGCCTAACCTAACCTGTTGAAAAAAATGGTCAGGTAGAAAAGGGAAATTTACGATTATAAAGATTCTTCCTTCTTCTTCCTGGGGATCAACTAATGCCCGAATAATAAGAATGGGCGTGGTAATGTTTTGAATTTTTATATGGTGGTAATTAAATTTTCAGCATAACTTTGTTTGATATTGTTTTAAGTGCATTTTTACCACTGTAATGGTAAAAAACCTAAAAAGTGGTAAATTTTGTACACTGGGAGCGATGTAATTGTAAGTAATACACTTTAAGTCATTATAAAGGATTTCAAAAGGGCTTTATAATTAGGTATATTTTCCGGAATTTAGTTTTAGTAGGTCAGGTGGCAATATACAATAGAATATTTTTTCTTATACCAACTACAAATACACGATAAAAATAATATGGGCTAAGGTATAGCTGTTATGGATAGAGTAAGGATTGTTAGATAGTTGAATACGTCGCAATATATTCCAATAGCATTCCAACATTCCAAGGGTAAGATAAGTGTGTTTGTAACTTAATGTACGTCATGTTTCTTAGGAAACTTCAATATCAATCAATACTATTTAACGCGCAGTATATTTGTAAGAATCTTATAAGCCGTGGTTATACTAGTGGATTGCTCCTATGATTCCCCCCTTCCTTCAACCTTTGGGAGTTTATAGTGCCTAGATTCCCCCTATTCATTGGATTCTGACTTTGAGATTGCGATTTTCTGACATTTAGAAAAATCTGAAGCATCTTTACACTTTTTTATTTGATTGCTCTTCAGATTGCTCATTTACATTACCTGATTCTTGTCTCAGATCCGATCAGATTTTTGTCTTTATGCTGTCTGATTAATCCTTCCCTTCTGACTTTGTTTCTGATTTGTGTGAGTTGGCTGGAAGTCAACTTTGAGCAGAAGCGCAATCCAATTGCACTTCAATAGACTGTTGACATACCAGTTTCTCGTCGTTTTAAAATGGCTAGTTCACCGTTAGACTTCGAGGAAAAACTTATTTTGCAAATTCAGGAGAGACCCTATCTTTATGATATCAAATCTGCGGATTACAAAGATAAAATGAAGAAGCGAAATGGCTGGGAAAAAATTTCCGAGGAATTGAAAAAGGATGGTGAGTTTATTACTGATATAATTAATCATGTCATTAGGTCTATACAATCAGTATTTTCAAATAATATGCAAATAATACATAAAGATGATGAAATATTACAGTTAAATCTTGTATGGAGGAATGGGAAAGCCTTAGAAAACAATATACGAGCTACTTGAGGAAAATTGATTACCCCACGGGATCTGCATATAAATCAACCCCGTTCTTTCGTCACAGTCAAACCATGGAGTTCTATAGAAAATGCTATCGTCCCCACAAAAACAAGTACGAACCAGTAGACTTTAAAAAAATCCTTTGCAAACTAATATTTTGATACTAAAGATTTTGTGACAGCTGATTTTGACATTTTTTGCATTCCAGAACAACATCCAATTATGGATTAGCTGCAACGACAAATGATGAGGATGAAGATGAAGATATGGCAACATTTCACAGTTGCAATAATGAAATGGACACGTCAGTTGTACATAACTTCGATGATGTGGAGAGCGTATTGGACGTTCAAAGAGCAAAGACCATGGCAGAAGCCAGTTGCACAGTTGAAATTCCACAAAAACAAAATGTTATTACACAATACTATTTATATCATAATTTAATTCTTCCTCAATTTTTGAAATGGTTTTTTATAAAATGATTTTAATGCAGATAACAAAACGGAAATCGGCTGATCCCTTCGAAGAAAAGTTTTTGCACCTCTATGCAAATAAAATAAAAGAGGATGAATACTATCACTTTGGTCAAATAGTAGCTACGAAATTGAGAGATGCTGCAAAGACTGTTGATGTTTTGGATATCCAAATTAATATCCTGGAACTGATTAAAAATAGCTCTCAAATATCTAGTACAATTAATGAGACCCCACAATAATTTTTTTATTGTGGTATCTTATTTTAAATCCTACTGCATGGATTACTATCTTACTATACTTTATTCAATGTGATCCTATCAAACGAACAAATAAAAAATAATGATTATCGTGGTATAACCATTTTTGACAAGAATAGCATACGTTTATTTATCAGTTATTAACATCTGGTTACATATCTATTCTGCCATGGAAGTTGTTTTTCTGGAAGCATAAAATAGTTTGTGAACTTCTGTCTAATCTCTTCGGCTGTAGCTGAATAATTGTTGCTTCCCAATCGCCTAGCAGGCGAATGTCCAGTGTCATTCTGTACAATGTCTCTCCAACTTCCAAGAGTTATTTCACCGGTTTGATCATTATCTGTAGTTATGCCAAACAGATCAGATTTTTCCATTAAATAATTATGAAGCACCACAGACGATTTCACTATTGTATTCACTAAGTCGGGACTTCCTTCTATTTCAGAATGAAATATTCGAAATCTGGCTGCTAAAATGCCAAATGTATTTTCAGTTATCCTTCTAGCCCTGGACAGCCTGTAGTTAAATGATTTCCGCTCCAATGTCAGGTTGTGGTCCATTGGATAAGGCCGCAGTAAATTTTTCCGCAACGGGAATCCTCCATCACCAAGTAAAACGTACGGAACTTTAATGTTTGATTCAGGGAGATTTTCTTCTGGTGGGAAAGGTAATTGTTGTTGATATAACATTTTTCCAAATACAGAGTTCTCGAGAACGCCGACATCACTGTACGAGCCACAAGCTCCAATATCGCAAAAAGTAATTTTGTATTTGGCATCTGCTACAATCAAAAGTAAAATTGAAAAATACTTTTTGTAGTTAAAGTTTTCAGACCCGGTATTACTAAAACATTTTATGCGAATGTGCTTTCCATCTATTCCACCGCAGCAATGGGGAAAGTTCCATAAGTCAAAAAATTCCCCCGCCTTTTCTTTCCACATATCTTCAGTCAAAATTGGAAGATATTTTTCCCGCAACTTGTCCCAAATAGCAGTAAGGACCTCACGAACAAGTTTGGAAACGGACGACGGAGAAATCCGATAACTCAGAGCTAGGCTTATATGTGATGACCCTAATTAAGTGAGAAATTTGTATAAATTTAATAGAAGGAGTGACCATAATATTTACTGCACCTTAAAGCAATGCAAAACCTCATCAGCGGTGATATTGGGTGGCGATGAGTTTTATGATGGGTTATACGTTGTCGAACTGTTTGGAACAAGTCGTTGAACGTTTCCTTGTCCATCCTAATGAATCAGAATGTTGGTGAAATCTTGTATAAATTGACGTATAAATAGAAAACAAATTTCATTTGAAAATATTTACCTGAAATACCGGTGATGATAATATGCATCATTTTCTAGCTCGTGAACAAGAAATAATTCTCCTTGGTTAGTGCGGTTTTCAAAGATATTTCGGATATATAGTGTCCTTTTTCGTTTTTTTCTTATTTTTCTTACAATTAAGAATTCGAGTAATTCTTCTGACATGATCGGTTTCGATAGGAAGAAATTTCAAAATTACCAGACTAGTTCATCCTCGCAATCATAAAGTCAGAATCAGAAAAGGGCCTATTGGTTTATACTAATTTGCTAAACTAGACATTTTTATTATGAATGAGCTTGCGCATCATCTTATGATTATGAATATCACAAAAGTTGTTTACACTTAAGCCATGTGATTTTTTAATAGGGGAATCACATTCATAAAGGGATAATCAGATAAGATGAAGTATATCTGCTGCTATACTTATGCTAGATGGCCATCATATAAGTTAGACATAGCAATACATGTTAGTGTTCTTACTCCTCAGACTTCGCAACATTAGTTTGTAAATTATTTAAATTGTTGAGGTTTATTTTTCAATGTAAATTTATAACTAAAGGAAAATAATTCTGCTAAACAACAAGATATTTTTTACTGCTCTCTCAAAGCTATTAAGGGATTATTTTGTTTTGAATTAAATTCAAGCAGGATAGCAAATCATAGCAATAAACTGTCAAAATATCTACATTTGCATTGATTCAAATAAATAGTGGAAAAGTGTAATTCACTTAGTAAGAAACGAGTATTATAAATATTTTGTACATATTACAAATAAAGTAAACCACTCTCGTTAAAGGGGTAAATCCAGGTAGCCGAATCCGAAGGTCCAGCTAGCCGAAGCCGAAGGTCCAGGTAGCCGAAGCCGAAGGATGACACCCAAAGCCGAAGGTCCAGATAGCCGAAGCCTAAGGTCCAGCTAGCCGAATCCGAAGGTCCAGGTAGCCGAAGCCGAAGGTACCAGCTAGCCGAAGCCGAAGAATATACCAGGTAGCCGAAGTTCCGAAGGTCCAGCTACCCGAAATCAGAAGGTCCGGCTAGCCGAAGCCGAAGGGATATGTGCATCTACTCGAAGCCGAAGGTCCCGCTACCCGAAGTAGAAGGGATAAGTGAATCTACCCGAAGCCGAAGGTCCCGCTACCCGAAGTAGAAGGGATAAGTGAATCTACCCGAAGCCGAAGGTCCCGCTACCCGAAGCCGAAGGTCCAGCTACCCGAAGCCGAAGGTCCAGCTACCCGAAACCGAAGTACCAGCTACCCGAAGCCGAAGTACCAGCTACCCGAAGCCGAAGTACCAGCTACCCGAAGCCGAAGGTCCAGGTAGCCGAAGCCGAATTTCCAGGTAGCCGAAGCCGAAGGTCCAGGTAGCCGAAGCCGAAGGTACATACAGGTAGCCGAAGCCAAAGGTCCAGGTAGCCGAAGCCGAAGGTCCAGGTAGCCGAAGCCAAAGGTCCAGGTAGCCGATGCCGAAGGTCCAGGTAGCCGAAGCCGAAGGTCCAGGTAGCCGAAGCCGAAGGTACCAGCTAGCCGAAATCAGAAAGTCAAGCTAGTCAATCTGTGAGCATGTTGAATCTTGGTAAAAATCCAACCCTGGGTAATAATAGATTTAAAAAGAAGTTTTTTTGGAAATGTTTAAATCACTTTTGTTACTCAACGCAGAGTATCCCACAAAAACTTTAAACTAAAATTGTAGGCAATAATCTCAGATAACTGAAACTTGTGGCCCAATCTGCATTGATTTTAGGAAAATTGATTTTTAAAATTTCCACCTTTTAAAAATCTGAAATTTAACAAGTGTTATACAATAATCTGGAACAGTCAATAATTACGTCGTATAATATCCAATCTAGTTTTGGGAATTTAATGACTGCAAAAATGGTAACTTTGAATCCCAATTCAAGGTTGTTATCAAATTTTCAAATATAAATAATGTACACATTTTCGGTATAAAGATCGAATTTATGTTACTGCAGTTTGTTTTATGACTATTGAAAGGGCGAATCAAATAAAGCCTAGTCGCCTTACTCAGCCGAGCTAAAAATGAATACATAGTATTTTGGTACGTAATAGATTAAGTACTTGATGCAGTTTAGTTTTATGTATCCTTTGGGCAGTTGGTACTTCGGGTAGCTGGACCTTCGGCTTCGGGTTTCATCCTTCGGCTTCGGGTAGCGGGACCTTCGGCTTCGGGTAGAAGAACCTTCTGCTTCGGGTAGCTGGACCTTCGGCTTCGGGTAGCTGGACCTTCGGCTTCGGCTACCTGGACCTTCGGCTTCGGGTAGCTGGACCTTCGGCTTCGGGTAGCTGGACCTTCGGCTTCGGGTAGCTGGACCTTCGGCTTCGGCTATCTGGACCTTCGGCTTCGGCTACCTGGACCTTCGGCTTCGGCTACCTGGACCTTCGGCTTTGGGTGTCATCCTTCGGCTTCGGGTAGCGGGACCTTCAGCTTTGGCTACCTGGACCTTCGGCTTTGGGTGTCATCCTTCTGCTTCGGGTAGCGGGACCTTCGGCTAGCTGGACCTTCTGATTACGGGTAGCTGGACCTTCGAGTCGGCTAGCTGGTACTTCGGCTACCTGGACCTTCGGATTCGGCTAGCTGGACCTTCGGCTTCGGCTACCTGGACCTTCGGCTTCAGGTGTCATCCTTCGGCTTCGGCTAGCTGGACCTTCGGCTTCGGCTAGCTGGACCTTCGGATTCGGCTACCTGGATTTACCCTCGTTAAAGGCCGCTTTTACTATTGGATTATCGTCAAAAATATTCAAACAAAATAAACACACGGAACACTACACTGTCCACTAGTTTTAATAATTTCGTAAGCACGATGAAGAATATAATTTGTTTTTCGTTGATTTTAATCGTAGACTTGTCTTTGGGATGGAAACTGGCAAAATTAATAGAAATGGAAGAATCTTGCTATGTCAATCTGATTTGGCAGAGGAGGCCTTCGACTCCAATGGAAGAATCATTAATCAAACAAGTACAGGAGATTAGTACTCCTTTCGTTATTACTAAACTAAACTTCACAGGGAAGGGAGGCTACTGTAAAGCAAGTATTTATACTTTTCATCGAGGACGAAGTGCGAAACTTTGTGAAAAAGTTTACAAAAATCATAACCTGAGCATAACTCTGCCACGAACATTGACTCGTTTTAACTGCATTGTAACACGCAGTGATCAATTTTGATCCGAGATTTTTCAGGGATACGGCGCTAATGATCCATTTCAGTGAAATGTCAAATAAGGAAGAATTACTAGTCCCACGTTTGGAAATATACTCCGATAAATGGTATAACTTCGGGGAACATTCTTCTGTTTACGTCATCATGGAGAGAAATATTATCGAGTCTGCGATATCGAATTCGGATTTATTTTTTGATGCACCAGGAACATTTTTTAAAGACGTAAACATAATGTATTACATATTCCTTTCGAAATCCTGGTTTCTCTTATCTTCGCCAGATGAATGTGAACTAGTAGCGTACTTCGTTTGTCCACGTCAGTTCGGATATCGCACCAGTCAGGACTTACCTAAGTTCAGAATTAGCTACAATTTTGTATCGTTATGCTTACAAAATGATTGTGATGGCACATCGCTTCGAAAAAGGGCTACTAAAATATTTTTGAGCTACACGAGAACATTTGCTTTGAAAATCATGGACCCCTATTATGGGCGAATGGCTGGGGCAGTTGAATTAAAGAAAACTAAATATTGTGGAAAGCCAAGGACACATGCTTATTTTACGAATTATTTTTTCACAGAAGAAAACAGTGTTTCTCTTCCAATTGCTTCGATCATGTTCGAACACTTTTCGAATTCCACCATATCAGTGTCGGACAGAATGTTGACCCATAACACTTGTATTAACAAAAGAAAAATCCCTAAAGACTCCTATCATGTTATTTTTTATTTTCAATTTAATAATGTGAATGAATTAGGTCGCAGTGCACAGTTTGCTTTCATTCCAACAATGGAAGATTCCTACAATTTTATTTCCTGCGTCGTTTTGGAAGATGAGAGTCTCTCTTTCTACGGATATATTAAACCATTTGAACTTCATGCTTGGCTGGCTACCATTTTTACAACTATTTCTGTAACTGCTTTCGTCTATGGCGTGCTATATTACACTAAGAATGAAAGTATTCCATTCATCATGATTTGCTATGCATATTTGTTGGAAGTCAGCTATTCCCTAACAGCAAAAGCAGAAAAACTCGTCTGGCTCAAGTTAATAATCGGTCCGTTGTTGCTAATGTTCATTGTAATCACAAACTGCTACAAGGGAATTGTCATCACTGACTTAGTAGAACCTCGGCCTGTCAAACAAATCGAATCAATGGAGCAATTGGCTAATCTAACTGATATAACTGCCCTCAGTGAGGTTAAAGATGCGACAGAATTTGACCCCTTCTATCTTGGATTACAGTTTCAATCAGAAATATTGAGACTATATTATTGCCATGAAGAAAATGGAACTGTCTTTCTACCAATAAAGTGCACAAAATATTCCCTTTTTAATGAACTTCATTTTCGTATTGTAATGTATTTTCAGAATGAAAGTCGAGATATAGTCGAATCTGCCATGTATGCCTATAATTTTGAACAGAATACTCAAAAGCATGAAAAACTTTTTTCCTAAAAAATACTTTTTTATCGGTATTGTATTGCAGGTTATTTAAATTTGCTGTAAAAGGTCAAAGTTTGAAAAATTTTCTTATTTCAATACGACTTTGCGAAAACAGCAATACACATTTTAGTTGTTTATAGCCAAAACAATAATTTTTTTAAATTATGTTTTGTAACAAGCAAGGGCTTAATTTTTAAAAATAAATGAATTAAATTAAATTGGAATTGTTGTTTTTCAAATAAAAATGTTTTACCTCTGATATTATTATCATCATTTACCAAATAGCTATAGTATAAGATATATTGGAATACAATTTCAAAGTCAAAACTGAGAAATTATACTTAATTGCTATGCTGCAAATGTATTACTTTAGTAAACAAACCAATGAACCATGCCAAAGGTATGTAAAAAGATAACGGAGAAAGCGATATTGTTACAAAATGTTTGGCGGAGTATTTTTCTTAGCCCTTTAAACTTGTTAGCCTCTCTGACTTCCAATCATCGTCTACCAGTTGGCTGCCTGTTCTTATAATTCTTATAACGATGTACATCGTACTTAGAATTGTAATCGTGTACGTAGTAGGAAATGCAAGATATAGATTTTCATCCATGCAAGTACTCGTGCAAGTATTTTCTCGGTTGAATTATTATAATTCTTTAACGCTTTTACTTACATAATATCTTTGAATGCATTTCTTTGAAACCATTATAAAGGCAATAAAATAAATGTAGGTATTGGAAATATAGCGAAATGAAAAGTTTATACACCTCTGGGTGTTAATTATGCTAATTAGTTTTAGAGATAGAAGAAAGCAACAGCTTTGCTTAATTTGCAATTTTTATCGATGAAGATATATATGAACTATGAACTACATATGCGTACATTTTGAACTTGTATAATCACTACTTCGTAGTACCTCTAAGATACCAAGTATAGCATTAATTTTAATTCGGAAAATATTTATTGGATTTATTTAGTATTTAAACCCTCTTCAGTAAATAGTAACCTTATAGTCTTCTTTTACCTCTCCCACTCAAACCATAATGTTTTTCAGTTTGACTTCCATTCAAAAATGAATCCTTTTAATCAATTCAAGGTAAACTTATTTTACAATATCTTAGAACATGTTATATCAAAATACATCTTAGATAAAAACTGTTTTGTTTAAAGCTTTTTTTATTTTATCCAGGAGTTTCGCTCCTTATCGGTGCTATTCTTCTTCGGAACTGTGATTGTCCTTGCCTCATGTGCAGGAATACCAGCCCAAAAGTCAGGAGACACATACCAAGAACAATCGTCACACCATTTGTCTAATAAAGCCGACCCTGGAATTCCTGCAAGCACTCCGTATAACGACAATCCAACGACAGAGAAAGACTTACAGCCACATTCTGCTCCATCGGCCGTTCACTATGCGGATTTTATCCAACAAATGCCGAAAAACCCGAAGGTGTGGATCCATTCTTCTTGCCGATTGTGGTCGTAAGAGGTGGAGGTTGGGGACGCGGTTGGGGAGGAGGATGGGGAGGCGGATGGAGAGGAGGATGGGGAGGCGGATGGAGAGGAGGATGGGGTGGTGGATGGGAATGGAGAGGTTAAACTTTCATCCTCAAAAACGCTTATTTCTTGTTTTCACTTTAAATTACTCTAAAATGGAAAATTCCTATTTATTACGGAGAATCTTGTCTTTACACTGCGTGTGTATTATGATATTGAAATGGAAATAAAATTATTGTCACAACATTTGTATTTAAAGTATTTATATTTGTATTACTAATCTACTATTTCTTTTTATTTCGAACTTGTAGCCAAATTGCTACTTAAATTATAGACACCAGAAATGATTTAGTTTTTCACTTTCAAAATTTAGAAAGCAATTGAATTGTATGTATGTATCATTGAAAACAGAAAACGAGAAACCCCAAATTATCACCACCAAAAAATTACAAACGAAAAAGATTATCTGCATCAAAATGTCAACACGATAAAACTATTTTGCCAAATTTGCAAAAACAAAAAAAGTAACTATTAATGCATCATGAAAGAATAATATTATGCTTTCTAATTGATGCTGATGTTGGCATTGAATTACGTAACTTACAACATAACCCATATATTTAAAACTAATTATTATATTTTAGATATTAGTAGCCTTGTAATGCGTCATAATAAATTTTAAAATTATTACAGCTTGTGACCAGATAATAAATATCAGAGAATGTATTTGTATTGATAAGGCATAAGGTCATGCAGCACTTTATATTTGTAGTTATATATGTAGATCAGATCGTTTATTATAATATTATGTGTAGATAATATATTATTATAAGTTACACAACTTAAATCCGTACTCGGTCTTGCTTGGTATTTTTATCTGCTCCTGTGTTACAATTTATCTAACCAAGATCACTATGAGCTTCAAGTTGCTGACGTTTAATATTCATTGAAGTGTCACCAAATTTGTATACAAATCTTACCATAACGGAACTTATTTAATTAAGATATCGACAAAATACAATGCTGGAACAGGACTGGAAGCACTATTTGTGGAATCAGGCCGGTGGATTTGTAGCTCATCCCAAGAACGAAAGATAGCTTAGGTATACTCATCTCAATAATCATATCCAAAACGAAAAAATCTACAAAATCTGAGATTTTAGTTGGTTTATTGTTAATAATTGTTATTTTACTACGTGGGGGTACCCATCGACAATTTATCAAAGGAAAATTTTCAACTTTTGCTGACGTAAAACTTCTCGTCGTAAAGTTTCCGGTACCACACATATTTTCTACATGTCGGAAACTTTAAACAAAATACAGAAATAATGCAATTGCCATAAATAAAACGGCATTGTGTTTCTACAAATAAAATACCAACTATATACCATTTAAGTCATTCTTCTCTGTTTTGAATGTTATGTGATTGTCTACCATTTAACTACTTATTTTTATACGGTGTAAATCGTTGTTCATAATCGTCATCGTGTATACAAAGTAGTATAAGACATATAGATATTGCATAATAAATGTACCTTGCATTGCATACAGATGGTCAACTTATGTAAATGGCAATAGATTTTATTCCATAAATACAGATAGCACCTGTATATAGCACAGCGTTTTTACGTGCTTAATGGAACTTGCTAAATCATTAAATTTGAGTGTAGGCAAATATAAGAAATATGACTAATTGCTACGTGGAAATTTTCACATGTTTTAGCAATACAGTAATTAGCACACCTTTCTACAATTACTAGCTTGCTTTTGTTTTAGCATGTATACATGCATGCATGCAATGTAAAAGCAAAACTGATTTTGTTTTTATTTTCTGTTGACAAATTCATATTTACTTCATTTCAATATACACTTGTCTAATACCATGTTAGTCGTATCTTAAACTTACTTTTCATGTTATGTTGCAATCACATTATTACCGACAATCTGGCAATTGTTTGGCGATATTGAACTTTCAAGCCAATTAACATTGGTTTGGATATACAAGTGCCAAGTTACTAAAAATTCCTTCTATTACTTTACTACAAGTGAATACTAGTGTATTGTGTGTTTTACTTTACTGGGGTCCACATAATTGCACGTATCTTGATAATTAGGATTTCCATGTGTTAATATTAGTAAACGTTTTGCTATTTTATGTATATTTTACTTGAATTTATAATTGTATCTCAATTTCGGTTTTTCGAATTTTCAGGCTTTACTGCTATTTTAACTGCATATCAGATATAGATAGTTGTATGAATGTCATATGGGGTGTACTGTCTCACTTTATAGTGATAGTACTGAACACAGGCCTCAAATACGGGCCCATTGCCAACTCCCTCAACACTGGTATTGTTGTTAATTAATACCCGAGAAGCCAAAGGCTGTCATTTACGAGTCACTGTTGTGGGACTGTTATCGGGAGTCTACTAGCCCATTAAAGACAGGTTGTCCAAGCTTCTCTACGTACACTACACATACGAGGTATCCATAGGACGGCCCTTGTAATTGCGGGTTCGTGCTTAACCTTTGTCTTAATTCCACATTTGCAACTCAAACACTCGCCTTTAAACAGCCCTCGGCCATTTCAACCAGCCAAAGACTTGAACTGGCAGTGGAAGCACACATTGAATAGTCAGACGAATGAGTACTCCACCAGGCCATTGTGGCTGGGTAAGATATAGTTTTATAACTTCTATCAAAACCGGTTTTTAGAAAGTTAAAACCGGTTTTTGGTTTTTTAAAATCCGGGTTTTTTAAACCGGTGAGAAAAGGGCTTTGGATGCCCTAGCCGGACCATTTAGAGTTGCCAGTCTTTGTTCATCAGCAGTACCCGGGGAGAAAAGGACAATCTCAGTTGTGAAGAAGAAAAGCACGAATGAGGAACGAAAACTTACATAACAGAAAAAATTTTTAAAACACATTCTTATCTAGGTTGCATTTTTAAATAAAAATTTCTGAGATGTTAAAAAATAAATTTACCTTCAAATGCTTCATTTTCATAAGGAATTTAGAAAGCAGAACTCGATTGGTTTTTTAAAGATGACTATAATGTCACGGTTAACCGAAGACAGTTTATATAATTAATAAAATGTGTACGTGTATTTTCTCAATTATAATTATTGTTATACTTCGTATCTTGCAGGATCTACGCAGTAACGATTACACAAATTCAGAACTACACAGGTAATTTATGTCTTCTATCGATACAAATTGTAAAAGCAAAGATACTACTTTCCATCAAGGCCGCAGCGAAGGGGGCACCAGAGCACGTGACCCTTTGTCAAAAACGCAAAAAATCTCTAAATTTTTGTCTAAATCGCTAAACTTTTTTCTCGGTGTCCCTCCGAAATTTTTTTATGGCTGCGGCCCTTCTTTCAATCTCTAAAACTATTTTGCATAATTATCGACCACTGTATAAACATTTCATTTTCGCTTTTTGCTATACTTAAATCTATTTTAGTGGTTTTAAAATGATTACAAAGAAATCAATTCAATGCTATGACGTAATAAATAAAGAGTGTAACTTGAAAAAATAGAATCCCTTTTTTAATAAAGAGCATTGTCATAATATTTTCATGAATCAGCATAATAATTAAATTATAAATTGAGTAGTGGAGACAATTTAAGTTTCATGCAGGTATTGACCCCGTTTAAGGTATGGCAAAGACGAAACTACAATTAAAATACTATAGTTGACACTGAATGGTTTAATTCAGTTTTATTTGAAAAACTTGAATTGTGACTTCTAGGATATTCAAAGGTTTGTATTTACTGAAATGTTTTTACATCAAACTTGTAAAGGTAATAAAAGAACAAAGCATAAAGCTAATTTTGATTTTATGGCATGATTAAATTCGGTATATTTGATTAAACTAATTATTCTTAGCATTAGGAATGTACTTATTTTATCATGTATTGTTGCAGTTATATCGGCCTCGTGCATAAAAAAACTGCAAAATGATAAATAATCACAAGTCAGTAATCGATATAAAACAAAAATTCCGCATTAATTAATACGGCCTATATCCGTAATGACGCAAGTACAAATATACACTTGCGTCATTACAGATATTATTAGAAATAGTAATTATATACAATAAAATATTAAATTATGATTATTATTATCGCATTATTTAAAATAATAATAATGCTTAATCACTGCAGTTAAATTGGTAAATGATTCAATGGTTGATTATTTTTTGCTTATAAAAGCTAAACATTTTAATCAGTATCGAAATATCTTGCCCAGCATCCTAAACTTCCGAAATTGAAAATGGAGCTCAAAAATTTTCATTTAAATTGGTGCGTCTTCCTTTTAACGTTAGCAATCGTTATTGGATTTACAGGATCAGGTAACCATTTTTAAAAATTGATTCTTGTCTAATCTAAAAATGCTGAGCTTACTAATAATTTACTGAGTAACTGAGTAATTTACTGAATATAACTGAGTAATTTTAACGAATTAATCTTCAGAAGCGAAAACCTTTGCCCAAAGTGACACAGACATGTCAAAAGAAATGGTCAGGCAGAAAAGGGGAATGATCGACTATGACTACTACGATGCTTACGGGTTAATTGGTGCCCGAATGGTAAGTATAACTATGAGCGTAGTAATAATTAGAAAATTTACATTTACAGTTAGTAATTTTTAAGCGTGACTTTGTTTGATAATTGCGTAACCCCAGAATATATAGGTGAAAAAACGAATGTTAAAAGATAAGGACTCCATACATTGAGACCAATTAAATGCATGGAGAACCAATAGAAGTGAACTTGCATGGAGGACAACTCTATTGGTCTCCATGCATGGAGTCCTCATCCTTTAACGTAAAAAGTGGTCCCACTTTTGAATTTCATAATTTTAATTTGCCTTAAACATTCCCCGTTTTTCATGAAATTTTCAACAGTAGAAGAGAGATGCATTTTGACAACTAAAAAACTCCACGAGGTTATAAGGCGTATCTGCTTTGAGCAGTAACAATGGAAAGTGAAAAACTCCAATCTCCTTATCCATTCCAGGGTTAATGCTCATCTATCAAGCATTTCGTTTTCAATCCCTTTGAGTAGATTATATAAGAGGAGGTATCGTGATAGCTCCTCTTATAATCTACTCCTATGTACCCACTTTCTCATTGTAATGATAACTTGTGAAGGTGTTAGATTTTCGTATTACAAGTCTAACAATAAAAATTAATTGGTCATATCCTGTAACCAATTGGTTTCACTTACGTTGACTTATATTTCATAGGGATGTCGTCCACGTGGTCAAAACTGCCGAGCTGCTGGACAATGTTGTTCCAACCAATGCGCATGGAGTGGACGTGGAGAAAGAAAATGCCAATAATTTTTATTTTACTCTATTTGGAATATGCCAATTATAATATAACTAATAAACATTAATAAATGATAAACATTCTTCATGCAATGTAATATTTATTTGTACACAATACATTTTACGTTATAATACCATCCCCGCACTCGCACTAACTATGCATTTTATCGTGAAAAGTAATGGATGTTAACAAGCTAGAGAGATTTAAACTTCTTTGCAAACCCACAAATATCTAATTACAAGTAAACATCATAATTATCGTCTACACCCCGAAGTGATGATACTATTAATAACTATCCAATTGTATTTCGAGTTTTAATATACAGCGTGCCCTTAACTGCGGGAATTATTTGTGGCGGTATAGTGAACTTACAGACAAATCTATCATCGTGTACAATCGTAAAACTTCGTTTTTATCATTTCTATTCATTGTCTTAGGAGTGATGTAATTTTCAAGTAATTTCTGTCATAATTCATAATTAGATATCTTTACAGAAATTTAATTTTAGTTGGTTATGTGACAATAACCAATAGAATATTTTTACAAATACATATAATATTATGTACTATGGGTAGAGTAAGGAATAGCTAGTTGATACAAGATAGTTGAATACATTGTAATATTCCAATATAGCATTTCAAGGGTAAAGTAAGTGTGTTTGTACCTTAATGTCCGTCATGTCTCTTAGGAAACTTCAATATCAATCAATACTATTTAACACGCAGTACATTTGTAAGAATCTTATACTTATGCTAGGTGGCCATCATAAGTTAGACATAGCAATACATGTTAGTGTTCTTACTCCTCAGACTTCGCAACATTAGTTTGTAAATTATTTAAATTGTTAAGTTTTATTTTTCAATGCAAAGTTAAAACTAAAGGAAAATAATTCTGCTAAACAACAATAAATTTTTTACTGCTCTCTCATAGTTATTACGGGATTATTTTGTATTGAATTAAATTCAAGAAGGATGGCAAATCATAACAATAAACTGCCCAAATATCTACATTGATTCAAATACATAGTGAAAAAGTGTAATTCACTTAGTAAGAAACGAGTATATAAATCTTTTGTGTATATTACAAATAAAGTAAACCACTCTAGTTAAAGGCCGCTTTTACTATTGGATTATCGCCAAAAATATTCAAACAAAATAACCACACGAAACACTACACTGTCCACTAGTTTTAATAATTTCGTAAGCACGATGAAGAATATAATTTGTTTTTCGTTGATTTTAATCGTAGACTTGTCTTTGGGATGGAAACTGGCAAAAGTAATAGAAATGGAAGAATCTTGCTATGTCAATCTGATTTGGCAAGAGAGTCCTTCGACTCCAATGGAAGAATCATTAACCAAACAAGTACAGGAGATTAGTACTCCTTTCGTTATTACTAAACCAAACTTCACAGGGAAGCGAGGCTACTGTAAAGCAAGTATTTATACTTTTCATCGAGGACGAAGTGCGAAACTTTGTGAAAAAGTTTACAAAAAACATAACCTGAGCATAACTCTGCCACGAACATTGACTCGTTTTAACTGCATTGTACACGCAGTCATCAATTTTGATCCGAGATTTTTCAGTGATACAGCGCTAATGATCCACATCAGTAAAATGTCAAATAAGGAAGAATTACTAGTCCCTCATTTAGAAATACACTCCGATAAATGGTATAACTTCGGGGAACATTCTTCTGTTTACATTGCCATGGAAAGAAATATTATCGACTCTGCGATATTAAATTCGGATTTATTTTTTGAGGCACCAGGAACATTTTTTAAAGACCCAAACATAATATATTACTAATTTTTATCAAAATCCTGGTTTCTCTTATCCTCGCCAGATGAATATGAACTATTAACGTACTTCGTTTGTCCACGTCAGTTCGGATATCGCACAAGTCAAGACTTACCTAAGTTCAGAATTAGCTACAATTTTGTATCGTTATGTTTACAAAATGATTGTGATGGCACATCACTTCGAAAAAGGGCTACTAAAATATTTTTGAGCTACACGAGAACATTTGCTTTGAAAATCATGGATCAAGATTATGGGCGAATGGCTGGGGCAGTTGAATTAAAGAAAACTAAATATTGTGGAAAGCCAAGGACAAATGCTTATTTTACGAATTATTTTTTCACGGAAGGAAATTATAAAATGTTATGGGCCTCGGAGGATTAGTATTCCAGCATGTTTGACATGTAGAAAAGTTAAATTCCTTGAAATGGTCCATCCATAAATTGAGAAGTCCTGAATGACTTAGAACTAATAACTTTTGATTTAGAACTGAAATTAACATCGGAGCTTTATGTGTATCAAATCCTATGTAAATAAGAAATGATAAAAACGAGTTCTCCTCCTTCCCATGAAATAATTGTCTCTTTGGTTTAACGCCTCCGTGTTCGGGATTCCAGTAAGAGTCATTCAAAACGCGATGCAGACGAGAACTTCTCATAATCAACACAGAGTTATTACATTCGGCTATCCATTTCTGAGGGGTCAAGTAAGGAAATCCAAAAGGGAATCGGAGTTTTTTGGGTATGCTGTCCATTAACTTTACCATTTTTGAAAATCCGATATTTTCATATGATGGTAGATTTTCTGATATCACATTTTGAAGCGAAAAAAGTTTTTCATGCTTTTGAGTATTCTGTTCAAAATTATAGGCATACATGGCAGATTCGACAATATCTCGACTTTCATTCTGAAAATACATTACAATACGAAAATGAAGTTCATTAAAAAAGGAATATTTTGTGCACTTTATTGGTAGAAAGACAGTTCCATTTTCTTCATGGCAATAATATAGTCTCAATATTTCTGATTGAAACCGTAATCCAAGATAGAAGGGGTCAAATTCTGTCGCATCTTTAACCTCACTGAGGCAGTTATATCACTTAGATTGGCCAATTGCTCAATGGATTCGATTTGTATTACTGGACGTGGCTCTACTAAGTCAGTGATGACAATTCCCTTGTAGCAGTTCGTGATTACAATGAACATGAGCAGCAATGGACCCATTATTAATCTGAGCCAGACGAGTTTTTCTGCTTTTGCTGTTAGAGAGTAACTAACTTCCAATACATATGCATAACAAACCATAAGAAATTGAATAGCTTCATCTTTTTTGCAATATACCACACAATTGACAAAAATTACTAAAGTGATCATTGTGAGCATGATGGCCAACCATGCATATGGTTGAAATGGTCGAATGTGTCCATAGAAAGAGAGACTCTCATCCTCCAAAACGACACAAGAAATAAAATTGTAGGACTCTTCCATGGTTGGAATTAAAGCAAACTGTGGACTGCGACCTAATTCATAAATAGAATGATGTCTTGTTCATGTAACAAAAGACACTAAATACTATGCTATTCAGATGCAATATATTTCAATTCTGCTGCAGCAATTTTTGCATATGGCTTGTACAACAATACTTAATAACTGGACTCGCTGCAATAGTTGCCCAATAGACTATAACGATAATCTGTAAAGCAGAATGTTTTATAGTTATGAATCTCTTACCAGTAATATTATATGACAAGACGGAACATAGTATGTTACTGGGATTTGCTATGCATGTCCGACATTTTAATAAATGTAAAAGCACAAAAAAATTTCAATTCTGCTTCATCAAATTTTACAGGTGGCGTGTAAAACAATACTACATAACTGGACTCACAGCAATAGTTGACCAATAGACTATAACGATAATCTGTAAAGCAGAATGTTCTATATTTATGAATCTCTTACCAGTAATATTATATGACAAGACGGAACATAGTATGTTACTGGGATTTGCTATGCATGTCCGACATTTTAATAAATGTAAAAGCACAAAAAAATTTCAATTCTGCTTCATCAAATTTTACAGGTGGCGTGTAAAACAATACTACATAACTGGACTCACAGCAATAGTTGACCAATAGACTATAACGATAATCTGTAAAGCAGAATGTTCTATATTTATGAATCTCTTACCAGTAATATTATATGACATGGCTGAACATACTTTGTTATGCGATAAGCTTTGCATGACCGACATTTTAATAATGCAAAACCACAAGAAAGGGGAAATAGTTGTTGGTGATCATATATTATGCAGAGAAAAGGCAGTTATAAAAGGAATGATGTCTTGTTCATGTAACAAAAACACTAAATACTATGCTATTCAGATGCAATATATCGTCCCTTAAGGATCGAAAAAGCCTCTATCCACTTTCAGATTGGTGGACGAAAAAGCCTATATCCATTTTTTGTTTGGTGGACGAATAAGCCTAAATCCATTTTTTGTTTGGTGGACGAATAAGCCTGTATCCAATTTTCGTTTGGTGCAGGAAATAGCTTCTATCCTCTTGCAGCTTTGCTTGTAAAGTTATAGGGGCGTATTGATACATGGTTAATAATGGCGGCGGAAATATTGAACTTTTATTCTTCCATCAACCAGTTCGGTTTTATCCAATATCAAAATACGAATTTGTGTCATTAAAAGTTTTGTTTTTGTCTTTTTGTGTAATTAGCTAAAAGTTTATAATGCTTATGTACATTCTAGCTGATATATTTCAAGTATCAACATAAAAATAATAAATATTTCATTTCGTCAACTTGCTTATTCTTACTGTGCCCCGACCACTTTACGTAAGGCTGTAAGAGGATAGAAGCTATTTCCTGCACCAAACGAAAATTGGATATAGGCTTATTCGTCGACCAAACAAAAAATGGATTTAGGCTTTATTGTCCACCAAACAAAAAATGGATTTAGGCTTATTCGTCCACCAATCTGAAAGTGGATAGAGGCTTTTTCGATCCTTAAGGGACGATATTTCAATTCTGTTGCAGAAATTTTTACAGATGGCTTGTACAACAATACTTAATAATATATTGTATCTGAATAGCAAAGTATTTAGTGGCTTTTGTTATATGAACATCATTCCTTCCATAACTGCCTTTCTTCTGCATACTGTATGATCATCAAAAACTATTTTCCCTTTCTTGTGGTTTTGCATTATGAAAATGTCGGACGAGCAAAGCTAATCGCATTAAAAAAGTATGTTCAGCCTTGTCATATAATATTACTTGTAAGAGATTCATAACTATAGAACATTCTGCTTTACAGATTATCGTTATAGTCTATTGTCCAACTATTGCCGCGAGTCCAGTTATGTAGTATTGTTGTTCACGCCATCTGTAAAACTTGATGAAGCAGAATTGAAATTTTTTGAGTTTCGCATTTATTAAAATGTCGGACAAGCATAGAAAACCCTAGTAACATAGTATGTTCCGTCTTGTCATATAATATTACTGGTAAGAGATTCATAACTATAGAACATTCTGCTTTACAGATTATCTTTGTAGTCTATCGGCCAACTATTGCCGCGAGTCCAGTTATTAAGTATTGTTGTACAAGCCATCTGTAAAAATTGCTGCAGCAGAATTGAAATATATTGCATCTGAATAGCATAGTATTTAGTGTCTTTTGTTACATGAACAAGACATCATTCCTTTTATAACTGCCTTTTCGTAAAAATTGCTGCAGCAGAATTGAAATATATTGTATCTGAATAGCAAAGTATTTAGTGGCTTTTGTTATATGAACATCATTCCTTCCATAACTGCCTTTCTTCTGCATACTGTATGATCATCAAAAACTATTTTCCCTTTCTTGTGGTTTTGCATTATCAAAATGTCGGACGAGCAAAGCTAATCGCATTAAAAAAGTATGTTCAGCCTTGTCATATAATATTACTTGTAAGAGATTCATAACTATAGAACATTCTGCTTTACAGATTATCGTAAGCTAATACCAGAAACGGTTAGATTTATAGTCTAAGAACTCAAAGATCAGAAAAAAAGTACTGGTCATGTACAGAAAGGGATATGTACAGTGTAGTAGTGGTAGAAGAAAACGGAGAGTTTGCTGAAAGAGTAAAAGCTTGGGTAGATGGAAGGAATTCTTAGGCAACACAATTAATGCAATGAATAACAATTTCTGTTGGCAATAAAGGAAAAGTGGTGTTGACAAAAAGGAAAAGCGTGTTGACAAAAAGTACATAGATATGTTGGGATTTTAGTGCTGAAAATTAGGGGGTGAATCAATTGTTTGTATATTTAAGCCATAACATTTTTTCTTACATATATAGTGGTTTAAAAAATTCCTTTTGGTCTTAAACAAAAAGTCAATTTACTAAGTTGGTATTGAAATCGGTTGCATTATTTGCACATATCTTATCACTATTGACTGGATTTCTCCAGCTTCGAGTTGCATCAGTTTTTCTCTCGAACAGATAGTTAGCAAAAATTTAAGATGACAGCGAATATAGAATATATAGGGAATTACTTTATAGGACTATGAACATTGTGATACAATTCACATTAGAATGATTGACATTGGTTTAAGTTTTGTTTGTATGCATAAATAAAGTTTATAAAATGGATTTATGTAAGCATAATAGATTAACAAGTCAATCTTATCTTCATGTGCGGTCAGTCATCCAAGTTTTCTTTTTCATTCCTCTAAAACGTTATAAATAATAATCGTTATGGTTCGGTATAACTTATTATTAAATATTTTGTGGTGACTAGTCAAACACGGATTAATCAGCAATCCTTTTCTTAGTTTTACCTTATTTGTCTTGACTCTATTCCATGACATTTAATATTGGCCAAGGAGGCAAACAACTTTCTAGTGTGTGGAGAATTTATAATCGTTAAATAAAACTGTAATACGTATTATGAAGTTTACATTCAGCCTTTCATTAATAAGTTTTTCCTGTCTTCTATTCGGGCTTGCTGAAGATGGCATTATACAATATGACTCACTAAAAGATGCATTTGAGTCCCGACACTCTCAGTTACCGATCAGTAAGGCAATATTAATTTATTACTTTCACTATACTTAAGTGTTTGTTTACTAGTAGAAATATTTATATTAATCAATGTAAAATATCTTGCAAGTAGCCATCTCGCACGTCGCCCCCATGTAAAAGTTTTGTGCTAGCTTATTAAAATGGACTGCTAGAATTTTCGAAAACCGAACATTGTAATGTCATAGTGATATCAAGACAAATATTATAAATTACAATTTATAATATCAAAATTCAGATTAAAACTAAAAAAATTTTTAGTGGATTAACCACTGCAACTCTTAGTCTGTTACACAAAGTTCGCATTAAACGTAGGAGTTTTATTGTTGATGAATGAGATGATTGAGATGTAATGTAATCTGAAAGGAATATACTCATTGCTACATGATAAAGATGACAATATAAATTTAGATTGAATAAAGCGAAAGTAGATAAGAACCAAAATAGATGAATTTTTGTGCCAAATAAACGACTTTGTTGTACATGTATAAATACACAGTGTTCGATTTTATCCGGCTAAAAAGCTTTTTGACCAACCAGCCGGCTAAAATGGTTAAAATGGCTAAAATGGTTAAAATGGCTAAAATGGTTAAAATGGCTAAAAATGTCCATATCCTTGAAACCTCCTTGATTTTGCAGCACAGGAGTTCAAACTTCAAGCCACAGCGCAGCGTCCAACAAATGAATAATAATAGACTGGCGCCATTTTGCTCTGTGTACTCTCTTCTCAAACAAATTCATTCTCTGGGGTGGCATTACGTAAGTTCGTTAAGCCAGAAATAATCGGGTTATCTTCTAATCCAGACTTAAACCTATTCTATAACCGGAAATAAAATGGCTGAGACAACAAAAGATGAGAAAAAGTTAAGTCATCGTCACTTTGACCTAAATTAGCGAATACGCATATTCTGTAACTTTAAACGTCAAGTTCAAACCACGAATTGAGCCAAAAAAGTTAATCCAGCCTCATAGGTGGATTAAGTCTGATAATAATGTTATTTTGCATTGTATTTCTCATACTTTATAGTCCAAGTCCAAATCTCAGCGTAGGTAGTCATGGACACTTTTATTTTGGAAGTAAACTTGAAGACTCATATAAACTATATTTTTAAATCTGCAAACCACATTAGTAATTTGACCCATCCACATGTAGGAGTAGCCATGGGGATCAAACTATTGTGGTTAAAAAAGTTAAACCATGGTTTAGTTTGAACCAAAGTTGAGCCATATTACTTTTTGCTACAGAATGAGGTTATATTTACGGTTAAACTCGGGTTAACTTTGGATTATATCTAAGCGGCTTATTTGAAAAGATACGTAATGCCACCCCTGATCAATAAGTTTATTTGTTTTTCAAAGTATACATTTTTAAAATTTAACTACATTTTTAAAATTTAACTACATTTTTAAAATTTAACTACATTTTTAAAATTTAACTACATTTTTAAAATTTAACTGCATTTTTAAAATTTAACTACATTTTAGTTACGATATCAAATACTGTTACATCTCTATCGGATTTTACAGTTTTCGCAGAAAATGTCATCAAAGCAAAAAACAAAACGAAGAACGCCGGCACGACGACGCTCTGCTGCAACCGCGTCACGTTTTAGTGCACCTGCTTCAGCAACACTTCCTGACCGTACTAATTCGCCAAGAAACAAGACTGACAAGGTTTAGCGTAGTCTTATGTCTTCACAACGGTTAGTTGGAAGAATTGTGACCAAAGATTGATTTGTAGATTGCAAGTATGTAGGCCCTTCTTAAACAAAATTAGTTTAAACTTTGGTGTAGATCAAGGATAGGCTAATCTAGGCAGAATAGGGTTTTACTTTGCCCCATTTTACGTATATTTTATTTTTGACCATTTTAACCAATTTAGCCATTTTATCCGCCGGCTAACAAGGGTATTTTGCCAGCCGGCTAGCCATTTTAACCTGACCATTATAGCCGGCTAACCGGCTGGTCATCGAACACTGTAAATACAGTGGACAATAATTATTTTTATCCAGTGGAAAAATGAGGACGATGACTGTAGTAGAATTCAAGTCTTAAAAAAGTCCAGAATAAGATTCTCCATAGGAGTATAAGTAAAGGTAAAAATAGTAATTGTAGAGTATGAGCCAAAGGGGTCAGATATATGATGCAAAAAGTGGCCGGGCAGGGTATGCAAATATGGCAAAAACCGACATAAGATTAGGACTAAGAAGTTGTCTTCAAATTAATGTAATATTATGAATGCAAGACTACTCATTTTTTGATTCCATTGGTTGTTATTCTCACATATAGACAGAAGACATCGGCATTCATTAGGTACATATTAGTTTTTACGAATAACATTTTGGTAAGAAATAATTTTTCAGAATCTATCTTAGTATTAAGGTATCTATGATCAATTACTGATGGAAAATCAAAACGTCCCTTAATTAAGGTATCAAATACGCAATATGTAGCTAGCTAATAGCTGCCACCGAAAATAGGCATTATTCATCAGTAGGCTGGTCTCGAAAATATGCAATATGCATATAGGCTAAGCCGTGGTTAAGCTACCAGCCTGACGATGCATATTGCGATTAATTGGGCATAAGAAAATATAGTTTTGGTGTTGATAATGAATAATGAATCGTTTACCAAATTATGTCACAGCTTCCATTTTAAGAATATAAATTATTTTTTGTCATATTATGGACTTAATGTGTATTTTTGTGGTCCGACAGTTGTCTTTTTTGTCAGTACAGTATGTCAGCATGAAAAGTATCCAAGTTTAAGTACAGATAATAAGTAACCAAAAGTTATACACACTCATCTTACTAACGCAAATTCATTTGTTGGTTGATTTGATCAGCAAATTTGTGCGTATGTGCCTGGTTTCATTTTCTAAGAATATTGTTGCAAATATTAAAAATTCTTTTGCATTTATTACAGGTTATCGAAACCACAGTTCAATCGTCATGTGTAAGATTTCTTTAGAAGCCAGCCAACGTAAGGGAAATGCTTTCTTTAATTTGAACGATATCAGTAGCAGTAATTATTTCGACGGAAACCTATGTACTCATGTCGTATACCAACGGCTGACCATCAACTCACAAAGTGGCAAAATTCGCAGTGATAATGAATACTGTGAGTGCATGATTTATTGTCCTCTTTTTCGTACATATATTTAAATGTACTTTTCTGTAGTAACTTAATGAGATAAGAATAATGGAAATAAGAAAAATACGTAATATAACACCCGGCTTTGGGTGTACCTTGTCTTTGTGCAATTCCTCAATCATGGTTTATCACTCGAAACCAAGGAACTGTATACTCTTCCTTCCAGACATTCATATATAGATAGATTAGTAAATTTATTGCTTTATCCCTTCTATGTTTATAATATAAAAGATTCGTTTGAGTTTCATCATTCATCATAGATTAGGTATTAACACTTGAGAAAACCCTAATTAAAGCGCACTGTGTTTTAATATTATGTTATTTTTTAAGGGTTCATGAGATTGTTTAATAGTGTAATTCAAGCGAAGTATCCTCATCTCAAAACGTTGGTTGAAATTGGATTATCATCAGATGAAAAATATTCCTACAAAGCATTACTAAACCTCCTTTCAACTATGGAAAAGCAATTAACATTAATTTCAATGTTGCACGAAAAAATAACGTGAGTAAACCTTAAAAATTGGGCAAAATGGAAAAAAATGTTTTTGTTTCTTAGTTTAGATTTCTATTGCAGTGAACTCAATCTTTCTGGAGCATATCTTAGTGGAAATATCTTCATCACCTACCCAGATGAAAAGTTTGTGGATTTTGCAAAGGTGATTTTTTTGTTGACTTTATCAAAATATCGGAATAAAAATTATGAAAAATGTTTTAGGTACTGTTGGAAAGTTTGGTCCAACTTTGCTAACGTATAGTCATTGATTGTAAAGCGAGTAATCACAAAGCATTGCAATTTTCTTATGTCAATCAATACATTGCAAATTTACTGATATTAGTGCTTTCTGTGGTTTATTCAATTGACATCATAGAAGTGTCAAGCTTTGTAATTTAATGTTATTTCGCCATGTAATGTTTTTATTTCTGACTGTCAATAGATGCTAAAAAGTGAATTTCGAAAACACAATTTGATACTGGTGACTGAAGTATGGGGATGTACAACTCAAAGATTTGACCAAATCATTAACCATGTTACCCAAATCAGTAGAATTTTCGACATAATTGTAATAAGAGCCTGGGATTATGCCACCGACTTGTACAACGGAAGACCAGCTCATTGGTCTGCTTTATTTGCTTCGGAATTGAATGAATTAGCTCACGTTGATAAATTTTTAGATCATCTGATATTCAAATTGAAAGTTCGTCCTAGCAATTTAGTTCTCGGAATCAAATTCGAGGGGCAACCGTTTGTATTGAAACCGGAAAATGCATCAATGCCGACTGAAAACGTATATATACACAGCCCAATTCTTGGATATTACTATTGGACTTATTATGAGGTAAAGAAGATTGGTTGTTTTCTAGAATTTTACTCACCATTGATTATAAAACTTATTAAGTAGCGGAGATGGGAGATACCTTATATGAATCACTGATCTGTCTGTCTGTCTTAATGTTATCACGATAACTCAACAACGGTTTGAGATAATCCGTGCGAACTTTCTGAACGTCATCTAGGGACAAAAACTGATGCCAAGTTTAACTGTAGGTAACATGTAAACTTTAATTAACGACATGATATCTCACATATTTCGTTCGAAAGATTATTCGTTAGGTCAGATCAAGTCATACGGGTCACAAGGTCAAAGGTCATTGGAAAAATGCACTAAAACGTCATTTAAAGTCGCTATTCCTGGTTATCTCTTCTACTTTTTTACATGCATTTGACATGGTTTATTAATGCTGTAAACTTCAATTAACATAGCAATTAAATTTGATAGGTCACTGCAATCATTTTACATACGGCCGGTTGTATATTATAATTTTAGTTTGCAAGCCAAAAGTATATTTCGTAAAATTCTTATTCTGATGTACGCTAAATTATAGTACAACGTCGGGTGACTTCTACCATTTCTACCCTCCTTTGTTAGGACAGCAGCAGCCAACTGAATTAACTAAACTTGCATATAAAAATTGACATTTACCTGGTTGGCCAACTTTATGGTTACCAGTTCAGCTTAAGCTATCCATTATAATATTTCGATTGTGTTTTTAGATCTGCCATTCTGTATTAGTTACAAAAGGGCCATGGAGAATTTTTTGGGATGAAAAGGCCAAAGTTCCATTTATGGAAGATGGAAAAAGATGGTTAACTTTTGAAAATCCCGATAGTGTATACGAAAAGGCAATGCATGCTAACAAACTAGGACTACTTGGTGTGCTTACTGAATCTGCTGAAGGAGATGATGTTAAAGGTATCTGTACTGAAACTAAATACCCTCTACTAAAATCAATCAACATTGGCCTTGCAAAGAGTGAAAATATGAAGGGGTCTCTACTTTGTCCTCAATTCGAAACTTATCGGAAGAACGTAAACATGAGAATGCCTTCTGATAAGACCTGGAAATTTGATAATGTAATGATTAATCCTTACAATCAGTCTGTCACTGCTAAATCATCGGTACAAATAAATTGCACTGTGGATGGAGCTTTCAGGAAAAAATTTTCCTGGTTCAAAGTGAGTTCTTAAAAGTCATCAAAAATAATATTATATAATATGCATAACACGTTTTTAAGGACATATGGTGACTTTTGTTTCCATCCCAACGGGTAACTTACTACAGGAAGCCCGAATAAAACCACAATAGATGCACACCACTGAGTTCTTGTATCGTGGGTGGTAACTATTACATACGTACAGTATAGTAAAGTTGTTTTAGCTTCGTTACCAAAAAATTGTCATTTCGATTTCTGGATTTTGGTAAATAGTAAAAATAAAACAAAAATACTATGGAAGGAAGAGAAAATGAGTGCAAGCCTCTTTTGAATTTTTGCCTACAAATGGGAACAAAAATTCAAAATATTATACCTACCTAACTACGTCAATGAAATGTATTCTTTCATGTATTTCCCTACTCAAAATTTTCAAATAGAATTTCCCGATGATTTAAAAAATAATTTTCAAAAGTAAGACTTCATTTCGTGCCCGTCTAAAAAAATTTGGTAGATTTTAAAACTGAAAACCACGCCCAAAAACGTTCAGCCGATTTCTCTTAGTATTATTTTCTGAAAACTATTTCCCTCCTCCTTTCCCTTACACCATTCCTGTTGTGTATACTTTTTACTTATATTCAATAGTAGCTTACTAAATACAACATATAAAATTCAAAAAACGCCCCTAAATGATTAAAGATCCTAATAGAAGTCATTTAAAATTTATTAGGTTAATGAAAAGGGAGAAGAAGAAGCAATTAATTCTGGAAGAGTAAATATCCGTATACATCACTCTACTTTAACTGATCAGTGTCTACCTTATAGAACAACCATATCTACACTAGAAATAAAGAACGTGGGTGCTCAAAATGCAGGAAAATATATTTGTAGAGCGGGAAAAAGTAATGAAGCCATAGCAGAGGAATCTTATCTTAGTTGCAAAAATTGCTGGGATATAGATAGTACAGAAAATTCACGAAATACACAATTCCAATGGGTTTGGATAACATTTATTACTGTATTTGTAGTTACAATAATTGTAATAGGATTCGTAAAGTGGTTTTCAATGCAAAAAATGGTAAGGACAAATAAGAAATAATTAATTCCAAAATTTGAACTACCTATAAATATAAACTACAACCAGAAGTCAGTGTCCTACATACAGCAGCATAAGTCTAAAAAAGTATATTTGTTCAGAAAAGTGGCCTAACAAGTATGGAAATCGCTTTATTCAACAATGGATTGCAACGACAGATCCATGAAAATGATGACATATCTGACATGTGTACCAATCCAGATGAGCTGCCATATGAAAAGGACACTTTTGAAGTCAATGAAGAAGCTTATCAAATTGGTATTAACATTTTATTATAGGGATACTTATTGAAGACCCTAAATTTCATTTTGTAAAAAAATGTTGGACTAAAAGTGACATCTAAATAAGTTATTATTTAATATGGAAGCAAAAATTAACTTAAATAAATCTGATTTAACAGACAAAGAAAAGATTTTGGGTTGTGGAGAGTTTGGTATCGTTTATAAAGGGCGCATCCACGACAACTTGGTGGCTGTCAAGACAACGAAGCCTGGATGTGATAAGCAGTATTTAAAATCCTTGTTACAGGAATTGAAAGTTTTGATTCACATTGGAAATCATCCAAATATTGTTAGTGTATTGGGTGCACGAACAAAAAGTTTATCTCAAGGTAAAACATACGTGATCAAAGAAAGAGTGAACTAATTAGGAACAAAATTAATAGAACCGTTTCTAGTATGTAGCAATCTGGTAATGTAGCAAAATAGCATTTTAAACCCCTCCCCAAATCAGGGGATGCAACCGATTTAAACCATTAACGAACTCCGCCTTTCTATTTACCTGTAGATTGTGCCGTTAAAATTTTAACTCTCTAGTACAAACTGTTCGAAAGTTATCGTGCACAAGGTTCCCAGACTGATTTGGTAGACAGACAGACACAAGAAACAGTAATTGCAGACAGAGAAGATGAACTGCTTGGAATAATTACATCAAACATAAATGACTAACATGAATATTTTTTATAAGTAATTAGTCTAATTAGGTTTTAAAATTATTCACTTTAAATATTAAGGTTACTCAGAAAACATGCTTAATATTATAAAATGGAATGTTTCAGGTGTTGCGTATATTTTTGTTGAATACTGTGCACTAGGATCCTTGGAAGGATTTTTAAGAAAACGGCGCAAGGACTTTGTCAAATCTGACATCTATTCCTTCAATAATAATGGAGCTAAAAATATGTAATTACAAAACTGTTGAACCATTTCATCACTTTTGTATTTATTGTAAAAAGTTTAACAATGAAATACTTTGGATAGGGATTATTCCAACTGTCTAACAACTTACCATTTGGCAAATTGGTCATATCAAATGATTAATGCTGTACAACATTTGCGCCTAAGGAAGGTATAAAGAATCTAAAAATATTTTAGCTATACATTGCAAATAGTGAGATTTGAACCATACATAGGGAGCTCCGTCGTACACTTAATAAGAGATGTAGGGTTTGGAGCGGATCGCGCCATTTTTATCAGTAGATGAGTACCAAGGTGCTCACCACCAAATACCCGGACTGCCCCCACAGCATGTGAGCTGTCCATTATATAATGCCATACAGTGATCTACCATGGGCACAGAAAAGTAGTTAGCCTTCTCGAACATTTTCGAATTTATTGCATTGTATAATGGATGGCTTACATATTGTGGTGGGCAGTCAGGCTAGTTGTTGGTGGTGAGCACCATTTTACTCCTCTACTGTGAAAAATGGCGCGATCCGCTCCAAACCCTACATCTCTTATTAAGTGTACGACGGAGCTCCCTATGTATGATTTGAACCTATTTAAAATATCAAAACATTTACCGAATTATAAATAATTTATTCAATAATAATAGCAAATACTTTATTATACTTCTCGATTACGCGTGCATTATAGACACTATCTGTACTACATGTATCGTCCCTCATGGTATCAAATACGCAATATTATGCAATTTCAGTTGGTACTGAAAATTCGCCATAAATTTAGCACTTAATCACCACAATGTGTTATTGTATTTCTCAAGGTCATTCACGGAGACTTGGCTACACGTAATATATTGCTATTTGATTTGGAAACTGTAAAGATCACCGATTTTGGACTTTCCAGGAAGGTATACTGTTATAATAACTACGTCAAGAAAAGTCAAGTGAGTAAATACAATTTATAATATATTATATCAATATTAATTGTTGTTTAGCCTATGAATAAAATAATACGTTTCTGTAACAGGAACCTCTTCCTTGGCGTTGGATGGCAATCGAGGCTCTTCGTGACATGACGTTTTCTTTCCAATCCGATGTTTGGTCACTTGGGATTACTTTGTGGGAAATATTTTCTCTTGCTGAAAATCCATATCCGGGATTATCCTATTCTTACGATTTTATAAACGAACTGGAAAACGGACACAGAATGAATTGTCCTAAGCACGCTACACCCGAAATGTATAAATTACTTTACTAACAAAATCAATTTTTTAAAAGACAATCTTTTTTCTATTCTTCTGATAATTGCTTACACACGGTTGATAATTTATTATACTCGATTTTTGCTTCTAGTTTTGATTTAATGAAAAAGTGTTGGAGTGTGTTACCAGAAGAACGTCCAAAAATTGACGAAATTGAAAAAGAATTTCGCCCAATAATAAAGAAAACCATCAGTATCGATAGATATACATATTTAACTACTTAAAAGATTTCGTTCGAAGAAATAAAACACTCTGGCCACACATCTAAAAGAAAATGAAAACGGCTAAACTCCATTAAAAGCAATCGTTGACAAACCACAATAGTCACTCAAATATTATTGAATCATTCACCCTCTTTATTTACAAATATTATGTTATGGTTAACACACTCTCATTTGTTAGAACTTCTAAAAATACGCATTAATAAAATGTGAATTAATACTAAATTAATAGTTTTAAGTGCTTAAAATATTGTTGTGATAAGTAGTGTACGAGCCCCGTCCATAAACTCTTGTGCAACACCAACTTTAAAAAATTTGGTATAAAATATATTGCAATATAATTTCAAAGTCAAAAATGATAATGAATGCTCCTTAATTGTTATGTTGCAAAGTATTACTTTGGTATATAAACCTTTACTAATATGGTAACGATAAAAGTGATGTTTTGGAACGCTACAAAATGTTTGGCGAAGTATTTTTCTATCTTATGTCCTAAATTTGTCAGCCTCTCTGACTGCCCATCAAATCAAGCCCATAAAGGGCTAAGTGTAATTGTTTTTGTTGGAGAAATGTTTACCAGTTGGCTACTTATTCTTATAATTGTTATAACGATGTACATGGTAGTTAGAATCTCAATCGTGTACGTAGTAGGAAATGCAAGATATATTAATGAATAATGGATGTGCCAAATACCATGCAGATGGTCAGCTTATGTAAATGACATTATCTTCCAAGAATACCAACGCTTTGAGTGCTATTAGCACACTTAATGCGACTTGCTAAATCGTTATATCCCAGTGTATACAAAAATAAGAAATATGAGTCGTTACCTGGATTTTAAAACTGAAAACCACGCCCAAAAACGTTCAGCCGATTTCTCTTAGTATTATTTTCTGAAAACTATTTCCCTCCTCCTTTCCCTTACACCATTCCTGTTGTGTATACTTTTTACTTATATTCAATAGTAGCTTACTAAATACAACATATAAAATTCAAAAAACGCCCCTAAATGATTAAAGATCCTAATAGAAGTCATTTAAAATTTATTAGGTTAATGAAAAGGGAGAAGAAGAAGCAATTAATTCTGGAAGAGTAAATATCCGTATACATCACTCTACTTTAACTGATCAGTGTCTACCTTATAGAACAACCATATCTACACTAGAAATAAAGAACATGGGTGCTCAAAATGCAGGAAAATATATTTGTAGAGCGGGAAAAAGTAATGAAGCCATAGCAGAGGAATCTTATCTTAGTTGCAATAATTGCTGGGATATAGATAGTACAGAAAATTCACGAAATACACAATTCCAATGGGTTTGGATAACAGTTATTACTGTATTTGTAGTTACAATAATTGTAATAGGATTCGTAAAGTGGTTTTCAATGCAAAAAATGGTAAGGACAAATAAGAAATAATTAATTCCAAAATTTGAACTACCTATAAATATAAACTACAACCAGAAGTCAGTGTCCTACATACAGCAGCATAAGTCTAAAAAAGTATATTTGTTCAGAAAAGTGGCCTAACAAGTATGGAAATCGCTTTATTCAACAATGGATTGCAACGACAGATCCATGAAAATGATGACATATCTGACATGTGTACCAATCCAGATGAGCTGCCATATGAAAAGGACACTTTTGAAGTCAATGAAGAAGCTTATCAAATTGGTATTAACATTTTATTATAGGGATACTTATTGAAGACCCTAAATTTCATTTTGTAAAAAAATGTTGGACTAAAAGTGACATCTAAATAAGTTATTATTTAATATGGAAGCAAAAATTAACTTAAATAAATCTGATTTAACAGACAAAGAAAAGATTTTGGGTTGTGGAGAGTTTGGTATCGTTTATAAAGGGCGCATCCACGACAACTTGGTGGCTGTCAAGACAACGAAGCCTGGATGTGATAAGCAGTATTTAAAATCCTTGTTACAGGAATTGAAAGTTTTGATTCACATTGGAAATCATCCAAATATTGTTAGTGTATTGGGTGCACGAACAAAAAGTTTATCTCAAGGTAAAACATACGTGATCAAAGAAAGAGTGAACTAATTAGGAACAAAATTAATAGAACCGTTTCTAGTATGTAGCAATCTAAGAAAAATACATAATATAACATCCGGCTTTGGCTGTATACCTTGTCTTTGTGCAATTCCTCAATCATGGTTTATCACTCGAAACCAAGGAACTGTATACTCTTCCTGCCAGACATTCATATATAGATAGATTAGTAAATTTATTGCTTTATCTCTTCTATGTTTATAATATAAGAGATTCGTTTGAGTTTCATCATTCATCATAGATTAGGTATTAACACTTGAGAAAACCCTAATTAAAGCGCACTGTGTTTTAACATTTGTTATTTTTTAAGGGTTCATGAGATTGTTTAATAGTGTAATTCAAGCGAAGTATCCTCATCTCAAAACGTTGGTTGAAATTGGATTATCATCAGATGAAAAATATTCTTACAACGCATTACTAAACCTACTTTCAACTATGGAAAAGCAATTAACATTAATTTCAATGTTGCACGAAAAAATAACGTAAGTAAACCTTAAAAATTGGGCAAAATGGGAAAAAATGTTTTTGTTTCTAAGTTTAGATTTCTATTGCAGTGAACTCAATCTTTCTGGAGCATATCTTAGTGGCAATATCTTCATAACCTACCCAGACGAAAAGTTTGTTGACTTTGCAAAGGTGATTTTTTTGTTGACTTTATCACAATATCGGAATAAAAATTATGAAAAATGTTTTAGGTACTGTTGGAAAGTTTGGTCCAACTTTGCTAACGTATAGTCATTGATTGTAAAGCGAGTAATCACAAAGCATTGCAATTTTCTTATGTCAATCAATACATTGCAAATTTACTGATATTAGTGCTTTCTGTGGTTTATTCAATTGACATCATAGAAGTGTCAAGCTTTGTAATTTAATGTAATTTCGCCATGTAATGTTTTTATTTCTGACTGTCAATAGATGCTAAAAAGTGAATTTCGAAAACAAAATTTGATATTGGTGACTGAAGTATGGGGATGTACAACTCAAAGATTTGACCAAATCATTAACCATGTTACCCAAATCAGTAGAATTTTCGACATAATTGTTATAAGAGCCTGGGATTATGCCACCGACTTGTACAACGGAAGACCTGCTCATTGGTCTGCTTTATTTGCTTCGGAATTGAATGAATTAGCTCACGTTGATAAATTTTTAGACCATCTGATATTCAAATTGAAAGTTCGTCCTAGCAATTTAGTTCTCGGAATCAAATTCGAGGGGCAACCGTTTGCATTGAAACCGGAAAATGCATCAACGCCGACTGAAAACGTGTATATACACAGTCCAATTCTTGGATATTACTATTGGCCTTATTATGAGGTAAAGAAGATTGGTTGTTTTCTAGAATTTTACTCACCATTGATTATAAAACTTATTAAGTAGCGGAGATGGGAGATACTTCATATGAATCACTGATCTGTCTGTCTGTCCTTCTGTCTTAACGTTATCACGATAACTCAACAACGGTTTGAGATAATCCGTGCGAACTTTCTGAACGTCATCTGGGGACAAAACTGATGCCAAGTTTAACTGTAGGTAACATCGGACTCACACCCTGCCTGTGGGCGTGTTTATAAATATAAAAATTGGCCTAACTTTAATTAACGACATGATATCTCACATATCTCTCGTTCGATAGTTATTCGTTAGGTCAGATCAAATCATACGGGCCACAAGGTCAAAGGTCATTGGAAAAATGCACTAAAACGTCATTTAAAGTCGCTATTCCCTGTTATCTCTTCTACTTTTTTACATGCATTTGACATGGTTTAGTAATGCTGTAAACTTCAATTAACATAGCAATTAAATTTGATAGGTCACTGCAATCATTTTACATACGGTCAGTTGTATATTATAATTTTAGTTACAAGCCATAAGTATATTTCGTAAAATTCTTATTCTTATGTACGCTAAATTATAGTACAACGTCGGGTAAGTTCTACCATTTCTACCCTCCTTTGTTAGGACAGCAGCAGCCAACTGAATTAATTAAACTTGCATAAAAATTGACATTTACCTGGTTGGCCAACTTTATGGTTACCAGTTCAGCTTAAGCTATCCATTATAATATTTCGATTGTGTTTTTAGATCTGCCATTCTGTATTAGTTACAAAAGGGCCATGGAGAATTTTTTTGGGATGAAAAGGCCAAAGTTCCATTTATGGAAGATGGAAAAAGATGGTTAACTTTTGAAAATCCCGATAGTGTATACGAAAAGGCAATGCATGCTAACAAACTAGGACTACTTGGTGTGCTTACTGAATCTGCTGAAGGAGATGATGTTAAAGGTATCTGTACTGAAACTAAATACCCTCTACTAAAATCAATCAACATTGGCCTTGCAAAGAGTGAAAATATGAAGGGGTCTCTACTTTGTCCTCAATTCGAAACTTATCGGAAGAACGTAAACATGAGAATGCCTTCTGATAAGACCTGGAAATTTGATAATGTAATGATTAATCCTTACAATCAGTCTGTCACTGCTAAATCATCGGTACAAATAAATTGCACTGTGGATGGAGCTTTCAGGAAAAAATTTTCCTGGTTCAAAGTGAGTTCTTAAAAGTCATCAAAAATAATATTATATAATATGCATAACACGTTTTTAAGGACATATGGTGACTTTTGTTTCCATCCCAACGGGTAACTTACTACAGGAAGCCCGAATAAAACCACAATAGATGCACACCACTGAGTTCTTGTATCGTGGGTGGTAACTATTACATACGTACAGTATAGTAAAGTTGTTTTAGCTTCGTTACCAAAAAATTGTCATTTCGATTTCTGGATTTTGGTAAATAGTAAAAATAAAACAAAAATACTATGGAAGGAAGAGAAAATGAGTGCAAGCCTCTTTTGAATTTTTGCCTACAAATGGGAACAAAAATTCAAAATATTATACCTACCTAACTACGTCAATGAAATGTATTCTTTCATGTATTTCCCTACTCAAAATTTTCAAATAGAATTTCCCGATGATTTAAAAAATAATTTTCAAAAGTAAGACTTCATTTCGTGCCCGTCTAAAAAAATTTGGTAGATTTTAAAACTGAAAACCACGCCCAAAAACGTTCAGCCGATTTCTCTTAGTAATATTTTCTGAAAACTATTTCCCTCCTCCTTTCCCTTACACCATTCCTGTTGTGTATACTTTTTACTTATATTCAATAGTAGCTTACTAAATACAACATATAAAATTCAAAAAACGCCCCTAAATGATTAAAGATCCTAATAGAAGTCATTTAAAATTTATTAGGTTAATGAAAAGGGAGAAGAAGAAGCAATTAATTCTGGAAGAGTAAATATCCGTATACATCACTCTACTTTAACTGATCAGTGTCTACCTTATAGAACAACCATATCTACACTAGAAATAAAGAACGTGGGTGCTCAAAATGCAGGAAAATATATTTGTAGAGCGGGAAAAAGTAATGAAGCCATAGCAGAGGAATCTTATCTTAGTTGCAAAAATTGCTGGGATATAGATAGTACAGAAAATTCACGAAATACACAATTCCAATGGGTTTGGATAACATTTATTACTGTATTTGTAGTTACAATAATTGTAATAGGATTCGTAAAGTGGTTTTCAATGCAAAAAATGGTAAGGACAAATAAGAAATAATTAATTCCAAAATTTGAACTACCTATAAATATAAACTACAACCAGAAGTCAGTGTCCTACATACAGCAGCATAAGTCTAAAAAAGTATATTTGTTCAGAAAAGTGGCCTAACAAGTATGGAAATCGCTTTATTCAACAATGGATTGCAACGACAGATCCATGAAAATGATGACATATCTGACATGTGTACCAATCCAGATGAGCTGCCATATGAAAAGGACACTTTTGAAGTCAATGAAGAAGCTTATCAAATTGGTATTAACATTTTATTATAGGGATACTTATTGAAGACCCTAAATTTCATTTTGTAAAAAAATGTTGGACTAAAAGTGACATCTAAATAAGTTATTATTTAATATGGAAGCAAAAATTAACTTAAATAAATCTGATTTAACAGACAAAGAAAAGATTTTGGGTTGTGGAGAGTTTGGTATCGTTTATAAAGGGCGCATCCACGACAACTTGGTGGCTGTCAAGACAACGAAGCCTGGATGTGATAAGCAGTATTTAAAATCCTTGTTACAGGAATTGAAAGTTTTGATTCACATTGGAAATCATCCAAATATTGTTAGTGTATTGGGTGCACGAACAAAAAGTTTATCTCAAGGTAAAACATACGTGATCAAAGAAAGAGTGAACTAATTAGGAACAAAATTAATAGAACCGTTTCTAGTATGTAGCAATCTGGTAATGTAGCAAAATAGCATTTTAAACCCCTCCCCAAATCAGGGGATGCAACCGATTTAAACCATTAACGAACTCCGCCTTTCTATTTACCTGTAGATTGTGCCGTTAAAATTTTAACTCTCTAGTACAAACTGTTCGAAAGTTATCGTGCACAAGGTTCCCAGACTGATTTGGTAGACAGACAGACACAAGAAACAGTAATTGCAGACAGAGAAGATGAACTGCTTGGAATAATTACATCAAACATAAATGACTAACATGAATATTTTTTATAAGTAATTAGTCTAATTAGGTTTTAAAATTATTCACTTTAAATATTAAGGTTACTCAGAAAACATGCTTAATATTATAAAATGGAATGTTTCAGGTGTTGCGTATATTTTTGTTGAATACTGTGCACTAGGATCCTTGGAAGGATTTTTAAGAAAACGGCGCAAGGACTTTGTCAAATCTGACATCTATTCCTTCAATAATAATGGAGCTAAAAATATGTAATTACAAAACTGTTGAACCATTTCATCACTTTTGTATTTATTGTAAAAAGTTTAACAATGAAATACTTTGGATAGGGATTATTCCAACTGTCTAACAACTTACCATTTGGCAAATTGGTCATATCAAATGATTAATGCTGTACAACATTTGCGCCTAAGGAAGGTATAAAGAATCTAAAAATATTTTAGCTATACATTGCAAATAGTGAGATTTGAACCATACATAGGGAGCTCCGTCGTACACTTAATAAGAGATGTAGGGTTTGGAGCGGATCGCGCCATTTTTATCAGTAGATGAGTACCAAGGTGCTCACCACCAAATACCCGGACTGCCCCCCACAGCATGTGAGCTGTCCATTATATAATGCCATACAGTGATCTACCATGGGCACAGAAAAGTAGTTAGCCTTCTCGAACATTTTCGAATTTATTGCATTGTATAATGGATGGCTTACATATTGTGGTGGGCAGTCAGGCTAGTTGTTGGTGGTGAGCACCATTTTACTCCTCTACTGTGAAAAATGGCGCGATCCGCTCCAAACCCTACATCTCTTATTAAGTGTACGACGGAGCTCCCTATGTATGATTTGAACCTATTTAAAATATCAAAACATTTACCGAATTATAAATAATTTATTCAATAATAATAGCAAATACTTTATTATACTTCTCGATTACGCGTGCATTATAGACACTATCTGTACTACATGTATCGTCCCTCATGGTATCAAATACGCAATATTATGCAATTTCAGTTGGTACTGAAAATTCGCCATAAATTTAGCACTTAATCACCACAATGTGTTATTGTATTTCTCAAGGTCATTCACGGAGACTTGGCTACACGTAATATATTGCTATTTGATTTGGAAACTGTAAAGATCACCGATTTTGGACTTTCCAGGAAGGTATACTGTTATAATAACTACGTCAAGAAAAGTCAAGTGAGTAAATACAATTTATAATATATTATATCAATATTAATTGTTGTTTAGCCTATGAATAAAATAATACGTTTCTGTAACAGGAACCTCTTCCTTGGCGTTGGATGGCAATCGAGGCTCTTCGTGACATGACGTTTTCTTTCCAATCCGATGTTTGGTCACTTGGGATTACTTTGTGGGAAATATTTTCTCTTGCTGAAACTCCATATCCGGGATTATCCTATTCTTACGATTTTATAAACGAACTGGAAAACGGACACAGAATGAATTGTCCTAAGCACGCTACACCCGAAATGTATAAATTACTTTACTAACAAAATCAATTTTTTAAAAGACAATCTTTTTTCTATTCTTCTGATAATTGCTTACACACGGTTGATAATTTATTATACTCGATTTTTGCTTCTAGTTTTGATTTAATGAAAAAGTGTTGGAGTGTGTTACCAGAAGAACGTCCAAAAATTGACGAAATTGAAAAAGAATTTCGCCCAATAATAAAGAAAACCATCAGTATCGATAGATATACATATTTAACTACTTAAAAGATTTCGTTCGAAGAAATAAAACACTCTGGCCACACATCTAAAAGAAAATGAAAACGGCTAAACTCCATTAAAAGCAATCGTTGACAAACCACAATAGTCACTCAAATATTATTGAATCATTCACCCTCTTTATTTACAAATATTATGTTATGGTTAACACACTCTCATTTGTTAGAACTTCTAAAAATACGCATTAATAAAATGTGAATTAATACTAAATTAATAGTTTTAAGTGCTTAAAATATTGTTGTGATAAGTAGTGTACGAGCCCCGTCCATAAACTCTTGTGCAACACCAACTTTAAAAAATTTGGTATAAAATATATTGCAATATAATTTCAAAGTCAAAAATGATAATGAATGCTCCTTAATTGTTATGTTGCAAAGTATTACTTTGGTATATAAACCTTTACTAATATGGTAACGATAAAAGTGATGTTTTGTAACGCTACAAATGTTTGGCGAAGTATTTTTCTATCTTATGTCCTAAATTTGTCAGCCTCTCTGACTGCCCATCAAATCAAGCCCATAAAGGGCTAAGTGTAATTGTTTTTGTTGGAGAAATGTTTACCAGTTGGCTACTTATTCTTATAATTGTTATAACGATGTACATGGTAGTTAGAATCTCAATCGTGTACGTAGTAGGAAATGCAAGATATATTAATGAATAATGGATGTGCCAAATACCATGCAGATGGTCAGCTTATGTAAATGACATTATCTTCCAAGAATACCAACGCTTTGAGTGCTATTAGCACACTTAATGCGACTTGCTAAATCGTTATATCCCAGTGTATACAAAAATAAGAAATATGAGTCGTTACCTGGATATTTTGACGACAGCAACGTTTTTAATTTCAGGATCAGTGTTGTCTAATAATACAACTTCCTACGTTTATTTGCACATTCGTTTTAGTTGCAGTTGTATTGCGATTGAATAACCCTTATGCCGATAATGCATGGAAATTGTTTAGTAAATATCCTGTATTGATGAAGGTTCTTAAGATAGATCGATATTTTGGTTTTTAAGACTATAATGTGACGAAAACTGTATCGGTGCTTTAAACACGTTTTTAATTTGCTTACACAGTCAAATTGTTCATTATAACTGATATTGTTAAAAATATTTTCGGGGATCAGTGTCTAGTTGTCAACATGTCAAAAGTATTCCCAATCCTTTCATGTACACCATTGTTCATTTTATCAACAGAAAAAGTTTTATTCAGGCTATGGACATTAAAATATATAAACGATTTATAAAAATTAAATTGAAAATCTATAAATCATATAAATAACATAAAAAGGAAATAAAGACAATGATATGGCAAAATGATTTGCAAATTTTTTTATTGTGTTGACATTTTGATGTTGATAGTCATTTTCGTTAATAATTTGGTGGCGATAAATGATAAATTGGGGTTTCTCGTTTTCAGTTTTCGATAATACGTACTACAATGCAAGTACAACAAGCTATTCCAATGGTGCGTTAAATTTATTCTTTCAAAACCAGTTATAGTGTGAGTGAGATCCTATTAATTCAATTGTTTTCTGAATTTTAAAAATGAAGAAACAAATAGATACTGGAGGCTATAATTTGTTGAAAGTAGCAGATGTGAAGTTGGGAATGTAAAAATACAGGAGTAGAAGTTAATACAAATATAAGTACTTAAAATACACAACAGTAATTTTATTTCCATTTCATCATTAAATACACATCATGTATAATCTGTAGTATAAGAAGACAAGATTCTTGGTAATAAATATGAATTCCCTATTGTAGATTAATTTGAAGAGAAAACAAGAAATACACGTTTTTGCATGGAAAAACGATCTACTTTTTAGGATAATAGAAGGGCTAGGTTGTAAAGATTAGGTGAAGTCGTATAGATCCATCAGCTGACCGCAACGTCAGAACTTGATTGGCTTAGAGAATTTATAAGCCACTCAAATTGTGACGTTGCGCGCGGGAGCGGAGGAATACACCTTCACCGTAAGATACCACTTGCCTCTTCTATTAGGTGGAAGAAGATTGTTTTTCCATGACGTTTTTGAGATTGAAATTTTAACCTCTCCATCCACCGCCCCAACCTCCTCCCCGTCCGCCTCCCCATCCGCCTCCCCAACCGCCTCCCCCACCACCTCCCCAACCGCCACCCCCACCGCCTCCCCAACCTCCACCTCTTATCGGTACGAAGAATGGATCCACACCTTCGGGTTTTTCGGCATTTAATGGATAAATCGCTGGCGCTAGACCATTTAGGGCTGCCAGTCGTTGTTCATCAACAATATCCGCATAGTGAACGGCCGATGGAACAGAATGTGGTTGTAAGTCTTTCTCTGTCGTTGGGTTGTCATTATACGGAGTGCTTGCAGGAATTCCAGGGTCGGCTTCATTAGACAAATAGTGTGACGATTGTTCTTGGTATGTGTCTCCTGACTTTTGGGCTGGTATTCCCGCACACGAGGCAAGGACAATCCCAGTTGCGAAGAAGAAAAGCACCGATAAGCAACGAAACTCCTGGATAAAATAAAAAAACAGCTGTTTTTAAAAAATGATTCTTATCCAAGTTTTTTTTAGAAATAAAAATACTGAGATATTGAAAAATCAGTTTACCTTGGATTCATCGAAAGGCCTCATTTTCGAATGGAAGTCAGAAAACAAAACAGGATGGTTTGTTTATTTCCTTCTTTTAGGAGAGGTAATAGAAGACTATAAGGTCATGGTTAACCGAAGAGGGTTTAAATACTAAATAAATCCAATAAATATTTTCCGAATTAAAATTAATGCTATACTTGGTATCTTATAGGTACTACGAAGTAGCGATTATACAAGTTTAAAATTACGCAAGGTAATTTATGTACTCATCGACATAAATGGTAAACGAAGCAAAGCTATTGCTTTCGGTCTCTAAAACTAATTAACATAATTATCACCATGAAGTGTATGAACTTTTCATTTCGCTATATTCAACTTACTTAAATTTATTTTAGTGCCTTTATAATGGATTCAAAGAAGTGAATCCGAAGATAAATATGATGTAAGCAAAAGCGTTAAAGAAGTAGGTTAATTCAACCGAGAAATTAGAGTACTTGCATTGCATGGATGAAAATTTTAAAGATATATACAACTCCTACGGTAAAATTATAATAAAGATTCGCATCCGCCAATGTAACATTGGCTATGCTAAATTAGAATACAGCATCTTGAACTCACTGCATTTTAGAAGTTAATATAATCACTAATAACCTACCTAATCACACATTGTTAGGTAGGTTAGTCTAGTCATCCAAATATGATTGAATGATCCACGCTCTTTATTACAAATATTATGCCTTGGTTAAAACGCCTTATTTCTCATTCCTTAAACATTTACATTTGTAAGCATACTATTATAACTTCGAATAATACATAATAATGAAATGTGAACTAACACTAAATTAATAGTTTTAATGCCTTTAAATATTGTTATAATAAATGTGATACATACTTATTAGTAGTTTTTTGTCCTAACTATAAAACAAAAGTTACAGGAAATTTAATTACTCGGTGGAATTGAAATCAGACATCGTTGTCCATGTTCCATAGCTTAGATGATAAAACGATGTTAGATAAGTATATAGGGATGGCATTAACTTGGCTAATATAATATGCTTCACCAAAGGACAAATGACCATAATATAACAATTAATAGGGTCACAGAGAAAAAAATGACTCCGTTTGATTATTGAATTGCTTATCGTCTTGAGAATTTTAAAGAAAGTATGAGGCAGTGGAATGGAAAAAATTACATAAGGTGACCCAGGCACGTATCCAGGAATTTGACCAAGGGGGGGCACACCAAAATATATTGATAAAACGAAGACATATTCGCGTATATATTTTTTGGATTTTTAACTTTTTTGGCAAAAAAATTGCCTTTTTCTGGACACTTAGGAGGGCCCGGGCCCCCCCTCTGGATACGTTCTTGAGGTGACCAGTCTAAATTATTGGCTGGAAGTTACAACTTTTTTATTTTATTTTGTTATTGGTGACTTTGGGGGAAGAGCTTAACAGTGGTAGCTTAACTGTTATTACTGATTTCAATTCGTGTAATTGATCCTATGATGTCACGTTAATAAAGCTGAACTTGAACTAATTTTACAAATAATGGCCGAAGAACAATATTTAGAACTCTACAGTCTCCACAGTCTCTAATATTTTCACTCAAAGCATTCGCGTAATTGCCAAATAAGGAAAATTTATTTCTAAACATTTTGCGGTGAATATATAGTCAATAACTAATCAGCATTCCTATTCCAATCGTTGTCTTATTTTTCAATACTTTACTTCTTATGCATTTCGTATCGATCGAAGAGGCAAACAACTTTATAATTTTAATATAAAATTACACTGTGGTTTTATTTAAATAGTATATATATAACGGTTAGATAATCATCGTTAAAGCGTGTGAATATGTACACTTAAAATACTTCTACAACGCAGTAGATTGTATTTGATTGAGTGTTTAGAAATAGCAAGTATGGATAGATTACGATTAACTGGGCATAAGAAAACATAGTTTTGGCGTTGATGAACTGATGATGAATCGTTTAGCAAATTGTAGGCCACCGCTCCCAGTTTTAAGGAAATAAGTTTTTATTTGTCATCATATCGATTCACTATGAATTTTTGCGGTCTGGCACTTGTCAATTTTTTGCTATTGTGTGTCAGCATACAAGGTATCCAAACCAGAAGTACGGATTTCTTGTGTACACATACAAACCAACAACTTATTATTATTATTATAAAGTTTAACTAAAGACAACATGTAACCAATAATTGTAAAGGTAAATGTATTGCTTCATTATATCTACGATTATAACATAAAGAAAGATTTATTTATTAGAAATTCGTTAAATATCTAATGTAATTCAAAGACGTCATCCATTGCAACTGGAAATACACGATTTTCAGTTTTCGAATTTTTGTAACAATTTTTAATTTTTTCAAAAATATCTAAAACATGTACTTGTAAAGTTAATCTATGATACCAAAATCTTTCTAGGAACATAGTAATAAACGAGCCAAGTATGAAGTATCCACAAACGAAGAAAATAGTATGAATCTTCATCGTAAGACTGATGGCCTCACTCCGAGACTGTTCATACTTCAGTTTGGTGTAAGATAGTCTGTACTCTAATATCCATTCAAAATCATGTTGTTGCTTAAAATATTTTAAAAAGCCTCTTTCTTGTATGGCCTGAAAATACGATTGAAATTTATAACGGTAGCAATCAGTGAATTCATAAGATATCGGATCAGCAAGATCTGTTTCTTTTACTGTCATGCAAACTCCATTTGAAGATATTTCAGATGGTATTAAATGCACTAGGTATTTACTCTCCACTTTGTCCTTCACTACAAACAGTTTCAATGAAAAGTTGGTCAACAATTTCCAATTAAGATGGATACTACTCATTTTCATGTCGATAAGTGATGCATCCTTTTGAAAATCGAATATGTGGACACTGGCATTATATCTATCCAGAAGTTTATATTTTTCAAAACATTCGATTCTCTGTTCATTAAAACCCCGTCTTGTGTCTTTGTCTAACAACAACTTGTGTCCGTTTTCGACGAGGTCTTTGAAGTCTCTAAATTGTTTTCTATCTGGCGGTGCAATAATCTCGCTTGTTATCCACGTATCATATTGAATAGCAATTATAAATCCCATGGACACAGTTACCATATACAAAATGTTTCTCCCTTTATTGGAAACATCCTGATTTAAAAGAACGGATATTGTAGATGCAAAGATGAATTCGAATTTCTTATAGACAGATGTGAATCTTAAGCCCAAAAGATAGAATGAAATCGGGAATAGAGAGAATATCAGCCACCAGCAATAATCATCAAAAGTATTTTGAATTAGAACTGTTAGAGGAGTGTCGAGGAAACTAGGAATTGCTTCACAGTAATATGGAATCTGTTCCTGAAAGTATTCAATAAAAAAAGTTTCATACCATCGTATTTTATACGGCTTTTCTCGATTTGCATACATGTCAATCACTCCACATCCTGTATGTTTTGCCTTCAGATTTTTCGATCTCGATGCATAAACGGCAGTGAAGTTCCATTCTTCAGCCATTAATTCAACAACCCTCACCGCATTTCGGCAATAATATTTAATCTTCGTTGTTGTGTAGATTGGTTTCCTGCATTTTGGCAGTTGGCGGTCACCATCGAATTTGAAGTAGTGATAAACACCACCAATTGGAATTCCATGAAGATTTCCATTCAATGTATTCCAAACACTTTCCCAAGCTTTTTCTGAGCTTCCAATTTCAAGCTGACGAAAAACTGGAAATTTTGTGCTAGGATTGTAGAGAATCGTGGTGTAAACTGAATAACTGTTTTGACCTTCCATTGCCAAAATAAATAAGGGGGCCACCAAATCTTGAATCAGTCTTGATTGCCATTCTGGATTCATAGCTTTCAATTCATCTTTAATGACGACTATGAATCTTGAATGCACTCGATTTATTTCTTTTCCAAAATGTTTAACCAGATTTTTCAACTCAGGGTGAGGCTCCATTAGAATATTCACACTGCACAAGTTTTTTGACAGATCTCGAGGACTTGTTTCATGACGACCGAAAAGCGTTTTGCTATAATTTGATGTTGCTAAGGTCCATGGTTGGCCATTTTGGTTTGACAGCATAAATTTTGTCTGCCACTGTGATTGATTGAAAGTGATCATGTTGTAATCGCAATTATGGTAATATAACTTTCGAAAACATTGAACATTTTTGATATCAATAAAAAGCAATAAAAATTGAATAGATATATAGATAAAAAACATGTTGATATTCAGAGTGTTAAATTTTATGTAAATCAAGATCAGGGCGCAACAAGCGATGTTTGAAAAGTAAAAAATAGTATAGAATAAGAAATCAGAATACATTCTTGCACATATGCATGTTGAGTGTAAAGAAACGTCTGTTGTATGAGGAAAATTGTTTTCCTTTATATGGAACTCCTAGGTTTACATTCAAGTCAGTTCGAAGCTATTCTCTACGGAACTTACATAGAAATAAACAAAGTCAGACAGGAAATAACTATCCACTATGCAAATATAATAACATACATAACGTAGTTATCATGAGCATGCCATGATAATGATGAGAATGCAATGTTCGATATTTGGCAATTTAATATTACAGTTAAAGACAAAATGGTAAAAAGGGGATTTGAAAACTTCACCTAATGAAGAAACAAGTTTTGAGGCTGGATAATAAAATTTATTTATCCTGTGGTGTAATTATTCTTAAAACCAATGGCCAATGACGGTTCGCTTTCGTAAATAAAGTGTAATTTCAATTTCAATTTTTAACCTTTGGTTGACACTAAATTTTCCATGAAACAGTACCATAAAACTCCTACATTGAAAAGTGGTATAAAATAATAAAAGATAAAATAAAAGTTTTCCTAAAATAAAACCGCCCTATGATTCATAGTTACCACTTCTGCATTTAAATCCTCCACTTCTTCCACAAAACTTCCACAAACTATGAATCATAGGGCGGTTGAGGAGGAAGTAATTTTTGGAATAGATTTGATGGGGGAGTTAAACCAAAATTAAGAAATGATTGTCGAAGTGAGATCAGATGCCCCAGTGGGGTTGGTTGCTACAGTTGAGGTGGAAACTAATGAGGTACACAACATAACAATTAATATAACATAACAAAATATTTCATTGCAACACATTTTGTTACAATGTCACAAAACATTACATAAAATTATAGCACCACATTTTTACACTCAACACAGGTTGATGAAAATGTACCACAGCAATTTTGGGTACTCTATCAAAAGGATCCCGTAGTACTTTGGGCAGTTGCAACTGTGATGACAAAAAGACCAAGAAATAAAAAATTACGATTTTACAAAGTACTGAAGGCATTACAGGAAGGCCCTTGTCCCGTTTTGAACGGTGCTATCATCTCAGAAAAGCTACAAGTTCTGTGGTCAATAAATGAAGCTTCCAATTGCCTAGGGTCGACTTTGACAAACTTGGATTTTCGGTTGGGACACTTAAAAGCGTATTTGGTTAATAGGAAACAGCAAGGAGACCGGTATCAAGGAAAGCAAAAGAGTAGAACTGTTAACGTTGGCAGTATTGTTTCATTGCTGATTCCTAAGGTAGATAGATCGAACACGGATCCTACGAATTTGCCATGCAAAGTCCTTAATTGTCGCGAAAATGGAAATCTACAACTACAATGCGCAAAAGGCATTATCGACACCATGATCAAGAATCGAAAGTTGGAAATTGGTCAGCCGAAATAAACACAGCGGCATGGCCAACTAATACAATTAAGTACATCACTGCCTTAAGGTCGGTAACTTCCTACAGTAGACAATCAATCTGCAAATGCAAGACGGATTGCCAAACTAATAGATGTCCATGTAAAAAGAATGACATACCCTGTGGTACAATGTGGTACAATGTAACAATGTTAAGTGCAATTAATTGTTCTTTTACGTTTCTACCCATATTAATGATTTGGTTTTGGTAATTATCACTATTTGACTCAGTAAATCAAGCTATTAAGATTTTAAGCATAAATTATAATCATAATCATTATAAAGCTGCATAATTGTCTTATTAACTCATGCTTTGCAATGTATTTAAAAAGGATTCAGTTGTACTGAAACCTTGGGGGTCGGTTATCCTAGTACAACGGAGAAGGACCAGTTATACTAGTACAATGGCGCCATTGTACAAGGGGTTTAGTTATACTACGACATATACACTGGTTCAGCACATATTTCCGCATGAAGTCAAAGTCATAAAGTTGGGCTATTAAAGTTTATTTAACCTTTATTTAATTATTTTGAAGTGGGAAAATCATATTTCATAAATACAGCATCGGTAGCTAAAATTTCAATTTTTAATCGTTGGCTGACCCTCGGTAAAAATTTTGCCTGGAAACAGTATCATCAAAATCCTAAATTGAAAATTGATATAAACGTTCATAAATTGTCGCAAAATATAGCTGCCAGGCAAAAATCTTATTTTTACCTACTAAAAAGGTGTAATACTCTGTCGCCTTTACCATTTTATTAATATAGTACTTTAAAAACATTTCTTAAAACAAACGTTATCAAACCTTTATAAGACTACTGGGAAAAATATCCTGCGCCCATTTGCCAAATTCTCAATTTCTTTAGGTCAATATTTGAGCTATCTATATATAAGTATATTAGGTTATGTTTTACTCCAAGGTATCATTCAATATTCATAATATACACGTGTGTTTCAACTCCCACTTTATGTCTACGAGAAAAGGAAAACCTTCTGATGACGCCGGTCAGTCTTCCTGTCTTGGTACCTATCTAATACTTCATATCTTATACAGCTTACCTGTAATTCCATTCTATACATTTCGTCAACACATATTTTCACATAACCTTTGTGTGGCAGAAATATTACTATCCTTATTGATTTATTTGTTGTCGTCGAAAGCTTGAAATCTAATCTAAAAATACCTTATTTCTGATTCTGTTTATTTATGCCTAGATAACATTAAAAGATGGAAATCCAAACAAATTGTTATTAGGTCTGCGTCTGTCGGGAATCTGGGATTTAGGTAGATAATTTAAGCTATAAGGCTATAGGAATAGATTGTTAGGCTGAGTTACGACCAAAGGAAATAGGTTTTAGTGCAATTGTTAAGTCACAATCATACGTCGGATTTTATTTATTTAAAGTCGCAAAAAATTTAAACGATATAATTTAATTATAATCTTAATATATAATTATAATATATAATTATGATAATATAATTTAATAATATTATCTATAATATAACATATCGTCCCTTAAGGATGCAAAAGACCTTAATGCAACTTTCGTTGGGCAGTGAAAAGAGCCTTAATCCATTTTTCGTTTGGCAGTGAAAAGAGCCTCCCTCCACTTTGAAAATAGCCCAACCCACACGAATGCATTCAGTGGGGTACAGTGGAGTTTAAAAGAATTAATTAGCTTGCTTAATGTGATTGCTTTAGTGCACAGTTAGTTATTATCATTACTTAATTACTTTTAATAATTACTTAAATTAATTCCATCCATATGATCTAAACCAATCGAGATAACCTGTACGGTGCGCATTTGCGCGGCATAACCATCACAGAGAGTAGAAACAATCTGTCTACCTTCGCCCCTATTTAGACTGCAATGGGTTCATATCAACTATGATTGTAAATGACACAAAATGCATTACATAAAACCGACTAACATTCATATTTGAAGAAACAAATGTAGAAACCCCGGAATATAAATGGAATAGATTTGCCTAAAATGTAAATCACATAATAAGAGACAAACGATTTGGCACAAGCTTAACAAGACATAAGATCTAGAGGAAGACCTAAATGTAATAGGATAATACTGATGCCTACTGACGAGGAGTTATGCACAATAATCATAAGACCTTTTACCATCGGCGCAGAATTTTATGATTTTACTGCAATGCAAACGATGCTGCCCCGGAAAGCGGCTCTCTGGTCTGGTGCAATTAAAACTTCCCTTTGTTGCATATTATCCCGAAATTCAATGACAGGCCGAAGATTTCAACCGCATAAAATTTCACAAATTCCCTGGCTGGCGTACTAAGAAGAATTTCATCTTTCCAGCTCTATTTATTGCGAATTCCATCTCAGCTCTATACTATTGGTATGATATAGACAGGTAGGCAATTGATGAACATCTTTTGATTAACATCCTATCTAACCCATCATAACATCCGGATGAGAAGGTACAATCTTATTAAATAATTAAAATTGTAAATCGCGTTATAGAATGGAAATACTAAAGGACAGGTTTATCTTAGCCCATAATTAACAATATTTCTATCAGTAACTTGTAATTTATATTTTTTAACAAATTTTGGATTGTGTATGCTTATATTCCTAATTAATAAATTACTTTTAGACATCAGTAAATCATTTCTATTCACATTTGCCAACTTATTAATAGCATTTGACTTGATAGAAGAAATGCTGTTTGTGGTGGCATGATAAAATTAGGGAACCAAAAACTCAAATGAGAATTATAATGACTTGCAAGATAGTGAGTCTAGTGAGTGGTAAGGTAATGAGAAATAGCTGCAAAGTGTTTTAATGTTAAATACTTAAGGTTTTTATACCTGCCCTAACTTCATGTCTTTTAATTCATATTCATACAAGCCATGAGTTATTTCCATTTATTATAATTATATCCTGAATGTAGGAGGAAAACCATTCAGAAAATTATTTGATAAATCTTCCCTTTCTAGCGTGTAAGTCTTCCCCGTAGATTACACAAACAATGGACATTGTTCTATAAAGGGTAAACTTCCCATTTTAAGAGTGTAAGTTGTAAGATGTTTACCGCGCATAACAGGAAACCTTTCTTTTATATATGGAAAAAAACGCCTTTGTACTGGGAAATTCTTTTGCGTACAAATGGAAAAAAATGCCTTTGTACTGGGAAATTCTTTTGCGTACAAATGGAAAAAAACGCCTTTGTACTGGGAAATTCTTTTGCGTACAAATAGAAAAAAACGCCTTTGTACTGGGAAATTCTTTTGCGTACAAATGGAAAAATTTACCTTTATATGTCATAAAAACTATGGATAGGGAAAAACTAAAATAAGTGGCAATGCTTAAAAATGTCAACAAGAATATTTTAGAAATAATTTATTTCATTTTTTAAAATCATATGCATTACATAAACTCATTATTTATTAATACAACAAGTAATTATATTTTTAAAGCTAAATCACAAGTCATATGCATTACAAAGATTTACTATTTATTAATACAACAAGTAAATATATTTAAAAGCTAATTTACAAATCATATTCATTACATAGACTTATTATTTATTAATACAACAAATAAATATATTTAAAACTAAATCACAAATCATATGCTTAACATAAGCTCATTATTTAATTAAACAAAAACTAAATATATTTGAAAGCATAATCACAATTCAATTCAAATTATTAACACTATTCAATTTTCACATAACTCTGATTATAGTTTACAAAAATTTATGAAATTGTTTTAATTTAATTCAACAACCAACTAAAATTGCCATTAACTTTTTTAACTATTCAATTAAATTTTCACAATAAACCTTCAGTGCTTTCGCGGTGCCGGTGAGCTCTTTGTCATTGATAAGATTGTACACACAATTACCCAAAAAATTCCACACTAGTTTACACTCTGAAGGAAAAGCAATGTGAAATAAATGATAGCTTTTAAAAAGGAAATCAACTGCTTTCAATAAAGTACGTGAGAATACACATCTTCGTTCAATTATAAAAAAAATTGGTCAAACTTCAGATCCACTACACTTCCAGTTGCAACTGAAAAGGGTTGAGTAGGAATGTCTTTAGCACAAAATTCTTCTAAACTTGTTCCCACCTGAAAAAAAAATCATTTATGCAGCTATAATTGCAGGCAAGGCACATCACACCTAATGTATATGTTAAATTTGTTGTGAAATATTGTTAAAATATTTTAATTTTTATTCACCTAGTTTGTGCTTTGCCTCGCAACGCATTGACCAATATTGCTTTAAAGGTCCTAGTTTTAAAATAGCTCTAGGATAATGCAAAAGATTGTGATGTTTTGGCTTTAAATGTCTGCTCACTTAGCTCCTGGTACAAATTGTGGTGTCTCTGTATGACATTATCTAAATAATGATGCCCATCTATTGATATAGTAGGTGCAACAACTATTTGGGTTACCTCTAATAGCAGCCCTATTAACTCTAGAAATTGGTCATCTTGAGGTAACAAGTGACCAAATATTAGCGGCAAAGCGTATATTAAAGATAACGACTGAGACGCTGTTAAAGCTGCTGTACGACCATTAATAAAGTTTTCTGTTATTACTGGCTTGATTTTATTTCCAAACGGAATTTTATATGATAGTATAAGTCGTTGAATAGTTATTAATTCTAATAAGATGTCTAAACAATAGCCGAAAATCATGCAATGCTACACCCTCAAAAATGTCATGCATGACATCAGGACAAAAAATTGTCAGTAACATGAAAGTAATCTAAAGAGTTGAAATGCTATTAAACTGAATTCCAGTTTTAGAAAAGTCGTTAACGTCTAAGTTTCTCTGAAAACTGAGTTTTTTTCTAATTAATCCTACATTTGCTATTACTGCAGAGTGAGTTTCAGCTCGTCCCATTTTGGACCATCTGTAAAATTTGTTGGCCACAAAAATTTCAGATAATCCTAAAACGGATTGAATACTTAAATTGTCCCCAGTCAATTGGGCCATTTTAACTTTTACTTTACCACTAAAATAATTTGTTTTAACCATGAAACCATCTTTCCATAAAAGTTCCAACTCTTCCACTATCAGTTTTTGTATTGAATTATGACTGTATCTCTTAATATTATCAGTTTTTGTAACAGAGATTAAAAATATATTTTGTAGCTTTGAATTGCAATGACTGGGAAAATCTAAAACCTGAAAATATGTCATATTAAGTTTGTGAACTCCTTTACTTGCCCCTAAGGGGTTACAAACCTCAAGATCGTCATTAAAAATTAGCAGATTAATTAGAAAATCATCACAAAACTGAGATTGATAATATTCACCATCCCTGAAATTTCTTCTTACTAATTCGTCTCTTACAGTGGTTTGGCTTTGGTTTATTATGTTAAAAAGTTCTGGCTTCTCTAAAACTTTACCCATAGTGTCTTTTATTGGAACATAATAAATATAATCAAATGTTTCCTTATGGGTACCTGAAGCCCTTGGTTCTAAAATTTGGTTTTCGTTTAAAATGATTTCTTTATATCTAAGTAGGTATCCCTGGTCTTTCAAAAATTTTTCTAATTTATACTGAGTGTCCACTCCTTTAAAAGGGTGACGAAGTTCCCGTACTATAATATCAGTTTTAATTTTGCCTGCAACATCACTTTCTGTTTCTTGATTCACAATGTCAAAATGTCAACAATACTATCTATTGCACTATTTACCAAACTTTCAGTATACCTGACAATATTATTAGTAATGTTAATCGGAATTTTTCCGGAAGATTGCAAAGAACATAAAAATTGAGCAGCGTTGCTCATTTTTGGATTGTTTGAATTGGGATTAGTTATCATGCACTTCGGGTCAGAATTGTCATTCTCCAAAAATATATCATCTGAAATTGCATCTATATTTCCTGCTCCTATCGTTGATGTTTTTGTCGACTTACAACTAAAGATATGTCTTTTATAAGATCTCAAAATATTGAATTCAGAGACAAAAAAATGGTTGCTGTTTTGAGTAATTGTATGAACATGTACCAAATGCTGCCATAAGAGATATGGAGTGTCAAATAAAGATATGCATATAAAACATACGATTTGAACTCCAGTTTCCAAAATTTCGGTAAAAAAGCTATCATTTAAGTCCGACTGACTGCAATTGGCTTCCTTTTCTTTCTGAGCGAGGCTCTGAATATATTTATAAATCTTGATTTGTGGCCCAACTTTGTCCGGTAACAGTCGACTTAAGTTGTTTTCAGTTAGGCATAAAAATGTTTCGGCATCGATTTTGTTTTCTTCATAACAAAATTGAAAGGTTATAATTTGGGTTACCCAATTGTAATATATATAGTAAATGAAATTAATATATTATTTGTACCCTCAAATATCGGAGAAAACCTTTCTAGTCCCAGTAATTGAAGGTGGCCTCTTACCGTTAGATCCATAATGAAACTAATGAAATACAAGAAGCAACTGTTTTCATTCCATTTTATAAAATTTGTTATTATACAAAATATGCTTTACGAATTTTTAGAAGAGTTGCTGAAATGATCTACAAATGACATTGATTAAGATACGTAATTACAATATAGTATTTTACAATTGTGAATAAGTTTTCATAAAGAATAGTAATACTTACCTTTTTCTTTCTTCTGATTTCCTTTACCCGATAATAATCCTGATTGGATATTTGTTTTTTTAAATGAATGAAGAATTAGCGAAAAAAAGATGAAATAATTTGGAAATGCTTATTCAGTGCAAATTGCCATGCTTCCAACAGTTACGTTTTCATAAGAAGGCGCTGATTAACGTAGCTTTACTTCATGGAAAAATTCACTCTCGGAATGGTAAAAGTTAGACGATTAAGAGTAAAATTATTTTTCCGTTTTTAAGTGAAATATTGCTACTTAAATATGGTAAACCCACTTTCCATTGATGCAAATGTAACATTTCCCAGTATAAATGGAAGTGAATTTTTGGGTTTCCCTCAAAAAGCAAAATTTATCATTTCCATTAGCGATTTTGCCTCTGTGTTTTCTGAGTGCACTCGCGTAATTGTTAGATAAGGAAACTTTATTTTTAAATATTTTGCGTTGGCTATATAGTCAATAACTAATCAGCATTCCTATTCCAATCGTTGTCTTTTTTTTAATACTTTACTTCTTTTGCATTCAGTATCGATCAAAGAGGCAAACAACTTTCTAGTATTCGGAGAATTTATAATTTTTATATAAAATTGTAAAACAAATGAAGTTTACATTCAGCTTTTCACTATTAAGTTGTAGCTGTCTCATATACGGGCTTGCGGAAGATGGCATTAAGCAATATGACTTACCGAAAGACGCATTTGAGTCTCGACACTCTCAGTTACCAATCAGTAAGGCAAAATTATTTTATTAATACAAATTCCTGTACTATTAGTATGTTTATCTATTAGAAATATTTATATTGGTCAATATAAAATGCCTATGCCAATAGCATTGATCTTGTATGTCGCCCAAGTAAGATTCCTTGCTAGCATTTTAAAGTCGACTATTAAAATTCCAAGTATCTTTGTAAGAAACAATAAATTGAAAATTGTAAGTCAATGTGAAATATTCAAGTTACAGTTCTTAAGTAAGTTTATGGTAACTTGTATATACTCTTTTACATTGAAATGTCTGTTCAAAAATCTCAAATAAAACTGAATGGAAGGGAAAAAATATTATGGATGTATTTAAAGTACGGTTAATACTTATTAAACTTATTATACATGAAGTAAACATTACTCCAAATATCCCTCAAGACTTTTTACTTCCATATAATTTTTTCGACATTCATATACAGGTAATTCAATGTATTAGCCGCTAAGTTATTTTAACCACGCAAAAATTTCATAAAATACAGAGCAAAATCAAACAAAAATTTTAGTGAGCTAATTACTGCATTATTCTTAGTTGGTTACATGTTGTTTGTAATAAGTGTATGATAATGATGACAATGTATATTTATGTTGTATAAAGCAGACGTAGATAGAATGAACAAAATAGATCAATCAATTTTTCGCTAAATAGAGAAACGAATTTATTGTATAGGTGAAAACAGTTCACACTATTTATTTTCATTAAAAAGAGAAATAGGGACGGTGACTCTGGGAGTCAAGTGAAGAAACGGAGATTAGGATTATTGTCTAGTGGAGTATAAGTAAATGTAAAAATAGTGAATGTGGGGTATAAGCTGTTGTCACAAGATATATATATACGTCGGAATTTTATTTATTTAAAATCGCAAAAAATTTACACGAAAATTTACCAAAAAATGGCAAAAATTTTTCATAAAATTTTACCAAAAATGGCAAAAAATTTTTTATAAAAAGGGGATGGCACCAGTCTTATGGAGTTCATGGACCGACAGATCTGAATAGGATTAATATATGTTGTAGCACTATTTTTTCTGACCAAAAGTCATTATTGTCAAAATTCAATATGGGCTTCCGTTTTCGAGATATCTGTGGTCAAAAACTGCCTTTTTAACGTTAGGGGAGCAATCCGGCAGCCGAAACCCGCAGATTATTGTTATAATAACTATGGTTGGCAGGTAATAAATCTGCGGGTTTAGGCTGCCGGATTGCTCCCCTAACGTTAAAAAGGCAGTTTTTGACCACAGATATCTCGAAAACGGTAGCCCATATTGAATTTTGACAATAATGACTTTTGGTCAGAAAAAATAGTGCTACAACATATATTAATCCTATTCAGATCTGTCGGTCCATGAACTCCATAAGACTGGTGCCATCCCCTTTACCAAAAATGGCAAAAATTTTTTTATAAAAATTTACCAAAAATGGCAAGAATTTGCTCTAAACAATTTTTTTTTGATTTCGGTAAAAACATTATCTGTAATATAACATATTGAAAAAAGAAGCCAGAATTTCTACCTAAATAATCAAGTGATAAATAAGAATTGTACATTTAATCTTCAATTTTAAATTCCAAACTTACCATCTTAAAATCATACGCATTTCAATAATATAAAAATTTAATCCAAACTTACCATCTTATAGCATATATATTCCAATATTAAAATTTAATCCAAACTTGCCATCTTAAAATCATATAAATTGTAATATTAAAATTCAACCCAAACTTAATATCGAATCTTAACTTTTTAAATTCCAGACCAATTTAAAATCGAATATTTATACCTTAAAATATCGTGCTTATTATCTTAAATCTTAAATTAAATTTTTAAAATTGAAATTAAATAAAGTCAACAAAACGGGCAAAATTACACCCATTGAAAAATCATGTGGATAAATAATAAGGGGAAACCATTGGCATTTCAATATTTTTCATATAACATTTTTTTTGTCGCCGTGGACTCAAAAATGTCTTGTGCATTCTAAAATATTATAACATTAATTGGTATAATAGAAAAAGTTCAATTAACAAGAAATAAAGACGAAAATTGTCAGTTTTACTTTCTGCATTTTGCAATTTTTCTTGCAATTCAACTCCAACTACAGCGACACTAAAATGTAATGTTTGAAAGCCCCGCTTAACCTTGGATAGTCTTGGCCACTGTAGGCTTATTGAAAAGATAATTTATGCAAATGCATTTATTTTATTGTAAGTTTCATTTTGAGAATTTTGGCAAAAAATTTTAAAAACCTATACAATATTCTGGGAATTGCCAAAATATTTTCTTAAGATTTTTTTATGTCGAAAATTTTATGTAAACTTTTTTTTATATAAAAAAATTTACTAAAACTTTAAATTTTTTTAGAACACAAAAGTGTAAAAAAGTTTACTAACACTTTTATATTTTTGAAATCCTCAGTGCATGATTCGTGTAGATACGAAGTCTCAGAACTCTATGAGAAGGCTGTAAAAATTTTACTTAAATAAAATTCCGACGTCTGAATGCAGTCAAGGTCGAGTAGCAGGGCAGGGTATGAGAAAGAATAGGTCGGTATAAGATTAATCACTTCAAATTAATTTCACATTATCAATTATCATATTGAAAATATGCGACAATATATATTTCTTAATTCTATTGGTTTTCGTTATGACATATTTTCAATATCAAAGTAAACAGAAGACATCGGTATACACATTAGGTTAATTTGAGTGTTAACGATAACATTTTGGTAAGAAATAATATTGTTAGATCTTAATAATAGGAAATCTATGATCAATTGCTGATGGAAAACCAAAAATCTCCTAAAACCTGACCTACTAGTGACTTTAGTCAATTTCTGCATAAGTCGCATTAAAGTTCCTTATAATACAGAAATAATAATTAAAATAACATTTATTACGTATTAAATTCTTTTTCATCGTTATTGTATGTTTACAATGTTTTGGTGTTTTTCCAAAGGAAACTTAACAGTATTGTACACTGTGGTTTTATTTAAACAGCATATATATAATGGTTAGATGATCATCGTTAAAGCGTGTGAATATGTACACATAAAATACTTCTACAAGGCAGTAAATTGTATTTGATTGAGAATGTTTAGAAATAGCAAATATAACTGGGCAAAGCAAAACGTAGTTTTGGTGTTGATGATGAATTTTTTAGCAAATTGCAGGTCACCGCTTCCAGTTTTACGGAAATAAGTTATTATTTGCCATATCGATTCACTATGAATTTTTGCGGTCTGGCACTTGTCTATTTCTTACTGTTGTGACCACAATGTGTCAGCATGCAAGCCAGAAGTATGGATTTCTTGTGTACACATACGAACCCATCAGTTTTATTATATAGTTTAACTAAATACAACACGTAACCAATAATTATATATATATCGTACTACCGTAAATTCATTTGTTGGCTTTCCCGATCAACAAATTCGTTTGTATGTGCCTGATTTCATGTGAAATAAGTATTTCGAAGAATTGTCTGTTATTAAAAAGCCCTTGAATTTATTGCAGGTTATCGAAATCACAGTTCAATCGTGATGTGCAAGATTTCTTTAGAAGCCAGTCAACGAAAGGGAATTGCTTCCTTTAATTTACACGATATCAGTAACAGAATTTCCTTCGACGGAAATCTCTGTACTCATGTCGTATACCAACGGCTGACCATCAACTCACAAAATGGCGAAATTCGCAGTGATAATGAATACTGCGAGTGCATGATTTATTTTCCTCTTTCTATTGTTTAAATTAGAAATTACTTTTCAGTAGAAAACTTAGTGTTATAGGAATAATGAATGTAAAAATGCTGAATATAACCGCGACTTTATCTTTGTGCAATTCTTCAATCATTCATGGTTTGTCACTCGAAACCCAGGGATTATATACGCTTCCTTTGGAAAAGTGTGTATATCCTGCATGTGGTACACTATTCTCAACTCGACCCACGTAACAGGGAAGAATATTATTATGCTGTTCCAATGAGATTTCTATGAAGAGTGCTCTGCCAGTGTACAAAATACCATTTTTATGGTTTTGGTTTTTGGTAAGTGGTTTTTAATGGTATTTAATGTTATTTACCACTACCTAAAAATTGGTGGTCAATAGTATAATTGGTAAGAAATGGTAAAAAATGGTTTTATTTAAATTTCATACAGAATTTGAATCAACTTGGCCGCTAATACATGAAATACCTTTGTAGCTGACGATTGTTGTCACAAATTGACTGCCCAACTTAATGTGTGTTAATTAGCCCAAGAAAAAGTCAACTAATTGGGACAAAATCGTCCTTATTTGCTTATCGAATAATTAATTTCAATTATATGAACAGTTTTTCTAATTAATTTAAAATTGGCTTGTACCAAGCGAATAAATGTCGTTTATGTGACTTTTTTCACTACTTTCAGTGAATATTCAAATATAAATCTTTAATTAGAAATATTGTAGAGAAAATAGAGCATGAAAACTTATTTTAATGTGTCGTTTGTGTATATGTGCAAAATATTTATAATTTACCATTGTTACCATTAGATGCATTTTTACCACTGTGATGGTAAAAACGGCTAAAAAGTGGTAAATTTTGTACACTGTACTCTATGCCCCTTCCCTACCACAGCTGTGGTAGTGGAGGGTATAATCTCCATAGCACTGCGAAGCAGACAACTTGTACCAAGTTGCGGAAATCTCAATTAAAGGGAGGAATACCTAAATCCGCTTTTACAACTCTAACATTCATCTTATACAGTTCTCGCCTATTTCCCCCAGCCAAGATTTGAATATGCAGTTAATATTGGTTGACGACAGTGTGGAATACTATACTCATCCCGAAAATGGGGAGGAAGGGTACTCGTCTAATCAATATGAACTTATGTGTATGTATGAACTTATGTATATCAATATGAACTCTATGCCAGGAAGAGGGTTCTTTAGTATAAAGTAAAAAACGATTATGATTTTTGAATTTTATTACACAAGGTCACAGTAATTTAATGGTATTTATACGGCGTTTATATAGTTTTCCTGAAAAAAACTCTTCGTTGAAAGAATATACAATTTCTAGGGTTCGACTGTTTATGAAAGTCAACCGTTTGTTACTTGCTTAAATATTCCTTTGAGTATCAGCAAAGATTAGATATTAATACTTGAGGAAACCCTAATTAAAGCGCACTTTATTTTAACATTAGTTGTTTTATTTTTAAGCGTTCATTCAAGGGCTTAATAGTATAATTCAAGCGAAGTATCCTCATCTCAAAACGTTGGTTGAAATTGGATTATCAGATGTAAAGGATTCCTACAAAGCATTACTAAACCTCCTTTCGACTAGGGATAAGCAATTAACAATGATTTCAATGTTGCACAACAAAGTAACGTGAGTAAACCTTAAAAGTTGGACAAAATAGAAAAATGTTTTTTTTTGTTAGTTTAGATTTCTATTTCAGTGAACTCAATCTTTCTGGAGCATATCTTAATGGCGGTATCTTCATTACCTACCCAGACGAAAAGTTTGTTGACTTTGCAAAGGTGAATTTTTCTGGTGGACTTTACAATATCAGCTTAAAAATTATGAAATCTGTTTAGGCATTGTTGGAAACTTTCGTTCAATCTTACTAATGTCTAATCAAGAATATTGTTTATGCAGAAACTTTAATTTACACTTACTGATAGTATTAATTTTCCGTAATTTATGCAATTGACATCATATAGAAGTGACAAGTTTTATTTAATATTATTTCGACATGTTATGTTTTTATTTCTAACTGTCAATAGATGCTGAAAATGGATTTTCGAAAACATGATTTGATATTAGCGACGGAAGTGTCAGGACGTACAACGCAAACAATTGACCAATGCTGTAACCATATTACCCAAATCAGTAGAATTTTCGACATAATTGTTATAAGAGCCTGGGATTATGCCGGCTTATACAGAAGACCAGCCCATTGGTCTGCTTTATTTGCTTCGGAGTTGAATGAATTAGGTCACGTTGATAAAATTTTGAATCATTTGTTATTCAAATTGAAAGTTCGACTTAGCACTTTAGTTCTCGGAATCAAATTCGAGGGGCAACCTTTTGCATTCAAACCGGAAAATGCATCAATGCCGACTGAAAACGTATATATACACAGTCCAATCATGGAATATTACTATTGGCTTTATTATGAGGTAAAGAAGATTGATTGTTTTCTAATATTTCTTCTAACAACTGAGTATGAAACGTTCGTTAGGTTAGGATGTATTATAAAAGGTTATTGTGTTGACAAAAGGTGTTAACAATTTTATTACAATCCTTAATGCAACGTTATTTAACTTAACGTTATTTAAAGTCGCAAATCATGGCTATCTCTTCTACTTTTTTTATATGCAATTGACATGGCTTATTAATGCTATAAACTTCAATTTAAATAGTAATTATACTTTGATAGGTCACTGCAATCATTTTACACTGCTCCGGTTGTGTTTTACAATTTTTCCCTGTAAGGCGCAATAAGTACCTATATATTTGTAAAATTCATATTCAGTTGTACACTAAATTATATTACAACGTCGGGTAAATTCTACCATTACTATACCCTCCATTGTAAAGATAGCAGCAGCCAACTAAATTAATTAAACTTAAATATTTATATTTGCCTGGTTGGCCAACTTTATGGTTACCAGTTCAGCTTAAGCTATCCATTATAATATTCTGATTGTGTTTCCAGATCTGCCATTCTGTATTAGTTACAAAAGGGTCATGGAGAATTTTTTGGGATGACAAGGCCAAAGTTCCATTTATGGAAGATGGGAAAAGATGGCTAACTTTTGAAAACCCTGACAGTGTATACGAAAAGGCAATGCATGCTAACAAACTAGGACTACTTGGTGTGCTTACTGAATCTACCGAAGTCGATGACGTTAAAGGTATTTGTACTAAAACTAAATACCCTCTACTAAAATCAATCAACATTTGCCTTGTAAAGAGTGAAAATATGCGAGGGTCTCTACTTTGTCCTAAATTCGAAACTTATCTGAAGAACGTAAACGTGAGCATGCCTTCTGATACGAACTGGAAATCTGATAATGTTATTATTAACCCTTACAATCAGTCTGTCAGTGCCAAATCATCTGTACAAATAAATTGCACTGTGGATGGTGCTTTTAGGGAAAATGTTGCCTGGGTCAAAGTAAGTTCCTAAAATATTAGATACCATTCATAGCATATTTTTAAGGACGTGTCGGGACTTTGGTTGCTGTGACAACGGGAAACTTACTACAGGAAGTACCACAATAGGTGCACACCCCTTGAGTTCTTGCATTGTGGGTGATATCTATTGTTTTACGACTCGTAGTAAAATTTAAGTTGTTACCGCCGTTACCGAAAGTCTTAATTTAAAATCAGGAAACAAAGTTTGGTACATTTTGCAACTGAATACCGCATTGCAGTTGGTTAGTCCCATTTCTCTCAGTAATTTTCTATGAAAGTCCTCACACCTAGAGGCAACTTTCCCAATGGGCGACTGGGCAGTTGCCCAGGGCCTCGCGCGCAGAGGTTTGACAAAGAAAAAAATTTCTGTTGTTTGTATTTCAGAAACACTGATTTTGGTTTAAGGTATACGTTTTGATAAACTATATTTACAGACTAAAGTTTTTACAGCTTTATTGCTGCACATAATTCAAGGAAGAAAAGTATACTATTTCTCTAAAGTTTATAATTTGAAACATTAAAAGTATATCTCTGAAATTTTTAATCTGATTTCATTGAACAAAGTTGCATTTTGCAAAATGTCTCAATAGCGCTTAAATGCTCTATAACAGAGGTTCAAACTCTTATTTTGGAAGAGTATTACTTGTCCTTAGAAGGAATTATTTCATTAACATTCAAAAATTCATAAAAATTCTTCACGATGATATTGTTTTTATGACCAAATTCAGTTAAAGCGAAAAAATTTCTCGCTTCGCTCGACAAAGTTCCATAGTTTTAATTATTATAATAATAGTAAAAAAAATGCTTGACTATTGAACTCCAGCAAAACAATTATAATATAATATATTTAAGGACCCCACAGCAAAACAGGGTTTAAGTATTTTAAAAATCTTTGAATCTTAATGTATAAGACCGCAGATAAAGTTTCACTTCCTTTTCAGTCCCTCCTCAATTGCAAAATTAGTTGCAAAATCAGGAGGAAGTGAAAAGGAAGTGAAACTTAACTACGGTCTAATATTTATAAATCATACTCTTCCGGGTGCCATTTTTAGCTGGCTAATAATGATTTTGAATACCCATAAGTGAAATACATGAAAAAACAATTGTTTGAATATTCAACCAAATCAACGGCGATTTCTGCAATTTTAGCAAAACACAATAAACGGTTAGCTTTCTGATTCCCGAACATTTAAAAATTGCATTTTTGTGAATTATTACTATAGGGCCTCGCGAGACCATTTGCCCAGGGTCTCGCAAATCATAGAGCCGCCACTACTCTTAAAAATGCCACTCCTTAGACCATTCCTTTTGCGGATATTCAACATAGTAATCCTATAAAATTCTATAACTTCTGTATAATGGAAGATCCTTATAATAGACATTTGAAATTTATTAGGTTGACAAAAATGGGGAAGAAAAAACAATTAAACCTGGAAAAGTAAATATTCGCATACATAAATCAATTTTAACCAATCAGTGTCTACCGTATTCCACAACAATATCCACACTAGAAATTCGACATATGGGTGCCAAAAATGAAGGGAAGTATATTTAAAGAGCGGAGAAAAGTAATAAAACCAGAGAAGAATCTTATTTAAGTTGCAAAAATTGTTGGGATGTCGATAACGCAGGCAGAAACTCCACAAAATTTACAATTCCAATGGGTTTGGTTGTCAATAATTGCTTTATTTACAGTTGCAATAATTGTCATGGGACTTGTAAAATGGCTTTTAATGCGAAACATGGTAAGCATAAGTAAGAAATAATTGAGCTATAAAAGTTGAACTACCTACAACTAGTACTATCACGGCCTACTTTCAGAAAAAGGAATTAAAAATTATATTTATTAAGAAAAGTGGACTAACAAGTGTTGAAATCGCTTTATTCAACAATGGATTGCAGCGACAGATCCATGAAAATAATGACACATTTGACTTGTGTACAAATCCAGATGAGCTGCCATATGACAAGAACACTTACGAAATAAATGATGATGCTTACCAAATTGGTACTAAATCTCTAAATTTTAGTTTTTAAAACATAATGTGATATTACAAGTGTTTATTTTAATATAAAAGTATTTAAATAAATTTTCATTCAATATGCAATTAAAATCTAATTTGAATGAAGATTTTTTACTTAACAGACAAAGAAAGCATATTGGGTAGTGGGGAGTTTGGCATCGTTCATAAAGGACGTATCCTCGACAACTTGGTGGCCGTCAAGACAACGAAGCCTGGATGTGATAAGCAGTATTTAAAATCCTTGTTACAGGAATTGAAAGTTTTGATTCACATTGGAAATCATCCAAATATTGTTAGTGTATTGGGTGCACGGACAAAAAGATTATCTCAAGGTATTTTAAGGCATTGTCATTTAAAAAAATTAATTTAATGATTAACATAAATATTTTTGTACATGTTTTATGAACCACTGGTTTATATTTATACATTTAGGTTGGGATTGCCAGAAAACATTTTTAATATTATAAATTGAATATTTCAGTTGTTGCATATATTTTTGTTGAATACTGTGCATTAGGATCTTTGGAAGGGTTTTTAAGAAAACGGCGTCAGGACTTTGTACAGTCTGGCATCAATTCCTCCAAAGGAACTAAAAATACGTAAATATTATAAAAAGTCACACTTATAGTCTTTCGAATTTATAGAAAAATGTATTAACTAACTAACTTTTATTACACTTTGAATAGCACTTCATTCACCTGTTTCACAACTCATCAATTGGCAAAGTGGTCATACCAAATTATTAATGCTTTACAACATTTGCGCCTAAGAAAGGTACAAAATAGAAAGAATAAAAATTTCATGGCTATGCATGCGCATGCACTGCAAATAGGGGAATTTGAAACTTTTAATTTGAACAAGTCAATTCATTTAATAGTTAAACTACCTGTATTAAGTATCTATAGTGCCATTAAAGTTGGTCATCTTATGGCATATTATACTTTGTTGATTTTTAGTCGATTCCATTTGAGATTAAATAATAGATGTTGGATTTTAAATATTACTACGATATCTTGTTACACTTCTGGGCTACTGACATCATTATTCACTTAATAACCACAGTGTGTTTGTTTTTTATATCAAGATCATTCACGGAGATTTGGCAACACGTAATATATTGCTATTTGATATCGAAACTGCAAAGATTACAGATTTTGGACTTGCCAGAAAGGTATACTGCTATAGTAACTGCGTCAAGAAAAGCCAAGTAAGTGCATGAATACATTTTATACTGTATCATATAAATATTACTTGTTGTTCAGCTTGAATAAAGTAATTCGTTTCGTTTCTGTAATAAAAGGAACCTCTTCCTTGGCGTTGGATGGCAGTCGAGGCTCTTCGTGATATGACTTTTTCTTTCCAATCAGATGTTCGGTCACTTGGGATTACTTTGTGGGAAATATTTTCCCTTGCTGAAACTCCATATCCGGGATTATCCTACTCTTACGATTTTATAAACGAACTGGAAAACGGACACAGAATGAATTGTCCTAAGCATGCCACACCCGAAATGTATAATTACTTTACTAACAAAATCAATTTTTTAAAAGACAATCTTTTTTCTATTCTTCTGATAATTGCTTACACACGGTTGATAATTTATTATACTCGATTTTTGCTTCTAGTTTTGATTTAATGAAAAAGTGTTGGAGTCTGTTACCAGAAGAACGTCCAAAAATTGACGAAATTGAAAAAGAATTTCGCCCAATAATAAATAAAACCATCAGTACCGATAGATATACTTATTTAACTACTTAAAATATTTCGTTCGAAGAAGTAAAACACTCTGGCCACACATCTAAAAGAAAAACGACTAAAACTCCATTATAACCAATCGTTGACAAGCCACAATAGTCACTCAAATATTATTGAATCATTCACGCTCCTTATTACAAATATTATGTTATGGTTAACACACTCTCATTTGTTAGAACTTCTAAAAATACGCATTAATAAAATGTGAATTAATGCTAAATTGCTTAAAATATTGTTGTAATAAGTAATGCACGAGCCCGGTCCATAAACTCTTGCGTAACAATAACTTTAAAAAATTGGTATAAAATATATTGCAATATAATTTCAAGGCCAAAAATGATAATGAATGCTCCTTAATTGTTATGTTTCAAAGTATTACTTTGGTAAATAAACCTTTAATAAGCTAACGATAAAAGTGATCTTTTGGAACGCTACAAAATGTTTGGTGAAGTATTTTTCTTTCTTATGTCCTAAATTTGTCAGCCTCTCTGACTGCCCATCAAATCAAGCCCATAAATTGCAAAATGTAATTGTTTTTGTTGGAGAAATGTTTACCAGTTGGCTACTTATTCTTATAATTGTTATAACGATGTACATGGTAGTTAGAATCTCAATCGTGTACGTAGTAGGAAATGCAAGATATATTAATGAATAATGGATGTGCCAAATACCATGCAGATGGTCAGCTTATGTAAATGACATTATCTTCCAAGAACAGGGCCGCAGCGAAGGGGGGCACCGGGGCACGTGCCCCCCCCCCCCGAAATCGAAAAAAATAAAGAAATTTTTGTCTAAAATCGCAAAAAATCGCTAAAATTTTCCTAATTTGTTTTGGTGCCCTTCCCGAAATTTTTTTCTGGCTGCGGCCCTGTCCAAGAATACCACGCTTTGAGTGCTATTAAAACACTTAATCGTTATATCCCAGGGTATACAAAAATAAGAAATTAGTCATTGTTACCTGGAAATTTTGACGCCAGCAACGTTTACAAGTTCAGGATCCCAGGATCAGTGTCGTGGTACTTATAATTCAACTTCCTACATTTATTTGCACAGTCGTATTAATTGCAGTTGTATTGGTATTCAATAAAACTTATGCCGCTAATGCATAATGTGGTGATAATTGTTTAGTAATATCCTGCATTGATGGAGGTTCTTAAGTTAGATCGATATTTTTGGTTTTAAGACTGTAATGTGACGGAAACTTTATCGGTGCCTTAAACTGCTTAAGCTAGTTAAACCACTGCTTACACAGTCAAATTGTTCATTATAATTGATATTGTTAAAAAAATTTCGAGGATCAGTCTCTTGTTGTCAACTTGACAAAAGTATTCCCAATCCTATCATTTACACCATTGTCCTTTTCGTCAACAGAAGAGGTTTTACTCAGGCGATATACATATATAGACTTCTCGTAAAAACGAATTAAAAAATATAAACGATTCATAAAAATTATATTGAATTGGAAATCCATAAATCATATAAATAACATAACGAGGAAATAAAGACATTGCTGATATGGCAAAATGCAAAATAAGTTTTGGATCCATAAGGCATGAAAATAATACTGACGAGATATGAAAGATAAATTTAAAATGTATTTTAAAACTCAATTATTTTAGTGAAATTAGGTAAGCATAATATTTTTTTTCATGTTTCATGACTAGTTATTTTTTGTGTTGTGCAAACTTTGCAAATTTTTTTATTGTGTTGACATTTTGATGTTGATAGTCATTGTCATTAATATTTTGGTGGCGATAAATGATATTTTGGGGTTTCTCGTTTTCTGTTTTCGATACTACGTACTTAAAGTGCAATTTACAACAAGCTAAATGGTCCGTTAAATTTATTCTTTCATAACCAGCTACAGTGTGAGATGATCCTATTAATTCAATTGTTTTCTGAATTTTAAAAATGAAGAAACAAATAGTTACTGGATGCTATAATTTTTTGAAAGTTGCAGTTGTGAAGTTGAGAATGTAAAAATACAGGAGTAGAAGTTAATACAAACATAAGTACTTAAAATAAACAGCAATTTTATTTCCATTTCATCATTAAATACACATCATATTATATCATCTGTAGTGTAAGAAGACAAGATTCTTGGTAATAAATATGAAATCTCCATTTTAGATTAGTTTGAAGATAAAACAAGAAATACGCGATTTTTAAATTGAAAATTTAACCTCTCCATCCACCACCACCCCATCCACCGCCCCAACCTCCTCCTCGTCCGCCTCCCCAACCGCCACCCCCACCGCCTCCCCAACCTCCACCTCCACCGCCTCCCCAACCTCCACCTCTTATCGGTACGAAGAATGGATCCACACCTTCGGGTTTTTCGGCATTTATTGGATAAATCGCTGGCGCTAGATCATTTAGAGCTGCCAATCTTTGTTCATCAACAATACCCGAATAGTGAACGGCCGGAACAGGATGGGGTTGTAAGTCTTTCTCTGTCGTTGGGTTGTCATTATACGGAGTGCTTGCAGGAATTCCAGGGTCGGCTTCATTAGACAAATAGTGTGACGATTGTTCTTGGTATGTGTCTCCTGACTTTTGGGCTGGTATTCCCGCACACGAGGCAAGGACAATCACAGTTGCGAAGAAGAAAAGCCCCGATAAGCAACGAAACTCCTGGATAAAATAAAAAAACAGCTGTTTTTAAAAAATGATTCTTATCCAAGTTTTTTTTAGAAATAAAAATACTGAGATATTGAAAAATCAGTTTACCTTGGATTCATCGAAAGGCCTCATTTTCGAATGGAAGTCAGAAAACAAAACAGGATGGTTTGTTTATTTCCTTCTTTTAGGAGAGGTAATAGAAGACTATAAGGTCATGGTTAACCGAAGAGGGTTTAAATACTAAATAAATCCAATAAACATTTTCCAAATTAAAATTAATGCTATACTTGGTATCTTATAGGTACGACGAAGTAGCGATTATACAAATTTAAAATGACGCATAGGTAATTCATATACTCATCGACACAAATGGTAAATGAAGCAAAGCTATTGCTTTCGGTCTCTAAAACTAATTAACATAATTATCACCATGAAGTGTATGAACTTTTCATTTCACTATATTTAACATACTTAAATTTATTTTAGTGCCTTAATTGTTTCAAAGAAATGCATTCGAAGATAAATATGATGTAAGCAAAAGCGTTAAAGAAGTAGGTTAATTCAACCGAGAAATTAGAGTACTTGCATTGCATGGATGAAAATTTTAAAGATACAGCACCTATGGTAAAATTATAAAGATCCGCCAACGTAACATTGGCTACGCTGAATTAGAATACAGCATCTTGAACTTACTTCATTTTAGAAGTTAATATAATCACTAATCACCTATCTAACCACACATTGTTAGGTAGGTTATTCTAGTAATCCAAATATGATTAAATGATCCACGCTCTTTATTACAAATAATTATGCCTTGGTTAAAACGCCTTATTTCTCATTCCTTAAACATTTACATTTGTAAGCATACTATTATAATTTCGAATAATAAATATTAATAAAATGTGAACTAACACTAAATTAATAGTTTTAATGCCTTTAAATATTGTTATAATAAATGTGATACATACTAATTAGTAGTTTTCTGTCCTAACTATATAACAAAATTTCCAGGAAATTAAATTACTCGTTGGAATTGAAATCAGACATGGTTGTCCATGTCCCATAGTTTAGATGATAAAACGATGTTAGATAAGTATATAGGGATGGCATTAACTTGGCTAATATAATATGCTTCACCAAAGGACAAATGACCATAATATAATAATTAATAGGGTCACAGAGAAAAAATGACTCCGTTTGATTATTGAATTGCTTATCGCCTTGAGAATTTTAAAGAAAGTATGAGGCAGTGGAATGGAAAAAATTACATATGGTGACCAGTCTAAATTATTGGCTGGAAGTTACAACTAATTTTACAAATAATGGCCGAGGAACAATATTTAGAACTCTACAGTCTCCACAGTCTCTAATATTTTCATTTGAATGGCCTACATCATTTCATTTCCGCAGTGGTATAGTATAAATGCCTTAACATGATATGTAGAAGAAATGCTGTTTGTGCTGGCATGATAAAATTAGGGGATCCAAAACCTCTAATGAGAAATATAATGACTTGCGAGAGAGTGAGTAGTGAGTGGTAATTGTAATGAGAAATAGCTGCATATATAGTTGAGGTTCCTATCTTAAATACTTAAGGATTTTATACCCACCTTAACTACATGTCTGGTAATTCATACAGGTCATGAGTTATTCGTTTTATTCTAATAATATCTTTATTGTCGGAGGAAAGGCATTCGCGTAATTGCCAGATAAGGAAAATTTATTTCTAAACATTTTGCGGTGAATATATAGTCAATAACTAATCAGCATTCCTACTCCAATCGTTGTCTTATTTTTTAATACTTTACCTCTTTTGCATTTCGTATCGATCGAAGAGACAAACAACTTTATAATTTTAATATAAAATTACAATACAAATGAAGTTTACATTCAGCTTTTCCCTATTAAGTTTTAGCTGTCTCCTATATGGGCTTGCGGGAAATCACATTAAACAATATGACTCACCAAAAGACGCATTTGAGTCTCAACACTCTCAGTTATCTATCAGTAAGTAAAAATTAATTTACTATTTCTAATTTCTATACTTCTATGTTTATCTATTAATAATATTTATATTGATCACTATAAAATACATAATTATACCAAGTAGCCTTCATCTTGCCTGTCGCCCAAGTAAGATTCCTTGCTAACATTTTAAAGTTGACTGTTAGTTAGAATTCCAAGTATCTATCTTTGTAAGAAACAATGAATTCAAAATTGTAAGCCTATATGAAATATTAAAAGTTATAATTTTTAAGTAAGGTTATGGTAACTTGTACTCTTTTACATTGAAATGTCTGTACAGAAATCTCGAGTAGAACTGAATGGAAGTGAAAAGTCAACAAAAGTACTTAGAGACCAAATGTTACATTTTCTTTTTATGATAAATCCAACGAAACTTGCTCTGCTGATAAGAGGACAAAATATGTTTGTAGGTGGTCTTCTTTGTTCGTGTTTAGTCAAGCGCGAAACAACATTTGTTATCGTTATCAACAGACGAAAAGTTTCGTTGGATTCATAACACAAGATATGTTAACTGCTTCGCTTGATTTGACCAAAATAAATTATTTCATATGCTAAACATGGACTGAACTACCTTTGAACCAAACGTAATTTTTCAATCGGAGTTTTCAATCAGTCTAACTGCTTGGATAAACCCAGATAGTGGATCCATATTTTTTGTTTCTAATCTAAACACAATAGGCAACAATAGAGGAAATTACAAAAAACCTCTAGAAGTTATGGACATGCAAGCTCAAGAACGAATTTATTATTTAGATAGGTATTAGATGGCAACCAACCGAAATGATTGAATTGAAATACTTAACTTCAAACAGGATTACCAGGTATACTTAAATGGCAAAAATAATACTTAAATTGGGTCTTATATTTAAAATGATTAAGTATTAAATACTTATTTAAGTTACACTCAAATATTGTTAGGGTCGGGCTTTAAGTTATGTGGGGTTTAATCATCGAGTAATGCCCAAGAAAGGTCACAGTAACCGGAAAGAAGAGATACTAAATCTAAATCGATACCTATAGTCTATACACTTACCATATCGGCAGTCGGCACAATTGATGTGCTCATTGGCATATTTTTTTGATTAAGTAACAGATTAATACTATTATAATATTATGATCACAATCACGGGTTAGGTATTTAGGTTAGTGCAACGTGGTCACAACTGTCATGTTTTAAAAACTAACCTAATTAAACATTATGAAAATTGAAGTTAGAAGAATAAACGTTGCTATAGTTACAAGTAGTTCTTAGTTCACAGTTATTATCTTTTACCAATAATACATATGGAGTCAATATCAAAGATTTACCTTTATATTTGCAGCGTTACGATATGAAACGCAGGATTAAAACAGCTGAAAATAACAAATTTTCTACGAAATATATTAATGTTTTGTATCAGCTATAGTCTGGACGTAACTGCCTATAATACCATCAGCTTCACTATAGGCGAATGGACGCCATCTGGAACAAAATATTTTCATTCTCACTGACAATACTAATTCTAGATGGCATGGCATTAGTGCAATAATTTCAGATACCTGTAGAACTGATTTATTCTTTCCTTTATCCAGAAAGGCGTTTGACACCCATCCCCTAAATTTTCAGAAAAGAGAGATTTTTTGTCAAAAAGGTTTAAATTTCAAAAAATTTGGTGATTTAATTTTACCGATGTATTTTGGTTTGCCCCTTTGCCTTAGTCAAATTTTTGAATGCGTCTAAGCGTTGAAAATGATTATTTATAATGATAATGATAATAATGATAAATGATAATAATATGATTATTTTCGATAGCAGATACTCTGGACTGTTGTTTAAAAGAAATGAATGACAAGTGAAATTTCACATAATACATACATAATTTACATGCTCTAGTTTATCGATGGCATACAGAAAGTGAGCATGCAGAGTATCACCCTGCTCCTTGTCCCTTTATGGAAAACAGCTCAAATTCACTTTTGAGTTGAAAAGTCTGACAATAAAGCAATTACTTACTTACTTACCCTACGGCACTCGTACATACAGATATATATTGGCATTTAAATGTATTGCTTAATTATATCTACGATTATAATGTAAAGAAAGATTTATTTACATTATTATTTATTATTTATTAGAAATTCTTTAAATATCTAATGTAATTCAAAGACATCATCCATTGCAACTGGAAATACACGATTTTCAGTTTTTGTATTTTTGTGACAATTTTTAATTTTTTCAAAAATATTTAAAACATGTACTTGTAAAGTCAATCTATAATTCCATAATCTTTCTATTAACAAAGTAATAAAAGAGCCAAGTATGAAGTATCCACAAACGAAGAAAATAGTGTGAATCTTCATCGTAAGACTTACCGCCACACTCCGAGACTCTTTATACTTCAGTTTGGTATAGGATAGTCTGTACTTTAATTTCCATTTAAAATCTCGTTGTTGCTTAAGATATTTTAAAAAGCCTCTTTCTTGCAGGGCCTTAAAATACGATTGGAATATAAAACGGTAGCAATCCCTGAATTCATAAGATATCGGATCAGCTAGATCTGTTTCTTTTACTGTCATGCAAACTCCATCTGAAGACATTTTAGATGGTATTAAGTGCACTAGGTATTCACTCTCCACTTTGTCCTTTATTACAAACAATTTTAATGAAAAGTTGGTCAACCATTTCCAACTAAAATTGTTCTTATTCATTTTCATGTCGATAAGTGATGCATCCTTTTGCCAATCGAATATGTGGACACTTGTGTTATATATATCCAGAAGTTTATATTTCTCAAAATATTCGATTCCCAGTTCCTCAATATTCCGTCTTGTGTCTATTTGTAATAACAATTTGTATTGGTTTTCCACAAGATCTTTGAAGTCTATAAATTGTTTTTTGTCAGGCGGAGCAATAATCTCGCTTGTTATCCACTCCTCGTAAAATGTAGCAATTACAAATCCCATAGAAACAGTTACCAAATACAAAATGTTTCTCCCTTTATTGGAAACATCCTGATTCAAAAGAACGGATATTGTAGATACAAAGATGAATTCGAATTTCTTATAGACAGATGTGAATCTTAAGCCCAAAAGATAAAATGAAATCGGAAATAGAGAGAATATCAGCCACCAGCAATAATCATCAAAAGTATTTTGAATTAGAACTGTTAGAGGAGTGTCGAGGAAACGAGGATTAGCTTCACAGTAATATGGAATCTGTTCCCCAAAATATTCAATGAAAAAAGTTTCAAACCATCGTATATTATACGGCTTTTCTCGATTTGCATACATATCAATCATTCCACATCGTTTATGTTCTCTATTAAAATTTTCCGATCTGCTTGCATAAATGGCAGTGAAGTTCCATTTTTCAGCAATGAACTCAACAGCTCTCACTGCATTTCGACAATTATATTGAATCTTTGTTGTTGTGTATATTGGTTTTCTGCATTTTGGCAGTTGCCTGACACCATTAAATTTTAAGCTGCTATAAGCACCACTCATTGGAATTCCATGAAGATTTCCATTCAATGTATTCCAAGCCCTTTCCCAAGCTTTTTCGGAGCTTCCAATTTCAAGCTGACGAAAAACTGGAAATTTTGTGCTAGGACTGTAGAGAATCGTGGTGTACACTGAATAATTTTTCGAACCTTCCATTGCCAAAATAAAGAGTGGAGCCACCAATTCTTGAATGAGACTTGATTGCCATTTAAGATTCATTTTTTTAATTTCATCTTTAATGACGACTATGAATCTTGAATGCAGTCGATTTATTTCTTTTCCAAAATGTGTAACCAGACTTTCCAAAGTAGGGTGTGGCTCCATTAGAATATTCACACTGCACAAGTTTCTTGACAGATCTCGAGGACTTTTTTCATGACGACCGAAAGGCGTTTTGCTATAATTTGATGTTGCTAAGGTCCAGGGTTGGCCATTTTGGTTTGACAGCATAAATTTTGTCTGCAATTGGGATTGATTGAAAGTGATCATGTTGTAATCGCAATTATGGTAATATAACTTTCGAAAACATTGAACATTGTCGATAGCAATAAAAAGCAATAAAAATGGAATAAATAGATAGATAAAAAACATGTTGATATGCAGAGTGTTAAATTTTATATAAATCAAGATCAGGGCGCAGTGAGCGATGTGTAAAATGTAAGAAATAGTATAGAATAAGAAACCAATACGTTCATGCATGTCAAGTGTAAAGAAACGACTGTTGTATGAGGAAAATTGATTTCCTTATTATAGAACTCCTAGGTGTACATTTAAACCAGTTCGAAGCTATTCTATATAGAACTTACATAGAACTACACAAAGTCAGACAGGAAAGCACTATCCACTATGCAAATAAAATAACATATATGACGTAGTCATCATGAGCATTCCAATGTCATGTTCGATATATGGCAATTTAATATAACAGTTAAAGACAAAGTGGTAAAAAATGGATTTGAAAACGCCACCTAATGAGGAAACAAGTTTTGAGGCTTTGTTTGGTTTGTTTAGGATCAAGAAAAGGTGAACGTAACGCATTAATGCAGCCTTCAGAGCAATATGCTATAATCATAAAGTTGGGTAATAAAATTTATTTAACCCATGGTGTAATTATTCTTAAAACCAATGAAGGTTCGCTTTCATAAATAAAGTGTAACTTTAATTTTTAACCTTTGGTCGATACTGAATTTTCCATGGAACAGAACCATAAAACTCCCAAATTGAAAAAAGATATAAAATAATAATAAAAGTATAAAATAAAAGTTTCAAAATGATATAATACTTTATCGTTTTAACTTTTATTATAATTTCATAAATTCATATAAATACCGTCATCAAACCTTTAAAAGCCCACTGGGAGAAATATGCTGATCAAATCTGCCCAATTCGCTTTATCGTCAGACCGATATAATATATAGGCTATTTATACAGGATGTTTTCCTCCAAGGTTCCTTGCAATATTCATACTATTCACGTGTGTTTGAATTCCCACTTTATGTCTCTGCGAAACGAAAACTTCCGCTGACGCCAGTCAGTTTTCCTAGATACCTATCTAATGCTAAATTAATATACACTGGCTCAGCACATATTGCGTATAAACTCATAAAGTTGGGTAATAAAATTTATTTAACATGCGGTGTAATTATATTTAAGTAGGAAAATCATATTTCATAAATACAGCATCTGTAGCTAAAATTTCATTTTTTAATCGTTGGCCGGCCCTCCATAATAAATTTGTCTGGAAACAGTAACGTCAAAATCCCAAATTGAAAATTGATATAAACGTTCATAAATTGTCGTAAAATATAGCTTCCAGTCAAAAGTCTAATTTTTACCTATTAAAAAGGTGTATTTCTTTGTCGGCTTTACCTATATAGTACTTTAAAAACATTTCTTAAAACAAACGTTGTCAAACCTTTATAAGACTACTGGGAAAAATATCCTGCGCCCATTTGCCAAATTCTCAATTTCTTTAGGTCAATATATGAGCTATCTATATATAAGTATATTAGGTTGTTTTACTCCAAGGTATCATTCAATATTCATAATATACACGTGTGTTTGAACTCCCAATTTATGTCTATGAGAAAAGGAAAACCTTCTAATGACGCCGGTCAGTCTTTCGGTCTTGGTACCTATCTAATACTTCATATCTTATACTGCTAACCTGTAATTCCTTTTTCTACACATTTCGTCAACACATATTTTCACATAACCTTTATGTGGCAGAAATATTACTATCCTATTGATTCATTTGTTGTCGTCGAAAGCTTGAAATCTATTCTAAAAGTACCTTGTTCCTGATTCTGTCTATTTATGCGTAGATAACATTATAAGTTTATTATTAGGTTTGTGGGGAATCTAGGATTTATGTAGATATTTAAGCTATAAGGCTATAGGAATAGATTGTTAGGCTGAGTTACGGCCAAAGGAAATAGGTTTTAGTGTAATTGTTGAGTCACAATCATACGTCGGAATTTTATTTATTTAAAATCGCAAACAATTTCATCAAAAATGGCAAAAATTTTTCATAAAATTTGCTCTAAACAATTTTTTTTGATTTCGGCAAAAATATTATCTATAATATAACATATTTGAAAAATCAAAAGCCAGAACCTAGTCTATCACTTGAAATAATCAAGTGATAAATTGAATAACCCATGGGATTTTGCTTTTAGTGAGAAAAAACGGGTTTTGGGTTTTTCATCCCCTGCCCATACAAGGTTTCTTGACCCACTCGTGAGTTCTATACTTTAGAGTTCATATTTGTAGAAACAAGTGTAGAAACCCCGGAATATAAATTGAATAGGATTTGCCTAAAATGTAAATCACGTAATAAGGGACAAATGTTGGCACAAGATTAAAAAGACATAAGATCTAGAGGAAGACCTGAATGTAATAGGATAATACTGATGCCTACTGACGGGGAGTTATGCACAATAATCGTAAGAACTTTTAACATCAGCGCAGAATTTTATGATTTTACTGCAATGCAAACCATGCTGCCCCGCATAGCGGCTCTCTGGTGCAATCAAAACTTCACTTAGTTGCATATTATCCCAAAATTATATGACAGGCCGAAGATTTCAACCGCTTAAAATTTCACAAATTCCCTGGCTGGCGTACTAAGAGGAATTTCATCTTCCCTCTATTTATTGCGCAATTCCATCTCAGCTTTATACTATTGGTATGATATAGACAGGTAGGCAATTGATGAACATCTTTTGATTAACATCCCATCCAACCCATCATAACATCCGGATGAAAAGGTATTGGTTCTCATCCAGGTACCGAAGATACTCGATATCAAAGCTTAGAAGCTTAATGAATATTTCGTAACAAGTATCCACGTACAGGTTGCTTAATTCGAAAATTTATTTTCATTTGTTTGAACGTGAATTAGCAAAATAACATGTCATGTCGTCTCATTGTCATTTATTTAACAAAACTGCGAAGTAAAATTTAAATATTTTTATGCTACGAGAAACGGACGAAATTAATTCATCAGAAAAAAGATACAAATTATATTTATAACAATTTTTAAGTTACCTTATTATTGATACAAATTCCTAATTTAGTACAACAATTTTAGAAGTAGTATCACTGTAATTATCATCTTTTATAACTAAAATTCTGAAAAAATTAAATGTTACTTAGAATATGATAAATGCCGAATTAAAATTTTGGAGTCATAATACACGCGTGCGGCATAATACAAGAACGTGATCTATATTAATGTGTACGTAATTTTGGTTATCAAGAAGTAATCTTATTACAATTTCATTTTCTAGTACTTAGTATATTTACCCAAGCTATTGATTTCCTTGTATGGAATGCACATATCTATGGTTTCGAAATTTTTATAATTTTCATCTGTACAATTTGGAAGTTCTGTCTTTAGATTGTCTCTTATTAAATAATTAAAATTGTAAACCGAGTTATTGAATGGGAATACTAAAGAACAGGTTTCTCTTAGCCCATAATTAACAATATTTCTATCAGTAACTTGTAATTTATATTTTTTAACAATTTCTGGATTGTGTATGCTTAGAATCCTAATTAATAAATTACTTTTAGATATCAGTTTAGTTGGTTAGTTTAGTTAGTTTAGTTTACTTTTAGATAGCTGTTTGTGGTTACATGATAAAATTAGGGGATCCAAAAACTCAATTGAGAATTATAATGACTTGCAAGATAGTAAGTCTAGTGAGTGGTAACGTAATGAGAAATAGCTGCAAAGTGGAGGTTCCCATCTTAAATACTTAAGGTTTTTATACCTGTCTTAACTTCATGTCTGGTAATTCCTACAAGCAATGAGTTATTCCATTTATTATAATAATATCCTGAATGTAGGAGGAAAAGCACTCGCGTTATTGTCAGATAAGGAAACTTTATTTTTAAACATTTTGCGGTGGCTATATAGTCAATAACTAATCAGCATTCCTATTCCAATCGTTGTCTTATTTTTCAATACTTTACTTCTTTTGCATTTAGTATCGATCAAAGAGGCAAACAACTTTCTAGTATTCGGAGAATTAATAATTTTAATACAAATGAAGTTTACATTTATCTTTTCACTATTAAGTTTTAGCTGTCTCCTATACGGGCTTGCGGAAGATAGCATTAAGCAATATGACTCACCAAAAGACGCATTTGAGTCTCGACACTCTCAGTTTCCAATCAGTAAGGCAAAATTATTTTATTATTCCAAATTCCTGTACTTGTATGTTTGTCTATTAGAAATATTTATATTGATCAATATAAAATGCCAATACCAATAGTATTCATCTTGCCTGTCGCCCAAGTAAGATTCCTTGCTAGTATTTTAAAGTCAAGTGGTAGAATTCCAAATATCTTTGTAAGAAACAATGAATTGAAAATTGTAAGTCAATGTGAAATATTCAAGTTACAATTCTTAAGTAAGTTTATGGTAACTTGTGTATACTCTTTTATATGTCTGTACAAAAATCTGGAGTAAAACTGAATGGAAGTGAAAAGTTATTATAGATATGTATTTAAAATACGGTTAATACTTATTATACATGAAGTAAACATAACTCTAAATATCCATCAAGACTTTTACTTCCATATAATTTTACTCGCATTTATGTACAGGTCATTCAATGTATTAGCCGCTAAGTTATCTTAACCACGCAAAAATTTCATAAAATGCAGAGCAAAATCAAACAAAAATTTTAGTGAGCTAATTACCGCATTATTCTTAGTTGGTTACATATGGTTTGTAACAATAAGTGTATGATAATGATGACAATGTATTTTTATGTTGTATAAAGCAGACGTAGAATGAAAAAAAATAGATCAATTGTTTCGCTAAATAGAGAAACGAATTTATTGTATAGGTGAAAACAGCTCACACTATTTATTTTCATTAAAATGGGGACGGTGGACGGTGACTCTGGGAGTTAAGTGAAGAAACGGACATTAGGATTATTGTCTAGTGGTAGTAAACGTAAAGGTAAAAGTAAAGGTAAAAATGGGTATGAGAAAGGGAAAGGTCGGTATAAGATTAATCACTTCAAATTAATTTAACATTGTCATATTGAAAATACACGACAATATATATTTCTTAATTCTATTGTATTTTGTTATGACATATTTTCAATATCAAAGTAAACAGAAGACATCGGTATGCACATTAGGCTAATTTGAGTGTTAACGATAACATTTTGGTAAGACATAATATTGTTAGATCTTAATAATAGGAAATCTATGATCAATTGCTGATGGAAAACAAAAAATCTCCTAAAACCTGACCTACGAGTGACTTTAGTCAATTTCTGCATAAGTCGCATTAAAGTTCCTTTCCATTATTGTTCATTATTGTCCATTATTTGTCCATTATTTCTGTTTTAATAGAAATAATAATTAAAATAACATTTATTACTTATTACATTCTTTTTCATCGTTATTATATGTTTACAATGTTTTGGTGTTTTTCCAAAGGAAACTTAACAGTATTGTACACTGTGGTTTTATTTAAACAGCATATATATAACGGTTAGATAATCATCGTTAAAGCGTGTGAATATGTACACATAAAATACTTCTACAACGTAGTAGATTGTATTTGATTGAGAATGTTTAGAAATAGCAAATATAACTGGGCAAAGCAAAACGTAGTTTTGGTGTTGATGATGAATTTTTAGCAAATCGCAGGTCACCGCTTCCAGTTTTACGTAAATAGGTTATTATTTGTCACATCAATTCATTATGAATTTTTGCGGTCTGGCACTTGTCTATTTTTTACTGTTGTGACCACAATGTGTCAGCATGCAAGCCAGAAGTATGGATTTCTTGTGTACACATGCAAACCCACGACTTAATATTATTATATAGTTTAACTAAAGATAACGCGTAACCAATAATTATATATATCATCGTACTACCGTAAATTCATTTGATGGCTTTCCCGATCAACAAATTCGTTTGTATGTGCCTGATTTCATGTGAGATAAGTATTTCGAAGAATTGTCTGTTATTAAAAAGCCCTTGAATTTATTGCAGGTTATCGAAATCACAGTTCAATCGTGATGTGTAAGATTTCTTTAGAAGCAAGTCAACGAAAGGGAATTGCTTCCTTTAATTTACACGATATCAGTAACACAATTTCCTTCGATGGAAATCTCTGTACTCATGTCGTATACCAACGGCTGACCATCAACTCACAAAATGGCGAAATTCGCAGAGATAAAGAATACTGTGAGTGCATGATTTATTTTCCTCTTCCTTGTGCTTAAATTAGAAATTACTTTGCTTAAATGGTTTAGGAAAAATAAACATAACAATGATGCATATAACCAGGCCTTTAGTGTACTGTTCTTTAGTATAAAGTATACCTATCTCATTTTTGGAGAAAACGATTAAGATTTTCGAATTTTACTACATAAAAGGTCACAATAATTTAATGGTAGTGCCTCTTCCAAGGCGTTTATATAGTTTTCCTGAAAAAACAAAACTCTTCGTTAGAAGAGTATAAATTCCTAGGTTTCGACTGTTTATGAAAGTCAACTGTTTGTTACTTGCTTATATATTCCTTTGAGTTTCAGGAAAGATTAGATATTAATACTTGATAAAACCCTAATTAAAACGCACTTTATTTTAACATTAGTTATTTTATTTTTAAGCGTTCATTCAAGGGCTTAATAGTATAATTCAAGCGAAGTATCCTCATCTCAAAACGTTGGTTGAAATTGGATTATCAGATGTAAAGGATTCCTACAAAGTATCACTAAACCTACTTTCGACTATGGAAAAGCAATTAACAATGATTTCAATGTTGCACAACAAAGTAACGTGAGTAAACCTTAAAAGTTGGACAAAATGGAAAAATGTTTTTTGTTTGTTAGTTTAGATTTCTATTTCAGTGAATTCAATCTTTCTGGAGCATATCTTAATGGCGGTATCTTCATTACCTACCCAGACGAAAAGTTTGTTGACTTTGCAAAGGTGAATTTTTCTGGTGGACTTTATTATAATATCAGCTTAAAAATTATGAAAACTATTTAGGCATTGTCGGAAACTTTCGTCCAATCTTACTAATGTCTAATCAAGAATATTGTTTATGTAGAAACTTCAATTTAGTCGCTGGTTGAAAAATATTTGATAGGAAATCATTTAAAACTTAATAATCCATACATTTTTTTAACAAAAAAGCATTGTAAACTTATTGAAAATATTACTTTTCTGTAATTTATGCAATTGACATCATATAGAAGCGACTATATAGTCTTATTTAATATTATTTCGACATGTCATGTTTTTATTTCTAATTGACAATAGATGCTGAAAATGGATTTTCGTAAACACGATATGATATTGGCGACTGAAGTGTCAGGACGTACAACGCAAACAATTGACCAATGCTGTAACCATATTACCCAAATCAGTAGAATTTTCGACATAATTGTTATAAGAGCCTGGGATTATGCCGGCTTATACAAAAGACCAGCCCATTGGTCTGCTTTATTTGCTTCGGAGTTAAATGAATTAGGTCACGTTGATAAAATTTTGAATCATTTGTTATTCAAACTGAAAGTTCGACCTAACACTTTAGTTCTCGGAATCAAATTCGAGGGGCAACCTTTTGCATTCAAACCGGAAAATGCATCAATGCCGACTGAAAACGTATATATACACAGTCCAATCATGGAATATTACTATTGGCTTTATTATGAGGTAAAGAAGATTGATTGTTTTCTAATATTTCTTCTAACAACTGAGTATGAAACGTTCGTTAGGTTAGGATGTATTATAAAAGGTTATTGTGTTGACAAAAGGTGTTAACAATTTTATTACAATCCTTAATGCAACGTTATTTAACTTAACGTTATTTAAAGTCGCAAATCATGGCTATCTCTTCTACTTTTTTTATATGCAATTGACATGGCTTATTAATGCTATAAACTTCAATTTAAATAGTAATTATACTTTGATAGGTCACTGCAATCATTTTACACTGCTCCGGTTGTGTTTTACAATTTTTCCCTGTAAGGCGCAATAAGTACCTATATATTTAGTAAAATTCATATTCAGTTGTACACTAAATTATATTACAACGTCGGGTAAATTCTACCATTACTATACCCTCCTTTGTAAAGATAGCAGCAGCCAACTGAATTAATTAAACTTAAATATTTATATTTGCCTGGTTGGCCAACTTTATGGTTACCAGCTCAGCTTAAGCTATCCATTATAATATTATGATTGTGTTTCCAGATCTGCCATTCTGTATTAGTTACAAAAGGGCCATGGAGAATTTTTTGGGATGACAAGGCCAAAGTTCTATTTATGGAAGATGGGAAAAGATGGCTAACTTTTGAAAACCCTGACAGTGTATACGAAAAGGTAATGCATGCTAACAAACTAGGACTACTTGGTGTGCTTACTGAATCTACCGAAGTCGATGACGTTAAAGGTATTTGTACTAAAACTAAGTACCCTCTACTAAAATCAATCAACATTGGCCTTGTAAAGAGTGAAAATATGCAACGGTCTCTACTTTGTCCTAAATTCGAAACTTATCTGAAGAACGTAAACGTGAGCATGCCTTCTGATACGAACTGGAAATCTGATAATGTTATTATTAACCCTTACAACAGTCTGTCAGTGCCAAATCATCTGTACAAATAAATTGCACTGTGGATGGTGCTTTCAGGGAAAATATTGCCTGGGTCAAAGTAAGTTCCTAAAATATTAGATACCATTCATAGCATATTTTTAAGGACGTGTCGGGACTTTGGTTGCTGTGGCAACGGGAAACTTACTACGGGAAGTACCACAATAGGTGCACACCCCTTGAGTTCTTGCATTGTGGGCGATATCTATTGTTTTACGACTCGTAGTAAAGTTTAAGTTGTTACCGCCGTTACCGAAAGTCTTAATTTAAAATCAGGAAACAAAGTTTGGTACATTTTGCAACTGAATACCGCATTGCAGTTGTTTAGCCCCATTTCTCTCAGTAATTTTCTATGAAAGTCCTCACACCTAGAGGCGGCTTTCCTAATGGGCGGACTGGGCAGTTGCCCAGGGCCTCGCGCGCAGAGGTTTGACAAAGAAAAAAATTGAAGTTATTTCTGTTGTTTGTATTTCAGAAACACTGATTTTGGTTTAAGGTGTACGTTTTGATAAACTATATTTACAGACTAAAGTTTTTACAGCTTTATTGCTGCACATAATTCAAGGAAGAAAAGTATACTATTTCTCTAAAGTTTATAATTTGAAACGTTAAAAGTATATCTCTGAAATTTTTAATCTGATTTCATTGAACAAAGTTGCATTTTGCAAAATGTCTCAATAGCGCTTAAATGCAGTGTTGTGCAGTGGTTAAAACCACTAGTGGTCATAATGGTCATAATGGTCAAAATGGCCCGGTCAAAAAAAATTAAAAAGTGGTCAAAATGGTCAAAATGGACAAAATGCCTGTTTGGGGTTAATTGAGACCCCAAGGTAGCTTTTACTGCAACAGTAAACAACAAATACAACTTTCTAAAGATTGCAGTTAAAAATGATTAGAGAGTGTCATTTTGTAGTCTGATGTTAGTAGAATAGTGTTTCATTGGTTTTAGGCCATATTTCATTCTCTAAATATTTTAAATTTCATTTGCTAGCCTAAATAACTGTATACTGATATTTTAGCCATTTTAGCCATTTTGACCATTTTGACCAGTGGCCCGGTCAAAATGCAAAAAAGTGGTCAACAGTACAACACTGCTTAAATGCTCTATAACAGAGGTTCAAACTCCTATTTTGGAAGAGTATTACTTGTCCTTAGAAGGAATTATTTCATTAACATTCAAAAATTCATAAAACTTCTTCACGATGATATTATTTTTATGACCAAATTCAGTTAAAGCGAAAAAATTTCTCGCTTCGCTCGACAAAGTTCCATAGTTTTAATTATTATAATAATAGTAAAAAAAATGCTTGACTATTGAACTCCAGCAAAACAATTATAATATAATATATTTAAGGACCCCACAGCAAAACAGGGTTTAAGTATTTTAAAAATCTTTGAATCTTAATGTATAAGACCGCAGATAAAGTTTCACTTTCTTTTCAGTCCCTCCTCAATTGCAAAATTAGTTGCAAAATCAGGAGGAAGTGAAAAGGAAGTGAAACTTAACTACGGTCTAATATTTATAAATCATACTCTTCCGGGTGCCATTTTTAGCTGGCTAATAATGATTTTGAATACCCATAAGTGAAATACATGAAAAAACAATTGTTTGAATATTCAACCAAATCAACGGCGATTTCTGCAATTTTAGCAAAACACAATAAACGGTTAGCTTTCTGATTCCCGAACATTTAAAAATTGCATTTTTGTGAATTATTACTATAGGGCCTCACGAGACCATTTGCCCAGGGTCTCGCAAATCATAGAGCCGCCACTACTCTTAAAAATGCCACTCCTTAGACCATTCCTTTTGCCGATATTCAACATAGTAATCCTATAAAATTCTATAACTTCTGTATAATGGAAGATCCTTATAATAGACATTTGAAATTTATTAGGTTGACAAAAATGGGGAAGAAAAAACAATTAAACCTGGAAAAGTAAATATTCGCATACATAAATCAATTTTAACCAATCAGTGTCTACCGTATTCCACAACAATATCCACACTAGAAATTCGACATATGGGTGCCAAAAATGAAGGGAAGTATATTTAAAGAGCGGAGAAAAGTAATAAAACCAGAGAAGAATCTTATTTAAGTTGCAAAAATTGTTGGGATGTCGATAACGCAGGCAGAAACTCCACAAAATTTACAATTCCAATGGGTTTGGTTGTCAATAATTGCTTTATTTACAGTTGCAATAATTGTCATGGGACTTGTAAAATGGCTTTTAATGCGAAACATGGTAAGCATAAGTAAGAAATAATTGAGCTATAAAAGTTGAACTACCTACAACTAGTACTATCACGGCCTACTTTCAGAAAAAAGGAATTAAAAATTATATTTATTAAGAAAAGTGGACTAACAAGTGTTGAAATCGCTTTATTCAACAATGGATTGCAGCGACAGATCCATGAAAATAATGACACATTTGACTTGTGTACAAATCCAGATGAGCTGCCATATGACAAGAACACTTACGAAATAAATGATGATGCTTACCAAATTGGTACTAAATCTCTAAATTTTAGTTTTTAAAACATAATGTGATATTACAAGTGTTTATTTTAATATAAAAGTATTTAAATAAATTTTCATTCAATATGCAATTAAAATCTAATTTGAATGAAGATTTTTTACTTAACAGACAAAGAAAGCATATTGGGTAGTGGGGAGTTTGGCATCGTTCATAAAGGACGTATCCTCGACAACTTGGTGGCCGTCAAGACAACGAAGCCTGGATGTGATAAGCAGTATTTAAAATCCTTGTTACAGGAATTGAAAGTTTTGATTCACATTGGAAATCATCCAAATATTGTTAGTGTATTGGGTGCACGGACAAAAAGATTATCTCAAGGTATTTTAAGGCATTGTCATTTAAAAAAATGAATTTAATGATTAACATAAATATTTTTGTACATGTTTTATGAACCACTGGTTTATATTTATACATTTAGGTTGGGATTGCCAGAAAACATTTTTAATATTATAAATTGAATATTTCAGGTGTTGCATATATTTTTGTTGAAAACTGTGCATTAGGATCCTTGGAAGGGTTTTTAAGAAAACGGCGTCAGGACTTTGTACAATCTGACATCAATTCCTCCAAAGGAACTAAAAATACGTAAATATTATAAACAGTCACACTTATAGTCTTTCGAATTTATAGAAAAATGTATCTAACTAACTTTTATTACACTTTGAATAGCACTTCATTCACTTGTTTCACAACTCATCAATTGACAAAGTGGTCATACCAAATTATTAATGCTTTACAACATTTGCGCCTAAGAAAGGTACAAAATAGAAAGAATAAAAATTTCATAGATATGCATGCACTGCATAAATAGGGGAATTTGAAAATTTTAATTAGAACAAGTCAATTCATTTAATAGTTAAACTACCTGTATTAAGTATCTATAGTGCCAATAAAGTTGGTCATCTTATGGCATATTATACTTAATTACTTATTGTTGATTTTTAGTCGATTCCATTTGAGATTAAATAATAGATGTTTGATTTTTAATATTACTGCGATTTCTTGTTACACTTCTGGGCAACTGACATCATTATTCACTTAATAACCACAGTGTGTTTATTTTTTATATCAAGATCATTCACGGAGATTTGGCAACACGTAATATATTGCTATTTGATATCGATACTGCAAAGATTACAGATTTTGTACTTGCCAGAAAGGTATACTGCTATAGTAACTACGTCAAGAAAAGCCAAGTGAGTGCATGAATACATTTTATACTGTATCATATAAATATTACTTGTTGTTCAGCTTGAATAAAGTAATTCGTTTCGTTTCTGTAATAAAAGGAACCTCTTCCTTGGCGTTGGATGGCAGTCGAGGCTCTTCGTGATATGACTTTTTCTTTCCAATCAGATGTTTGGTCACTTGGGATTACTTTGTGGGAAATATTTTCCCTTGCTGAAACTCCATATCCGGGATTATCCTACTCTTACGATTTTATAAACGAACTGGAAAACGGACACAGAATGAATTGTCCTAAGCACGCTACACCCGAAATGTATAAATTACTTTACTAACAAAATCAATTTTTTAAATGACAATCTTTTTTCTATTCTACTGATAATTGCTTACACACGGTTGATAATTTATTATACTCGATTTTTTCTTCTAGTTTTGATTTAATGAAAAAGTGTTGGAGTCTGTTACCAGAAGAACGTCCAAAAATTAACGAAATTGAAAAAGAATTTCGCCCAATAATAAAGAAAACCATCAGTATCGATAGATATACATATTTAACTACTTAAAAGATTTCGTTCGAAGAAATAAAAAACACTCTTGTCACACATCTAAAAGAAAATGAAAACGACTAAAACTCCATTAAAAGCAATCGTTGACAAACCACAGTAGTCACTCAAATATTATTGAATCATTCACGCTCTTTATTGCAAATATTATGATGTTTTGGTTAACACACTCTTTCACATTCTTGAACAATTACATTTGTTAGAACTTCTAAAAATACGCATTAATAAAATGAGAATTAATACTAAATTAATAGTTTTAAGTGCTTTAAATATTGTTGTAATAAGTAGTGTACGAGCCCGGTCCATAAACCCTTGCGTAACAACAACTTTAAAAAATTGGTATAAAATATATTGCAATATAATTTCAAAGTCAAAAATGATAATTTGCTCGTTAATTGTTATGTTGCATATTACTTTATTAAATAAACCTGCATGAAAAAGGTAACGGAGATAGTGATGTTTTGGGACGTTACAAAATGTTTGGCGAAGTATTTTTCTTTATTATATGTCCTAAATTTGTCAGCCTCTCTGACTGCCCATCAAATCAAGCCCATAAAATGCAAAATGTAATTATTTTTGTTGGAGAATTGTTTACCAGTTGGCTACTTATTCTTATGATTCTTATAACGATGTACATGGTAGTAAGAATCTCAACCGTGTACGTAGTAGGAAATGCAAGATACACTAATGAATAATGGATGTGCCAAATACCATGCAGATGGTCAGCTTATGTAAATGACATTATCTTCCAAGACTACCACGCTTTGAGTGCTATTAGCACACTTAATGCGACTTGCTAAATCGTTATTTCCCAGTGTATACAAAAATAAGAAATATGAGTCATCGTTACCTGGAATTTTTGACCACAGCAACGTTTACAATTTCAGGATCCAAAAATCAGTGGCGTGGTACTTATAATACAACTTCCTACACATTTATTTGCAGTCGTATTAGTTGCAGTTGTATTGGTATTCAATAACACTTATGCCGATATAATGCATAATGTGGTGGTAATTGTTTAGGAATATCCTGCATTGATGGAGGTTCTTAAGTTAGATCGATATTTTGGGTTTTAAGACTGTAATGTGACGGAAACTTTATCGGTGCCTTAAACTGCTTATGCTAGTTAAACTACTGCTTACACAGTCAAATTTTTCATTATAATTGATATTGTTAAAAAATATTTTCGAGGAAAAGTCTCTTGTTGTCAACTTGTCAAAAGTATTCCCAATCCTATCATTTACACCATTGTCCTTTTTGTCAACAGAAGAGGTTTTACTCAGGTGATATACATATACTTCTCGTAAAAAGAAATTAAAAAATATAAACGATTCATAAAAATTAAATTGAATTGGAAATCCATAAATCATAATAACATAACGAGGAAATAAAGACATTGATATGGCAAAATGCAAAATAAGTTTTGGATCCATAAGGCATGAAAATAATACTGACGAGATGTGAAAGATAAATTTAAAATGCACAGGTATTTTAAAATTCAATTATTTTAGTGAAATTAGGTAAGCATAATATTTTTTTCATGTTTCATGACTAGTTATTTTTTGTGGTGTGTAAACTTCGCTATTTTTTTTATTGTGTTGACATTTTGATGTTGATAGTCATTGTCGTTAATAATTTGGTGGCGATAAATGATAATTTGGGGTTTCTCGTTTTCAGTTTTCGATAATACATACTACAATGCAATTACAACAAGCTATGCCAATGGTGCGTTAAATTTATTCTTTCAAAACCAGAGTGTGAGATCCTATTAATTCAATTGTTTTCTGAATTTTAAAAATGAAGAAACAAATAGTTACTGGAGGCTATAATTTGTTGAAAGTAGCAGTTGTGAAGTTGAAAGTGTAAAAATACAGGAGTAGAAGTTAATACAAATATAAGTACTTAATATAAACAGTAATTTTATTTCCATTTCATCATTAAATACACATCATATTATATCATCTGTAGTGTAAGAAGACAAGATTCTTGGTAATAAATATGAATTCTCCATTTTAGATTGATTTGAAGAGAAAACATGAAATACGCGATTTTGAGATTGAAAGTTTAACCTCTCCATCCACCACCACCCCATCCACCGCCCCAACCTCCTCCTCGTCCGCCTCCCCCACCACCTCCCCAACCGCCTCCCCCACCGCCTCCCCAACCGCCACCTCCACCGCCTCCCCAACCTCCACCTCTTATCGGTACGAAGAATGGATCCACACCTTCGGGTTTTTCGGCAGTTATTGGATAAATCGCTGGCGCTAGACCATTTAGAGCTGCCAGTCGTTGTTCATCGACAGTATCCGCATAGTGAATGGCCGGAACAGGATGTGGTTGTAAGTTTTTCTCTGTCGTTGGTTTGTCATTATACGGTGTGCTTGCAGGAATTCCAGGGTCGCCTTCATTAGACAAATGGTGTGACGATTGTTCTTGGAATGTGTCTCCTGACTTTTGGGCTGGTATTCCTGCACACGAGGCAAGGACAATCACAGTTGCGAAGAAGAAAAGCACCGATAAGCAACGAAACTCCTAAATAAAAGAAAAAACAGCTTAAAAATGATTCTTATCCAAGTTGATTTTTGAAATAAAAATACTGAGATATTGAAAAATCAGTTTACCTTGGATTCATTGAAAGGCCTCATTTTCGAATGGAAGTCAGAAAGCAAAACAGGATTGTTTGCTTATTTCCTTCTTTTAGGAGAGGTAATAGAAGACTATAAGGTCATGGTTAACTAAAGATGGTTTAAACAGAGATCGAAAAAAGCGAGAGTTTTGAGTAGCGTCCACTCTTTACTCTTTTTGCCAAAAGGTAGTACTCAACTCAACCACTCTTTACTCTTTTTGCCAAGAGATAGTACTCAACTCAACCACTCTTTACTCTTCTGGCCAAGAGGTCGTACTCAACTCAACCACTCATTTCTTTTTTTGTCAAGAGGTCGTACTCAACTCAACCACTCTTTTCTCTTTTTGCCAAGAGGTCGTACTCAACTCAATCACTCTTTACTCATTTTGTAAACCTAGCAAACTCAACTCAATCACTCTTTACTCATTTTGTAAACCTAGCAAACTCAACTCAATCACTCTTTACTCTTTTTGCCAATGGATCGTACTCAACTCATCCACTCTTTACTCTTTTTGCCAATGGGTCGTACTCAATTCAACCATTCTTTACTCTTTTTGCCAATGGGTAATACTCAACTCTATCACTCTTTACTCTTTTTGCCAAAGGTTTGTACTCAACTCAATCATTCTTTACTCTTTTTGTCAAGGAGTCGTACTCATCCTTCTAGTTGAATTTTGAAGTTCTAGTTCTAGTGCATGTTTACAAAATAATTAGACTTACGAAATAGCAGTAATAATAATACTATTAGATTATTAACACTGACACAATAAAATTCTGTGGACATTACATTTAATTCACCTGTTTATTTATTTACATGGATCTGGACTTTCCAAATCCTAATTCAATACAAAGGGTTTTTCAATGCCTAATTTATGAAAACATACATAAAGTGTTCTAATCTACTTGGATTGGACATTACAACTTTCATTGCTATAATAATTAATTGAAGGGTACCTAAAACCAACATGGGTTTGACATTCCAACACCAAGCATAACTAAATGTGTCTTAGTCAATTTTCAATCCCGAATACTTCTAACCTTTTTGAAGCCAAATAACTTAAACAATAATACGAAGAATACGTTATAGACTGATTAAATCAATTAAAATAATAGGTTGGGCATTTCAACCCAGCCAATCTAATGAGGAATGGATATTTTATTTTTTGAGTAACTTCCATAGTGTCCACTAGTTAAATATAGTCAATTATTGAAGATTGGCAATTTAGCCTGTTGTTTCAAACAGCTTTCTCTATACTGTCTATACAACAATATATTTTCGACAACTTCGTTGTTCAGTTTAGTTCTTCGTGCTCTTTTTAAGTTTCCAGCAATTGAGAATATTCTTTCCATGTCACCCGAAGATGCAGGAATAGCTAAGTACACCCGGGCCAATGCTGCCAAATTAGGAAATAAATTACAGTTTTCTTTCCAGAACTCAAGAGGATCCATCTTTTTATAACAAGGCTGCCCAGAATGCTCAATGAAACGATCAACTTCATCCTTGACTGTCACTACGGGAGAAAATATATCGAATTCGTCATGTGTTGTATGTTCCAGATTCGTTATTTTTCTTTTCTTACTACGAACATGCGCAGTAGGTTCTTCGGCCATAACCGGCATCCGTGACCGTATTATGTCTTTCACTTCCTCAATATTTGCAGTACATAGCTTTCTTTTATCACTCATGTAATATGCTACACTGGATCTGGGATCCAAAAAAGTTGCTTGGACTATTGAAGGATCAAACGAGTAAGAACTAAAACGTGTCAAAATATTGTTGACTAAACTTTTACGAAAGTCGTCAAAATATTTGAGAGACGTCGCATTCATTTCCAAAATACATTTCTCTAAAGCTGTAAATATACGAGATGAGGTTACATAATTTCCTTGCAGAGTATCAGTTGCTACTTGTGCCGGTTTCAGTATCGATACTATTTCAAGGATCTTCATTCTATCCAATATTCTCGGGACTCGGAACGGTACTTTTCCTTCATTATCATATTTAAGAATCAGTTGTTGGACTTTAGGAAACACATCCACCTAGTAAATCCATATGCAAATAAAAATAAAAAAAACTTAATTTAAATATACTATATTATGAGATTTGGTCATAGATTTTAAAACGATAGATAGCATTTTAAAGTATTTTGACCTTTGAAAATCGTTCCAAAGCCCTTAATATTGCATTCCAACGAGTCAATCCTATCTTCAATAACTGCTTTGGACAAATTTCTTGTAACTCACTATTTTTCAAGGACGATCTTCGAAAAAACACTATTACACTGTTCACAAAACTAATCATATCTTTAACTTCAACATCTGATTTGATAGAGTCATTTATGGCCAACTGAATAGTGTGGCATGAACAACCGTACTTCCAAACGTGATGTATTTCATCATTTTGAACCTCATTTGCTTCAAGAAGCTCCGATTCCCAAAATAGTAAGTGTTCTAAGTCCGTGTCTTCAGTTACAACCTCTTCGATATTATCCTCTTCTGAATCTGAATGTGTGGGTTCGGAATGTCCGCACCGCAATTCAATATCCTCATCTTTGTTTTCAATTTCATCGTTATTAGACTCTTCTGCATACCCTAACGCCCATTTGTCGTTAAAAAAGTTAGATAAATTTGCTGCTTTAGTCATATTTGATGCGTTATCTGTAATTATGGCTCCCACTTGATCTGGTCTTATGTTTCTATTTGTCAGAAGAAGATCAAGTTTTTCCTTAATCCGTTCTGCAGTATGATGCCCTGGAAACGAAATAAATCCTAAAGCTTTTGACTTCAGTTTCCAATCCGCAGAAATGTAATGTGCCTTTGCTGATATTACTGACTGTGCATTAGACGTCGTCCATATGTCCGCTGAACAGTGGATACTTCCATTCGGCTGAATATCAAAATCACATGTGAGGGCAGGAATAGCTCTTTCTTTAACTGCTTTTTCAATTCTAGACTTGATTGTTGGTGGCGTTATAACTTTTACTTCTGGGAGCATATGTTCTATAAAGTTTTTGAAACCTGGTCGAGTGGCAAAATTTAGCGGGAGTCCATCGACGCAAATCATATCACAAAGCGCCTCCTCAAATGATTTTTGTTTAATAGGATTAACAGGTATCTTGGCAACTTTCGAGGACACAAAAAATGAAGTCAGTACGTTCTGCTTGGGATCTATGGCTATTTCACTTTTCTTTTCAAAGGTTACGCCGTGTTGTATCTATAACACACCAAATTTGCTACAGCTAATTTAATTTAGGTTCCAATTGAGTTTAGACTAAGAATGTCCATTCAAGGTAATTAAAATGAAATACCAAATGTATTATTACCGTTTGATGCCGTCGTAAATTATGGTAATTGCCTATTGCAGCGTTATACGTTTTGTGACACGTCTGACATCTTGATGTTATAGTTCCTTTTGAACCTCCTCCAGTCTTATACTTCGTTCCAATATACTTGTAATATCCCACTAATTCATTAGGATACTTAAATTCCATGTCCAAAACTGTGTAATACTCATGTTGAGGTGGTAAGGCATCGTTTTTCTCAGTGGTTTCTAAATTCAAGTCAACCGTCACTGCACTGCCTGTTTATAGTAAAAATAACAATATAATTTCACTTTTATAATATGCCTTTTAATTTAGAATTGCATCTTTTAGTCTACTAATTGGTCTATTTTTTGAAACTGCAAGACTGCAAGTCGTAAAAGTAAATAATTTAGGCCCATAGACGTTCAACGGGTACCTGGATCATTTATGTCGATTATGCCAAGAATTTCCATACTGGTGCTGGTGCTAGCAGTCACTTCATCTGCGATCGTTTCTGCAATGCTGGTTTCTTCGGCGATATTTATTTCCCCGTCCATCTTTTCCTTCCAATTATGTAATCAAATGGAAAAAGCTTGATAATCACGTTTGATGCAGATCAATTGATGTAACACTTCGTTGCACGTTTTTCAGCTCGTCACAGTCACATTACGCTCTGGCTATTGTGTACGGCGTTTCTTCCAAACACAAACCATCACTCACTTTATTTAATATTTGCCGCTTATAATTCTAACAATATAATAAGTATAGGGAACGTGCAACGGGATGTAAAAAAATATCGGTATGAAACAAAAGAATTATCAAACCATTCGAGAAAACAATATGATAATACCATTCGAGAAAACAATATGATTAAACCATTCGAGAAAACAATATGATCAAATCATTCGAAAAATAATATGATCAAACCATTCGAAAAATAATATGATCAAACCATTCGAAAAATAATATGATCAAACCATTCGAAAAATTATATGATCAAACCATTCGAAAAATAATATGATCAAACCATTCGAAAAATTATATGATCAAACCATTAGAAAAATTATATGATCAAACTATTCGAAAAATGATCTGATCAATCAAACCAAACCCATCGACAAAATATGAGAAGTAGTTATATCAAAAGTCGAAAAAACGTCAGAAGAATTGTGAAAACAAGGTTGGACTAACAAGTCTGAGAAAACTAAAAAACGTCTGAGAAAAAAGTCGGAGAATAAAAGTCTGAGAAAAATGTCGGAGTATCAATGTCTGAGACGAAAGTCAGAGAAAAACGTCGGAGTATCAAAATCTGAGACGAAAGTCGGAGGAAAACTTCGGAGTATTAACGTCTGAGACGAAAGTCGGAGTATCAAAGTCTGAGACGAAAGTCGGAGTATCAAAGTCTGAGACGAAAGTCGGAGTATCAAAGTCTGAGACGAAAGTTGGAGTATCAAAGTCTGAGACGAAAGTCGGAGTATCAAAGTCTGAGACGAAAGTCGGAGTATCAAAGTCTGAGACGAAAGTCGGAGTATCAAAGTCTGAGACGAAAGTCGGAGTATCAAAGTCTGAGACGAAAGTCGGAGTATCAAAGTCTGAGACGAAAGTCTGAGACGAAAGTCGGAGTATCAAAGTCTGAGACGAAAGTCGGAGTATCAAAGTCTGAGACGAAAGTCGGAGTATCAAAGTCTGAGACGAAAGTCGGAGTATCAAAGTCTTAGACGAAAGTCGGAGTATCAAAGTCTGAGACGAAAGTCGGAGTATCAATGTCTGAGACGAAAGTCGGAGTATCAAAGTCTGAGACGAAAGTCGGAGTATCAAAGTCTTAGACGAAAGTCGGAGTATCAAAGTCTTAGACGAAAGTCGGAGTATCAAAGTCTGAGACGAAAGTCGGAGTATCAAAGTCTGAGACGAAAGTCGGAGTATCAAAGTCTGAGACGAAAGTCGGAGTATCAAAGTCTGAGACGAAAGTCGGAGTATCAAAGTCTGAGACGAAAGTCGGAGTATCAAAGTCTGAGACGAAAGTCGGAGTATCAAAGTCTGGAGACGAAAGTCGGAGTATCAAAGTCTGAGACGAAAGTCGGAGTATCAAAGTCTGAGACGAAAGTCGGAGTATCAAAGTCTGAGACGAAAGTCGGAGTATCAAAGTCTTAGACGAAAGTCGGAGTATCAAAGTCTGAGACGAAAGTCGGAGTATCAATGTCTGAGACGAAAGTCGGAGTATCAAAGTCTTAGACGAAAGTCGGAGTATCAAAGTCTTAGACGAAAGTCGGAGTATCAAAGTCTGAGACGAAAGTCGGAGTATCAAAGTCTGAGACGAAAGTCGGAGTATCAAAGTCTTAGACGAAAGTCGGAGTATCAAAGTCTGAGACGAAAGTCGGAGTATCAAAGTCTGAGAGGAAAGTCGGAGTATCAAAGTCTGAGACGAAAGTCGGAGTATCAAAGTCTGAGACGAAAGTCGGAGTATCAAAGTCTGAGACGAAAGTCGGAGTATCAAAGTCTGAGACGAAAGTCGGAGTATCAAAGTCTGAGAAAACGTTAGAGTATCAAAATCTAAAAAGAAAGTAGGAGAATAATAGTTTGATAATTTTTCTTGGCAAAATTGGCCCTTGGCTTGCCACGATCATGTACAGGATGTTTAAACAAATAATTTATATTCGTCACAGATATAACTATAATTAAAAAGTTTAAGTTTAATATGAGAAGTAGTATACAGATTGTTAGACAGACGGATAGCAAGTGCATTCACATAAACGTGATGTTTCTGTGAAACAACATTTACGTCAGCGTGGCCCCTAATCTGCCTAAACCGTCAACGTGCTGTGCCTAAACTCCTTGTTCTATAATTGATACCAAAAGTGACAATTTTGTTTTTTTTTGAAACTAATATGTGGGGTGTGGACAACCAAAACATTTTAAGACTAAAATTTTCGGATTCAGAGGACAATGAAAAGGATAACACCAAATGCATCACACCGTTTACATGTTTGTTTTGTAAATGATATATATCCTTTAAAACAACAAGCTGAATGACTCTAATCCTAATCTAACCTTTAATTTTTATAAAGATTCCAGCCTAGAACAATCAAAGTCTTACAAACTGTGTTTTCTCATTAACAACAGCAAGCTGTACCCAGATATACAGCTTCACCATCTAAATACTTTTATTTTTGGACGCAACAGAGAAACTGGAATTACTGATCTTCGGGTTTCCAGAGAACAAAGTATTTCAAATAACCATTATTGTTAACTATTCTTTTGTTATGTTTATTCTTTTAAATCTAGTAATATATATCTATTATTAGTCATTTTTAGGGCGTCATTGGAAAAGGACGTCATAATAGGGTACTACAGAAGGAACCCCAAGTTAAAATCAAATATCAAGTCTAACGAAATAACTGTGAATGGAGTAGTGCCCGGAGTTCGTTTTATTTTACGTAATATTGATGGTTATAATATCTTCAAACTACAAGATTCTCAAGATTTATTGTACTATGCAATATTCATTAACCATGACGCACCTTATTTTACCAATCAACAACTTGCAATAGTCGCAACATTTTTCAAGCCCGACAAAATATAGAATGTTGGTCCTTTCAAAATATAAAAGCTGTAAAGGAAAAATTATTTAAACAAAATCAACATTTTTACGTTCAGATTAAATTGAATAAAAGCTTAAAAGAAAGATGACATTAATATGTTGGCAGTAAAAACACACCATTAAGTATATGTTATAAAAATATTCTCCACATCCTTAAAGTATCAGTTACACTGTTCGCATACGACGATCATTTTACTATCACATCATTTAATTCGAAAAACCAGATTTTAATGCAACTATAATTCAAATCAGAATGAATCTCAAAAATTAGTATGTAAAACCAGAATTTGCATCTGTTTTTCTTTCGCCTTTCTCTGTATCTCTTTTTACTTTATCTTTGTCCACTACAGATCGTAGTATTGGCGCTGCTCAAATTCTCACAGGGTGGTCCATATTATGAAGTCTGCATTAAATATGTTTTCCTCTATTTGCTTTTGGGGGAACGGTAGGCTTTTCGTCAATCAGAGTTTCAAAAATAATTCAGTGTTTAACTTACTCTTATCTAAATTAAATATTTTAATTTTCTTGTGTTGGTTATTACTCATCTCTTCGAGTTTGTTTAGAAATTTTTGCGTCCTTAACATCTCTGTCCATTAGCTTCCAGGTGTAATTTGATATTGAAGCCATTTCACATAATTTCATATAATAAAATGTATTTCATATAATAGAAATAGTACCGCGTAGTTACGGGATTGCTGTGAAATTTCATATAGTACCTGTAAACGTATTAATTAATAAAAAAATACTTTGGTACGATTTCTAGAAGTAATGACAAAAATAAATTATTTAGTTGAGTGCAAGCTTTTACTCCCAGAGGTTTCTTTATTTTAACAATAGTTGTTAGTTACACGTGTGAGTTGTAGATCGGTAAAAGCAAGGAGCTTTAACTGGTTGGGGTACCCCTTGGTTAACACTCCTTGGGTATAAGTAAGTTTTGATTTCTTGTCCACTCATCAATCATCACTCTTTTTACTTATGGGCAATACTCCACCTCTTACTGCTCTTTTTGGGAAGTGGCTATACTAAACTCAACCACTCTTTACCGTTTTCTCCAAAGGCTCATTCTCAACTATAGCACTCTTATCGCCGACTCTACCCAAACACTCTTTTTGCCAAGAGGTCGTACTCAACTCAACCACTCTTTACTCTTTTTGTCGGCAGGCCATACTCAACTCAACCACTCTTTACTCTTTTTGTCGGGTGGCTATACTCACCTCAACCACTCTTTACTCTTTTTGTCGGGTGGCCATACTCATCTCAACCACTCTTTACTCTTTTTGTCGGGTGGCCATACTCACCTCAACCACTCTTTACTCTTTTTGTTGGCAGGCCATACTCACCTCAACCACTCTTTACTCTTTTTGCAAAAAGACATAACTCAACTCAATCACTCATTACTCTTTTTGCTAAAAGACATAACTCAACTCAATCACTCATTACTCTTTTCAAAAGAGTGGTTTGAGGGGAGTTGAGTACTACTCTTTTACTCAAAAATGAGTTTTGAGTACAATTTCGATCTCTGGGTTTAAATACTAAATAAATCCAATACATATTTTCCTAATTAAAATTAATACTATACTTGGTATCTTATAGGTACTACGAAGTAGCGATTATACAAATTTAAAATGCCGCATAGGTAATTCATGTACTCATCGACAAAAATGGTAAATGAAGCAAAGCTATTGCTTTCGGTCTCTAAAACTAATTAACATAATTATCACCATGAAGTGTATGAACTTTTCATTTCACTATATTCAACATACTTAAATTTATTTTAGTGCCTTTATATAATGGATTCAAAGAAATGTATCCGAAGATAAATATGATGTAAGCAATAGCATTAAAGAAGTAGGTTAATTCAACCGAGAAAATAAAGTACTTGCATGGATGAAAATAAAAGATACAACTCCTATGGTAAACTTATAATAAAGATCCGCCAACGTAACATTGCTATGCTAAATTAGAATACAGCATCTTGAACTTACTGCATTTTATAAGTTAATATAATCACTAATCACCTACCTAACCACACATTGTTAGGTAGGTTAGTCTAGTCATCCAAATATGATTGAATGACCACGCTCTTTATTACAAATATAATGCTTTGGTTTAAACACCTTATTTCACATTCTTTAAACATTTACATTTGTAAGCATACTATTATAACTTCTAACAATACATATTAATAAATAAATGTGAACTAACCCTAAATTAATAATTTTAATGCCTTAAATTATTTTTATAATAAATATCATATCATAACTATAGAAAAAAAGTTCCAGGAAATTTAATTACTCGGTGGAATTGAATATAGACATTTAGACATGGTTGTCCATGTCCATAGCTTAGATCATAAAACGATGTTGGATAAGTATATAGGGATGGGGTTAACTGGGATAACATAATATGCTTCACCAAAGGACAAATGGCCATGGCCATAATATAATAATTAATAGGGCCACAGAGAAAAAATTATTACTTATTGATTAGATTGCTGATCGTTTTGAGAATTTTAAAGAAAGTATGAGGCAGTGGAATGGAAAAAATTACATATAATATAGTTTAAGTTGTTGGCTGGAAGTTACAACTGACTTTGCAAATAATGGCCGAGGAACAGTATTTATAACTCTACAGTCTCTAATATTTTCATTTAAAGCAGTGAATGGCCTACATCATTTCCGGTGGTATAGTATAGACGCGTTCACTTGATGGAAGAAATGCTAATTTTGGTGGGCTGATAAAATTAGAGGACCCAAAAACTCAAACGAGAAATATAATGACTTGCGAGATAGTGAGTAGTGAGTGGTAAAGTAATGAGAAATAGCTGCATAGTGAAGGTTCCCATTTTAAATACTTACGAAATTTATACCCGCCTTAACTTCATGTCTGGTAATTCATACAAGTCATGAGTTATTCTTTTTATTATAATAGTATCCTTATTGTAGGAGGAAAAGCACTCACATAATTGTCAGATAGATAGGTAAACTTTATTTTTAAACATTTTGCAGTGGCTATATAGTCAATAACTAATCAGCATTCCTATTCCAATCGTTGTCTTATTTTTCAATACTTTACTTCTTTTGCATTTAGTATCGATCAAAGAGGCAAACTACTTTCTAGTATAATAACTTTAAGATAAAATTGCAATACAAATGAAGTTTACATTCAGCTTTTCATTATTAAGTTTTAGCTGTCTCCTATACGGGCTTGCGGAAGATGGCATTAAGCAATATGACTCACCAAAAGACGCATTTGAGTCTCGACATTTTTAGTTACCAATCAGTAAGGCAAAATTATTTTATTATTCAAAATTCCTGTACTGTACTTGTATGTTTATCTATTAGAATACAGTGACATTCATCTGTCTGTCGCCCAAGTAAGATTCCTTGCTAACATTTTAAAGTCGACTGTTAGAATTCCAAGTATCTTTGTAAGAAACAATGAATTGAAAATTGCAACTCAATTTGAAATATTCAAGTTACAATTCTTAAGTAAGTTTATGGTAACTTGTGTATACTCTTTTACATTGAAATGTCTGTACAAAAATCTCGAGTAAAACTGAATGGAAGTGAAAAGTTATTTAAAGTATGGTTATTGTACATGAAGTAAACATTACTCTAAATATCCATCAAGACTTTTTACTTCCATATAATTTTACTCGACATTTATGTACAGGTAAATCAATGTATTAGCCTCTAAGTTATCTTAACCACGCAAAAATTTCATAAAATGCAGAGCAAAATCAAACAAAAATTTTAGTGAGCTAACTGCATTATTTTTAGTTGGTTTTATATTGTTTGTGATAAGTGTATGATAATGATATGTTGTATAAAGCAGACGTAGAATGAATAAAATAGATCAATTTTTCGCTAAATAGAGAAACGAATTTATTGTATAGGTGAAAACAGTTCACGCTATTTATTTTCATTAAAAAGAGAAATGGGGACGGTGACTCTGGGAGTCAAGAACTAAGAAACGGAGATTAGGATTATTGTCTAGTGGAGTATAAGTAAAGGTAAAAATAGTGAATGTGGGGTATAAGCTGTTATCACAAGATATATGATATTATTATGTAATATGCAGTCAAGGCCGAGTAGCAGGGCAGGGTATGAGAAAGGGAAAGGTCGGTATAAGATTAATCATTTCAAATTAATTTCGCATTGTCATATTGAAAATACATGACAATATATATTTCTTAATTCTATTGGTTTTTGTTATGACATATTTTCAATATCAAAGTAAACAGAAGACATCGGTATACACATTAGGTTAATTTCAGTGTTAACGATAACATTTTGGTAAGAAATAATATTGCTAGATCTTAATAATAGGAAATCTATGATCAATTACTGATGGAAAATCAAAAAGCTCCTAAAACCTGACCTACGAGTGACTTTAGTCAATTTCTGTATAAGTTCCTTTTAATACAGAAATAATAATTAAAATAACATTTATTACTTTTACATTCTTTTTCATCGTTATTGTATGTTTACAATGTTTTGGTGTTTTTCCAAAGGAAACTTAACAGTTTTGGACACTGTGGTTTTATTTAAACAGCATAATATATATAACGGTTAGATAATCATCGTTAAAGCGTGTGAATTTGTACACATATAATACTTCTACAACGCAGTAGATTGTATTTGATTGAGAATGTTTAGAAATAACAAATATAACTGGGCAAAGCAAAACGTTATTATTTGCCGTATCGATTCACTATTAATTTTTGCGGTCTGGCACTTGTCTATTTCTTACTGTTGTGACCAAAATGTGTCAGCATGCAAGCCAGAAGTATGGATTTCTTGTGTACACATACAAACCCACCACTTAATATTATTATATAATTTAACTAAAGACAACACGTAACCAATAATTATAAATATATCGTACTACCGTAAATTCATTTGTTGGCTTTCCCGATCAACAAATTCGTTTGTATGTGCCTGATTTCATGTGAAATAATAATTTCGAAGAATTTTCTGTTATTAAAAAGCCCTTATATTTATTGCAGGTTATCGAAATCACAGTTCAATCGTGATGTGTAAGATTTCTTTAGAAGCAAGTCAACGAAAGGGAATTGCTTCCTTTAATTTACACGATATCAGTAACACAATTTCCTTCGATGGAAATCTCTGTACTCATGTCGTATACCAACGGCTGACCATCAACTCACAAAATGGCGAAATTCGCAGTGATAATGAATACTGTAAGTACATGATTTATTTTCCTCTTTCTCGTGCTTAAATTAGAAATTACTTTGCTGTAGAAAGCTTATATGTTTTAGGAATAATAAACATAACAATGATGCATATAACCACGCCTTTAGTGTACTGTTCTTTAGTATAAAGTATACCTATCTCCATTTTTGGAAAAAACGATTAAGATTTTTGAATTTTTTTACACAAAAGTCACAATAATTTAATGGTAGTGCCTTTTCCTTTTGATAGGTATAAAGAATCTAAAAATATTTTAGCTATATATTTTGCAAATAGTGAGATTTGAACCTATTTAAAATATCAAAACATTTACCGAATTATAAATAATTTATTCAGTAATAATAGCAAATACTTTATTATACTTCTCGATTACGGGTGCATTATAGACACTATCTGTACTATATGTATCGTCCCTCATGGTATCAAATACGCAATATTATGCAATTTCAGTTGGTACCGAAAATTCGCCATAAATTTAGCACTTAATCACCACAATGTGTTATTGTATTTCTCAAGGTCATTCACGGAGACTTGGCTACACGTAATATATTGCTATTTGATTTGGAAACTGTAAAGATCACCGATTTTGGACTTTCCAGGAAGGTTTACTGTTATAATAACTACGTCAAGAAAAGTCAAGTGAGTAAATACAATTTATAATATATTATATCAATATTAATTGTTGTTCAGCCTATGGATAAAATAATACGTTTCTGTAACAGGAACCTCTTCCTTGGCGTTGGATGGCAATCGAGGCTCTCCGTGACATGACGTTTTCTTTCCAATCCGATGTTTGGTCCCTTGGAATTACTTTGTGGGAAATATTTTCTCTTGCTGAAACTCCATATCCGGGATTATCCTACTCTTACGATTTTATAAACGAACTGGAAAACGGACACAGAATGAATTGTCCTAAGCACGCTACACCCGAAATGTATAAATTACTTTACTAACAAAATCAATTTTTTAAATGACAATCTTTTTTCTATTCTACTGATAATTGCTTACACACGGTTGATAATTTATTATACTCGATTTTTTCTTCTAGTTTTGATTTAATGAAAAAGTGTTGGAGTCTGTTACCAGAAGAACGTCCAAAAATTAACGAAATTGAAAAAGAATTTCGCCCAATAATAAAGAAAACCATCAGTATCGATAGATATACATATTTAACTACTTAAAAGATTTCGTTCGAAGAAATAAAAAACACTCTTGTCACACATCTAAAAGAAAATGAAAACGACTAAAACTCCATTAAAAGCAATCGTTGACAAACCACAGTAGTCACTCAAATATTATTGAATCATTCACGCTCTTTATTGCAAATATTATGATGTTTTGGTTAACACACTCTTTCACATTCTTGAACAATTACATTTGTTAGAACTTCTAAAAATACGCATTAATAAAATGAGAATTAATACTAAATTAATAGTTTTAAGTGCTTTAAATATTGTTGTAATAAGTAGTGTACGAGCCCGGTCCATAAACCCTTGCGTAACAACAACTTTAAAAAATTGGTATAAAATATATTGCAATATAATTTCAAAGTCAAAAATGATAATTTGCTCGTTAATTGTTATGTTGCATATTACTTTATTAAATAAACCTGCATGAAAAAGGTAACGGAGATAGTGATGTTTTGGGACGTTACAAAATGTTTGGCGAAGTATTTTTCTTTATTATATGTCCTAAATTTGTCAGCCTCTCTGAATGCCCATCAAATCAAGCCCATAAAATGCAAAATGTAATTATTTTTGTTGGAGAATTGTTTACCAGTTGGCTACTTATTCTTATGATTCTTATAACGATGTACATGGTAGTAAGAATCTCAACCGTGTACGTAGTAGGAAATGCAAGATACACTAATGAATAATGGATGTGCCAAATACCATGCAGATGGTCAGCTTATGTAAATGACATTATCTTCCAAGACTACCACGCTTTGAGTGCTATTAGCACACTTAATGCGACTTGCTAAATCGTTATTTCCCAGTGTATACAAAAATAAGAAATATGAGTCATCGTTACCTGGAATTTTTGACCACAGCAACGTTTACAATTTCAGGATCCAAAAATCAGTGGCGTGGTACTTATAATACAACTTCCTACACATTTATTTGCAGTCGTATTAGTTGCAGTTGTATTGGTATTCAATAACACTTATGCCGATATAATGCATAATGTGGTGGTAATTGTTTAGGAATATCCTGCATTGATGGAGGTTCTTAAGTTAGATCGATATTTTGGGTTTTAAGACTGTAATGTGACGGAAACTTTATCGGTGCCTTAAACTGCTTATGCTAGTTAAACTACTGCTTACACAGTCAAATTTTTCATTATAATTGATATTGTTAAAAAATATTTTCGAGGAAAAGTCTCTTGTTGTCAACTTGTCAAAAGTATTCCCAATCCTATCATTTACACCATTGTCCTTTTTGTCAACAGAAGAGGTTTTACTCAGGTGATATACATATACTTCTCGTAAAAAGAAATTAAAAAATATAAACGATTCATAAAAATTAAATTGAATTGGAAATCCATAAATCATAATAACATAACGAGGAAATAAAGACATTGATATGGCAAAATGCAAAATAAGTTTTGGATCCATAAGGCATGAAAATAATACTGACGAGATGTGAAAGATAAATTTAAAATGCACAGGTATTTTAAAATTCAATTATTTTAGTGAAATTAGGTAAGCATAATATTTTTTTCATGTTTCATGACTAGTTATTTTTTGTGGTGTGTAAACTTCGCTATTTTTTTATTGTGTTGACATTTTGATGTTGATAGTCATTGTCGTTAATAATTTGGTGGCGATAAATGATAATTTGGGGTTTCTCGTTTTCAGTTTTCGATAATACATACTACAATGCAATTACAACAAGCTATGCCAATGGTGCGTTAAATTTATTCTTTCAAAACCAGAGTGTGAGATCCTATTAATTCAATTGTTTTCTGAATTTTAAAAATGAAGAAACAAATAGTTACTGGAGGCTATAATTTGTTGAAAGTAGCAGTTGTGAAGTTGAAAGTGTAAAAATACAGGAGTAGAAGTTAATACAAATATAAGTACTTAATATAAACAGTAATTTTATTTCCATTTCATCATTAAATACACATCATATTATATCATCTGTAGTGTAAGAAGACAAGATTCTTGGTAATAAATATGAATTCTCCATTTTAGATTGATTTGAAGAGAAAACATGAAATACGCGATTTTGAGATTGAAAGTTTAACCTCTCCATCCACCACCACCCCATCCACCGCCCCAACCTCCTCCTCGTCCGCCTCCCCCACCACCTCCCCAACCGCCTCCCCCACCGCCTCCCCAACCGCCACCTCCACCGCCTCCCCAACCTCCACCTCTTATCGGTACGAAGAATGGATCCACACCTTCGGGTTTTTCGGCAGTTATTGGATAAATCGCTGGCGCTAGACCATTTAGAGCTGCCAGTCGTTGTTCATCGACAGTATCCGCATAGTGAATGGCCGGAACAGGATGTGGTTGTAAGTTTTTCTCTGTCGTTGGTTTGTCATTATACGGTGTGCTTGCAGGAATTCCAGGGTCGCCTTCATTAGACAAATGGTGTGACGATTGTTCTTGGAATGTGTCTCCTGACTTTTGGGCTGGTATTCCTGCACACGAGGCAAGGACAATCACAGTTGCGAAGAAGAAAAGCACCGATAAGCAACGAAACTCCTAAATAAAAGAAAAAACAGCTTAAAAATGATTCTTATCCAAGTTGATTTTTGAAATAAAAATACTGAGATATTGAAAAATCAGTTTACCTTGGATTCATTGAAAGGCCTCATTTTCGAATGGAAGTCAGAAAGCAAAACAGGATTGTTTGCTTATTTCCTTCTTTTAGGAGAGGTAATAGAAGACTATAAGGTCATGGTTAACTAAAGATGGTTTAAATACTAAATAAATCCAATACATATTTTCCTAATTAAAATTAATACTATACTTGGTATCTTATAGGTACTACGAAGTAGCGATTATACAAATTTAAAATGCCGCATAGGTAATTCATGTACTCATCGACAAAAATGGTAAATGAAGCAAAGCTATTGCTTTCGGTCTCTAAAACTAATTAACATAATTATCACCATGAAGTGTATGAACTTTTCATTTCACTATATTCAACATACTTAAATTTATTTTAGTGCCTTTATATAATGGATTCAAAGAAATGTATCCGAAGATAAATATGATGTAAGCAATAGCATTAAAGAAGTAGGTTAATTCAACCGAGAAAATAAAGTACTTGCATGGATGAAAATAAAAGATACAACTCCTATGGTAAACTTATAATAAAGATCCGCCAACGTAACATTGCTATGCTAAATTAGAATACAGCATCTTGAACTTACTGCATTTTATAAGTTAATATAATCACTAATCACCTACCTAACCACACATTGTTAGGTAGGTTAGTCTAGTCATCCAAATATGATTGAATGACCACGCTCTTTATTACAAATATAATGCTTTGGTTTAAACACCTTATTTCACATTCTTTAAACATTTACATTTGTAAGCATACTATTATAACTTCTAACAATACATATTAATAAATAAATGTGAACTAACCCTAAATTAATAATTTTAATGCCTTAAATTATTTTTATAATAAATATCATATCATAACTATAGAAAAAAAGTTCCAGGAAATTTAATTACTCGGTGGAATTGAATATAGACATTTAGACATGGTTGTCCATGTCCATAGCTTAGATCATAAAACGATGTTGGATAAGTATATAGGGATGGGGTTAACTGGGATAACATAATATGCTTCACCAAAGGACAAATGGCCATGGCCATAATATAATAATTAATAGGGCCACAGAGAAAAAATTATTACTTATTGATTAGATTGCTGATCGTTTTGAGAATTTTAAAGAAAGTATGAGGCAGTGGAATGGAAAAAATTACATATAATATAGTTTAAGTTGTTGGCTGGAAGTTACAACTGACTTTGCAAATAATGGCCGAGGAACAGTATTTATAACTCTACAGTCTCTAATATTTTCATTTAAAGCAGTGAATGGCCTACATCATTTCCGGTGGTATAGTATAGACGCGTTCACTTGATGGAAGAAATGCTAATTTTGGTGGGCTGATAAAATTAGAGGACCCAAAAACTCAAACGAGAAATATAATGACTTGCGAGATAGTGAGTAGTGAGTGGTAAAGTAATGAGAAATAGCTGCATAGTGAAGGTTCCCATTTTAAATACTTACGAAATTTATACCCGCCTTAACTTCATGTCTGGTAATTCATACAAGTCATGAGTTATTCTTTTATTATAATAGTATCCTTATTGTAGGAGGAAAAGCACTCACATAATTGTCAGATAGATAGGTAAACTTTATTTTTAAACATTTTGCAGTGGCTATATAGTCAATAACTAATCAGCATTCCTATTCCAATCGTTGTCTTATTTTTCAATACTTTACTTCTTTTGCATTTAGTATCGATCAAAGAGGCAAACTACTTTCTAGTATAATAACTTTAAGATAAAATTGCAATACAAATGAAGTTTACATTCAGCTTTTCATTATTAAGTTTTAGCTGTCTCCTATACGGGCTTGCGGAAGATGGCATTAAGCAATATGACTCACCAAAAGACGCATTTGAGTCTCGACATTTTTAGTTACCAATCAGTAAGGCAAAATTATTTTATTATTCAAAATTCCTGTACTGTACTTGTATGTTTATCTATTAGAATACAGTGACATTCATCTGTCTGTCGCCCAAGTAAGATTCCTTGCTAACATTTTAAAGTCGACTGTTAGAATTCCAAGTATCTTTGTAAGAAACAATGAATTGAAAATTGCAACTCAATTTGAAATATTCAAGTTACAATTCTTAAGTAAGTTTATGGTAACTTGTGTATACTCTTTTACATTGAAATGTCTGTACAAAAATCTCGAGTAAAACTGAATGGAAGTGAAAAGTTATTTAAAGTATGGTTATTGTACATGAAGTAAACATTACTCTAAATATCCATCAAGACTTTTTACTTCCATATAATTTTACTCGACATTTATGTACAGGTAAATCAATGTATTAGCCTCTAAGTTATCTTAACCACGCAAAAATTTCATAAAATGCAGAGCAAAATCAAACAAAAATTTTAGTGAGCTAACTGCATTATTTTTAGTTGGTTTTATATTGTTTGTGATAAGTGTATGATAATGATATGTTGTATAAAGCAGACGTAGAATGAATAAAATAGATCAATTTTTCGCTAAATAGAGAAACGAATTTATTGTATAGGTGAAAACAGTTCACGCTATTTATTTTCATTAAAAAGAGAAATGGGGACGGTGACTCTGGGAGTCAAGAACTAAGAAACGGAGATTAGGATTATTGTCTAGTGGAGTATAAGTAAAGGTAAAAATAGTGAATGTGGGGTATAAGCTGTTATCACAAGATATATGATATTATTATGTAATATGCAGTCAAGGCCGAGTAGCAGGGCAGGGTATGAGAAAGGGAAAGGTCGGTATAAGATTAATCATTTCAAATTAATTTCGCATTGTCATATTGAAAATACATGACAATATATATTTCTTAATTCTATTGGTTTTTGTTATGACATATTTTCAATATCAAAGTAAACAGAAGACATCGGTATACACATTAGGTTAATTTCAGTGTTAACGATAACATTTTGGTAAGAAATAATATTGCTAGATCTTAATAATAGGAAATCTATGATCAATTACTGATGGAAAATCAAAAAGCTCCTAAAACCTGACCTACGAGTGACTTTAGTCAATTTCTGTATAAGTTCCTTTTAATACAGAAATAATAATTAAAATAACATTTATTACTTTTACATTCTTTTTCATCGTTATTGTATGTTTACAATGTTTTGGTGTTTTTCCAAAGGAAACTTAACAGTTTTGGACACTGTGGTTTTATTTAAACAGCATAATATATATAACGGTTAGATAATCATCGTTAAAGCGTGTGAATTTGTACACATATAATACTTCTACAACGCAGTAGATTGTATTTGATTGAGAATGTTTAGAAATAACAAATATAACTGGGCAAAGCAAAACGTTATTATTTGCCGTATCGATTCACTATTAATTTTTGCGGTCTGGCACTTGTCTATTTCTTACTGTTGTGACCAAAATGTGTCAGCATGCAAGCCAGAAGTATGGATTTCTTGTGTACACATACAAACCCACCACTTAATATTATTATATAATTTAACTAAAGACAACACGTAACCAATAATTATAAATATATCGTACTACCGTAAATTCATTTGTTGGCTTTCCCGATCAACAAATTCGTTTGTATGTGCCTGATTTCATGTGAAATAATAATTTCGAAGAATTTTCTGTTATTAAAAAGCCCTTATATTTATTGCAGGTTATCGAAATCACAGTTCAATCGTGATGTGTAAGATTTCTTTAGAAGCAAGTCAACGAAAGGGAATTGCTTCCTTTAATTTACACGATATCAGTAACACAATTTCCTTCGATGGAAATCTCTGTACTCATGTCGTATACCAACGGCTGACCATCAACTCACAAAATGGCGAAATTCGCAGTGATAATGAATACTGTAAGTACATGATTTATTTTCCTCTTTCTCGTGCTTAAATTAGAAATTACTTTGCTGTAGAAAGCTTATATGTTTTAGGAATAATAAACATAACAATGATGCATATAACCACGCCTTTAGTGTACTGTTCTTTAGTATAAAGTATACCTATCTCCATTTTTGGAAAAAACGATTAAGATTTTTGAATTTTTTTACACAAAAGTCACAATAATTTAATGGTAGTGCCTTTTCCTTTTGATAGGTATAAAGAATCTAAAAATATTTTAGCTATATATTTTGCAAATAGTGAGATTTGAACCTATTTAAAATATCAAAACATTTACCGAATTATAAATAATTTATTCAGTAATAATAGCAAATACTTTATTATACTTCTCGATTACGGGTGCATTATAGACACTATCTGTACTATATGTATCGTCCCTCATGGTATCAAATACGCAATATTATGCAATTTCAGTTGGTACCGAAAATTCGCCATAAATTTAGCACTTAATCACCACAATGTGTTATTGTATTTCTCAAGGTCATTCACGGAGACTTGGCTACACGTAATATATTGCTATTTGATTTGGAAACTGTAAAGATCACCGATTTTGGACTTTCCAGGAAGGTTTACTGTTATAATAACTACGTCAAGAAAAGTCAAGTGAGTAAATACAATTTATAATATATTATATCAATATTAATTGTTGTTCAGCCTATGGATAAAATAATACGTTTCTGTAACAGGAACCTCTTCCTTGGCGTTGGATGGCAATCGAGGCTCTCCGTGACATGACGTTTTCTTTCCAATCCGATGTTTGGTCCCTTGGAATTACTTTGTGGGAAATATTTTCTCTTGCTGAAACTCCATATCCGGGATTATCCTACTCTTACGATTTTATAAACGAACTGGAAAACGGACACAGAATGAATTGTCCTAAGCACGCTACACCCGAAATGTATAAATTACTTTACTAACAAAATCAATTTTTTAAATGACAATCTTTTTTCTATTCTACTGATAATTGCTTACACACGGTTGATAATTTATTATACTCGATTTTTTCTTCTAGTTTTGATTTAATGAAAAAGTGTTGGAGTCTGTTACCAGAAGAACGTCCAAAAATTAACGAAATTGAAAAAGAATTTCGCCCAATAATAAAGAAAACCATCAGTATCGATAGATATACATATTTAACTACTTAAAAGATTTCGTTCGAAGAAATAAAAAACACTCTTGTCACACATCTAAAAGAAAATGAAAACGACTAAAACTCCATTAAAAGCAATCGTTGACAAACCACAGTAGTCACTCAAATATTATTGAATCATTCACGCTCTTTATTGCAAATATTATGATGTTTTGGTTAACACACTCTTTCACATTCTTGAACAATTACATTTGTTAGAACTTCTAAAAATACGCATTAATAAAATGAGAATTAATACTAAATTAATAGTTTTAAGTGCTTTAAATATTGTTGTAATAAGTAGTGTACGAGCCCGGTCCATAAACCCTTGCGTAACAACAACTTTAAAAAATTGGTATAAAATATATTGCAATATAATTTCAAAGTCAAAAATGATAATTTGCTCGTTAATTGTTATGTTGCATATTACTTTATTAAATAAACCTGCATGAAAAAGGTAACGGAGATAGTGATGTTTTGGGACGTTACAAAATGTTTGGCGAAGTATTTTTCTTTTATTATATGTCCTAAATTTGTCAGCCTCTCTGAATGCCCATCAAATCAAGCCCATAAAATGCAAAATGTAATTATTTTTGTTGGAGAATTGTTTACCAGTTGGCTACTTATTCTTATGATTCTTATAACGATGTACATGGTAGTAAGAATCTCAACCGTGTACGTAGTAGGAAATGCAAGATACACTAATGAATAATGGATGTGCCAAATACCATGCAGATGGTCAGCTTATGTAAATGACATTATCTTCCAAGACTACCACGCTTTGAGTGCTATTAGCACACTTAATGCGACTTGCTAAATCGTTATTTCCCAGTGTATACAAAAATAAGAAATATGAGTCATCGTTACCTGGAATTTTTGACCACAGCAACGTTTACAATTTCAGGATCCAAAAATCAGTGGCGTGGTACTTATAATACAACTTCCTACACATTTATTTGCAGTCGTATTAGTTGCAGTTGTATTGGTATTCAATAACACTTATGCCGATATAATGCATAATGTGGTGGTAATTGTTTAGGAATATCCTGCATTGATGGAGGTTCTTAAGTTAGATCGATATTTTGGGTTTTAAGACTGTAATGTGACGGAAACTTTATCGGTGCCTTAAACTGCTTATGCTAGTTAAACTACTGCTTACACAGTCAAATTTTTCATTATAATTGATATTGTTAAAAAATATTTTCGAGGAAAAGTCTCTTGTTGTCAACTTGTCAAAAGTATTCCCAATCCTATCATTTACACCATTGTCCTTTTTGTCAACAGAAGAGGTTTTACTCAGGTGATATACATATACTTCTCGTAAAAAGAAATTAAAAAATATAAACGATTCATAAAAATTAAATTGAATTGGAAATCCATAAATCATAATAACATAACGAGGAAATAAAGACATTGATATGGCAAAATGCAAAATAAGTTTTGGATCCATAAGGCATGAAAATAATACTGACGAGATGTGAAAGATAAATTTAAAATGCACAGGTATTTTAAAATTCAATTATTTTAGTGAAATTAGGTAAGCATAATATTTTTTTCATGTTTCATGACTAGTTATTTTTTGTGGTGTGTAAACTTCGCTATTTTTTTTATTGTGTTGACATTTTGATGTTGATAGTCATTGTCGTTAATAATTTGGTGGCGATAAATGATAATTTGGGGTTTCTCGTTTTCAGTTTTCGATAATACATACTACAATGCAATTACAACAAGCTATGCCAATGGTGCGTTAAATTTATTCTTTCAAAACCAGAGTGTGAGATCCTATTAATTCAATTGTTTTCTGAATTTTAAAAATGAAGAAACAAATAGTTACTGGAGGCTATAATTTGTTGAAAGTAGCAGTTGTGAAGTTGAAAGTGTAAAAATACAGGAGTAGAAGTTAATACAAATATAAGTACTTAATATAAACAGTAATTTTATTTCCATTTCATCATTAAATACACATCATATTATATCATCTGTAGTGTAAGAAGACAAGATTCTTGGTAATAAATATGAATTCTCCATTTTAGATTGATTTGAAGAGAAAACATGAAATACGCGATTTTGAGATTGAAAGTTTAACCTCTCCATCCACCACCACCCCATCCACCGCCCCAACCTCCTCCTCGTCCGCCTCCCCCACCACCTCCCCAACCGCCTCCCCCACCGCCTCCCCAACCGCCACCTCCACCGCCTCCCCAACCTCCACCTCTTATCGGTACGAAGAATGGATCCACACCTTCGGGTTTTTCGGCAGTTATTGGATAAATCGCTGGCGCTAGACCATTTAGAGCTGCCAGTCGTTGTTCATCGACAGTATCCGCATAGTGAATGGCCGGAACAGGATGTGGTTGTAAGTTTTTCTCTGTCGTTGGTTTGTCATTATACGGTGTGCTTGCAGGAATTCCAGGGTCGCCTTCATTAGACAAATGGTGTGACGATTGTTCTTGGAATGTGTCTCCTGACTTTTGGGCTGGTATTCCTGCACACGAGGCAAGGACAATCACAGTTGCGAAGAAGAAAAGCACCGATAAGCAACGAAACTCCTAAATAAAAGAAAAAACAGCTTAAAAATGATTCTTATCCAAGTTGATTTTTGAAATAAAAATACTGAGATATTGAAAAATCAGTTTACCTTGGATTCATTGAAAGGCCTCATTTTCGAATGGAAGTCAGAAAGCAAAACAGGATTGTTTGCTTATTTCCTTCTTTTAGGAGAGGTAATAGAAGACTATAAGGTCATGGTTAACTAAAGATGGTTTAAATACTAAATAAATCCAATACATATTTTCCTAATTAAAATTAATACTATACTTGGTATCTTATAGGTACTACGAAGTAGCGATTATACAAATTTAAAATGCCGCATAGGTAATTCATGTACTCATCGACAAAAATGGTAAATGAAGCAAAGCTATTGCTTTCGGTCTCTAAAACTAATTAACATAATTATCACCATGAAGTGTATGAACTTTTCATTTCACTATATTCAACATACTTAAATTTATTTTAGTGCCTTTATATAATGGATTCAAAGAAATGTATCCGAAGATAAATATGATGTAAGCAATAGCATTAAAGAAGTAGGTTAATTCAACCGAGAAAATAAAGTACTTGCATGGATGAAAATAAAAGATACAACTCCTATGGTAAACTTATAATAAAGATCCGCCAACGTAACATTGCTATGCTAAATTAGAATACAGCATCTTGAACTTACTGCATTTTATAAGTTAATATAATCACTAATCACCTACCTAACCACACATTGTTAGGTAGGTTAGTCTAGTCATCCAAATATGATTGAATGACCACGCTCTTTATTACAAATATAATGCTTTGGTTTAAACACCTTATTTCACATTCTTTAAACATTTACATTTGTAAGCATACTATTATAACTTCTAACAATACATATTAATAAATAAATGTGAACTAACCCTAAATTAATAATTTTAATGCCTTAAATTATTTTTATAATAAATATCATATCATAACTATAGAAAAAAAGTTCCAGGAAATTTAATTACTCGGTGGAATTGAATATAGACATTTAGACATGGTTGTCCATGTCCATAGCTTAGATCATAAAACGATGTTGGATAAGTATATAGGGATGGGGTTAACTGGGATAACATAATATGCTTCACCAAAGGACAAATGGCCATGGCCATAATATAATAATTAATAGGGCCACAGAGAAAAAATTATTACTTATTGATTAGATTGCTGATCGTTTTGAGAATTTTAAAGAAAGTATGAGGCAGTGGAATGGAAAAAATTACATATAATATAGTTTAAGTTGTTGGCTGGAAGTTACAACTGACTTTGCAAATAATGGCCGAGGAACAGTATTTATAACTCTACAGTCTCTAATATTTTCATTTAAAGCAGTGAATGGCCTACATCATTTCCGGTGGTATAGTATAGACGCGTTCACTTGATGGAAGAAATGCTAATTTTGGTGGGCTGATAAAATTAGAGGACCCAAAAACTCAAACGAGAAATATAATGACTTGCGAGATAGTGAGTAGTGAGTGGTAAAGTAATGAGAAATAGCTGCATAGTGAAGGTTCCCATTTTAAATACTTACGAAATTTATACCCGCCTTAACTTCATGTCTGGTAATTCATACAAGTCATGAGTTATTCTTTTTATTATAATAGTATCCTTATTGTAGGAGGAAAAGCACTCACATAATTGTCAGATAGATAGGTAAACTTTATTTTTAAACATTTTGCAGTGGCTATATAGTCAATAACTAATCAGCATTCCTATTCCAATCGTTGTCTTATTTTTCAATACTTTACTTCTTTTGCATTTAGTATCGATCAAAGAGGCAAACTACTTTCTAGTATAATAACTTTAAGATAAAATTGCAATACAAATGAAGTTTACATTCAGCTTTTCATTATTAAGTTTTAGCTGTCTCCTATACGGGCTTGCGGAAGATGGCATTAAGCAATATGACTCACCAAAAGACGCATTTGAGTCTCGACATTTTTAGTTACCAATCAGTAAGGCAAAATTATTTTATTATTCAAAATTCCTGTACTGTACTTGTATGTTTATCTATTAGAATACAGTGACATTCATCTGTCTGTCGCCCAAGTAAGATTCCTTGCTAACATTTTAAAGTCGACTGTTAGAATTCCAAGTATCTTTGTAAGAAACAATGAATTGAAAATTGCAACTCAATTTGAAATATTCAAGTTACAATTCTTAAGTAAGTTTATGGTAACTTGTGTATACTCTTTTACATTGAAATGTCTGTACAAAAATCTCGAGTAAAACTGAATGGAAGTGAAAAGTTATTTAAAGTATGGTTATTGTACATGAAGTAAACATTACTCTAAATATCCATCAAGACTTTTTACTTCCATATAATTTTACTCGACATTTATGTACAGGTAAATCAATGTATTAGCCTCTAAGTTATCTTAACCACGCAAAAATTTCATAAAATGCAGAGCAAAATCAAACAAAAATTTTAGTGAGCTAACTGCATTATTTTTAGTTGGTTTTATATTGTTTGTGATAAGTGTATGATAATGATATGTTGTATAAAGCAGACGTAGAATGAATAAAATAGATCAATTTTTCGCTAAATAGAGAAACGAATTTATTGTATAGGTGAAAACAGTTCACGCTATTTATTTTCATTAAAAAGAGAAATGGGGACGGTGACTCTGGGAGTCAAGAACTAAGAAACGGAGATTAGGATTATTGTCTAGTGGAGTATAAGTAAAGGTAAAAATAGTGAATGTGGGGTATAAGCTGTTATCACAAGATATATGATATTATTATGTAATATGCAGTCAAGGCCGAGTAGCAGGGCAGGGTATGAGAAAGGGAAAGGTCGGTATAAGATTAATCATTTCAAATTAATTTCGCATTGTCATATTGAAAATACATGACAATATATATTTCTTAATTCTATTGGTTTTTGTTATGACATATTTTCAATATCAAAGTAAACAGAAGACATCGGTATACACATTAGGTTAATTTCAGTGTTAACGATAACATTTTGGTAAGAAATAATATTGCTAGATCTTAATAATAGGAAATCTATGATCAATTACTGATGGAAAATCAAAAAGCTCCTAAAACCTGACCTACGAGTGACTTTAGTCAATTTCTGTATAAGTTCCTTTTAATACAGAAATAATAATTAAAATAACATTTATTACTTTTACATTCTTTTTCATCGTTATTGTATGTTTACAATGTTTTGGTGTTTTTCCAAAGGAAACTTAACAGTTTTGGACACTGTGGTTTTATTTAAACAGCATAATATATATAACGGTTAGATAATCATCGTTAAAGCGTGTGAATTTGTACACATATAATACTTCTACAACGCAGTAGATTGTATTTGATTGAGAATGTTTAGAAATAACAAATATAACTGGGCAAAGCAAAACGTTATTATTTGCCGTATCGATTCACTATTAATTTTTGCGGTCTGGCACTTGTCTATTTCTTACTGTTGTGACCAAAATGTGTCAGCATGCAAGCCAGAAGTATGGATTTCTTGTGTACACATACAAACCCACCACTTAATATTATTATATAATTTAACTAAAGACAACACGTAACCAATAATTATAAATATATCGTACTACCGTAAATTCATTTGTTGGCTTTCCCGATCAACAAATTCGTTTGTATGTGCCTGATTTCATGTGAAATAATAATTTCGAAGAATTTTCTGTTATTAAAAAGCCCTTATATTTATTGCAGGTTATCGAAATCACAGTTCAATCGTGATGTGTAAGATTTCTTTAGAAGCAAGTCAACGAAAGGGAATTGCTTCCTTTAATTTACACGATATCAGTAACACAATTTCCTTCGATGGAAATCTCTGTACTCATGTCGTATACCAACGGCTGACCATCAACTCACAAAATGGCGAAATTCGCAGTGATAATGAATACTGTAAGTACATGATTTATTTTCCTCTTTCTCGTGCTTAAATTAGAAATTACTTTGCTGTAGAAAGCTTATATGTTTTAGGAATAATAAACATAACAATGATGCATATAACCACGCCTTTAGTGTACTGTTCTTTAGTATAAAGTATACCTATCTCCATTTTTGGAAAAAACGATTAAGATTTTTGAATTTTTTTACACAAAAGTCACAATAATTTAATGGTAGTGCCTTTTCCTTTTGATAGGTATAAAGAATCTAAAAATATTTTAGCTATATATTTTGCAAATAGTGAGATTTGAACCTATTTAAAATATCAAAACATTTACCGAATTATAAATAATTTATTCAGTAATAATAGCAAATACTTTATTATACTTCTCGATTACGGGTGCATTATAGACACTATCTGTACTATATGTATCGTCCCTCATGGTATCAAATACGCAATATTATGCAATTTCAGTTGGTACCGAAAATTCGCCATAAATTTAGCACTTAATCACCACAATGTGTTATTGTATTTCTCAAGGTCATTCACGGAGACTTGGCTACACGTAATATATTGCTATTTGATTTGGAAACTGTAAAGATCACCGATTTTGGACTTTCCAGGAAGGTTTACTGTTATAATAACTACGTCAAGAAAAGTCAAGTGAGTAAATACAATTTATAATATATTATATCAATATTAATTGTTGTTCAGCCTATGGATAAAATAATACGTTTCTGTAACAGGAACCTCTTCCTTGGCGTTGGATGGCAATCGAGGCTCTCCGTGACATGACGTTTTCTTTCCAATCCGATGTTTGGTCCCTTGGAATTACTTTGTGGGAAATATTTTCTCTTGCTGAAACTCCATATCCGGGATTATCCTACTCTTACGATTTTATAAACGAACTGGAAAACGGACACAGAATGAATTGTCCTAAGCACGCTACACCCGAAATGTATAAATTACTTTACTAACAAAATCAATTTTTTAAATGACAATCTTTTTTCTATTCTACTGATAATTGCTTACACACGGTTGATAATTTATTATACTCGATTTTTTCTTCTAGTTTTGATTTAATGAAAAAGTGTTGGAGTCTGTTACCAGAAGAACGTCCAAAAATTAACGAAATTGAAAAAGAATTTCGCCCAATAATAAAGAAAACCATCAGTATCGATAGATATACATATTTAACTACTTAAAAGATTTCGTTCGAAGAAATAAAAAACACTCTTGTCACACATCTAAAAGAAAATGAAAACGACTAAAACTCCATTAAAAGCAATCGTTGACAAACCACAGTAGTCACTCAAATATTATTGAATCATTCACGCTCTTTATTGCAAATATTATGATGTTTTGGTTAACACACTCTTTCACATTCTTGAACAATTACATTTGTTAGAACTTCTAAAAATACGCATTAATAAAATGAGAATTAATACTAAATTAATAGTTTTAAGTGCTTTAAATATTGTTGTAATAAGTAGTGTACGAGCCCGGTCCATAAACCCTTGCGTAACAACAACTTTAAAAAATTGGTATAAAATATATTGCAATATAATTTCAAAGTCAAAAATGATAATTTGCTCGTTAATTGTTATGTTGCATATTACTTTATTAAATAAACCTGCATGAAAAAGGTAACGGAGATAGTGATGTTTTGGGACGTTACAAAATGTTTGGCGAAGTATTTTTCTTTATTATATGTCCTAAATTTGTCAGCCTCTCTGAATGCCCATCAAATCAAGCCCATAAAATGCAAAATGTAATTATTTTTGTTGGAGAATTGTTTACCAGTTGGCTACTTATTCTTATGATTCTTATAACGATGTACATGGTAGTAAGAATCTCAACCGTGTACGTAGTAGGAAATGCAAGATACACTAATGAATAATGGATGTGCCAAATACCATGCAGATGGTCAGCTTATGTAAATGACATTATCTTCCAAGACTACCACGCTTTGAGTGCTATTAGCACACTTAATGCGACTTGCTAAATCGTTATTTCCCAGTGTATACAAAAATAAGAAATATGAGTCATCGTTACCTGGAATTTTTGACCACAGCAACGTTTACAATTTCAGGATCCAAAAATCAGTGGCGTGGTACTTATAATACAACTTCCTACACATTTATTTGCAGTCGTATTAGTTGCAGTTGTATTGGTATTCAATAACACTTATGCCGATATAATGCATAATGTGGTGGTAATTGTTTAGGAATATCCTGCATTGATGGAGGTTCTTAAGTTAGATCGATATTTTGGGTTTTAAGACTGTAATGTGACGGAAACTTTATCGGTGCCTTAAACTGCTTATGCTAGTTAAACTACTGCTTACACAGTCAAATTTTTCATTATAATTGATATTGTTAAAAAATATTTTCGAGGAAAAGTCTCTTGTTGTCAACTTGTCAAAAGTATTCCCAATCCTATCATTTACACCATTGTCCTTTTTGTCAACAGAAGAGGTTTTACTCAGGTGATATACATATACTTCTCGTAAAAAGAAATTAAAAAATATAAACGATTCATAAAAATTAAATTGAATTGGAAATCCATAAATCATAATAACATAACGAGGAAATAAAGACATTGATATGGCAAAATGCAAAATAAGTTTTGGATCCATAAGGCATGAAAATAATACTGACGAGATGTGAAAGATAAATTTAAAATGCACAGGTATTTTAAAATTCAATTATTTTAGTGAAATTAGGTAAGCATAATATTTTTTTCATGTTTCATGACTAGTTATTTTTTGTGGTGTGTAAACTTCGCTATTTTTTTTATTGTGTTGACATTTTGATGTTGATAGTCATTGTCGTTAATAATTTGGTGGCGATAAATGATAATTTGGGGTTTCTCGTTTTCAGTTTTCGATAATACATACTACAATGCAATTACAACAAGCTATGCCAATGGTGCGTTAAATTTATTCTTTCAAAACCAGAGTGTGAGATCCTATTAATTCAATTGTTTTCTGAATTTTAAAAATGAAGAAACAAATAGTTACTGGAGGCTATAATTTGTTGAAAGTAGCAGTTGTGAAGTTGAAAGTGTAAAAATACAGGAGTAGAAGTTAATACAAATATAAGTACTTAATATAAACAGTAATTTTATTTCCATTTCATCATTAAATACACATCATATTATATCATCTGTAGTGTAAGAAGACAAGATTCTTGGTAATAAATATGAATTCTCCATTTTAGATTGATTTGAAGAGAAAACATGAAATACGCGATTTTGAGATTGAAAGTTTAACCTCTCCATCCACCACCACCCCATCCACCGCCCCAACCTCCTCCTCGTCCGCCTCCCCCACCACCTCCCCAACCGCCTCCCCCACCGCCTCCCCAACCGCCACCTCCACCGCCTCCCCAACCTCCACCTCTTATCGGTACGAAGAATGGATCCACACCTTCGGGTTTTTCGGCAGTTATTGGATAAATCGCTGGCGCTAGACCATTTAGAGCTGCCAGTCGTTGTTCATCGACAGTATCCGCATAGTGAATGGCCGGAACAGGATGTGGTTGTAAGTTTTCTCTCTGTCGTTGGTTTGTCATTATACGGTGTGCTTGCAGGAATTCCAGGGTCGCCTTCATTAGACAAATGGTGTGACGATTGTTCTTGGAATGTGTCTCCTGACTTTTGGGCTGGTATTCCTGCACACGAGGCAAGGACAATCACAGTTGCGAAGAAGAAAAGCACCGATAAGCAACGAAACTCCTAAATAAAAGAAAAAACAGCTTAAAAATGATTCTTATCCAAGTTGATTTTTGAAATAAAAATACTGAGATATTGAAAAATCAGTTTACCTTGGATTCATTGAAAGGCCTCATTTTCGAATGGAAGTCAGAAAGCAAAACAGGATTGTTTGCTTATTTCCTTCTTTTAGGAGAGGTAATAGAAGACTATAAGGTCATGGTTAACTAAAGATGGTTTAAATACTAAATAAATCCAATACATATTTTCCTAATTAAAATTAATACTATACTTGGTATCTTATAGGTACTACGAAGTAGCGATTATACAAATTTAAAATGCCGCATAGGTAATTCATGTACTCATCGACAAAAATGGTAAATGAAGCAAAGCTATTGCTTTCGGTCTCTAAAACTAATTAACATAATTATCACCATGAAGTGTATGAACTTTTCATTTCACTATATTCAACATACTTAAATTTATTTTAGTGCCTTTATATAATGGATTCAAAGAAATGTATCCGAAGATAAATATGATGTAAGCAATAGCATTAAAGAAGTAGGTTAATTCAACCGAGAAAATAAAGTACTTGCATGGATGAAAATAAAAGATACAACTCCTATGGTAAACTTATAATAAAGATCCGCCAACGTAACATTGCTATGCTAAATTAGAATACAGCATCTTGAACTTACTGCATTTTATAAGTTAATATAATCACTAATCACCTACCTAACCACACATTGTTAGGTAGGTTAGTCTAGTCATCCAAATATGATTGAATGACCACGCTCTTTATTACAAATATAATGCTTTGGTTTAAACACCTTATTTCACATTCTTTAAACATTTACATTTGTAAGCATACTATTATAACTTCTAACAATACATATTAATAAATAAATGTGAACTAACCCTAAATTAATAATTTTAATGCCTTAAAATATTTTTATAATAAATATCATATCATAACTATAGAAAAAAAGTTCCAGGAAATTTAATTACTCGGTGGAATTGAATATAGACATGGTTGTCCATGTCCATAGCTTAGATCATAAAACGATGTTGGATAAGTATATAGGGATGGGGTTAACTGGGATAACATAATATGCTTCACCAAAGGACAAATGGCCATGGCCATAATATAATAATTAATAGGGCCACAGAGAAAAAATTATTACTTATTGATTAGATTGCTGATCGTTTTGAGAATTTTAAAGAAAGTATGAGGCAGTAGAATGGAAAAAATTACATATAATGGCCAGTCTAAGTTATTGGCTGGAAGTTACACTGACTTTGCAAATAATGGCCGAGGAACAGTATTTATAACTCTACAGTATCTAATACTTTCATTTAAAGCAGTGAATGGCCTACATCATTTCCGGTGGTATAAACGCGTTCACTTGATGGAAGAAATGTTAATTGTGGTGGGCTGATAAAATTAGAGGACCCAAAAGCTCAAATGAGAAATATAATAACTTGCGAGATAGTGAGTGGTAAAGTAATGAGAAATAGCTGCAAAGTGGAGGTTCCCATTTTAAATACTTAAGGTTTTTATACCCGCCTTAACTTCATGTCTGGTAATTCATACAAGCCATATATTATGAGTTATTTCATTTATTATAATAGTATCCTGAATGTAGGAGGAAAAGCACTCGCGTAATTGTCAGATAAGGAAACTTTATTTTTAAACATTTTGCAGTGGCTATATAGTCAATAACTAATCAGCATTCCTATTTCAATCGTTGTCTTATTTTTCAATACTTTAGTTCTTTTGCATTTAGTATCGATCAAAGAGGCAAACTACTTTCTAGTATTTGGAGAATTAATAATTTTAAGATAAAATTGCAATACAAATGAAGTTTACATTCAGCTTTTCATTATTAAGTTTTAGCTGTCTCCTATACGGGCTTGCGGAAGATGGCATTAAGCAATATGACTCACCAAAAGACGCATTTGAGTCTCGACACTCTCAGTTACCAATCAGTAAGGCAAAATTAATTTATTATTCCAAATTTCTGTACTTGTATGTTTATCTATTAGAAATATTTATATTGATCAATATAAAATGCCTATACCAATAGCATTCATCTTGTCTGTCGCCCAAGTAAGATTCCTTGCTAGCATTTTAAAGTCGACTATTAGAATTCCATGTATGTTTGTAAGAAACAATGAATTGAAAATTATAAGTCAATGTGAAATACCGTATTAATCGATTTAGTTCCCCAGGGGAACTCCCATTTGGAGACCATTTTTTGGTCAAAAATACTCTTATAGTTCCCCCCATGGGGAATTATTATGACATGGGGAACTATATTTCGAATGGTAAATTTAAAAAATTTCAATGTCAAATTTTTGTATTATTTCAAAGCAAATTGAATTGTAAATATAGCGAATGAGTATACTAGTAAGAATTTAGATCTCAACGTCGTCGTCAGAGGATAGAGATACGTCCATAGGGTTGGTTAGATCAACATCCATTTCTTCGTCATCAAAGTCATCATCGTCATTCTACTTTACTTACAAACTTTACCACTTTTTAGCCTTTTTTACCATCACAGTGGTAAAAATGCATTTAATGGTAAAAATGGTAAATTATAGTGAATATTTAGCAGAGATACACAAACGACACATTAAAATAAGCTTTCGTGCTCTATTTTCTCTAAAATATTTCTTATTAAGATTTATATTTGAGTGTTCACTGAAATAGTGAAACAGTCATTTAAACGACATTATTCGCTTGGTATACAGCCAACTTTCATTTAATTAGAAAATGTACCATTAAATTAGAATTAATTATTCTTGGATAATTAACACATGTTGAGTTGGGCAATCAATTTAGGACAACAATCGTCAGCTACAACGGTATTTATATGTATTAGTGTCGAATTTTACTCAAAACTGTGTACGTAATTTAAATAAATATTTTTTACCATTTCTTACCAATTATATTAATTACCACTAATTTTAGGGGGTGGTAATAACATTAAATACCATTAAAAACCACTTCTCAATCATAAGTGATACATAGTATTTATTTTGTACACTTGTTGACACATATGCACTGACTTGGTACGGATACACTGGCTAAGTCCAGATTCATCGATTTGATTTGTATAATAATATGGTTCTTATGCCTTTAATTTAGGATTTTAGGGTGGGGAACTATTTCGATATGGGGAACTAAACATTTGAAGAGCCATATTTTCCCTAAATTTATTCATTTAGTTCCCCAACTGGGGAATTATTGCGATATGGGGAACTAAATCGATTAATACGGTATTCAAGTTACAAGTCTTAAGTAAGTTTATGGTAACTTGTATATACTCTTTTACATTGAAATGTCTGTACAAAAATCTCGAGTAAAACTGAATGGAAGGGAAAAGTTATTATAGATGTATTTAAAGTACGGTTAATACTTATTATACACGAAGTAAACATTACTCTAAATAACCATCAAGACTTTTTACTTCCATATAATTTTACTCGCATTTATGTACAGGTAATTCGCCGCTAAGTTATCTTAACCACGGAAAAATTTCATAAAATGCAGGAGCAAAATCAAACAAAAATTTTAGTGAGCTAATTACTGCATTATTCTTAGTTGGTTACATATTGTTTGTAATAAGTGTATGATAATGATGACAATGTATATTTATGTTGTATAAAGCAGACGTTGAATGAACAAAATAGATTTTCAAAATGAAAATGAACAAAATAAAAATAGGAAAAAAAATTTTTTTTCGCTAAATCGAGAAAGGAATTTATTGTATAGGTGAAAACAGTTCACACTATTTATTTTCATTAAAAAGAGAAATGGTGACGGTGACTCTGGGAGTCAAGTGAAGAAACGGAGATTAGGATTATTGTCTAGTGGAGTATAAGTAAAGGTAAAAATAGTGAATGTGGGGTATAAGCTGTTGTCACAAGATATATATATATATATATATATATATATATATATATATATATATATATATATATATATATATATATATAATATGCAGTCCGAGTAGCAGGGCAGGGCTGAGAAAGGGAAAGGTCGGTAGATTAATCACTTCAAATTAATTTCACATTGTCATATTGAAAATGCACGACAATATATACTTCTTAATTCTATTGGTTTTTGTTATGACAAATTTTCAATATCAAAGTAAACAAGACATCGGTATACACATTAGGTTAATTTGAGTGTTTACGATAACATTTTGGTAAGAAATAATATTGTTAGATCTTAATAATAGGAAATCTGTGATCAATTACGGATGGAAACCCAAAAATCTCCTAAAACCTGACCTACGAGTGACTTTAGTCAATTTTTGTATAAGTCGCATTAAAGTTCCTTATAATACAGAAATGATAATTAAAATAACATTTATTACTTATTACATTCTTTTTCATCGTTATTGTATGTTTACAATTTTTTGGTGTTTTTCCAAAGGAAACTTAACAGTATTGTACACTGCGGTTTTATTTAAACAGCATATATAACGGTTAGATAATCATCGTTAAAGCGTGTGAATATGTACACATAAAATACTTCTACAACGCAGTAGATTGTATTTGATTGAGAATGTTTAGAAATAGCAAATATAACTGGGCAAAGCAAAACGTAGTTTTGGTGTTGATGATCAATTTTTTTAGCAAATTACAGGTCACCGCTTCCAGTTTTACGGAAATAAGTTATTATTTGCCATCGATTCACTATGAATTTTTGCGGTCTGGCACTTGTCTATTTTTTACTGTTGTGACCACAATGCAATGTGTCAGCATGCAAGCCAAAAGTATGGATTTCTTGTGTACACATACAAACCCACGACTTAATATTATTATATAGTTTAACTAAAGACAACACGTAACCGATAATTATATATATCATCGTACTACCGTAAATTCATTTGTTGGCTTTCCCGATCAACAAATTCGTTTGTATGTGCCTGATTTCATGTGAAATAAGTATTTCGAAGAATTGTCTGTTATTAAAAAGCCCTTGAATTTATTGCAGGTTATCGAAATCACAGTTCAATCGTGATGTGTAAGATTTCTTTAGAAGCAAGTCAACGAAAGGGAATTGCTTCCTTTAATTTACACGATATCAGTAACACAATTTCCTTCGATGGAAATCTTTGTACTCATGTTGTATACCAACGGCTGACCATCAACTCACAAAATGGCCAAATTCGCAGTGATAATGAATACTGTAAGTTGTACATGATCTATTTTCCTCTTTCTCGTGCTTAAATTAGAAATTACTTTGCTGTAGAAAGCTTAAATGTTTTAGGAATAATAAACATAACAATGATGCATATAACCACGCCTTTAGTGTACTGTTCTTTAGTATAAAGTATACCTATCTCCATTTTTGGAAAAAACGATTAAGATTTTTTTTACACAAAAGTCACAATAATTTAATGGTAGTGCCTTTTCCTTTTGATAGTTTTCCTGAAAAAAACTTTTCGTTAGAACAATATACAATCCCTAGGTTTCGACAATTTATGAAAGTCAACCGTTTGTTACTTGCAGTTGCATATATATTCCTTTGAGTTTCAGCAAAGATTAGATATTAATACTTGAGGAAACTCTAATTAAAGCGCACTTTATTTTAACATTAGTTATTTTATTTTTAAGCGTTCATTCAAGGGCTTAATAGTATAATTCAAGCGAAGTATCCTCATCTCAAAACGTTGGTTGAAATTGGATTATCAGATGTAAAGGATTCCTACAAAGTATCACTAAACCTACTTTCGACTATGGAAAAGCAGTTAACACTGATTTCCATGTTGCACAAAAAAGTAACGTGAGTAAACCTTAAAAGTTGGACAAAATGGAAAAATGTTTTTTGTTTGTTAGTTTAGATTTCTATTTCAGTGAACTCAATCTTTCTGGTGCATATCTTAATGGCGGTATCTTCATTACCTACCCAGATGAAAAGTTTGTTGACTTTGCAAAGGTGAATTTTTCTGGTGGACTTTATTATAATATCAGCTTAAAAATTATGAAACCTGTTTAGGCATTGTCGGAAACTTTCGTCCAATCTTACTAATGTCTAATCAAGAATATTGTTTATGTAGAAACTTCAATTTAGTCGCTGGTTGAAAAATATTTGATAGGAAATCATTTAAAACTTAATAATCCATACATTTTTTTAACAAAAAAGCATTGTAAACTTATTGAAAATATTACTTTTCTGTAAATTATGCAATTGACATCATATAGAAGCGACTATATAGTCTTATTTAATATTATTTCGACATATCATGTTTTTATTTCTAATTGACAATAGATGCTGAAAATGGATTTTCGTAAACACGATTTGATATTGGCGACGGAAGTGTCAGGACGTACAACGCAAACAATTGACCAATGCTGTAACCATATTACCCAAATAAGTAGAATTTTCGACATAATTGTTATAAGAGCCTGGGATTATGCCGGCTTATACAAAAGACCAGCCCATTGGTCTGCTTTATTTGCTTCGGAATTGAATGAATTAGGTCACGTCGATAAAATTATGGATCATTTGTTATTCAAACTGAAAGTTCGCCCTAGCACTTTAGTTCTCGGAATCAAATTCGAGGGGCAACCTTTTGCAATCAAACCGGAAAATGCATCAATGCAGACTGAAAACGTATATATACACAGTCCAATTATGGCATACTACTATTGGCTGTATTATGAGGTAAAGAAGATTGTTTGTTTTCTAATATTTCTTCTCACAACTAAGTACGAAATTAATGCATTTAAGTTGCGGATATGGGAGACGCTTTATATGAATCACTGATCTGTCTGTCTGTCCTTCTGTCTTAATGCAGAAGAACCCCAAATTGTGAACACCATTTTGCCAACACCTTTATTATACATGGTTACGTTAGGTTAGGATATATTATAACAGGTTATTGCGTTGACAAAAGGTGTTGACAATTTTATTACAATCCTTAATGCAGGGCCCTATTTCACAATGGTTACAAATCTACAAGTACAAGTAGTTGTTGACAAACATGTGTCATTTTTGTTTCACAAAGAAACTTACAATTTGTCACATTTACAATTAAATTACCTTATAATTGCAATTGTAATGATTGAATTGTCAAAGATTGTTTTCATTACCATCTTTTGTTTTCACAAGTTTGTTTAAATTGTAGGATTGGAACGACAAATTCTACAGTGTCATATACCTCCACTGTCTCTTTGTAACTCCATACTGAGGCACACATTTGATTGTAAATGTATTGAGAAGTCAACTGTCACCTAGGTTACTAGTAAGTTAATAGGAGATAAATTACCCGAGGTGAATATACCAGATGATCAACACTTGCAATGTAACCATAGTGAACAGTTACAAGTGTTGCTACAATGTACAATTATCTGTGACTTGTCAACAAAATTCCTAAAAATTTCATGAAACGTATATGACAAGTATTTGTCGTTTACAAACTATATACAATTCTACAAGTTTGTAGTTGTAGAATTGTAATTATTGTGAAATAGGGGCCAGGCATCGAAAAAAATATTTCCAGTGTAACAGGCCCCGCCCACTGGCTGACTTCAACACATTAGCTCCTCCCACTAGCATGCCACCTTTCTCCTCCAACTTTGGGGTTGGGGCACAGTGTGGGTGGGGCGAAGGCTGATTTCCACAGCAACCAGGTAAGGTTGCAAGACGTTTTCGATGCCTGCTTAATGTTATCACGATAACTCAAAAACGGTTTGAGATAATCTGTGCGAACGTTCTGAACGTCATCCAATGACAAAAACTGAGGCCAAGGACTCCACTTGCCTGGATTTGTGACGTAACTTATTCGTATTAGGTTATTCGTTAGATCATGTCAAGTCATATGGGTCAAAAGTTCAAAGGTCATTGGGAAAATGCACTAAAAATGTCATTTAAAGTCAAAAAACGTCATGGTTATCTCTTCTACTTTTTAAATGGCTTATTAATGCTATAAACTTCAATTAATATAGTAATTAAACTTGATAGGTCACTGCAATCATTTTACATTGCTCCGGTTGTGTTTTATAATTTTACTCTGTATGGCGCAAGTATATTTCGTAAAATTCATATTCAGATGCAGACTAAATTATAATAAAACGTCGGGTGAATTCTACTATTTCTATACCCTCCTTTGTTAGGATAGCAGCAGCCAAATGAATTAACTAAACTTCCATAAAAATTGACTGTTGCCTGTTGGCCAACTTTATGGTTACCAGTTCAGCTTAAGCTATCCATTATAATATTCCGATTGTGTTTCCAGATTTGCCATTCTGTATTAGTTACAAAAGGGCCATGGAGAATTTTTTGGGATGACAAGGCTAAAGTTCCATTTATGGAAGGTGGGAAAAGATGGCTAACTTTTGAAAACCCTGACAGTGTATACGAAAAGGCAATGCATGCTAACAAACTAGGACTACTTGGTGTGCTTACTGAATCTACCGAAGTAGATGACGTTAAAGGTATTTGTACTAAAACTAAATACCCTCTACTAAAATCAATCAACATTGGCCTCGCAAAGAGTGAAAATATGCGACGGTCTCTACTTTGTCCTAAATTCGAAACTTATCTGAAGAACGTAAACGTGAGCATGCCTTCTGATAAGAACTGGAAATCTGATAATGTTATGATTAACCCTTACAATCAGTCTGTCAGTGCCAAATCATCTGTACAAATAAATTGCACTGTGGATGGTGCTTTTAGGGAAAATATTGCCTGGGTCAAAGTAAGTTCCTAAAGTATTAGATACCATTCATAGCATATTTTAAGGACGTGTGGGGACTTTGGTTGCTGCGACAACGGGAAATTTACTACGGGATACACCACAATAGATGCACACCCCTTGAGTTCTTGTATTGTGGGTGATATCTATTGTTTTACGACTCGTAGTAAATTTTAAGTTGTTACTGCCGTTACCGAAAATCTTAATTTAAAATCAGAAAACAAAGTTTGGTACATTTTGCAACTGAATACCGAATTGCAGTACGTTCGTCCCATGCATTTCTCTCAGTAATTTTCTATGAAAGTCCTCACACCTCTTAAAAATGCCACTCCTTAGACCATTCCTTTTGCGGATATTCAACATAGTAATCCTATGAAATTCCAAAACTTCTGTATAATAGAAGATCCTTGTAATAGGCATTTAAAATTTATTAGGTTGACAAAAATGGCGAAGAAAAAACAATTAAACCTGGAAAAGTAAATATTCGCATACATAAATCAATTTTAACCAATCAGTGTCTACCGTATTCCACAACCATATCTACACTAGAAATTCGACATATGGGTGCCAAAAATGAAGGGAAGTATATTTGTAGAGCGGAGAAAAGTAATAAAACCAGAGAAGAATCTTATTTAAGTTGCAAAAATTGTTGGGATGTCGATAACGCAGAAACTCCACAAAATTCACAATTCCAATGGGTTTGGTTGTCAATAATTGCTTTATTTACAGTTGCAATAATTGTCATGGGACTTGTAAAATGGCTTTTAATGCGAAGCATGGTAAGCATAAGTAAGAAATAATTGAGCTATAAAAGCTGAACTACATACAACTAGTACTATCACGGTCTACATTCAGAAAAAAGGAATTAAAAATTATATTTATTTAGAAAAGTGGACTAACAAGTGTTGAAATCGCTTTATTCAACAATGGATTGCAGCGACAGATCCATGAAAATAATGATACATTTGACTTATGTACCAATCCAGATGAGCTGCCATATGACAAGGGCACCTACGAAATAAATGATGATGCTTACCAAATTGGTACTAAATCTCTAAATTTTATTTTGTAAAACAAAATGTGGTTATGGTATTTAACGTGGTTATGGTATTTAAAGTTATGGTATTTAACTATCATTACAATCAAAAATTAATTGGAATGAAAATTTTTTCTTAACAGACAAAGAAAGCGTATTGGGTAGTGGGGAGTTTGGCATCGTTTATAAAGGACGTATCAACGACAACTTGGTGGCCGTCAAGACAACGAAGCCTGGATGTGATAAGCAGTATTTAAAATCCTTGTTACAGGAATTGAAAGTTTTGATTCACATTGGAAATCATCCAAATATTGTTAGTGTATTGGGTGCACGGACAAAAAGATTATCTCAAGGTAATTTAAGGCATTGTCATTTAAAAAAATGAATTTATTGATTAACATAAATATTATTTCTACATGTTTTATGATTTTATGAACCACTGGTTTATATTTGTACATTTAGGTTGGCATTGCCAGAAAACATCTTTAATATTATAAATTGAATATTTCAGGTGTTGCATATATTTTTGTTGAATACTGTGCATTAGGATCCTTGGAAGGGTTTTTAAGAAAACGGCGTCAGGACTTTGTACAATCTGACATCAATTCCTCCAAAGGAACTAAAAATACGTAAATTTCATAAACATTCAAACTTATAGTCTTTCGAATTTATAGAAAAATGTATTAACTAACTAACTTTTAATACACTTTGAATAGCGCTTCATTCACCTGTTTTACAACTCATCAATTGGCAAAGTGGTCATACCAAATTATTAATGCTTTACAACATTTGCGCCTAAGAAAGGTACAAAATAGAAAGAATAAAAATTTCGTAGCTATGCATTGCAAAACTGCAAATAGGGGAATTTGAACATTTTAATTTGAACAAGTCAATTCATTTAATAGTTAAACTACCTGTATTACCCGTTCAAAGTTTCCTCGCAGACAAAGGAAACAATGGAAACAATGAAGCACCATTACTAATTGGATGTCTTGTATTGTGTTGCTAATTGTTTTTCAATAGTTCTTTCCTCGACCAGCACTCGCTTCGCCGAGCGTCGAGGAAAGAACAATTGAAAAGCAATTAAAGTAGGTCATCTTATGGCATATCATACTTGTTGATTTTTAGTCGATTCCATTTCAGATTAAATAATAGCTGTTTGATTTTTAATATTACTACGATTTCTTGTTACACTTCTGGGCAAACTGACATCATTTTTCACTTAATAACCACAGTTTGTTTATTTTTTATATCAAGATCATTCACGGAGATTTGGCAACACGTAATATATTGCTATTTGATATCGAAACTGCAAAGATTACAGATTTTGGACTTGCCAGAAAGGTATACTGCTATAGTAACTACGTCAAGAAAAGCCAAGTGAGTGCATGAATACATTTTATACTGTATCATATAAATATTACTTTGTTGTTCAGCTTGAATAAAGTAATTCGTTTCGTTTCTATAATAAAAGGAACCTCTTCCTTGGCGTTGGATGGCAGTCGAGGCTCTCCGTGACATGACTTTTTCTTTCCAATCGGATGTTTGGTCACTTGGAATTACTTTGTGGGAAATATTTTCTCTTGCTGAAACTCCGTATCCGGGATTATCCTACTCCTACAATTTTATAAGCGAACTGGAAAACGGACACAGAATGAATTGTCCTAAGCATGCCACACCCGAAATGTAAATTACTTGACTAACCATCACTTTCTTCCTAATGACCTTTTTCTATTCTGCTAATTAGTAAATCAGTTCTGAACGTATTTAAATTTGTTTTATTTGAATTTTGGTTGCAGCTTTGACGTAATTAAAAAGTGTTGGAGTCTGAATCCAGACGAGCGTCCAAAAATTGACGAAATTGAGAAAGAATTTCGTCCAATAATGAAAACGTTCTGCAATGCACCAAATAGGTACATAAACGATGTCCTAAGAAAATCTAAGTACTAAATCACAATGTCTTTCAAAATATAGTTTCCAAGAAACCCATAAATAGCTTTAACATTAATTTAACCAGAAAATGTATACTTCACACTTTTGTTCAAACTGTTTTTAATCAAACTTCATTCTTCCACCTACTTGTCAAAAACAATGGAGGATTTTCCAAAAAACATTTGGAATAATTTGGTTTAAAATTTAAAATTCTCTGAATGAATGAAGCCATATATAATGTCATGAATGGAGTTATGGGGACCAACACCTTGGTACCCAGCGTAATTTTTCAATAGGAATTGCTGTCAGTCCATCTGGTTGGATAAACTTAGATAGTGGATCGAGGAAATTACAAAAACATAGAAGTTATGGACATACAAGCTTAAGCACGAATTTATTACTTAGCAAGGTATTATATAGCAACCAATGATTGAATTGAAATACTTAACTTCAAACAGGATTACCATGTAAACTTAAATGGCAAAAAATACTTAAATTGGGTCTTATACTTAAAATGCTTAATAAGTATTAAATACTTACTTAAGATAGACTTATATTTTAAGGGCCGGACTTTAAGTTATATGGGGCTTAATCATCGAGTAAAGCCCAAGAGAGGTCACAGTAACAGGATACAAGAGATACTAAATGATCGATACCTAGTCTATTCTCTTACCATGCAAGCGCAATGGATGGGCTCATTGGCATATTTGTTTGAACAGATTAATACTATTATGATCACAATCGCGGGTAGTGATGTGAGATATAGGATTGAGGTTGTTAATGTTCTCGATTGTAGGCATGATACCTATCCATACCTAACTAAACAATGGCGACTACCAAAGAGTAGACTCAATTAGACTACCAGACTTGAGCTGGAGATAACTAGATTGATTTATTTATTCAACAGTTTCAGTTTATATACTCCTATTTGACATATTTATTGGCTTAATACTAGAACATGTAACTTAATTGTTGTTTAAACACATGTTTAAATAAATACTGTTATAAAAAATACTATGTAGTAATTAACTATTTAACCTTTGATTTATGAATAAGTAACCGAGCAATTTGTCTCTGGATAGTGAGATTAGATCAAAAGAGTCATCCCCTTACGATATCATATGCATCCTTTAACTGCCGTAGCAATTGAAGGATTTCACGCTTCCGGTTTTAATTGTTTGTTTTTAAGGATAAACCGATACTTCTGACTTTCTGGCCCCAGCTCTTGAGCTTTATGACATCCTTTCGTAACTGTTTTTTGACATCATTAATTTGGATCATCTCCTTGTTTATGGTGTTATGCAGTGTTGATGTACATCATCGAATTGGTTTTGGAGAGTCTGATTGTTTTGTTACAATTCCTCATGTTCAATAAACAACTCGAGCAGACGAGTGTGTTCTTTGTCGAACAATGTTTCGACGGATTCTAATTTGTTTTTTGTTTTATCATGGCTCATAGCCGTTTTGTTCAGTTGAGTTCTGTCAAGTTCAGTTGATGTAAGGACCAATTTGTTATTTATTTCCTCCACTATATCACAATTGTGTGATTTTGGAGTGAAATACATTTTGTAATTCTAAAGCTCGATTATAGTTTGAGCAAATGTCCAGATAACTGGATCGACACACTTTGTTCCACTGTTAAAGATTTTTATATTGTAGCTTGAGCTGGGGGTATTGTTCGTGGAAACTTTTTTGTTCAATAATCTGAATCACCACTGACTGATCACTGTTGTCATCACAATAGTTCAGGAAGAGTCCATTTTTGGTTGAAGAAAAGATTTTTACAGTACGAAGGAAATTGAAGCTTTGTTGAGTACTCAACACTGATTAATAAAAAGCAAAGAAAAAGACTTATATCGAAAGAAAAAACATTGCCATACATATTTTCTGTTTATGATAACTTTTATTATTGAGATAAACTCCTGTCCTTAAACTATTAGGTGAGTATAGTAAATGAGTGATTAAACATGAATGAAACAGTGAAATCATTTTAACGGAGTTGAAAGTGGTTGAGAGTGTATAATAAGTAGACTGGGGAAGGAGACAGTTAGACGACTTCAATGTAAAATTGAGAGTGTTTGTTAACATTGATTTGTTAGGTATGTATAGTACATCAGATTTACTTAACTCCTTATTGATATCCTTACCGGATCATCCTATCCGGTAAGGATAGGATGATCCGGTAGGTAAGGACATCTATAACTTAAAAGTATGAAAAAATAAAAAAGAAAGCCAGAACACACTCTAATTTTAACCTAGAGTAAAAATAGTAAGTAAATACACGGATCTACAGAAATACATGTGCTACGTATAATAATCATTACTAAGGTACATGGTAAAGGATATATTATATACACATAGCTGTCTGTAAGGGCAAAATATATATTTTATCGCTTGCAGTTGTAGTTCTTTAAATTGTTGATTAGCCATTTAACTGAGTTTTCGTTGTCTTCAGTGCACTTACTAGGGTTGCCTGTCCATCACTCACTTTTTCAACGGCAACGTTGTGTCAAGTCTTTGCTGGATTTGTTCGGAGACCAGCCCGTTGTTGATGCGAGTGACTTCTATTAGCTCTCGTCGGGTGTGATTTTATTTTTGCTGCAGACCTCTATAGAGAAGTTGGAGGCCGTCTTTATCTTTTTGGAGTTGGTTCTTAGCAAGCGCAAGCAAAATAGCGCACTCGTCGGTTTTTTGTAATAAATTGTCGGATTCTTCGTGATAACTGATAGATTTCTGTGATTTAAATGTTCAGATTAATCGCGTTCAAGTTCAGAACGTGTGTTGATTAATTTATTTACTGTTACCCCTAATAATTCACACACTTTTAACGAGGAACTCGTATACACTTTACGAGTTTATCGTAACGGAACGAAATCTACCTCGTTTTAACGAGGTAGATTTCGTTCCATTTGTCGAGATCCTGATATTTTCGAAGGATGTCGTGCTAACTGGAAGTGCTTCTATTATCGGGGCTGGTGGAAGGTACTGGTTAACAGGTCGCGAAAGCACTGGTTCACTGGTGGAGCTATCAGACAAATCAATCAGTTCAATATCCATGTCTGTTTGACGAGTCGTATTTTCAACAATCTTATTGTCTGTATGAGGAATGATATTTTCGAAGGTCTCGATATCTTTTCGATCGCTTTTCTCAAAATGGAAAACACTGAACATGGAAAACCGGTAAAAATTACGATTTTCTATTGTCAAACACTTGTAATGGAACTGGTTGAAAACGATAAGTTTTTTCACGTAGGTAGGAATTCTTTAGATAGGCACAGTAAATGGTAAAAGGCACAGGTTACAAGATTCACTGACAGTTTATTTGGTGGTTTCCTGTTTTGGTGGTGGTTTCCTGTTTTGGTGGCGGCTTTCGTTTCGTTGGGATTCCAGTCCGTTTGACACATTTTTTTCTTGTGGTTTTGGGAAGTGGTTTGGCTTAGCTTTAGCTCTATATCTTAAATATCGAAAGATTGCGGTTCTTGAGAACTAGAAGCAACAGGTAGAGGTAATTTCACCATAAAGTTGTCCAAATCGATTTGGTTTAGATTAAGGGACGAGTTATGCAATGGTGGCTAGTTATGTAGAGAGGTTGGCAGAGGAGTTGGCTCGTATAGCGGAATAGGTATGTTGAGAAGATAATCGAGCTCCTCCATGGTCCCATTGAAAAAAAACTGGGTTGAAGTATTCCTGCTGTGAATTACAGGAACGTAGGCTCTTGATTGTTACAGTTAAGAATAACTATTTACTTATAGCTTAAACATCTTAATTCTATTTTCTTTTATAGTAAAATTTCTGAAAAATCTCTACCAGCCATGGTGACACTGGGGCCACAAACAATCATTGTTGGAGTTAATCCTCCTAATATTATTATTTCACCTTTTTTAGTAGTCAGAAATAGAAAAGATGGCGGAGGGTGGCGAAAGAGACTCGCAGCAGTGTGTTTCACCTGTCGTCACTGCTTGTTGGCGTTTCCCGTATCTGGTTTTCCATGAGAGTCTCCTGGTTGGTCCTGATGAGGGTCATCCTGTGTCTTGGCACCACCCTGGTTTTTGCGCAACCATTTCCTTTGCCGTATATTTTTCTGCAAATCGTGTTTCCTCTTGCGGCAATCACGGATATAGTGATTAGTTTTTCCTTAGTAAAAATAGCTACTTACTGGGCAATCGTTAGTAGGTGGTGTCGGAATCTCATCCTTGCAGTTTGTCCGTGGTCCCGTTCGGCCAAAGGCTTCAGAAGTGGTGCTCGGTATAGTTGCTATGGTGTGCAATTCCTGCTGCATGTGCATGGTGCTCTGCTCCTTTTTCTGGATTCGAAGCTCCTCTTCTAAAGTGGCAAAGGTTATGTCGTAATGAAATAAAAAAATAAATAAAGGGTCGTTCAAGATACGGCAATTTTCTTTTTCATAGGATGGAATCTAAGCTGTTCATTAGTTTCTCAAAAGCATCAATGGCATTACATATTGCTTCTAAACTGGTCCATTTACGATGATTGAATTTCTGCTTGTAGGATTGTGTCACCCGTCCGGTAATTAGGGCTATCAGCTTAGAGTGATTTAGATCCCCGCCGGATTGCATGTGCATCTTGCACATCCACATGAAAAAGTCAGAGCCCGATTCATTGTCGTGTTGGGAAGCGAGCAGTAGTTCTGCGGCCTCCTTCTCGTAAAATTTTCCTAAAAAATATCCTCCAAATCCTGCTTGACTACCAGAAACTAGTCAAATGCCCGATTACGCAAGTGTTGCGACATGGAATCAATTCGTCTGTCTAGGCGCCATTCGAGATTTTATATTTGTTGATTAAATCCCGAGCATCTTCTGCAACTGACCCTCCGAATTGTGGAACATAAGATATTAACGATAAAATTTGTAAACAGGATAAAATAAAAAAATAAATAAGGAAAGACGGAAAACAGAAGACTAAACCGTGTAGAATTACGGCGAGCTGGAAGTGGAGGAAAAACCGTGTCAACTGGAAGAGCGATCCGCTAGATGAGTTGTTTTAAGTTGCGGTTCTTATGGGGTAGATGGTAAATCCTTCGTTTTTGACTGGTTCTTGACTTGATTGGAGAATTCGGGCCATGGCAAGTTGTTGTTCAACATATAGGCGGGTGCCTGGATATTTAGCTTCATTTTCTAAAAGCCCCTTAAGGTTGTTTACGTACCTGTTATGATTTTAACGACGGATTTTCTCCCGTAGGACGTTTGCACCTTCTCTAGTTCTTCTTGGGCTGTCACATGGCCTCATGGTAGAAGTCCATTATTCCTTCCTGTTGGTCTGCTGCGAAATTCATTTCTTCCCGATTTTGTTAGGAGGGTCGGTCGGAATAATCTAATTGATCCTGGAGAGCAGCATTGTCGTTTTCGAGCCGAAAAATTTCGGAGCGGAGGTAGTTAGCCTCTTCCTGGGTTCCTGGGTCCTTTTCATTTGTATGTAGCGATTTGGCGAGATGTTTGTTCTCAGCCAAGGCAGCCTCGAACTGAGCACGAAAAACTTCTTGTCCAGCAGGTATCATACTGGAGATTTGTTTTTGCACATTGAGATATGTTGAGATATGTTGATGTAAATTGCTCACCAGTAAATCCTTTTCATGTGAATTTTAATTGTGAAGCAAGTGAGCAAGTGAACTGTCGGTTTCCAGATGTTCTTCCAGTTTGCATTTGGCCTCATATGCCTGAAGTAGCGCAGTATATTCTCGTTTGTGAGAATTGAGGAGGGTTGACAAGTCCTCAATTCTACGCACTATCTTATCAGAAAAAAGTAAAAGACACGAACTATTTAAGATAAACTGTAGAAGTAGGTATAGGAATTGTGTGGAAAGCGGAGGTTAGTTTTTAACTAAACACAAGGATTATAGATAGTTTCACTTTTTTTTGTATTGAGTATTTTTTAGTTTTTTGGTAGCGGTGCACTAGTATTTATATACAATATTTTACACTGGCCTGGTTCTTTTCGTCGCGAAACCGATTTTCTTCCGAAGTGCAGGCACAACTCGCAACCGCTTACTTAGGATTTGTTTTTTAAGTGGAATTATAATGTCTCGAGCTTCCATATGCTTTTGGTTTTCTCTGCCAAAGTCAAATTCGGCTTTCTGTAAGTCGTGTCATGGACCTCCAATATCGGACATCATTGTGGATAAGCCTTTCCCGAGCAGATTGGTATGTGATTATTCGCCAATGGATGCTGAATAGGTTGATCCGGGGAATAGAGCTGTTTGACCACATTTATGTCGTGTGCCACTGGGGTGTCCAGAGCCCAAATTTTCTGTCTCAATTCCATGTTTTCCTGCAAATGCTGATTGTACAGTTGTTGGTAGTGACTGTTTGACTTCTGTGAGACTTCTTCCAGGAAAGCAAAAACTTCGTTTGGGATACCTATTGGAGGATTGGAGAGAATGGTGGAGAGCTCACTAAGCAATTCTCCATCGGTGGGCAGAGTCGGTTCTTCAGGATTTTTAGCCGGTGGTTGCGGTGTTTCCAATTGTCAGTCTTCATGGAGTGCGACGGGTAAATCGACGGGGTTGTCTATGGAAAGGTTTAATATTTCGTCCAGATCGCCTAAATTGTCCATGTGAGTCCCGAAATTCGTCTAGTTCTTCGGTTGTCCCGTCGAAAAAAGGTCCACTGGAGTCCATACTGTAGATATGGTAAGTAGGGGAGACTTATGTTTTAGCTTAGCTTGAAGTGCAGTTGAAGGATTTTAATAGCTAATCTTTATCTCCTTATATACTAATTTTTAGTGGATTAATTACACACCCATTAATTAAGATTCTGCTGTGGCTGGTTCGTACCCTAGCCTACTTATTTTGATTAAAATTAGAGCATAATTTTTATTTTCAGAGGTATTTTTAACACTAGGTAGTAAGATGACACAGTTAGTAAAGTATAATTTGTCTTATTATTTTACATAAGGTTTTCCTTTAGGCTAAATCATTTTCTTTACAAGTCTTTGGGTACATAAGTATACGAACCCAATAATACATGAGACTAGGATTATTATTCCTAATATTTTAAAGAGCAATGAGGAAAAGAATGAACCTATCCATGAAGGAAAATTGAGGATTGAACTGGTAAGGTTTGCCAAGTATTCGTACCATTTGGTAGAGTAAATGACGTGTCTGTTATTTCATTTCGCACATCAGTTTCCTCTAAATAGTGTAAATGGCCAGATATTGTTAATGGAAAATCATTCTTGGCACATTTAAATGTACAATTTAGATCTATATCGGGTTGATTTAGTTTCATTGTAAGTTCTTGCTTTACAAATTTATCTGTTAAAGTAAGAGTAAAAAAATTCAACTTAAGGGCATTTAAGGTTCCCTGTCTCGGTACCTGAATCAACGCGAGAAACAAGTACTACCGATGCCCGAACTTTGCAATTATGGCAGCCAAAAAGTAGAACCATTTTAATGGAACAAAAGATATCTTGTATTTCTTTAGTTATTTGAAGGAATCATCCGTTGTCATTTCTAATGCGGTGGTGGATGATGTAATAAAACGAATCGACGAATTAATGTACACACTGAACTCAGCGACACAAAATCGCACAGAGGGGAAAAGAGCTGGGCTCAGTGTAGTGAAGGCACTGATAGTAGTGAGTACCCCAATCGTGAATGAAAATGGGCAAATCGTGGAGTGAACGATTACACTTTACGCTTGTAGTTACAAGTGGAACGATTCAGGCAAGCAGGCCTGACGTAATACAAGAATAACTTGTCCAGAGTGGAGCACAAAAACTGTATGAATTACACACAGCTCATCTTAGGCTAATGTGTGAAAGTGGGTTAGACGAAAAGCGCACATTAGCAGTATGCACTATACACTTTATGTAGGTGTCTATGGGAGCCGGCTAAAATGACACGTAGCGGAGTCTCAGTCTATATGACTGAATAATATAGAATAGCAAACGAGAAGAACTGTGATTCTTTCCTTGAATAGTCATTTCTTACTTTTTTAGACCTAACACACAATTTTGTTCGGTTGTTACATGATGATTGAATTTCAATTTGACTTAGGAGTTTTTCCTTATTCATCCTGTCAATGTCAGCTTGGAGTACTGCGTTCTGAGCCACTGCTTCTTCTAATTGTAAATTAAGATCATGATGGTTATCATTGACCGCATCACGACAGCTGTTAAGATCGGTAATGGCACGTTGTAATGTGGCATATCTCTCATCCTTGTACACGATATCTACTTGGAGAGTCTCCTTGAGTTTTTGATGTTTTTCCTGGAGACCCTTCATTTCTCTAATCCATACGTCATTCTTTTGTTCTACGATGAGATAATCAGTTGTTTTCTCCTGAAGTCTTTGTTGCTCGTTACCGTATCGGTCGAAGTTTATTTTTGTATGTAGCCAAGTGATACTGCTTGTACATTCTGGAATTGGAGTGGTGGTGGAGAAATGTGGTGGAGTTCATTACATGGAGAGGCTAGTTTCGAGAGGTTTGGCTGAGGTTGATGAAACGTTGCCATTCCATGACCCTATCAGTAGTAATATTATGGTTGTAGTTATAATTGTTGTTGAGGAGTGGGTTGCAGTGAGACGGCGTCTTGGTAATAGTAGTTTCTTTTATGCACTGCGGTTTGAAATCGCATAGATAGTTTGTCCAAGAGGAAGACCATGCGAGTAATGCACTTCCGAAATGTACCACTTTAGATACTTTTTCTCTTCTCGGGTCGTACAGATTTAGGACGGCAGGCTGTAAGTTGAACAAAAATCCAAGAAATACGAAGCAAATCATTCGAAATAGTTGTTTTTCCTCCTTTTTTCTTTCTTCGTATCCAGTAATGGATCTTTGAGTGTGAGTGCCGACTTGTATTCTTATTATTCTTGTGTAGAAGAAAATTCGTGCGTAACAATATATAATAATTGCAGTAGGAAAGCAAATTCCTACTATCCAAATCATTTTCTTTGGGGATTGACCGTATTTATCCGGAATTATAGAGCACGAAGCTGGATTGTTTGGTTTGGGGCCTAATTTCCCCCAAATTCCTTATGCTGAAGGCGTGACCATTAAAAAACTTAAAACCCAGGTAACGATGATCATGAACCACATACGATATTTGGAGAATAAATTAGGATAGTCCTAGTGGTGTACTATACACACATATCTATTGAATGATATGGTGAATGATATTGTGCAGTGTGCAACACTAGTTTCCGTATGGGCACATGAAGGGTCCTAACATCCATGCATCGTAGTAGTATCGTACTGCTGTCATGGAAAGTGTCACACTGCTAAACAACAAGTCTGAACAGCATAGACTCATTATCAGCCAATTGAATTTGCTCTTTTTCAGTTGTGGAGTTCGGCTGATTTCTAAGGTCCACCATGATCTGATCTTCTTATTCGGGTCAATTTCTGTGGCCGACGATTGTTGAACGTTTGCTAAGACCATGACCACAGCGGTATAAATCCATGGCCATGGTAATGATTTCAGGCATTGGTTTGGATATAGTTTTGGTTTTTCGTAGTATCCTTAACAAATCCTCCTGCAGTGGAAATGGCAGATCAGGCTTGTTTTCCCACATTTGTAGGAAAACCAATTCCCAATTTGGATAAAATTTGGGTAGGTAGTATTTGTGCTTACTGTCTCAATGATTAGTCAATGTAACAAACTAAAAACTACCTTTTCCAAAATCTTCCCTTGGCAAAGATACCAATGTGCACCAGAGTCCAACAAGAAACAATGTGAACCAAAATCACAGTTTTTGTTCAACTTAAATATTCTTTAGTTGATAAAATTTTTCTTAACAAATAGTATATGACTAATGTAACTAAACCATTAAAGACATACATTAAATTTGTCACGCATTAGCATCAATGGTCTTCTTCATGTGTTTCGATAACTAAGTAATTAAGAAGTGCATATGCTCTAGTATGTATATGAAGCATTTCATCAACATCACCGAAATGGAGAGTCAGTATGAAGAAATAACGTTTACTGTTTCTCGGTCTCACTTTTTGGCTTACTAATCCTTAAGCCAATAACCCCAGAGAAGCACTTATCCTTTATTTGTGAAGGGATTATTATTGGAGCCGAGAAGTCGATGTTGCATTAAGCATTTGTACTCATAAAGAAAACTCGTTGCTTCGAATTCATTGCTTAACAGAAAATAACCTCCGAAAGTTAATACAAGCAAGAAGTCCATAAAGCATTTGTCCTACGATTTTATGGATATTACAGCAGGCTTGCATTACTCAACTACAATTGTTCAACAAAAATTTTCCATTGTTTGTATTGGGATTTAAATTCGCTTGAGATAATACTTCTTAAAATACTTAAAGAGAACTAACATACTACTTTACATAAGCATTGATGAAATAACAAGACAGGTACATTTAGAAATGTTATAATATGATGTATCTGGCGGTTTGAGACACTACTTTAAATAATATCAAAGTGTCAACTTTTGTACCTACGTCTGCTAGAATGGGGTTAGAATTATTTATTAAAGTAGCATTAATTGTTACCAAATTAACAATTATCTTTGCAGTTTGCTTTACATTGATGTTTTCATACCTTTATAAAACCTTCATCTTAAATTTCTGGACTATCATCATAGCTGCCCGTGCGTTTGCTGCAGCTACATCAATCGGAATTTGCTGTATAAAATATTTTCGGTATGTGTACAATTTTTCCAATACAACATTAATTGCTACTTCTGAGTTATAGCAACAATACCCACTATTAAAAAACGACATTAATGTTTTTAGATGTGGAATTTGTGTCACTATAATTTCAATGTTGTCTCCTGTGGGAAGTTTCTTGACGTTTGCATTTGTTTCTTGGACGATGTTGCTGTCGCCTCTACAAAATATCCATAACCACCTTTTTAATCTTTACATTTACACTGGAAACCTGCAAAATTGCATAGTCTATTGGCCCCTACAGAGTTCACCATATCTTTGCATATTATTATGATTTCACAAGCAATCACTCATTATATAATGTTAACGCCATTTATTGTTGTATTTTTATATTCATTTTTTATTATACAAAATCATATGTATGTTAACCACAAGGATAACAGCCCCACATTCACTTTTTGACAAGGCTGTAGGAAAGTTCTTTATCTTTATGGTTGGGGCTGTTACAACTTCCTTCGGAATGATAATTGTATATGAGAGGGTGTTATCTCTTGCTGCTTTTCCAGAAGAGAACATTACTACTATGGGCATTAGTAATAATAGCGATACAAGTATTATTCCTTTGAAACATCTACATGCAGCTAGAACTAATGAAACACTTACTGCAGTGGGTATTGCTGCAGTTGTTAGTGTATGCATTCTATCGTTTCATAATTGCATGCATTCTATGAGAGATAGAACAATAAATACGTTTTATCCGTCACATATTACTACAATTATTGCCAATGTAAAGCCTAATAACGAAAGCAGTAATGATAATAACGATTCAGAATCTGAGTACGGTAGTTGTATAAGCAGTGCTGACACAACCACCAAATAAGCAATTAAATAAGCTGCCTTATTCAGGCGAGTTAAAAAGGCTTCGTTAGAATGATTTATTAGCCTTTTTAGAATTATCCTCAAATCCTGACATAAAAGTCTTTAACAGCTTTTATTTACTTTTTTAATCTTCATGCTGCATGAGTTCAGATTGGGAGACCATAAAATAGTTAATATCTTGAAGCATAATAGTGTCACAAAAATAATAGATTTTCTCCCAGTATAAAATTTAACAATCGGTGACCATATAATATTAGTTATTCATTGCAATAGCACACATGTACTTATTCCAAAATGACTTCCAGAGGCAATCTAAAATCTAAAAGTAAGTAACGCTTAACTTGTCTACGGTTTTATTTTTTATGATTAATACAGTATACTTTTCATTAATTTTGTTAGGTTATTTTATCAAAGTTTTGGCCATACACTAGAGTTGTTGTAACTTTCATGCTAACAACAATTGTAATTGCACTAAAATCAAACCTAGATTTTGCTTCATCAACCAAACCTGCTTTTTTCTGCGCATTACTGTTTGGAATATGTACATTTCATAAAGTCACAAGAGCGGCCACTCTAATATGGGGACCAGAAATGACGTCTACAGCTGGAAAATTATTTTGCCTATCTATGGCTACACAAATAATGATGGAGGGACCTGTTACTACCGTTACAAATTATAAAAGGGAACTAGCGTCCCAATATTTTACTCAAGGATTTCACGATATTGGAGAAGAATTTAAATTTCATATTAATAAATTTAACTCCCTTTGTAGTAGCATGCTAAATCTTTTGTCACCAGTGGGTGATTTGGTAACCGATGTTAGCAGAGATATTAAAGCTGCAGTTTTGAGGCAAAAAATGTGGCAAAAAGTTATAGTGAACAATTAAAATACAGTTTTGAAAATTGTAGACAAAAAAGTCAAACGGCTTACAAACACTGCAGAAAAGCTGTAGGGGCATTGCTACACCCGATAGTTGATATTGGCACAGCGATATGCAGCTGACTAGACACTGCAAATATATGCAAACCTTTACATGGCTTTCAATCCATGTTAGTTGAAATGTCTAAACTTGATTTGGAGTTCCAAAAATTGCAAAACGAATTTAAAATATCGATTGATGTGTGAGATGTCGAAGTTAATAATACTACCTTTCTTAACGATTTCCAGAAAAATATAATTGAGCAATTTAAATGGAAAATTTCATTTGTTGAACAAGCATTTACGCTTTTAAGTTTGTTTTCTTGGGTCGTTTTGGTATTGATACCTATTAAATCCATACTATATGTTAAAAGGTATATAAATTGTCCGGCAAACCTGATGACTCAAATCTTTACAAAATGAGGTTGTACTATATCGATCTCTGAGAAGTGCTGTAATTGTGCTCTTATTCATTTTTGTTTGCTTAGTAGGGGAATATACAATGTACCATTTAATGCAAAGTTTTTCCATTATCAACCCCCCTGATATTGAAATGGAAGGAGGCCTTCATTTAACTGTTAGCTTAAAGGGAGGAAGCATTATCAAGTCTTTAATGTATACTGTACTGCAACCATTAACTATAGCTAAAACATACACATATAAAATATCATCCATTCATTGTAGTGTAAACATTCTCAAACCGACAAAGCTGACATTGTATTTCTATTCTTTAGTCTTGTTTTTGTTTGTTTTGTGATAGGTCTCTTAGAGCCCTATGCAGAGAAGATCAAATATAAAATCTGCTGTCTAGTAATTCCAGAGCTTTAACTATTTTCTGTTACTAATTTGATTTTTAATAACCTAAATCGCCAGTTATAATACAGTGGTCACCCATTCACATTAAGACTACTAAATATGTGTACAATATTTTTTGTTCTTGTAATACATATGTAAAGTAGTTAAAAAGCATTGTAAGTTGTAGATGTAACTAACATTGTTGTTGTATTAACAGTAGTTTTATAATAGTGTTGTAGAAAGTAGTTTTATAGCAGTAGTGTAAACAGTAGTTTTATTGTAGTATGAACTGTAAATATAACTTTACAACAGTAGTATGAAAAGTAATTGTATAACAATAATATAAAAACTAGTTCTGTAGTGATAATATGAAAATAAATAATAATAAATAAATACTATGAATTTTTTTATACCCTAATCAAAGTTGTTAGTCTAAATGTCCTATCTCTCTATAAAAAGTAAGAGAGCATGTAAGTGTTCGTCCTCCAAAAATGTACCTGGGATGTCGCAAGACATTGTACAAAACAATGTGAGACGGTTTACCCTTGGCGGAGCCAGGCATAAGCAGTGTAGTGCTTATGCCTGCTTGCCCTCTACTACCCTACTCACTCGTGGCTGCTGGCTGGCTGGACTGAGATGAGAAGACAAGCACTCTGCTTGCCTTCTCATCCTTGGCGGAGCCAGGCATAAGCAGTGTGTAGTGCTTATGCCTGCTTGCCGTGCTTCTGCCTTCTACTACCCTACTCACTCGGCTCTGCTGGCTGGCTGGACTGAGATGAGAAGACAAGCAAGCAAGCACTGCTTGCCTTCCCATTTCACATTTCTTTCGTTCATCCTTGCACCAACTTTTGCTTCTTGCGGCAGATTCATATATCTGCCACGTTATTTCTAACAATCAGCATTTCATCGTGTCGCGTCTACGACTACTCTGCCGTCGTCAGTAATAACAGCAGTTTGCAGAATCTACACCCAAATAGACGTTTCCTACAATTCCAGAGGATAACAGCAGTTTGCAGAATCTACACCAAAATAGACGTTTCCTACAATTCCAGAGAATATAACACAGGCAGGTACAGTAGTCATTTCAATACCTATTAACACGTATTTTGATACTCATGACATGATGTATAATATAGTTTGCATTGCATTACTTACTATTGATTTTAATACCCATGGAATTTTTATCAAAATTTGATTATTTGTCTTCCCTTCTATATTCTAGGTTCTTTGGGGTGGCTATTCAACACGTGGAGTCAATAGTAATAGCAGTTTGCAGAATCGACAACCAAATAGACGTTTCCTACAATTCCAGAGAATATAACACAGGCAGGTACAGTAGTCATTTCAATACATATTAACACGTGATTTGATACTCATGACGTTATGTATATAGTTTGCATTGCTTTACTTACTATTGATTTTAATAGCCATAGAATTTTTATCAAAATTTGATTATTTGCCTTTCCTTTCGTATTCTAGGTTCTTTGGGGTTGCTGCTCAACACGTGGAGTCAATAGTAATAGCAGTTTGCAGAATTGACACTCAAATAGACGTTTCCTACAATTCTAGAGGATATAACACAGGCAGGTACAGTAGTCATTTCAATACCTATTAACACGTGATTTGATACTCATGACGTGATGTATATAGTTTGCATTGCTGTACTTACTATTAATTTTAATAGCCATTTAATTTTTATCAAAATTTGATTATTTGCCTCTTCTTCTGTAGTCTAGGTTCTTTGGGGTGGCTTTTCAACACGTGGAGTCAATAGTAATAGCAGTTTGCAGAATCTACACCCAAATAGAAATAGACGTTTCCTACAATTCCAGAGGATATAACACAGGCAGGTACAGTACAGTAGGTGAATTCAAATTCCGTTTGTTATAGCCATGTTATAGCGTTAAGATCGTTATTTATGTTAAGATAACGAAGTGTTATGGCGTGACGTCACTTCTCCTACTCTTTTACACAGTTATATTTTAACGCATTATCATAACATTTTAACCACCTAGGAGGGCATGTTTTTTCTATAACAAATTCGTTATATCCTTTGACAGAAGCGCCAAGAAACAAAAGTCTGTCAAATTGTTAGTTCACTACTCGTATATTACTTTGTTGTTTTTTAATGCAAATAATTTTTTGGGCAATTCAAAAACGAAAATGAATTTTGATGGACGTAATTTTTACATCAAAGACTTACAACAACATATGAGAAACTTGAAAGCCTGAACTTGAAAGCCTGAACAAACCAAAATAATTCAGCCATCAAAAGACGTGGAACCAAAAAAGAAATTCAGTGAAATTGGACACTCAATCCAAAAAAGAACATCTCGATTTTGAAAGACTGAAATGGAAAGAAGAATTAGAACAGCGAAAAGTAGCCGAAGATAGGAAGCATGAATTGGAAAAATTAAAACTTCAAAATGATGCTGAGCTGGCGAAATGAAATTTTAAATTAGCTCAAGAGTTTGAACTCGAAAAACTTCGCATGCAGATGTAAATTAAATAATTATTTTTATTTGTTCACTCATATGTGGTCATCAGTCATCGTCCATTTATCAAATTAAATAAATCTCTGCTCTTCCCTAAGATTACAATCTTGTCCATAATATTGTTCTGCTTCGTCGTCACCGTCCACTTCATCTAGTGGATCAATAGGTCTAGTATATAGTTCTGGTATTTGCCCATAGTATATTAAAAATTCCGTCGTAAAATACTTTTTCAATCAGTTTCTTACGCTCTGATCTTGGTACCATTTTGAGTTTTGCGATAGAAAAAGTTGAAATTACAATTTGACTAAACATTAAATTTCGCGGTGCTATATAACACTAAAAACTAAAAGGTTTATTTACTCCAGCAGAGGGGTCTTCAAATTTAAACGGTGTTAAACTGTTAAATGATTAAAGCTTAACAAATAACAAAAGAATTTGAGTTCACCTAGTAGTCATTTCAATACCTATTAACACGTGATTTGATACTCATAACGTGATGCATATAGTTTGCTTTGCATTACTTACTATTAATTTTAATAGCCATGGAATTTTTATCAAAATTTGATTATTTGTCTTTCTTTCTATATTCTAGGTTCTTTGGGGTGGCTATTCAACACGTGGAGTCAATAGTAATAGCAGTTTGCAGAATCGACAACCAAATAGACGTTTCCTACAATTCCAGAGAATATAACACAGGCAGGTACAGTAGTCATTTCAATACCTATTCATGTTAATTTAGTGACCGGTCACTAATTGTGGGAAGCCTCTATTGCCAATGCCATGAGCTCCTTCAACGTGGGTGCAAAATTTTTGTTATTTTGGGTTGGGCATTACTGTATGTGGGGAGTAGCCTTGGGGATCAAATTGCTGTGATACGACCTATATAGTAACTGTGGAAAGTAAGTTAACTGTTGAATTTGTTACCGGAGTGACAACGCCGGTAATCCCTTCCATATTATACTAACTAAATTACTACAGGGTTAGATTTTTCGCCCGTCTGGTGCGTGCTAAAAGTGATTTTAACGTGTGAAAGCTATGTCACGCCCTTCTTTCCTGTACGGAAGTCATTTTGGATATGATCTCCCGGCTGTCTCCACCAGTTCCGGTGCAGGAATGTGAAAAACAAAATTGGGTAATCGTTTTTTTCAGTCTATACTCTGTACATGTTCAAAAAAATTTGACTTTCGTACAGGGCAGAAGGGCGTGACATGGCTTTCACACGTTAAAATCACTTTTAGCACACACCAGATCTAACCGTGTGGTAATTTAGTATGGAAGGGATTAGTGGCTAAGTCACTCCGGTAACAAAGTCAACAGTTACAATTTTTATTCGGAAAAGATGGGGAGGGGAAAATGAGGGAAAAGACCCCAGACTATAGATTACCCAAATGGAAACATTTCATAGACTATAACATGTCCCTGTACAATAAGACTGCTAATGCTATTGAGATATAGCTGCAACTTCCTTATTGGTTCTTACCCTTGGCTATTGTTTGTTACCCTTGGCTATTGTTTGTTACCCTTGGTTATTGGTTGTTACCCTAACACGTGGGTATATAAACTGCACCATGGGGATAATACGTCAATAGCAGTCTTATTGTACAGTCTTATTTAGTGGTCGGTGGGAACATTTTAGCAAATTCTCACTGCGGTTGTTATTTGAAAAAGGCCCCCGAAAATTGCGTCAATTGTCACAGCCGAAACCCCATAACCTCTGCCCGGCTATTCCACTACCTCAAGGGGAAGTAAATTTTGGCAGTGCAATTGATAAACAAGATTCTATCAAGTCGATAACAAAATGAATTCAATGCGACATAAACGGCCGTTTTACAGAATGGCTTTCGGAATTATTAGCAGCCAGCTCCCATTGCCACTAAGGCCAGCCGCCGCAATCGCAATAAAAAAATTTCTAGCCAGCCCTCCTCCCCAACAACCCCTAATTTTGATATGATTTTGTATTTTTAGGCCTAATAATGAGTAATAAACGTCGGGGAAGTAATCCTAATCAGGGCTCCACACCGACTTCGAGCCAATTCGTTATTCCTAAACGCAGTTTACAGTTAAGTGGGTCAGCTTCCAAAACTCCTGAGGATAAACATGAACTTGGCAAGCTTCCTTTATCATTAAATGATAGATTTTGCCCCTTCTGTTCAAGAACAATTCGAGACTATTATGATAAAGGTAAGGGTATAAATTTTAAAAAAAATGCTTAAATTAAATATTTTTTTAATTAAAATATTAAATAAGTTTCAGAGGAGAATGCAAAAATTTTAATGTTGTATTTTGTTTATTTCAGTTGAATGTGTCCATGCACAGTGCAAAAAAGCATTGAAGCACGATTTGCCAATTTTAGCCAATGGTTGGGAATGGTGTAAGGCATGTAAAATTGCACCTATTCGCCCCGGTCATTTTCGCTGTTTGGTGTGCAATTCTCCAACGACGATTGGTACAGCCTACTATAAGGCTAACAAAGATCTAAATCGAAAACATTTTGCAGAAAAAGATGATCTATTTTTGAAATATCAAAAATCGTCGGAAATGGACCACCCTGTAGAAAAAAGGACCAAGGATTCTAATGGTAACGTTATTGAGGAAGACAATGCTTTACTTAGCTCCGCAAATAGCGACACTTCTAAAACTGGTGCCACCATTTCCGAAGGAAAGAATTTATTGCTACCTGAATCTTCTTCTCATCAAGCAAACCATTTAATTAGTGATGCGGAGATGGCATTAATTGAGGAAAATGATCAAATGCTTTAAAAAATATTGTGAATTTTATACTATGAGATTTTAAATAAAGTACTGATTGCTACCAAACACTGTAGCGTGGTGCGTAACCTTTTCTGTCCCCCTGCAGTATAATATTATGTGTCTACTGTAACTTTTTAATTTCTGCCTAGGACATCACAGACTTTTATCTTTTATGATATTAATTTCTAAAGTCCTGATCGCTAACCAACAGTTATTTCCCCGTCCGTAGGACGGGCTGCGTTTCTCGTACAACATAAATATGTGAATATTTAGTCTGGGGTCGGAGTCGAAATTTAGCACATCATTCCAGTACCTCACTCCATTTTCCCCTCAACAATATCTTATGGCAGTATGCATAATGACCAGTCAGAGGTTACTCCTAACCCGGAGTCACAAAATTGTCTAATATTTGACCTTAGTACAACCTAGGGTCAACTTTTTTGTATTCAAATAGCACTGTAACTATTGGCAACTTACCATGGTCGTCCACCGGGGTCACATTTTGGACTCGGGGTACAGGGTTACGTTACTTTAACCCCCCATTATGCATACATATGATAATACACCGAATTTATACCTTTGAGACCCTTTGGTATACATAGTGTATAGTTTTATGCTAAGGGGAAGGGGAGAGATTTTAATTTAAAATTAGCTAGTATCTAACGTGATTTTCGAAAATTTGACTCCGACTCTTGATTCTCTTATTATGAAATAATAAGAATAGAATACAGGAAGTCTTGATTAGTGAATATTAACCATATATGACAGAAAGATCTAAACCATAGGCTTACCGCCCTTGTCGTTTAACTGATTATATTATGAGTATAGTTATAGTTTACATTTCTATTACCTTTCATACTCTGATATTCACTCTACACCCGTTTGTTACGGTTTATTTGCTTCTAATTGGATAAGTAAAAGATGAATACATATAAGTCATAGTCACGTTTAACCGAAGAATGCTTATATTCGAAATAAAATTCGTTCGTTTATCTTCCCAATAAAAATTAATGTTATACTTCGTATCTTAAATCTTACAGATGCTACGAAGTAGCGATTATACAAATTCAAAATCAAGTATTCATATCAATTTGATACAAATTGTATATCAAGCATAAGGCCATTGCATTCTATTCCTAAAACTAATTTAAATAATAAATATTTATATCGCCATGTTTACAAGCAAATCATTTTCAAGATTTAGTGCCTCCATTATGGCTTCTCTGAAATTTATTTAAAGATATTATGATGCGATCAAAAGGTTTACGACGTAGGCTACCATGATATATAGAACATATTGAAAGGACTTATTTTTGAAATCATTAAAATCACTTAAAAACAACATAGTCCTCTTGGTCTTAAACAAAAGAGTTGATCTACAAAGGTAGGTATTTAATAGAAGCTGGTAGGTTTTGCAATAAAAAGTATAGGAATTAGTTGAATGCCATGTCTGATAAACTCCAAATATACTTTTTATTTACACGTCTCCTATCACTAATGACTAGATTTCTTCAGCGTCAAATGGCATTAGTTTTTCTCTAGAACAGATATAGTTACCAAAAATTCACGGTGAACAGTGACGGCCCAGGGGCGTTATTCCCTCCTGAGGAATGTATGGAAAATTACCCTGAAGGATTATGAACATGTAATACTATTAAAATTAGAATGATTGGCATTGTCTTAACTTTAGTTTGCATGCATAAATACATTTTATAAAACGCAATTATGTAAGCATAGTAGATTAACAAGGCAATCTTATCTTCATGTGCGGTCAGTCATCCAAGTTTTCTTTTTCATTCCCCTAAACATAATAAATAATAATATCCTTATGGTTCGCTATAACTTATTACACAACATTTTGTGGTGAATAATCAAACACTTGTAATGGTATATTGTTATTGTAGGAAATACATAGAAATTGAAAGGACAAAATAAGGATGTTATGTCCATTATTTGGGACTATGGTTATTATTGTAGGAAAATGTAAGCGTTATGACCTAGAAGACGGATATAAATATACATGGAGAATGAATGCATAAGAAAAGAGAGTATATAATAAAGACGAGCAGTAGACTCGGCAGTATGATTCGGAGTATTGGGACGTCTACACATCTTATTTTACAGCATATTCTGGCCAATTGTGGTCTAAACCTTACGCAAAGGAACCTCACCCTTAGACAGAGCACAAAAAGGATTTTAATGATTATACGATACCAACAAGCGCCACTACATGGGGGCTCAATTAAGTTTTGCGTAACTACGACCGCAGTTCTACAATCTGTTAAGTTTTAATTTTTCGAATTTTTTTCTTATTACTTTATTTCCTATATTTGCACATCAGACTATACATTGATTTGACACTGAATCCAAATACTAATTCGGATTTCCTTAATTCCGGCTGCTATTGAGGACACGGTGGCAGGGCCCATTTTGTTTTAGTTTGCCTTCCGATGGCCCGGGGGAGCAGAGAGAGAGAGGGAGGAGAGAGTGTAGACCGGATGAATGGTTTAACGATGTTGGGTGATTCTGTTAATACACAATTTTTAGTTATCTTTTAAGAACTTTAAGCTATTTATTGAAGTGACCTTAATCAACGTAAGTTACTTACTTTAGCCTCGTCTTCCAGGAGAGCATCATAACCCTTTAACACGAGTACCAGAGTATTGTGAAATCTCAGGTGTCTCAAAACTCTTATTTCATCATCGACTACCTTTACTTTTAAATATCCTTTGGTAGCCAATTTCTGAGTTAGGATTGTTGAAAGGGGTGTCAAAGATACCCGGCATACGGGAGCGTTCGATGTGGAAGAGGAAAATCTACCCATTTTGTTTTGTCACACAGGGTAGGGACTCAATATAGTAGTGATCTAGTTCGTAAACTCAAACGGAATGTGAACATACGATTTTTAGACAATATTTTATAGTAAACCTTAAACAATCGCTTCATTTTAGAAATATTTATCTGTTAAGAGGACGCATCGAACACTTGAACAATTTCACTTTATTTTCGGCAAATATAGTATTATGAGCAGATACTTAGGGATCATTGTGAAAAATTTTATTCATTAGATAGATTTCGTCTTTTTCCCACGAACAAACATCAAAATATAAGTAGCACTGATATGAAATAGATAGCCCACTCCATTCATAAAGGGTAAAACTATTTCTGTAGAAAAAGGGAATAGATGTATATATAGTCACTCAGGCTAGCATTTTGGGCTGAAGGGAAAGGGCAGTTGTCAATCAAAACTAATCAAGTGAACCTTCCATTTCAAGTAGAGACACAATATAATTCATTCATTCATATAGCTGCGATAATCTGAATAGTAGGTGTTAGTAAAACCCATAAGTTATCGACACTCTATGTATACGTTAGCCGACATCCTGCGTATACGTTAGCCGACATCCTGCGTATACGTTAGCAGACATCCTGCGTATACGTTAGCAGACTTCCTGCGTTAGCCGAATGGCGTCATATGAGTTAGCCGACATGTTACAATACAGGCTGCTGCATACACCGATTAGTACCCAACTGAATAGAGGCCCTCATCAGTTCATGGGCATTGCTTTTGCCAAGTCTGGTCGACTTTCGGCTTTGCGTTTAGGAGTTGTCATGGGCATGGACGGACGGACATACTAACGTACGGACAGACTGTGCGATGCTATAAACTAGTCAGGCGAGCTCAAAACGGGCACTACATTAGAAGGGTAAAAGTAGACTTGTATAAAATAGGGCGTTATGAAAAAAATGTGGGACTAGTCGCTGTAGTTAAAATTTAAAGATAAAAAAAACTGGGGTATATATATATAGTTGGACGGAAAAATACGGGACTCCTAAATACGAAATGAGAGAAGTATAGAAAAATAAGATGTACTCACTCTTTACGAGCTAGTTACATTACTATGCGGAACTACTTCAGCTATGAGTTGGTTGGTCCGTCGGGTACATTTGATGATGAGGAAGGTACTTATTGCTGCTGTACAATCAGTAAAACCAGAATCCGCTGAAAGCATGTGGAGATAGTAAAACCAGAATCCGCTGAAAGCATGTGGAGAGAGAAACAATGAACTGATTGTTGTGGTGGACGCACCGATAGTACACTGCTGAAAGCATGCAGTCTAGTTAGCCAACACTACAGCTTGGTAATATAAGTACCCGAGAGGTAGTAAAACTAGAATCCGCTGAAAGCATGTGGAAAGATAACCGTTATGGCACTGCTGAAAGCATGCAGTCAAGTTAGCCAACACTTCAGGTTGGTAATGTAAGTACCCGAGACCTAAATCGAACAAAAATTAATGTAACCAACCCACAGCTTGGAGCATGTAGTACCCAAGCATACGATTCCGAATCAGGAAGATATAAACACAACATAATATTTCATGGTCCGCAAATAAGTGTCAGGCATTATAGATAAATAACTAATTGAGAAGCGAAGAAAATAACCTTTTTATTGTTGATATTGTGCAGTCTTATTTATAATTAGATCAACTTTCCTATAGCAAGGGAAAGACAGACGGCTTGGTGGGTATAAAAGCTGGCAAGTTGACAAAAATAAATTTCAGTCAAATACTAGCGACAATAATGAATAGTTGTTCTTATGAAACCTCCTGCGCTGTTTATCAGCTTTTCCAGAAATCACCGGTTTATTTTCAATTTCAACCGAAGTCTCGTTTGGTATTCGGCCGAAAATCTAAAACTATAAAAACCGTAAACGCTGATCACTATATTTACACAGACAGTCCGGTGGTTTCAAGGGCCCATGTCATAATCAGCCACACCAAAGGAGGAATATGGATTATTCAGGACCTGAACGCATCCAATGGAACATATCTCAACCACAATCGATTACGACCAAACCAAAGACTCCCGTTAGAGCATGGAGACCTCATTGGTTTAGGGGTGGACAAATCTGGCTGTTTAGACGAAGAAAACAAAGGCAACCCTAGGGACCCGAGGTGCGTGTATTATAAGTTCTTAGAAAACGTCGACAAAAAGTCATGCACCACTCGAGAACAGCCGTGGGACAAGGCCATCCGGGAGGAACTATTTTCTACTTATGAAGCTGGACACAAAATTAACTGGAGTCGAATTCAAAGACAGGAGCAGCAAGCTTTCGAACACGCTGACGACCATTTTTCAGGAGAAAGAAACGGGTGCTTCAGTGGACCGGGAGATCTACAGGAACGAGGACGCAGAAGTTCCTCAGTCCGTAGGCATCTCAGTCTCTCACCAGAGTTACTACGCTGTAGAGAATCATCACTTCCACCGTCTAAAAGTTCAACATCGATCTCAAGATTTTCGAGCGGTGCTTCATTATCCGAGGGCAAACCGATGAAACCGGAAACGGCACCTTTACAGCACCAAATACCCCTACCCGGAGTCGACCCGGAGGATATAATTTTTAAGACAAGAAACGGGCTCAAGAGGAAAACGATGAGCTTTGAGAAAGAACCTGACATAAAGCAACTTCGTTTCGGGAACGAGAAAACAAATTGACGGACTGGTCTCATTTATATATTGTCTCATTTAGTGTGAGTCGTTTTTGTCAGTTAAGAGTAGTCTTTTTTTCATACTCCATATTGGTCAAATAGAATTGTGACATCTAAATAATCATGTTAATTTTTAATTCACTAGAATATAAGTATTATATCTTATTTTCTTTCTGACGAAAGAAATCAGGGCGCCGGCCAGTGTAATGGTATATTGTTATTGTAGGAAATACATAGAAATTGAAAGGACAAAATAAGGATGTTATGTCCATTATTTGGGACTATGGTTATTATTGTAGGAAAATGTAAGCGTTATGACCTAGAAGACGGATATAAATATACATGGAGAATGAATGCATAAGAAAAGAGAGTATATAATAAAGACGAGCAGTAGACTCGGCAGTATGATTCGGAGTATTGGGACGTCTACACATCTTATTTTACAGCATATTCTGGCCAATTGTGGTCTAAACCTTACGCAAAGGAACCTCACCCTTAGACAGAGCACAAAAAGGATTTTAATGATTATACGATACCAACAAGCGCCACTACACACTGATAAATCAGCATTCTAGTTCCTATTTTTATCTTGGTTGTCCTTACTCTATTCCATGACATATTCCACGACCGAGGAGACAAACAACGTTCTAGTATTCGGAGCATTTATAATTTTGAAACCAAATTGCAATACACATGAAGTATATTTTTAGTCTTTCGTTAATAAGCTATAGCTGTCTCCTATACGGGCTTGCGGAAGATGGCATTAAAGAATATGGATCACCAAAAAACGCATTTGAGTCTCAACATTCTCAATTACCAATCAGTAAGACAAAATTATTTTATTCGCCCTAATTTTTTATTTACCTGTTTCATCTATTATAAATATAAAATATACCAATGGACAAATCTTGGCAGAAACACACAGCTTGCCTGTAGCTGGCCAGGATTGCAGTGTTGCATAAAATCAACTTTGAGAATCACAATTAATTTTGAATAACAAAATGAACAGAAAGTCAAAGTGATTTAAACAATAAAAATGGAATTAGCAGATTTATTTTAGTATTTGCTGTAAAATTTAAAAAATTGACGGACTATAAGTTGTCTTATTTAGGCGAACTAAAAACGTTTCTAATGTAACTGACTCTCATCAGACAGACAGTTGAGATATAAATGTCCCGTTTTTCACAAAAGTATTTGTTGGACAACAAATTCGTGCATGAATGTGCCTGGTTCAAAGAGAAAGATTTTCCCAAAGTGTTTGCATATTATATCTGCACTAATATTTGTGATAAATGTATAATAAAGTCAGTTATTATGCTTTGCCAAATGCCTGGTCTGCAATAAACGCCGGGTCTGTAATAAACGGATTTTATTGTGCGAACGCTAAAAGCCAGGTGTCTTTAGTGTAGATTTTGTGGTATATCGTCCTTTAAGGAACGAAAAAGCCAAAATCCATTTTTTGTTTGGTGGACGAATAAGCCAAAATCCATTTTTTGTTTGCTAGCCGAAAAAGCATATTATCCATTCGCTTGTTAGTGGAGTCAGACTATTTCCTTCACCAAACGAAAATTGGATATAAGCTTATTCGTCCACGAAACGAAACATAGATTTTGGCTTTTCGTTCTTTAAACGACGATGTTATGATTTTTATTTCAGGTTATCGAAACCACAGTTCAATGGTGATGTGTAAGCTTTCTTTAGAAGCTCGCCATCGCACTGGAATTGCTTCTTTTAATTTAGAAGATATCAGTAGCAGTAATTCATTTGACGGAAACCTCTGTACTCATATCGTATACCAACGGCTGACCATCAACTCACGAAATGGCGAGATTAATGGTGATGGTGAATTCCGTGAGTTCATGATTTATTAGAAAACGGAAAAAAATTGTTTTTCCTCGTTCTCATGCAGAAACCATAACTATCTGTTATGGTTTCATCACAGTAGTTTATTTGTCATTTAAATGTCAATTATATTCAAACAAAAAATATTTCCCAACTATTTTTAAAGTAAAAGTTAAAGACTATAATAACTAAATATTTACTTATATTCATCTGAGCTTTAATATAGCTTTCTGACATTGTAATTTAAGAAAATTCTTATTTGACTATAGTTTTAAAATAAGTAGTTCCATTTCTGTTCTGTATTTTCTTTTTAGTTTTTATGAAAAAGCTCAATGGTAAAATTCAATCGAAGTATCCTCACCTCAAATCGTTGGTTGAAATTCAATTACCAGATGTAAATGAATTGTACAAAACACTACTAAACCTACTTTTGACCAGGGATAAGAAATTAAAAATGATTTCATTGTTTCTCGAAATAGTAAAGTAAGCAACTTTTAAACATTTTCCTAAATTACCAAATTGCTTTTGTTCTTTAGTCTAGAATTTTTATTTCAGTGAACTAGATCTTTCTGGAGTATATATTGGTTGCAATGTTTTCATTGCCTACCCGGATCCAAATTTTGTTGAGTTTGCAAAGGTGAATTTTATGACTTTATCATACAATATAAAAGGTATAAAAATTGCAATGATGATGAGGTATAAATGTTCGGAAAGTCTGATCCAACTTTAGTAAAACGTTTGCCACAGAGCATAGAGAGTAGAGACATGTTAACATAAATATTTTTATATAGAGAGTAAAAGTAGCTATATGCTATAGTATATCCCAAGATGCCTGTATATCCGATATATATATATAACGTGTATTATGTAGCTGGATTATATTATATACGCAAATATAAAAATCCCATTCTGGTGGGACCAATAGGGAATTAGTCTTCGGTTGAAGTAAGGCAGAAAGCACCAATGTTACTGTGTTAATTACTGTAGGTCCCTCGAAGGCAGGTGTATTTAATTCATGGTACAATTTTTAAAATGTGCACCGTCCGCCTTAATTCAACCAAGGTTTCTATTTTCTTATTTCCTAAGTAAAAAGGTGATAATTATTATCGTCACTTCAAGAAACCGCAACAGCCGGTTAAGAATTTCTTGCTTTTTCTTGTTGAATGCAAACTTATAGCATTAAACAAAACAAAATTTTCCGATTTGGCATTCTGTCATCATGTAATGTAATTATTTTTAATTGTCAATAGATGCTGAAAAGTGAGTTTCGAAAACATGATTTGTTAATGGTGGTTGAAGTGTGGGGACGTACAACGCAAGTATTTGACCAACACTTTAGCCATGTTGGCATAATCAGTAGAATTTTCGACATAACTGTTTTAAGAGGGTGGGATTATGGCGCCTTATATTACGGAAGACCAGCGCATGGATCTGCTTTATTCGCTTCAGAATTGAATAAATTAGGTCATGTTGATAAAATTTTACTGCATCTTATATTCAAACTGAAAGTGCGCCCTAGCACTTTAATACTCGGAATCACATTTTTGGGGAAGCCTTTTCTAGCACAACCAGAAACTACTTCAACGACTAGGCCGATTGGAAAGATAAATATAAGAGGTCCAATTCTTGGATATGACGTTTGGCTTTACAATGAGGTAAATGAGATTTAATATTTATATAATGATGAATAAAGATGTTATCATAACCTCCAAGGCTTAGCAAGAAAACTTACTATTACTCTACACATTTTATAAATGCCTTTTAAATATACTTTATACCTTTTTAAAATAAACTTATTGTTTGTTTGAAAAATAATTCCGCGTATCTTGAAACAATAATTCCGCGCGGAATTAGTTCGATTATTACGATATACTTCAATTGTGCATAAAACAATGACTTTTTAACTTTGTAATGAGAATTATTAATTTGCCTTAAATTATTTTGATAATACGGTATTGGTAATCATCTGCGGGGATGCAAAAACTTCTGAACGCCTCAGTATCCAAGATGGCGCACTTAGATATCGCGCCTCATTTGGGGGCGGGGGGGAGGGGGGGGGGTGCCGGGGCCGCGCCCCGTAAGGGGCGCGAAAATTTTTAGGGGTCACGTGACGGCGAGTATAGGAAAACCCCCTTTAAGCATAATATGAGCGACAAAAAAACTGTCCCAATTTTGGCATTTTTTTGCTGAAAATAAACCAAAATTGATTTAATTTTTTCCCAATCGCAGAAAATCAATTCTTTCCTTTTCTTTAAAAAATTGGATTAAAAATATTAGAATGTTAAAATACATTTTATTTAGAATGTTTATTTTTATCTTTTACTGTATATAATATGACAATACTTCAATACATCGTATGGATATACCCAGTGGCAATAACTCTTCTTTTATATTTCATATTTCATTACTTGTGAAAAAATATTTCCAATATATACAATTGGTTAAGGTTGTAAATCCTGAAAATTTATCCGATTTTTTGACATCTAAGTTCAAGTTCAAGTTTATTCAAAAACTTTTCATTAAAATCGGAGTTCTTCTATTTTTCAACTTTCATTTAATTTTTTTGGCAAATTCCCATAAATATTGTAAAAATTGAGCACCCTCGATTATGATTAAAATTGGTGCAATTATTACGTTTAGATTGCAAACAATGCAGACTGCAGATTATCTGCTCTACAGGATGGTATACAGACATTTTTGTTACTTAGTCTTTAGGCTAATTAATTAATATATCAGAGAATAAAAATATGTAAGTGACAACCCTGTGTAGTATATTATGATCAATGGATTTAAGGTGGAAAGTTTAAGTTAATATTTATAGGACTTTCGGTCTGCTCTAGTATATCTACAAGCTTTGAGGTAGTTAACTTTATTAGTGACTCTCCAACTTGAAAAAATCTCCATTGTTGGCGAATACCAAAGTGTAAGTCCATTTTACAAACGCTGTGTTTTTAGAACTGTCAATATGCAATTTAGGACGGAACTCAGCATCTTCAGAAACCACACTTTCCATTCCTTCCACTACAGCTTCGCAATTAGTACGCAACATACTTGTAAACTTGTAATTAACAACTGAAATATTTTCTATTGCTCTGTTTTCAACGCTATTGCAAAAGTCATAATACATAGCTAACTCCCTATCTATTTCAATATATTCATTGAGCATGTTTTCTTTTCCTTTTTCTGCTTCTTTTCTACCAATTTCTGCTACTAGTTTAAGAAATTTTTGCTTCTTTTTAGTGGGTTCCGAATCAATAAGAGCAAATGAAATTCTTTTCACAAATTCCCTATACTTCAGTTGGAACTGACGAAAGTATATGATGTTTGTAAACCGATTGAATGTCAACGATTTCTTGTGGCATTTAAACAATTTTCGGTTGGCTTTTAATAAATCGATCTCGAAGATGATTTGCAAATGAGGCAATGAATTTAGTAACTTCCGAACTAGTCTTTTGGCAGACTGCCTCTCTAATTACTTTAAAACTATCTTGCGCTGTCTCAGATGCCACTACTGATTGTGATGCAATGCTTCTATATGTTCGTCGGATCACATTCTTTTGAAATAAAATGCCCTTTCTCTTATATTGGGCTGTGATTCTAACTCAGTTTTTACGGACAAGGGAAAGGGTCCTTAAACTTAAAGAGTCCTTTTTCCCGTCACTTTCATCCAAAGACTTTATGTCATTTATTGAAAGTAGTCTGGTTTTCATGGTATCTAAATCATGTATACCTTTGTTAAAAACTTTTGCTAATTGCCACGGAAGCAACGCTACCTTCTAAAAAGTCTTGGAAAGAAAATTTATATGCTCATAAACACCATACAAAGCAGTAACCCCATATACAAATTCTGCTGCTTCCAATTCTCTAATCATCGTTTCATTTCTAGTTTACTGTTGACTGAAATATGCGTAGTAATTATAATTCATAGTTGTGTGAAAAAATTTGCACACTATGTAACAGTAAGTTGCAAAAAGAGTGTCCGAAAATTGTATTGGCTTCATAGCTGAATTTTCGGATAATTCTTTAAGCCCTTCCATTGAACGTCGAATTATTTTCTGAAATTAGTCGTTTAATTTTTGTCGCTATATTTCCTTTGACTTTGTGTGCATCTTGTTCTGCAAGTTCCAATACATGTCCCACCATAAACTAAACCAATCTTGTCCATCAGTAATGTTCATATTATGTAATAAATGATGTGTAATAAATGATCCATAACTTTCAAATGGACAATCTGGCCCCCCTTTGCGATTCCAACGAGCCTAAATAATATTAAATTAAAATAAACTGAATCCGATGCGATAAAGTCAAATGTACCTACTTATCAATGAAGTAAAATCGCAATCATCATAATGACAAATATTAAATATTTGATAGAAGTGAATTTAATTGTAAAAAAGTTTTACTGATGGTGTACAAAATTTACCATTTTTTAGGCTTTTTTATCATCACTGTGGTAAAAATGCATTTAATGGTAAATATGGTAAAGAGATTGATTAGACAGATTGGTACAGTTACTCAAGATTTACTAAAATATAAATTTTAAAACTTTTAAGACATTTCCAATTATCTTATTATTAATTAATCAAATTAATCCTACTTTCTTTCTTGATTGCTCAACGAAACTTATAAAAAATGTTACTAAAACCAAGATTGCATTTGGTATTGCCAAATTAAAATTGATATGAAGGCTATTTAGATGTAATCAATTTCTCAATCGGTAAACAAAGGCTATTGATGCCCATATTGGTTGAATCAAACTCTGATTGGTGAAAAATTATCAATTTGTAACAGTAATCATCAGCTGCTAAGCTGTTTCATACTTTGGCACCGAATTTTATTCAAAATGTAAAAACAAAATTTAAGCGAAACAAATTTTACCATTTTAGCTGCTAATTTTTAGGCAGTGGTATTTAACGTGAAATATCATTAAAAACTACTTACCACTGGTAAATGGTGAATAATATGTTGTACACTGATTACTGACCTTGCTTTTGACTCCGAATTGTCAGGCAAATCTGCTGCCAGGGATGTACGGACTTTTTGAGCTATAACCTTTCCAATATGGTCTTTAACAGCACTGTAGTCGTAGAAGTAATGTCGAATTTTTTGAATTTAGCTGTAAAATCTATTAATTCCATAATTTGTCCGGTTCGTTCGTTGTCATTTTGTCTGCAATAACCGATACAGGGGTTGGTATTCCCTGGCTGGAATTTCAGCTTTTAGGTCCAATGATAATTGATTTCTTAAAATATCGTAAAATTGATTTTGCAAAGCTGCACAAAATTCCCTACTATGATTAATGTGTCCAATACTGGTTCCGATAGAGGCCTGCAACTGCAACAACCTTTCAAAGTCAGAGAATTTCCTTGCGGATTTTTACACAATTTGGCCTACATACAGCTTTCTCAGCAATATAATTATACTTTGCCAATTCTTTTTTTTCTTTGGCCATTTCAGTACTACCCTTAGTTAATTTGACCCTCAAAATTCCAGGAAATTTTGACAAATTGGTTGGCATTTCGTTAATCATAATCACGCAACGCAGCATATGCACGTTGCTTCACAATAATTCGGTATCCCTTCAACCTAGCTACACCCTGGTTCATCAACACCTACGGTTTCTACATATTTGAAAGAAAAACAGGAAGTACCTCACTTGGCTTGAATGCCTTACATTTTGCTACGGCCGCTATCTCTTTTTCCTCAGGCGACAGTTTGGTTAGCAATGGCTTTTGCTTCTCTTTTTTAATTCCGATATTTCTGTTTCTAGCATTTCTATTTTTCTAATGAGGGTTGATTTCGTGTTAACAACAAGTGAAGCCAGCTAATCAACTGTTACTGGAAGCTCTAATTTATTTGGTGCTAATTTTAACTGGTGAATGTTAAAATGAAGATTAAAATGACAAAAAGTCTGTTTTTGGCTCCAAAATAAAATGACATTTCTATTGCCAAAATTAGAAATAAATAGGGCTAGAGAACTAAGAAATTCATCATTGATTTGGTTGAAAATTCAAATAACATTTTTTTTGCTAACTAAGTCAGGTATTTTTGGTTATTCAAAATCAGTTTTAGCCAGCTAAAATAGAACTAAGAAGAGATGGATTAAGATCATCATATTAATTCAAATCTATGGAATTTTCCGTTTTTAACTGAATATGGCATAAAAATTAGCGTGAAAAATTTTTGATTCTTGGAAATGTTTTGAAAACAAGTTTTTTTCAAAATAAGAATCTAAAACTCTGTTAAAGAGCATGTAAGCACTATCAAAGCATTTTGGCAATCGAAAATTTTTATTCCTTTTATAAAAATTTCTTCCTTATTTAAAAACAACGACTAATGGAAACTTAATTGTCTACATCTACTGCAATTGTGCAGCTTTGTTATCGCAACATTCAACAAATTTGTTGATTGAAATGGTATAATAAAAGTTTCTTAAAGCTATTGTTTTTAGGCCACCAATGTCTTTTTACGAGTGCCTTTAAATTTTCAACATTGTAAAATTTATAAAAGTAATACTTTTATTCCTTGAATTATTTCAAATTGTTTTCTGTGATAAATAAAGCTATAAAAATTTTAGTAGGTAAATGTAGTTAATAAAAACTTGTAACCTAAACCAAAACCAGTAAACATTTCTGAAGTGAACTCAACAAATTGACACTTTTTCTTTGTTGAATCTCTGCGCGAGGCCCCCAAAACGTGGGACCCTGGGCAACTGCCCAGTCCGCCCAGTGCTAAGGCCGCCTCTGAGTTGTTGGTATCGAATTTTTCAAATAAAATCATCGGCCGGTTAATAACTTCACTGGTAATTAAATTTACAATTTTAAACGACCATTGTTTGTTTGTGGCGACTCCATGAACAAGAACTTAAAATCCACGCCATATGTAGCTCAGTAGCTCTAACGTTTCTGCAGACTTACTGCAGACGATAACTTTTCTTCATTTTCTACTACCTGTCGCAAAATTCCCAAGCGTATAATAGAATGAATTTTTTTATCTCCAAATCAGGCCATTGCAATTGCAGAATACCAGCAATTTCCATCTCTTTTAACTTTAGCTGGAACATAATTTGACTTTATGACACTTATGACATGATGCAACAATTGAATCTTCTATATTGAATTAGTTAGCTTGTATCAATAGAGTCTTCACAAAATTTTTTTATGCTGTCAAATGCGTTACAGGGATTTTTGTTGAATACTTCCCAATATTTCTTCACTCTTTGGAAAAATAACTTCCAAATTGTCCAATCGTAATCTTTCATGAGGAAAAATTTCTGTTTTCCCATTATTTCACACATTTCCAATTCCATTTTGATAGCACCGTGGGAATTGGGAAACTTTGAATTTAACAAAATAATGACAATTTCATTTAATTACCTCTGCAAACAAAATTCTTGGAGATAAAGCTGACGTTGGTGCAGATGGAGACGTAGGTGAAAGAAAGGAAGATTCAGGTGACTTTGCTTCGTCACTTTCACTTGATGATGATATCTTTAAATATGAATCAACTTTTGGCTGCCTAGGTTCATGTTCAGGATTGAACCAATTAATTTTGACTCTTTATTGCCTCTTATAGTCAACATTAATCTATTTTGATTTTCTGTTATTTTGATAATCACTATAAATCAAATTTGAATTTCTGTTGATTTTCATACTTTTACTTTCATACATATTTCATATTTTTGATTATCAACATTAATCTATCTTGATTTTATGTAGATTTTGATAGTCAACATTAATCTGCTTTGATTTTCTGTTGATTTTGATAGTAAACAATAATCTGTTTTGGTAATTGGTATCCTGTCGATTTTAATACTCATAAATAATCTAATGTGATTTTCTGTTGATTTTGATTGTCAATATTAATTGGTTTTGATTTTCTGTCGGTTTTGATAGTTTTTATTTTGGATTATGAATTATACTAATGTAATTTGAATTGATGTTCATTTAAGTAACCAAAATCATAATTATTCCTACAATTGATGTGCCAAAAATGTGGACACGGTCCCCTTTACTCAGCTTCTGTTACGGCTTGCTGTAGGTTTAATTACTATAAGCCTTTAAGTTTTATTGAAAATATAATAAGAAAATATCAAAATTGATACATTTTGACCTAGATTTTCTATATTAATTCCTCTGCCATTACATGAAAGGATGAAATCGTAAGACTTAAACATGTCCAAATTGTACTGCAGCAAACACTGGCATGCGATTTCATATTTTCTCAATTTTTATAAACAAACGGCGGCAACAGTGGAAATTTTTATTATTTTTTGATCTCAGTGGGACTGGGGAAATGCATGAAATTTCCAAAACTGCTGAAAGTACAACATTGCGTTTTACGAAATTACTCCTTAGTGGCTTTGCGTCAGTGCGTCACCATTATTTGGACAATCGGCATTGGTAATAAGTTCGCCTTTTGTGGAAGCAAAGTCTAAACCTTATGTATGGGCTCTTATTTAATGAACAACTATAGGCTATGGCTATTGGTTTCGTAATCACATATATTACATTTTTAAAATATTTTTTATTCTCTAAAATCTTTGTGAAACAATTGTCTTTCAGCAGTGAACGAATTTTTAAAACTTCAGGATTCAAGTATGAAACCTATAGACGTTTTTTTGTTTACTAATCCGTCGAAATTTTCCATTTTATATTTAGTCTTAATCAAATTATGACATTGAAAATGTTATAATGAAAAAGTAATAATAATTTTTAAAAATTCTAATTAAATGTATGAATTGTACAGAGCAATTGGACAATTAATTATTAGTAAAATATGAACTTTTAGATTTAAATGGAATTGGAAATATTTGTTGGGTTGCAGTTAATACTGCCTGGACGATGCGCAGAGCAATTTAATCCCTCATACTTTTAAAACCTGAATGGAAATGAAAAGACCTCTTTTTTTCTCTTTGTTTTATTTGTTATCTTTCTTCAATTTTCACCTTCTCTGTGTCGAGTCTGCTGAGTAATTTTACGCCTTTCCGCCGCAATTTTCGCCTCTTGTCTCTCGGTTTCCGCATTTTGAACTTTATTTTTTTGCTTTTGCGCCTCGTTTTTTTCCTTTTGCGCCTCATTTTTTTCCTTTTGCGCCTCATTTTTTTCCTTTTGCGCCTCATTTTTTGGCTTTTGCGCCTCATTTTTTGGCTTTTGCACCTCATTTTTAGCCTTTCCGCCACATTTTTCGCTTTTTGCCCCTCACTTTTCGCCACTTACGACAAAGTCACGTGTGTGTGTAGCCAAACCCACCCCCTAAGGGGGTGAGTTTGGGCTAGTACCGCTTTATTACATGTGTTAATGTAAAAAATCCCAAAGTATCCTGGATACTAGGATACTTTAGTTTTTGCATCCCCGATCATCTGTCCCTTTAATTACGACCATCTTTACTAACACCATGCAGTTCTACCGTTGTATGCCAGGTCAAATGCATGGTTAAATAAGCTCGCATAAAAATTGATCTTTTTCTGTCCAAATTTAGAGTTCAGTAGAGCCATGCATCATATTTATTGTGACTTTAGGTCTGCTATTCTGTTATGGTTACAAATGAGTCATGGAGAATATTTTGGGATGAAAAAGCCAAAGTTCCTTTTTTGGATGATGGAAAAAGATGGATAACTGTTGAAAATGCTGATAGTGTAAACGAAAAAGCAGTTTATGCTAATATACTAGGACTACTTGGTGTGCTCACCGACGCTACCGAAGCAGATGACGTTAATGGCAATTGCACTGCCACTAAATATCCTCTTCTAAAATCTGTTAACATTGCCCTTGCAAAGAGTGAAAATATACGGGGATCTCTACTTTGTCCTGAATTAGAAACTTATCTAAAGAACATAAACCCGAATAACCCTTCAGATAAGACCTGGACATTTGATTATGTTATGATTAATCCGTTTAATCAATCTGTCACTGCCGAATCAACTGCAAAAATAAAATGCACAGTGGATGGTCCTTTTTGGAAAAATGTTACCTGGATAAAAGTAAGCTCTAAATTAGCAATAAGCAGTTTACACTAAAATGTGAATTAAAATATTAGATTAGTAACAATAAATACTTATTCCATTATCATAAACTACATTAATGTAATTTAAAACCTATAAGGTTGATGACAAAGGGAAAGAAGAAACAATTCAATTTGAAAAAGAAAATATTCGCATTCATTTCTCAAATTTAACCGACCAGTGTTTACCGTATAACACAACCATATCTACACTCGAAATAAGGAAGATGGGTGTAGAACAAGCAGGGAAATATATTTGTAAAGCGGAGAAACCGCACAACACCATAACAGGAGAATCTTATCTTAGCTTCAAAAGTCAGGATATCGCTAACGCTTCGTATTTCCAGTGGGTTTGGATTGCAATTGCTATTGCAGGATTTACAATTGCAATAATTGCTTTTGGAGTCGTTAAATGGCGTTTAATGCACAAAATGGTGAGATTTTAAATGAGAACTATATGATTTAGTTAAAATTAGAAAAGAAATGTCTTCTTAGGGCAATATTATGTCAAGGCATCGAAAAAATTTAAATTTGAAATAAAAATTTAGCTTTCCCACAAGTCGTGCCCCATTTGGGGGCGTGGCATTCTATTGGCTAAGAACACCTAAGATCGGCCTACTTTGGGGGCTAGACATAGAGTAAGAATGATTTTCTCAGCAACCAGTTTGCCAAAAAGTTTCGATGCCTGATTATAATTTACGGAAAATGGATTTTGTCTAACCATAGCAGTTTTATTAGGAATTCTGATTTTGCCAGCTGAAGAGGAAAACACTTTTGTAAATCTGTGAATTGATAAAATCATATGTATTTAGAAAAGTGGACTAACAAGTATGGAAATCGTTTTATTTAAAAATGGATCGCAGCAAGAAAATGATGAATACCATGGCACATCTAATGGGATTGCCAATCCAGATGAGCTGCCATATGATAATGACATTTTTGAAATATACGATGATGCTTATCAAATTGGTATTATAAAGCTTGTTTTATTACATAAACACATTACAGCATTATATTGGCATTTTAAGCCACAAAATTTTATTTTGTAAAAATATGCTTAAGTTTGTACTTAAATAAGTTACCATTCAGAATGTTAAAAATAATTAATTAAAATAGTACGAATTTAACAGATAGAAAAAGCATATTGGGATGTGGGGAGTTTGGCATCGTTTATAAAGGACGTATCCACGACAACTTGGTAGCTGTCAAGACAACGAAGCTTGGGTGTGATAAACAGTATTTAAAATCCTTGTTACAGGAATTAAAAATAATGATTCAAATTGGACATCACCCAAATATTGTAAGTTTACTGGGTGCAAGGACGAAAAGATTATCTGAAGGTAAAGTATTGATATACAGTAATATATATACAGAAAATTGATATGAAGTTATTAAATTAGTGATTCAGTAAATAATTTATAAAAATAATGTGTCAATATTCTAGCAAAAAGAGGTTTCTTTATGAGGCTCAAGAAGTCAAAATTGGTGCAGTTTTATATTATGTTATCATTTATCATGAATTGAATGTTTCAGGGGTTGCATATATTTTTGTTGAATACTGTGCATTGGGATCCTTGCAAGGGTTTTTGAGAAAAAACCGCAATGATTTTATAAAATCTGATATCAGTTCTTGGAATAATGACGGAGTTAACAAGTAAATACAAATACTTTGAATGCTGTTATTACTTTGCCTTTTGTATTAAAATATAAACGAAACAATAAAATAAACACATTCAATTTTTAGGACTTCGTCAAATTGTTTCACAAGTCAACAGTTAGCAATGTGGTCATACCAAGTGATTAATGCTTTAAAGCATTTACGTCTAAGAAAGGTATGAAAGCGACAAGAAATACCTCGAATAGCGCCTTTTGAGCATTATTAAAATAATTAATACCATATAGTTGACTTGCCAATACAAATAGTGGTAAACAATTAGGCATGACTATATCATTCATATGAATATATTCAAATAATCGAAGAAATTATTTGAGCTAGACAATGTTAAAGCAATTTGACAAATTTATCCATAATAACCGCGAGGTATATTTTTATAACTATAATATAGGTTATTCACGGAGACCTGGCTACACGGAATATTTTGCTATCTGATATCAACACTGTAAAAGTAACCGATTTTGGTCTTTCTAGAAAGCTGTACTCTTATAATAACTACATCAAAAAAAGTCAAGTAGGTCAAGAAATTTATATATATAATTAGAAATATTTATAAAGTTGGCCAACCTTGATAAACTTTTTTTTACTAAAAGGAACCTCTTCCTTGGCGTTGGATGGCAGTTGAGGCTCTTCGTGATATGACATTCTCCTTTCAGTCTGATATTTGGTCACTTGGTATAACATTGTGGGAAATATTTTCCCTTGCTGAAACTCCATATCCTGGAATAACTTACTCTTACGAATTTTTAAAGGAACTTGAAAACGGACACAGAATGAATATTCCTAAGCACGCCACACCAGAAATGTATAAAATACTTAAGATTCTTTTTCTTATCAATACTAATCTTTTTTTCACTCTGAGTATTAAATTTATTCGATTTAAATGATTTTGTTCCTAGTTTTGAATTAATGAAAAAATGTTGGAATCTGCAACCAGAAGAACGTCCAAACATTGACGACGTTGAAAACGAATTTCGTTTAATAATCAACAAAAGGATCTGCAGCGATGAAATTACATATTTAATGACTTAAAAGATTTCGTTCGCAGATATAAAAAACACCACAAATCCAAAAGAAAATAAAAACGACTGCACCAAATACCCGACAACCCTCTATAGTCAATAGTTATGTGAAATAAGCTTACAACATAATTAATAAATTGGACCATACATGTGGCTCCTTAGTTTAAAAGCGATTAATGACTAGAAAGTAACTTAGCTTAGTAGTGGCGCTATCTGCCACCATGAAACCATGTATATAAGAAATCAATTCAAAATAAAACAGAATAAAGTTAGACTTTAACAATTACAACTTACAATATGTTAATGACTTCATAATTTATTCACATGCACCTTTTCTGTAAACAAGCCATATATATGCGCATATACAGATAAATTACTTCATACTGAAAACGCCAATGCTTGGTCTATCTAACCCACTATGACAAATTTTCCCATTGATTTTTTATGTCCGTCAATTCGACTAAACAACGCAATGATATCTACAGTATGGCACATTAAAAAATACTCTTGGGAGTTTGTGTATTAGCAATAAATGGCCATTTTACTACATACTAATTGAAAATCGACAAGAGTAGCTCAAGAGGTTGGCATTTCACTCACCAGTACAAAGCATTTGCTTTCCGAAACCAAATCTTACCATAATTCATGGTTTGTCTGGGCAAACTAAATGGTAGTCTCATTAGGCTTTACTTTTTTATTGAAAATGTAAATGAAGACTGAGTTGAGCGATTGGTTTCATGTACTGAAACCGACGAAGGATAACTTAATGAGCCGCTTTGACTAGCAGAAAGTTAAGTAAAATAGCCATAATATATTCCTTCCACCTACTTGCAAATTCCTATGAGTACTTTTTAATATGCCATACTGTACATATATTAAATAGATCTCATTCAAATTGACAATTTCTGCAAGTTAGTAGGACTGACGAGTTGCGTTTGCGTTGCTACTATTGTAGTGATTTAAAATTCGTATATGTGTTAATATAAAGTAGGTTAATTACTTCCAAAGCTATGATCTTTCTACCTAGACCAAAACGTGTTATACAGTGTGTAGTGTGGTGATTCGGCAGTCGAAGATATTACACCGGTTTATGTTCATGTGCGATCATTCATGAAAGTTTCATTTTTCATTGGTCTTAAGGTTGAGCTATACGCGGCCAATGTAAAGGTATTTTGGTTATACTGAAGTATGAATATGCTGTTAAAGAAGAGTATTGGACTGTTGAGTTTGAGTTGAGAAAAGCGAGTCGAGTCTAGGCACGCTTAATCGTTGTTTTTATCCTGTACTTCGCTTTGTTTCAAATGATACTTTGATTGATTGATTGATAAGATTTTATTTAATGCACTTGACGAGCAATGGCCCATAGAGCATGACAATATTATACATACGTTAAATATAAGATAATATACTAGTAATACAGATTTGCTAGCCGAATAACTGATAACTTCGTAAGAAATATCCCATTTACATTGGGTAAATAAAATACCTCTTCTACTAACGTGTGGACGGATGCTTTCGCCCCCTCCCTAAGCCACACGAATTACCAGGACATACCCATCCTTTTGGATATGAAAATTACACTCTGCACCAGCAGATCAGAACAGATTACTATTAGGATTATCTTTACTTAGTGTACGCATCAACTTAATAACTACTTACATAATGTCAATTTCAAATTGGTTTAACATCTTAATTCTATTTAGCGCGGTCATAACAAATTTGATTAAAGATTTAATTTTCTCATAATTATTAGAATCAATAATTTGAAGTATATCAAAACGGTTGCTATCAATTAGAAAAGGAGCTAGTGAGCGGTCATGGATCCGACAATCTAATAATAAGTGTAACAAGGTATTAGGGTTTTTTAAGTTACAAATTTGGCACAATTCATTTTCGTCAAATTTAAAGATAGTCTTATTGTAAAACAAAGAGTCCGTGTTGAGTCTTAATTGCGCAAGTAGGGTAACATAATTTCTGGGGAGTTCACACTTCATTACAAATGAGGAAGAATTCAGAGTAACATTTTTGAAGTTTTTATAATAACTATATTTTTCGTGGTTATTAAGATCTACAATGTCCTCTGCTTTACAAAAATCCTTTATTGATTTACATATTAATTCATATTGCAAGGCTATTGTAAGAGGATTTAGGTCATTCCATAAATGTAACAAGTTTAAAACTTTGAATATCATGCTACAATGAAGGGACCAATTGAATGTTGGATCCTTGTCTGCGTAACTTAGCCTAACAAGTTGAAAAAAGCATATTTTAGGGAATCTATGAGATTCCATATTCAATATCTTAAATAAATACATAATTAATCTTTTATACACTTCTACCTTAGTTTTGTCACGAGAGGTTTCAAGACGGGCTATACACCCTGGGACAGTTGATTTTACGCCTAAAACTTTCCTTAAAAACTGGTTTTGGTTAATTTCAATTAAATCTAGATAATTTAAGCTCCATATCTGGCTGCAGTAGAGCAATGAAGAATGAGCAATGGAATCAAAAAGTCTTGTTTTTACCCCAAGTTTTACTATACCACCTTTATAAATGAGATCACTTACAGCGGATTGGGCAGCATACGTCTTTTTTTTGAAATATGATGAGGCCTTAAGAAATTTGCAGGACGAGGAGAAGGGGGACGCCAAGATAAGTGTATTCATTAACGATTTCCAATCTTCTTTCCTTGGTAGGAGAAGTTTAGGTGCTTTTCTAAAGGTCCTCCTCTCCGAAAAACAACAATTTTCGTTTTCGCAAGATTTACCTGGAGTTTGAGAGATTCGAAGTATTTTTGCAAGTCTCTAATTTTTCGTCTTAAACTGTATTTGTTGTTCGAGACTACTACGGCGTCATCAGCAAATAATAAAGCATGAATTGTAAGCTGTGAGTTGATCTCGACTCCTTGCCATCTGTTTTCTAAGACTTTACTGAAGTCGTGAATGTAGAGACAGAATAGTAGGGGTGAGAGTGGACACCCTTGTAGAAGGCCCTCCGTTATCGGAATCTCGTCTGTATATCCGTTTTCCAGCTTAATTTTTGTTTTTGCTTGAGAGTAAATATTTCGTAGTATTCGTATAATTTTTGCTGAGATTCCCAGCTCAAAAAGGCGATCCCAAAGTAATTTGTGTGAGATACTGGGGAAAGCACGGGAGAAGTCAACAAACAGAGCGTATACTTTCTTTGAATTACGGGTTCCCAATTGTAAGACACTGTTTAGAGTGAAGACTTGATCTTCGCACCCCCGGCCCTTCCTGAAACCCGCCTGTGCTTCTGGCAAGATATTGGCTTCGTCCGCCCATTTAGTGAGTCTTCGCTTTAAGATGGACATAAATAGTTTCATCGATGAGTTCAGCAACGCAATTGGACGATAGTTTCCAGGATTGTTCATACAACCTTTTTTATGTAGCATAACAGTTAAGGATTCCGACCATTCTTCTGGCGGTGTTTCGGTGTTCAGAATACCATTAAAGATATTTTTCAATGTACGGATAGATTCGACTGGTAGATTTTTTAAAAATTCATTAGATAATTGATCCGGGCCCGGTGCTTTGTTGTTTGGAAGTATTTTAATCGCTGCTGTTATTTCTTCATTTGTGATGCTGGAAGTTAAACTTTGGTTACCCGCATCCTGGAAGCATTTTTGGGTGAAATTTCTTGGTGGCGTAATTGTTTTATAGAACTCAAGCCAATCTTCGTTGGTGATGGGGCAATAGTTTGTGGCCTTACGTCGGAGAGACCTCGCAGATTTCCAGAATTCAATAGACGGTTTGATATTGTTCATTTTGCGGCGAAGGTTTTCATAGTACTCTTTTGCTTTCTTTTTACGAAGCTTTGTGTATTCCATTTTAGCTGTAGCGTATTTAGTTATTGAATCTTCATTCCAATTTTTCTTTTTTGCAAGCTTGTTCAGATATTTGCATTTATTTAAGGATCGTCTACAGTCTGAGTCAAACCACCTGGCATCGGGGATAACTTTTTGCTGTATTTTCATGTTAGATTCCTCCGCTGCAAGTGTCATAGCTTGTCTGAAAGATGCGTAAGTGCACTCTCCACTGGTAAGTGATCTCATTTTATTCTGATAAGGCAACATATTTGACCCTTTCCATTTTAATTTACTCTCTCTCCAAATGCTCGTACTGCCAACCTTTCCTAAATAAATAGCAATGGGAAAGTGTGAAGATTCATTAATATTAAGCACCTTTAAATCAATAACATACTCTAGACAATTATTGTTTACCACCATCATGTCAATTAAACTTTTCCCATTGCTGTTTACGAAGGTGAAGTTTCCCGTCTTGTCACTCCTCGTTCTTCCATTCATAACAGTCAAATTGTGTTCCTCTAAGAAAGCAATTAGATTGTTTCCAAATTTATTTGTGATGGTGTCACACGATTTCCTAGTAGCAAAATCAAAATTAGAAAGGCTCGCGTTATTAACATTGTTGTGTGACCCAATACGCCCATTGAAATCACCCCCTAGGATGCAGGGCATCTTATTTATGCAGCTCATGTCATTAAATAAGTTGCCCAACAACCTTATTTTGTTTTCGTGATTACCATCTGGTTGAATATAGACTGTGCCCACAATTAAGTTCCTATTACTCTTTAGACATTTAATCTCACAAATAATCCATAAGTCACACTTACGTAGAACATTAATTAATTTAACTTTCTCTTTGTTGAATAACAAAGCTAGACCCCCTAGCGCTCTACCTTTTTTATGTTTTTTAACCCCTGCTTGAAAAATATAATTATAATTTAATAAATAATTTGGTAATTTTGATCCACTCATATCCCAAGTTTCACATAAGCCAATCACTGAAAATTGTCTTAAAACATTTTTGTCCTCTGAATTTAGTGTATAAAGTTTTTTGATACCTTCGATATTCCAATTAAAAAATGTACAGTTAATTTTTGGTGCTTTCGTCTGCTCCATGGGCTGCATGTTTCATATTTTCCTCGCCGCTTTTTTTAAAATTCTTCCCTCCTGATCAGTAGTGAAGACACCTTCCACCTTGTTTCCTCTCAGCACAGTCAGCGTTGTGTTTCTAATTTTGGAAGCGATGTCCGGATCACCAGCTCGAAGCTCCTTTGCTTTCTTACGTAATGCAGCTTGACCTTTTCGTTCGTCTATGGTCAGATCCTCGTTTATAAACACCGGGTCTTTGATCATTTTCTTATTTTGGAGAATGTCATGCTTGTCCATTGATCTCAGTAATTTCACTAATACTGGGCGTTTGGAGCCTGGTTTGGGTCTCCCAATTCTGTAGATGTTGTCCATAAGAATATTTTTCAGTTTTAATTGGCGCAGCAAGTTTTCAAATTTTTGCAACAGCTGGTCACGGTCTTCGAATTCATTTTCTTCCCATCCCTGGATGATAATGTTTTTCTCCCGTAGAGTGCGATTAATAACTTTTATTTGACCCTCAGAATGTGTAACTCTGTTTGTAAGTGACTCTGTTGTGGCAATTGATCGATCTAGTTTGTCCATAAGTCTTTTTTCCATTTTCTCCAACAGCGACGGAATGTCATTTTTTTCACTTTTCTCTGGAGAATCCGAAACTGATCCCATACTGCCGTCAAGGTCTTCTTTGGTGCGTTTAACTGATTTTTCAGCGGTTTTATACATTTAAATACTATTTTGGTTTTGAAGGAGCCAGAAATTATGAATTTAGCAAAATTTTAATTAAAAATCAATCAGAGCAAAATTTTCCCATGTGCACCGTTTCAAAGTTCCGCGCGCACTCAAATGATACTTATAATGCTTCAATTGCTCATAGAGAAAACAAAAATTTCTTTACGTAGAAAGCTTTAATATTTTTTTCGAAACCTTACTACTTATGTACATAAGCATTGTGTCTCCCACAATTTGCAAAATCATTACTTTACTTAAATTTATCAGGTAAAAACATGAACTAAGCTATTATGTGAGTAATATTTGGAAACTTCAATCTTGCTTAAATTATAAACATATTGTAAAATATTTAAGAAACATGCAATTATTGGGTATTAAATCAGAGTTTCAAAAATTCTTTGCCAAAACATTGTACTTCAAATATTTTTAGGTATGCATTCAAAGTGTGTAAGTTAATGGGAATGGCTTTTCAGGGCCGGTATAACGGTACACTGGTTACCCGTAGCATCATATAATCTATATAATAATAGCAATTCATTTCTCCTTTAACATCAATCTACGACTTTCAAATTTTTACTAGATGTTCATATCATAGTCAGAACCACAAACCTCGATTTTTAAAACGATATCTTTCATAGAAATCGTTTTATGATTTTTTGAATTTCGAATTTTAACATTGAAGGAGTGGGAGAAATCGCTCCGATCTGTCACGCTTTGTTCAAATACTCCTCCTACAGTTTTCTTCCGATCTTTACCAAACTTCTTCCTGACATACCCGACTTAATAATGAAGACGGTAGCCACTCCAGTTTTTTTAGTAGAAAATATTTTGCCAGTGAATTTCAAAAATTTGACAAAAATAATATACATGGTGACAACTAAATAGTTGAAAACAGTCAAGGCTCTCTAACTTCTAAACATAGGCTGCTACGGAAATGAGGTGACCACCATTGGAAAGACGACAAAATTTGCAATAAAATAGGCTATAATAAAAAATTTAGTGACTGCCAGTATTAAAATGATAAATGAGGAAGTCAAAGGCTAAATTTTCGTGTTAAAAATCTCAGTTAAACACGAATTTTTTTTTTAAATTACAACTTTTGCTCCTCATCATTAGGTGATTTTTGTTCACAGTTTCCAACCAATTCACAACCGAATTACTAGTGCACCTCAGTAAAAATATTTTTCAAAGACAATCTTGGCTTACAGTGACCATTCTTTAGGCTGAACTGCCGAGTAAAAGCTTGCTAAGGAGATTTGAGAAAGCAACAACTCTTAAACCTTTTTAAAGAGATTTTGGTGACTAAAAGAGCAACTCATTGGGCTATCCAATTTATCAGCAACTGATTTACACTATTTAAAATTATGTGGAATGGTCACTCAAAATAACTGTTCCCGTTTTTTCAGAAAATTCTTCATTCTTTATTCCTGATTAGTTAAACACTAATTATGGTCTTTGCCACCCAAAGGGTTTAACTCTGGAAAACCATTATCTAATTTCAATGGAAAATCAGCTTCAGATTTGGTTACTGACAAATGGAAAGTATTCATTAAAGACCTAGGACGATTGATTTCCTCTGGGGGAATAAAATGCCATTAATTTCACACGTAAACCATACAATTACAGGCTAGCTTGCACTTTTTTTAAAAAAATGCCATGCCTGTAAAATTTGTTAAAACAATTTTTATTATAGCCTATTTTGTTGCCAGTTTTGTCATCTTTGGAATGGTGGTAATTTCATTTCCGTAGCATTTTCCGTTTAGGAGTTACAGAGCCTAGACTGTTTTCAACTATTTAGTTGTCACCTTGTACGTCTAGTATGTCTATTCATAGCATCAAAACCTGCATATCTATACAACTGGAATTCTGCTCTAGATAGAATACCATCCAAGATAGTCAGACCTATACCATGCTTTAACATTGATGTAGCCAACTCGACGCATACTCTTGGTAATGAAGACATTGGAAAATTTACTCGTTGATTTCCTATCCTCAAATAAACTCACTTTTTCCCCTCCATGGTCTATAAACACTAAAGTAGCCAGCACCTCCCCCTATTCCTTCTAAATCTGCGGAGGAGCAAATTGGAACATCACTGCGATGAATATTTGAACCAAAACTGAAAGGAGGTATTAATTCTGAATAGCTACTGGGTAAAGGCATATGCATTGTGTGAATAGGGTCATACAATTCATTATGTCCAAATGCTCCTTCACGCAATAATCCAACGAAACGAATCCTTGCACGAATTTCCGCAATTATCCACAAAATCATAATGCTATCATAACCAGCGATTCTCTAAAACGATAATAATTTTGGTATGAGCACAACTGCGTACAAAGTAGTGCACGTCAATTTGGCGTTGGCTCGCTCTATTTTGAAATAAAAGAGTTCAAAGGGCAAATAAAAATGTTTCATAATATTTCCAACTAGCTCGGCAAAGCGAATAGAACCAACTATCTCTGCTCTCGACTGCGTAATAGAAAAGCTTTTTTTGTGTTTGTATGGTTAGTGCGCACACTGTGATGAGTACATTGACAGCTGCCGTCATTTTAAATCAGGGTACTTTTCCACTCCTCGCTCGAACTTAATATGTAACCTCCCACTTTAATTTTTCCAACTTTACCGACTTTACTGCAAGATTCCTCAACATTCCGCAATCATATATACAATAATGGAACCGTCGTAAACGATTGACCGACGAAGCCCGGAGCTTAATAGTAGTTATTAAAAATTCGTATATTTAACATTAGTGAGATAGGAAAATTCAATCAAAAGTCAAACCCGCTCTATCTTGACCCCAGCCACTCGTATCAAATCCCAGCTTAAAACTGGGGCATCCTACCGGTCTATCATCAACGCTGTAGTATACAAATAAAATCACAAAATAAATTTAGTAGCAAACATAATTGTGTATATATTATACTATTTTAGAATTAATGATATAATTATCGAATGACATATTGCTTAATAATAAATAGAATTAAATTCGGAAAAATATTTCTTACGCATTGTACAATGGAGAAACTCTGGCTTGTTCGTCTGTTTCTTGAATTGGTGGATTTGGTGGATAGGAAGCCCTGAATTGTGACTGAGACATGTCACGCTTTGCAACTGCACGAACCAGTGAGTAGTAAAATTCCATGCCTGGTTCGCAAGGATCATGTAGACAAACTTTTGTTTTTTGAATCTGGCTATTCCCTTAATAGTGAATTCCAGGAAGAGGTCCGGTACGATAAATTTCTCCTATTGATCGATGTAGCTTGAAATGAGCGCAAAAAACACTTGCCATTATTATAGATTGGGACGAAAACTTTTTACGAGAAGATTAATGAATAATCTGTTTGGAGTGGTTAAGTGTATTGAGTAAATGAAATTACAATTTCCTTCTTAAATAGGCTCCGTATTATTGACTTAAAGGGGAAGACATTATCACGGGATGGATTAGGATTTAAAACGATACAGCAACACTCGACCTTAGATTCGCACAGGGTTATCTTCGTAAGGAGGAATATAAAGCACGACTTATTATTCATTAAATTCAACTCCTGTACTAGCATTCCAGTGAGATTCATTAATTGAACATGATGGAAAGTAAAAAAAATTACAACAGAAATAATATTTACCAATAGAACATTTGACTTTCTTCATTTACTATACATACAATATCCGAAAATACATTTATTTCATTACATGAAATTGTGTGTTTTCATTAAATTTTCCTCCACAAGTTTTATTTGTTTTCTATCCCTTTTAGGAAGAGCCCCCCGATTTATCTTTTTTGAGTTAATGCTCACATTGCTATCGTCAATCTGATGAAGATTAAGCAGTTAAGAGTTCAGTTTAGCTAACTAAAAATGTAATAGCAGAAATGATTTCTTTTGAATAGTTATTATTAAAAGTACTTACCCGACAATAGCTGAACAGTAGTTTCAGTGTGAGAACTCTGAATAAGGCTCATGATTGCTTTATTGAAGATTGAATATACTTGAATAAATATTAAACTTTTTACTCCTCACGAGATTTTCGAACACGTATTACTGTGCATGGTTAATAAGGGATGTATTAACTTCATAATATGTAAATACTGACCTAATTACTACTATCAGTCTTCTCCTTTCATTACATCAGCGTAGCTCGACTTGAATGGTTTCATTGTGTTTACTGCTTGATTTTTTAATTGAAAAATTTCAGTTTCTCTAGAAGAAAATTGTAAGTTTTCGTTATTTTTTTATTCTTTAAATTTACCGCATTGATTCCATTTAATAAAATTATTTTTAAATAACTAAATAATTGTGTTCAAATAGATAGAATTAGTCTTTTATTGCAATCTTTATTTCTTCATCTGATATATCTATAGGAGATGAGCATAATAAGAATGGTGATATAGTACGAGGCATAGAATACCAATAGTGGCTGTGAATGTGAAGCTGGCACTTCACTATAGAAGACCAGCTCCCATAAGAGAAATGGGCCACACTTAGAATACACGTAAGTACATAAGAGAGCCAATGAGAGAGCGGCTGCGTCCGACCAATAGCAAAACAGCTGCGTACCTTGTAGCCACAGCAACTGTTGATGAAAGATATACTTGGGAGACGTATAGAAACCTAAGCTGGTCTTCCTCTTGTTCCTTGGTGCGAGGGGTGATTGAAAAAATTATTTTCTGGAGTGGAGGGGGTAGTAGGGGGTGAGTCTTCTGAATTGTTTTTAGAACTTTCCATTCAATAGAATGTTTAGCTACCTTGTTAGGTATGGATAGTTTGTATTATATTGATTATATGTTTCTTTGGGATTTTTATCATATGAATCAAGTAGATAAGCTGCCATGGGAGTTGAAATTACGGTGAGTTTAAAAAGTAGTTGTTTTAGCTAGGAAACCGTCGGGAAGCGTTTTGAAGTTAAGTTTTATTATTTTTTCAGTATGGCATGAACATTAATTAATTAATTAATTTCAATTAACGTTAGTAGGAGTTGACAGTAAGTGGTAGTAAGTTTAATAGTACGCTTTAAGAGTAAGTATAGTTTAATTATATATATAAATTGTAATGTTTTTCCAAAAATTTGGAAGTATTCTTCAAATAGAGTCAGAAAATATATCACTTGGAAATTGATAACTGGGAAAAGAGGAGAAGTAGTGTTTAGGTGTTGTTTGTCCTACAATATTGTGAAATATCAGCCGACTGAATCTTTCTGGCGCACCTACAACTAACTACCACTGCAGCCGCATGTCCTCCTCGAAGCAATGAGAGTTCGCGTCCCAAACTCGGCCTCGCATTGAAAGAGTCCAGGCACGGCAGAGTAACATTTAAATATCTTACTACTGAATTGATATCCAATATAAATATGTTTTTATGTAACTAACTATATATGTACTATTTTAACGTAGTATGTAATTCTGTCCTAAACTATTTTATATTTATGTCTTAAATCTAAGTGCACTTAGATTTTAATTATTAAATACGTAAGTATAATATTCTATGCATAAGAAATCTGTCGCAAAACGGTATGTGTTTTCGCAGTGAATAGAGAAGATGAAGTGATTTATTAACGTAAGTTTTACAAGATGCATAAAGATGCATGTGTAGCATAATAACATGTAAAGATAAAATCTGTAAACTATGTATTAATCTAGTCGCGGCTTCGAGTAGGTATTTTAAACAGAAAGAGATAAACTGCCACTCCTTATTGTATTAGAGAATAACGGAAGTGGGAGTTAATTATAATGTATAATCAAGGAAATGGGAGTTATTTAGAATGCAAGTTCAAGTGTGAGGACAAGAAGATGCAGGAGTGAGGTAAGTAGGTACGGTATTGGGAACGGAAAATACAGTAATAAATATAAGCATTATTTTTTCTATTATTATATACCTATTTAGAATCATACTTATACTAAGTCTATAATGATTCATTCTCCCGACTATTAATTTGCTAAGGGTAGCGAAAAAACAGAACCAAATCAAAATTAAATGATCTTTTTTAATATGATCTTGACGCTGCTAATGGTGATGACGAGAGCGAACAGAATGATGATGAAAAGTCCTAGTCCCTTGTAGATCCAAGAGGTCCAGCCAAAACCATAGAGAGATAAAATATTAAATCCTCCTCCGTTGTCCGGTGGCTCGTACGATATGGACATTCCTTCATCTCTCACATCTTTATTTGAGAGGTAATGTAATTTTCCAGTAATAGTTACAGGAATTTCATTTTTTGAACACAGGTGAATGGGAACAAAGAACCCGATTTCAGGGCATTCCAAGGTGCCAACATTTTCACCGGATTCGACCTTAGCGTAAACAACTAAATTCGCTCCCGGCCTGCAACTGTAACATCCGACCAATTTGACTACCTGTAGATAACATTTTGAATCGGATACTTGTTTGGTTAACTGCAGCTGATTTGTTGTTAATTGAATTTCCAGGAGCGTGTTGGTGGTGGATTGAAAAATTACAGAATCGCCTTCAGGGATCAAGACACCATCACCTAATTTTAATGGTAGGGCACTGTCTTCCATCAATTTATCTGGATTAATTAGGTCCGAAATGCAACGTGCCCCGCTACTATCTGAGATAACTCTAACCAAATTAGCACTAGCAAAACAGCGGTTACTTAGGGATTTAGCGTCTTCAATACTGTCACACTGAACTTCTCCAAGCTTATTGAGGGTTATCTCTTTTCGGCTGGAACAGGGAACTAGAGCTAGTATGCGACCCTTCGCTATTATACAGTGTCCTAAAACAGGGCTGATACAGATATTAATTCGAAATTGATGTTTTCAATCGTTGTTGAAGATCCCGCATGAAGTGTAGTGACATTTTTGAAGATTTTCTCGCCTAGGTGGAAGGTTATGCTGAGCTGCACTGAGAATTTCCACTCCGGGCAGTCGTATACCGTATATACTTCGTTTGTTGGATTTGCTAGGGATACGCGAATGAAATGGCAATCTCTTGTCAATATAAATGGACATTGAGGATGTCGGAGATCTTGACATGTGCTCCAGGCTAGATTTTTTTTGGTATCCTTAAAAATCTTTATAGTATCATTGTTTCCAAATTCTTGACATTTATTTGCGTGACATTTGGAACTCGGATAGAGACTATAGCATTGTATAGAACTCTGACATTTCACTGCAGGCTTAGGAACGTAATAAAGAAGTTCTTTCATGCATTTTAGGGCTACGTATTTAGTTTCAATTGAGATTGTTCCTAGATGATTGGAGTGTGAGTCTTGGATATTAAAACACGAGCTTTGCTCAAGAGGGCTAAGAGCAAGTCGAGTGTTAAAACGAACTGAACACGTCGCCTTTGAATTTTCAGTGTAGTGGCACTCATGAGAAGCTGCCGTCATTGCTGCAAAATTAGAGCATCCATGGATCATTGTTATGATTAACAGTAGTGAACACAGGAAAAGTATCCTTGCTCCGGGTAGGTATTCTCGTCTACGGATGGTAGGACTCCTTCTCATTGCTCTTGAAATTGGACGTTGAGATGTTATCCGGATTTCATCCAGCGGAACTTCAACGTTTACAATGCTATTTCCAGATTTCAATTTTCGATGAAATATAATTTTGACACATTTTCGGAAGGGCCATATTATCCACTTAGCCAATGTTACCATAACTTTTGTGATGTAGGTAATTGTGATTATTGCTGTAGCTAGGCTGATTCCAACTATGAATATTACAAACCAATGGACGTAGGAATAGCAGGAAACATTTCCCCAACGGTCAATACAGAAGTAGCAATCTAGAAGTTGACAAATTGGAATGCGATTGCAGGTGATTTGTCGCTCGGAGGGGTGGTCAAAATCTGCAAACCATATTTCTACATGAATTACTCCGTTTGTAGCTAACATGTTTTTCGTTAGCTTTAAGTCGGTTTTTGATGTTGATGGCAAAATCGAAACGAATTCCGGATTCTTTTGGGCCTTGATGTATTTTGCTACTTCTCCAGGAGTGGAGATTATGATTCCATGTAAGCTACATACCAATGTGCACTTGTGACATGGATGTCTATTCTTGGTAGCACTTAAGTCTTCCTTTTTGACTAGCAGATTCATGGTTCCCCAGCATATTGGAAACAATTCTTCACCTTCATATTGCAATTTGTGGAGAATTGAGGTAGCGTTGTAAGAGCAGGTGCAAATTTGTTGCAGATCATTGGAGCAGCCGATGTTATTGCAGAACTCTCTGTCTCCTCCACACTCACCCAACTGGCAGTTCAAATCTTTGCAGTGCCCCTTGCAAGAATATGATGTGATGGATTCCTTTTGTGAATCCTGCTGAATATTCAGTGTCGATGGGGCAAATATTTTGGAGTTTCCAATTATGACTTGAACCTCTGCAAAGTGCTCTGTATAATGCACACAATTTCTTAGTGTCAAATCGCCTATTGCACAGAAATCGGACGTCAATTGATGTCTGTCAATGAATGCAGCGTCAAACTCCTTGTTATGAGTTTGACATTCCAAATTGTCGAGGTTGACTTCTTCGAGTTTCGGGCAGGGAATTAATGGTTTGGTGCATGATCTTCCGTCTGGAGTGATTTCCATTTCATTCTCGCATGAATGAGTCCGGGAGCAGATTGAACCGTTGCTATAGATGTATATCCATTTTGCTGTCTTGGCACACAATGGAAATACATGATGAGTGTTCCACTTTAGCTCGCAAGCTGGGGCCTTCGTAGATATATTCGGATGTGGTTCGAATAAGGCGTTGGTCATGCTTAAGAGCATAAATAATATGATCGTAGGCAAAGTGAATTTGGCTGACTTCATTGTTTTAGGCCAACGGATTAGGGAGGTCACTAACATGAAGAGTATAGAAATTAGAAACAGAGACAACAATAAAGTTGTTTCAGATTGGTGGTGGAATGTTGGAAAGAAATTGGAGAAAAATTATTTTGGAAAGAATTGTCCGCAAAGGCTGACCCAGTTGTCAAAATGTAAAAATGGAGTACTGTGGAGATCCAAATATACGACTTCGCTTTAACACCTCGCATCTTGCTTCTACTTTCACTTGATGCGTGATTTGTTACCGAAGGTGGGCTATTATCCTGTACCACTGGAGACTCTTCGATTGGGAGTTTGGCCAATTTCACAATTGGACGAACGAATTCCTTACATTTTTTCTGCAGCTTTCCGTTTCTGTCAATATATGACCCTTCAGTTTCTATTGTAATCACCCGGACCAATCCGTCTTTGCCAGGGTGAACATTTTTGACTCTGCCGAGCCTCCACTTCATTGGAGGGAGGAGATCTTCCATAACCAATACCATGTCCCCTGTTCTCAAGTTCTCTTCGACGCTTTGCCACTTGTTACATTTTTGCAACGAAGTAACAAATTCTTGATTCCATCTCTGCCACAGTTCTTGGGTACGCCGCTGAACTAACTGAAACTGATTTAGCCGATTTAGTTTTAGGTGTAGCAAATCGGCTTCTGGGTGGAACGTAAGGGATGTTCCAATCAAAAAATGAGCCGGAGTTAAAGCTTCCAGATCATGAGGATCTTCAGACATGGGAGTCAAAGGTCTTGAATTGACTATGCCTTCGATGAACGTTAGCAACGTTGAAAATTCTTCCCAATTGTAAACGTCGTGGTCCATTATTCGTTTTAGATGATTTTTTATGAGTTTTACAGTGATTTCATAAACCCCTCCGTGATGTGGACTTCTGGGGGGATTGAAATGCCATTGAACTTTTTCAAGATCGATGCCAGGTAGAATATTGTCAGACGATGCTTGTATATTTCGAATATCTTGTTCCATGATATTGTTAGCACCTACGAAATTCAGGCCATTATTGCTGTAGATATGACAAGGCATTCCTCGTCTTGAAACAAATCGGCGGAAAACTAAAAGAAATCCTTCATGTGAAAGCGATGAAGCATGATTTCTGCGTTCAGCAGTCTTCCGCCTACACGAAAAATTCCTTCGGTGTCCTTGAAAAGGGAGAGAGTCCGAAAATGATGAAGTTCATATTCAGCTTGTTTTTTGTTTACGTTTTCTTTGGCAAAACTGTATGTCTCCTTCTGGATAAGAGAAGCAATCATTCGTTCTGATTTACTAAGTTCTGATGGAGTGGCTAATGGTAAGGCTTGGCCTTTGAATGTCTTACGTCGCACGACTCTTTGGACCAATGTCATGACATTAATAGCTTTCTTCCATGACGAGATGTTGGCTAGCTTCTGGATTACTAGTGTCTTTCGATATTGTAACTGCTGTCACGGACGATATTTTCTTTTCTTCCTTGCGGTCAAAATCCGTTGTGGCAGTCGATGGTATGAAAGCCTTGAGTGGATGATCAAGTTTATTTAACCATGGAGGGCCAGTAAACCACAGTGGGTGGCAGTGAAGCTCTTGAGGGTCTAATCCTCTTGAGGCACAATCTGCCGGATTATCTTCCGAAGATACATGTCTCCATTGTTTAACAGGAGAAATCTCTTGAATTTGGTTGATTCGATTTGCCAAAAAGATCTTCCATTTTTGTGGTGAGGAGTTAATCCAGTTTAGAACAATGGTAGAATCACAGTGGTAGTGAACACTGGACAGATTTGGAAGCTTCCAAACATCTTGGACGTGTTTCATTAGCTGAGCTAGGAGGACTGCTCCTTGCAGCTCCAGCCTTGGTATGGTCATAGTCTTAAGTGGAGCGACCCGAGTCTTCGCCATGACCAATTGACAGGAAACTTTCTTGGCAGGGTCAGATTGGTCGTACTGACGTAGATATACTGCGGACGAGTAGGCCTTCTCACTTGCGTCGCAGAACCCGTGTAGTTCGTACACGTGGGTGGAAGAGTTTGATTTATGGTTAAAGCTCCTAGGGATTAGGACCTTCTGGAGTTCGGGCAGATTGGAAGCAAACGTTTGCCAAGAAAGGAATAATGTGAGAGGGAGTGGGTCGTCCCAGTCCAATTTCTCTTTTTCCATCCAGATTAAGAGTTTTAGCCTTTAAAATAACAGGAGCTAGGAATCCCAAAGGGTCAAAAATCTTAGATATTTCTGATAAAACGAATCTTTTCGTGACCTTCTCGCGTTGCCACTCAGCGGGAAGGTTAATTGTGAAGCGAAAATCGTCGTGTCTTGGATTCCATTGGAGACCTAATGTTTTGATTGTAGGATTTTCTTCGATTAGTAGGCTTAATCTGGTTTCACAAAACTCTTCAGGAATTGTGGCTAACAATTTTGCGGAGTTGCTAGACCACTTACGCAATGCAAAATGGGCTGTAGCAAGCATTTGAATTAGCTGCTCCTTAGCTTCGATAGCTTCTTGTTCATTTTCTACGCTCAATAATAAATCGTCGTCATAGAATGATGTTTCAATGATAGCAGATGCGATGGGAAAACGGTATTGTTCGTCCTCGGCAATTTTGAGAAGCGTTCTGCATGCGATGAATGGCGAAGAGCAAATTCCAAAAGGCACAGAGGTGAGACGATAATGAAGAAGGGGTTGAGTAGGCGATTTTCTCCAAAGAATTCTTGCAAAATCACGTTCATCCGGATGAACGCTGATGTAGCGGTACATTTTCTTCACATCTGCAGTCATGGCGACAGTTTTAAGACGAAATTTCAACAGCTGATCTGCTAATTCCGGCTGAATTGTTGGCCCAGGGGCCAAAATGTCGTTTAGAGAGATGCCCGACGTCGTTTTTGCCGAGGCATCAAAAACAACTCGTAGCTTAGTAGTGGTGCTTGACGGTTTTACTACTGCATGGTGTGGGATATAGTAGACTCGATAAGTTTTCTTCACCTCGGCGGCCGGAATTAACTCCATTTGATTCAAGTCCAGGTAGTCTTGAAGCTGGGCGTGATATTCGCGAGCAAGAGCTGGATTTTTAGCTAATTGGCGTTCGGTTGAAAACCATCGCTGATAGGCGGCTTTTAGAGAATTTCCTAGGACGGTTACATTCTCGATGAAAGGCCATTTAATTTCATACATTCCATTGGGTAGTCTCGTTGTTGTTTTGAGATAGTATTCCTCACAAAATTGCTCCATTGGTGTCAGCAATTTGATTGCAGGTAATTCTTCAACCTTCCAAAATTTTTCTAGGTCAAATTCTGAAGTGGTTTCTTGAGGTGCTGTGGATGTAGCGAGAATTGCTTTCTTCGTAGGCTTTAATTCCCCTAAAATAATGTAGCCAAGTGACGTCAGAATTGCACTCGGGGTGCCAAAGGGTCCTTGTACTTTTTGCATCTCGTCAGGGTCAAAAATAGCATCTACCATTGCTATACCAAACAATGCATCGATAGAGCCGGGTATATTAAAATTTGGATCAGCCAAATCCAAACCATGAATGTGAGTGTAAGATTCCACTCCAAAAGGTTGGCACGGCAATGCAGACGTGATTTCAGATAAGACGTAGGCATCAATATAGAAATGTTTATTGGCGTCAACAATTGATACGACATGAATTGTTGATTTTCCTAACGATGCGATGGCGTTTCCTCCAGCGACGTTGAATTGCTGTCCGTCTGGAGTGATATGCAGACGGAGCTGTTCAGCTAACTCTTTCGTGATAAAAGAGTCATGGGACCCGCAATCAATGAGACTTCGGCCGTCTATAAATCTTCCATCATTGTGGAATGTAACTACTGCTGTAGGTAGTAGTTTTCCCTTGGGGGGCGTCAGAGAGTGTTGAATAGTGGAATTGTGTTGCCGTTGATGAGTAGTAGTACTTCCAGAACCAGTCATTTCCACATGAAGGCTGGAATGATGCTTGTTATGGCATATTTGACATGTATGAGTGCTTTTGCACTGGCTGATCATGTGGGGCCCTAAGCAGTTATAACAAAGGTTATTCTGCTTAACAAATGCTCTTCTCTCTGAGACAGACATTTCTTTGTAGCGGGGACATTGATTGAGTCTGTGAGAAGAGCTTTGGCAACATGGACATTTATGCTTCTGTTCTCTTGACGGAGATGCTGTCCTAGCAGATCCACTTTCCTTTCTTGAGGAATCGCTGGAAGATGCATGGCCTTTGCCGGAGTTTTTGGAGTTTTTGGAGCTAAAATTCACTGATTTCTTTCTGGACCTGTTTCTCGATCGCTTTCGGCTGTTAGAAGTCGAACAGCTATTGACAGAGCTTCGACTGGATGCGCCGGAGTGTTCGGACGACGATCTACCATCCGTAGTGTCCCCAGAGCTGGCCAGCAGCACCCGATGCTCGTGAATATCTCGACGAGAGCGGGGAGGTTTAGATGAGCTTGATGGGGTGGCCGATGACTTAATTTCCTTGGTGAGACCAAGATTCTTGGCATGCTTCTCCAGAAACAGTATACATGTGTCCAACGACGGCACATTGTTATTCGGCAACGATTGGTTAAATTCTTGGATCGTTTTGTTGTCCAGTCGCGCCATAATAAAGTGCAGGTATAGAATTTCGGCTTCTGTGACGGTTCCTTTAGGTATCAGCGCTAGTTGGGCCCGAGTGGTTCGAACCGTGCTGATCAACTTGTGCAAACCTGCCTCCGATTGAGACATCAGAGCAGGGAGCTCCAAAAGTGGTCGGATAGCCGAGTGTGCTATTTCACGTGGGCTGTCGTAGCGAGCCAGCAGCCAGTCCCACGCTATTGTCCAATTTCCATCAGTCACCTGAAGATCCGAAATGTTTCCTTTCGCGTCACTGTCTTTCAACGCATCGATGAGCAGTCTCATTTTTTCGGTGTTGGAAAACGTGGCATTCGACGTAATCAGAGTGTTGAAATTGGATTTGAAAGTGGGCCATTCATTGTGAATGCCACTAAAATATGGGACGTTGAATTTAGGAATCTTCAATTTGGAAGTCACAGTGGAGGTATTGAATGACTTAGTAAGATCCGTCATTCTCACTCTCACCGCCAAAAAAGCAGAATTTAAAGTCTCATTAGTGTTTCTGGCTATTAATTGAGGGTTGTCACCCGTGGTGGGGTCGGTAACGTCGGCAAAAAGCTTAAAACAATTGGCCTGTTGTCTGGCGATTTCTGGCTTTAAAGTGACGACGTCCTCTAAATAAATCTCCGCTGTGGTGGGAGTCAAAACTGAAGTTCCGGCATCGTGGTCAGTAATAGCATTTTGTATCACCTCAACTCGCGCTGCTAGGGCATTATGCTCATCAGTGTGAGTCTTTTGGGCTGGAGTCGTCATTGTGATGATTGGTGGTGGCCGAGGTGGTGTTAAACTGCGTGGTGGTGTAGACGAGTTTGGTGGAGGGGAGGTCCGTCTTGGAGAGTGTGGTGGAGAGGGTGTTCGTCTAGGTGACTGTTGTGGAGAGGGGGTTCGTCTTGATGACTATGGAGGAGGGGAGGGTGAGTCGTTGGCTGTCGGTGACGGCGGCTGTGACGGCGGCTGGCCTAAAGACTCGGTGTCAGACTCCCGCTCCTGGTCTCTTTCCTCCCGCTCAGAATCCTCCTCCTGCTCCGCTACGGTGTCCTCCGGCTTAACAGACTCTGTGGTGCCCCAAAATAAGGATTTTAGGTAACCGCCAACACCGACTGGAGGTTGTTGAACAGGTAGATCTTCCCCTAATTGAAAGGTGGAACTATCATGGACTTCAGATTTGACCGGAAGTGTCTGTGGGCTTGCCTCCGATGAGGAAGAGATGGTTTCTTGATTGACAGGTTGTGTGGCCTGCCGCTGAGCTCGAAGTCTTCTGATTGCACCCAAGATTCTGGGGACGGTACAGCACCTTGTTGTCGAGTACGTCTTCTGGGTGGGTCTTCGCCTGATGGCGGTTCGTCACTCATTTGCCATGAGTCGACAGAAATGAAGTTATCTCAGGGGAATATGCGCTGAAATAAAATAATAAATTACTCCTGACCTTTACAGTTGCTGAAGAGCGATGCAGGTGTAACAAGACAAGACCCGAATAACAGCAACCGGATGTGGTAGCCGAAAATGCTGATAGCAGTCACGTTCCGATTGAAAGATCGGTGGAGAACAGGTCAATTCGCTGAGCCGTAGGCGACGTCAGAGTGTCCACGGGCAAAGCCAAAATTCGAAACCAAAACACAGTTCAAAGTGGTGACAGCAGAGAACAGTTCTTTAGACACTGCAACGGATGGCACAAAGACGAAAATCTCGAAGACAGCACAGTCCGAAGAAACGGAGCGTAAAACACACTTGGAACAGTATCACGACGGATAAAGGAAAGGTATTCCACGCACTTGTTGGGTGGTATATTCACTATACTGTACTATATTTTCACTATATTCACTGTGGTAACGAATATGTTTGACCGGGTTTGATAATTCGCCAAGTCGGGAGCCAAATAATGAATTGATATCCAATATAAATATGTTTTTATGTAACTAACTATATATGTACTATTTTAACGTTATATGTAATTCTGTCCTAAACTATTTTATATTTATGTCTTAAATCTAAGTGCACTTAGATTTTAATTATTAAATACGTAAGTATAATATTCTATGCATAAGAAATCTGTCGCAAAACGGTATGTGTTTTCGCAGTGAATAAAGAAGATGAAGTGATTTATTAACGTAAGTTTTACAAGATGCATAAATATGCATGTGTAACATAATAACATGTAAAGGTAAAATCTGTAAACTATGTATTAACCTAATCGCGGTTTCGAGTAGGTATTTTAAACTGAAAGAGATAAACTGCCACTCCTTATTGTATTAGAGAAAAACGGAAGTGGGAGTTAATTATAATGTATAATCAAGGAAGTGGGAGCTATTTAGAATGCACGTTCAAGTGTGAGGACAAGAAGATGCAGGAGTGAGGTAAGTAGGTACGGTATTGGGAACGGAAAATACAGTAATAAATATAAGCATTATTTTTTCTATTATTATATACCTACTTAGAATCATACTTATACAAGTCTATAATGATTCAACTACTATTAGCTTATAGGTATTATAATACTACAATATCACAATATGTCAACCAATCCTAACTCTGCCGCATTTTGTTTTCCGAACGAAGCTTTGGTTGAGCCTTAGAACGGGTCACAGGTAATGTAAAAGTGACCTCACATTCTTTTCGCTGAAGTTTGGCTACGGGCTTTACGGCCTATGCTGCCCCATTTTTATTCTAAATAAAATAATTCAAATCAGGATTAAGAGTCCCGGTTACCAAGCAACTTGACCTGACCTCGACAAACAAATAAGCTCAGAACATTTTAAAACTTGTAACTCCTCCGAGAGCTTCAAATTCGCAGAAAACCTGGTTGAGGTCTAGCATTCAGCGCTAATTCACATTCAACACCAATTTCGAGATATTGCAAATTTAAAATTAAACCCTTGTTCGGATGATAAACCCTAAACCTTTATTTATTGAATTCCCCCGTGTTCTGAGTATAACTGACCCTTAAGTTATTGTTGCAAACAAATCTGCACAACACGAGGAAGAAGTTGCAGATGTTATTATCATGTTGATTATCACAGCTGCGAACACTTTTTAGAACAGTGACATTTTTCCGGCAAGCCTTCAACAGAAGAAGTGGGGTAAGCTTGAGCAGGTAATCGATCTTGTTTCTTAAACCTGACAATGGCAGCGGAAGAACTTACTGCAATCTAAAAGGATACAAAAATAGTATGTAGTGGTAAAGCTTTCGAGCCACGTTTTTATTTTAAATAAAATGAATCAAATGAGAATTAAGTTATTGTTGCGAAAAAATTTGCATAACGCTTGTTACAACGTGACATTTTACCTCTTTTCTGAAATTTTTGTAATTCCGTGTTATAAATCAATAAATTTGAATATTAAAATATACAAAATTGTAATCCAAATGTAAAGTTGTATAATTTGACGTTGGAGCATTGAATCAAAATAAGCAAATAAATATAGCAAAGACACTAAAGAAAACTAATTTGAATATAATTACACAGTTTATTAATCATCGTAGTTGTAATGTAATAGTTGCACTACATTATTTGTTTATAGCAAGTGTTTTGGGGTAATTAACAATTAATATTTCAATAGATTATATAATATTAGTTTTGCACTACTTTCTTAGTATTGGTCACTTAGCACGTCAAGTTTTTCCTACCTCAAAAAAGTAAAAGTTACTATTGCATGTAACGATAACTTACCTTTTTGTATTACTTGTGTTACACTTCAACGTTGAAACATCTAATACATACGGTAATACTGAAATTGAAAGGGAGGTGGTCACACAAATTAGCTAAATACTCGAAAATTATAATTGTAATCCAGATTATATCCATCACTAATCTATGTAAACGTACGTACATTAATAATATAATGTATTATACTAAATGGTTACAATGTTATTTCTCGGCTGATGTATGCACCAACGAACCTATAACCCTGTTTGTTTACTATTCATAAATTCAGATATTCACTAAGCAGGTATTCTCCAATAGCATATATAATATTACTTATGGCAATAATATATAATATTACTTCACAGTTGACAATGTAAGTTGACTTATTTGTATATTTATTGCATTTGCAGTTTGACAAAGATCTCTAGAAACCAGTAACTGCCGTTTTGTTAAAATAAATAAAAACTTGCTGACCAATTTCGCGGTCAGGGTCTATGGGCAGATGATTTGAAGTGGAATTTCAGGTCATCGAAGAAATAAATTGTATGCATACCATCCTTAGAATTTTGATATCGTTTAGTGCCAGGGTAGTTAATTTCTGAAAAAAAAGTAATCTAGTGAGGAGGCCAAGATATTTACTGTTGTTCTGATTCTTGTTGTTTCGTCCAAAAAAAGGAAAAAATTATAGGTTGGTACAATACCAACATACAATATCAATATCATTTTTTTAATCTTGCTTAATGCAGTAGTAATTTGGAGACTGTTTTGATTGATACCACCATGGAAGTCTAGTGTGCATAATATATACATGCTTTAGTCCCCTTTACAAGCGTTTGAATTCCTTTCTAACAAAAGGGATTTCCTGTATGAATAAAACTGTTTCCACACATTGGGAAATCAGGAAATCGTTATACCTATTATTTACCAACCAACCAACTAACTGATGTGCATGTTTCCACTACCTAAATGGGGGTACTAAAGCTAATTTGCCCTATATGCCTTCGATAAGCGCCAAGTAATTTCAGTACAGGTTTCCTAGAGCTTTCACGAGAAGACCCGTATAAGGTTCAAAATGGTGGAGATGCGGGTCTTATCGTTGTCCTAATTTACCCCCAAAATTAAATATTATATATTACATTTAAAAGCTGTTTGTTCTTGGAACAAGTTAAAAACTTGTTCCAAGGCAAGATATAATTGTGAAGAATATGAAACGAAGTCCTCTTCAATCAAAATATTTCGAACTGGTCAACCAGAATCCAGATTAACGCCAATTGTTTCTTTAATAGCAATGCATTTCCTAAATCATCTTCAGGCTTTATTTACAATCAGGGATACATAGGAATTAATTATAATTATTGGGATTATAAAAGTTATGTTACACTTCTACTTATTATTATTATGAAAGGAATAACTTACGTACTATAATATATAATATAATACGCCATTAGTTATTACATTTACATGTAAGTAGGGAGAACATTAGAAGATAATTTTAAATAAAGATAATTATTTAAAAAAGTTCACTTTAGAGAAACTAATTGTAATATTTACTGTGTTAGGTTAACTTAATTATTAGTAATTATGTTATATTCAGGACAGGGTTTTTTCTAAATCAAGGAATGACAATGTTGCTGATTTCATATGTAAATGCTAAAAACGGATGTTTAAATTTATAATTTAAAATTAAAAATAAAATAAAATAAATTTCAATAATCAACATTTTCAATATCGGTGACATCTAATATAATGACAATTTATCTAATATAATAATCAGATTTATAAATGCTTATCATGAAATAATTTTTTTAATTCAGTGATTTTTTCGATCGGTATGAGATTCATTATGTTTTGCCTTTGTAATTTTCAGATAAGATTCAATGAAGAAAGTAGAATTCATTGGAATCAACAGGATTGGTAGTACCATGAAATAATGAACAGACCTCAACTAGAGAACCACATTTTATCGGAAACTGAAGGCCAACTAACACATTCTACATCGGATAATTCACGTTTTCCCAGTTTCTTACTAAATAGAACATCCCCTCAAAACAATTTGGAAAACCTCACGAATTGCAAAAGTCTAGATAAAATCCTAGGATTTTCGCCATTCATGAGGTACATTTTTTGTTGGTTTAAACATATATTAATAGAAAAATTGGTTAATTTTTACTTTTCAACCTAATTATTAGTTTTGATTTTTAATCTTTAATATTTAAGACATTAGTAGAAACAAAATTGGATTTATATGCAAAAGTGTACCATAATACAGAATGTCTGTTTCTAAAGCATAAAAAATTGTTTAAGATCACCACCATTTGATCAAGCAGGTTTGCAAGCGGTTTCGGTTGGCATTAGTAAACCGCCATTTGCGAATGAAGAATTTAGTTCAATGAAGTGTTCTTCAAGCAGTTCTTTCGATTGATATCTCACGAAGGAAACTCCCCTTCAAGACAATTTGAATGATATTTATGGAAATAAAACTGAAAGAAAACAGACATTAAATTCTGAAATTAGTAGCAAATTCAGAAACCTAAAATATTGCATTAAATATCTATATTTAACATTGCTGTTAAGAGTAAAGCAAAAAAGACAATTATTTCTAATCTTATTGTTGAAGAACACTATTTCATTCATCAAGTTTCCAATTTGTTTCCCATTAATTCACTACGCTTCAGTCTGCTAATGAAGAATATAGACCAATAGAATGCACATCGGGGAACTCTTTTGTTGGCCATGTCATGCATGAAACACCCATTCAAGACAATTGAAATGATTTACCCGAAAATAAAACTTCATTCGAGGAGTCTATTCCAGATCTACAATTAGTATTTTAGCCCACTAAAGAAGCCCCGTTTTTTAATATCTACTATGTTTATTTATTGGCAAATGATTAACCACTTGGCTTAACTTAACTTAACGAAAAAAGTATTCCATTCGTCATGATTTGTTACGCATATTTATTGGAAGTCAGTTACTCCTTATCAGCAAAAGCAGAAAAACTCGTTTGGCTCAAGTTAGTAATCGGTCCATTGATGCTCATGTTTATTGTAATCACCAACTGCTACAAGGGAATTGTCATCACTGACTTAGTCGAGCCACGTCCTGTTAAGCAAATCGATTCCATGGAGCATTTGGCAAATCTAACTGACTTAACTGCTCTCAGCGAGGTTAAGGGTACATCTGAATTTGATATGTTTTATCTTGGCTTGCAGTATCAAACAGATATACTAATGCGATACTATTGTCATAAAGAAAACGGCACTGTCTTTTTACCAAACAAATGTACTAAATATTCTTACTTTAATCAAATTCATTCCCGCTCTGCAATATATTTCCACAATGAGAATCGAAGCATAGTTGAATCGGCCATGTATGCTTATAATTTTGAAAAAGATACAACACATGGTAAACTTTTTCAATTTCAGAATTTCATGAGAGATAATCTCCTGTCCTATAAAATTATTGGATTTTCAAAAGTGTCTAAGTTAATGGAAAGTATTAACAAAACCCTCCGATTCCCATTTGGATTTCCTTACTTGACTCCTCAGAAATGGATAGCCGAATGCAATAACTCTGTATTGATCGTTAAGAGTTCTCGTATGCATCGTACTTTAAATGACTCTTACTGGAATCCTGAACGCGGTGGTGTTAAGCCAAAGCGAAAATTATATCATGGGAAGGAGGAGGACACAGTTTTACCATTTCTTGTATACACAGGATTTGATACTCTCGGTGTTCCAATATTCACTTCAGTTCTAAATCAAAAGTTATTAATTCTTAGTCATTCAGGAATTTACAATTTATGGATAGACCATTTCAAAGAATTTAACTTTTCTATATGTCAGACATGCTGGGAAATTTGAAAGTCGTAAGTTGATGTTAAAGGACATTAGTGTAGCTATTATTATAATGATTACTATATAATGCTATAACATATAGCTATTTAATATTTAATTTATTCAAAATGTTATATATTATTAAATGCCGCTTCGACCAAATTTAAGATTTTATAATAAAGTAAATAAATCCGGAGAATACCTATTATAGGACGGAAATAAATCTAATTAGCTGTGAAAGCAAAAGCTAAAATAGTTTTCGACAGCATCTTTAATTGAAAAAAGAATAAAAATATATGAACACAATTTTTTGAGAGCAGTGACTTATATATTAGTATCTTGATCATTAAATGGATTAGAAGGGCTTTAGATTCCCAACGATTACGAAAGACAAACCATAAATGGCCTTACCTGACTTAGTAGACGGATTAATGGTTTTATTAAGACAGTAAACAGAATTTATTTGATATAGGAAAGTAAAAAACCCGAGGTGTTCAAAAAACATTGCTAAGTACTTTTTTATGTCCACGTTAGGAATGTAAACTAACATCATTGGTCAAAAAAATTAATTTTTCTGTACTTCAGGGGCCATGTTAAAAAACGCCTCCAAATCGGAATATGAAATGGCTCCGAAACTACTGCACCGATTTAGATGAAACTTGGACCAGATATTGACCATTACCATATCTCGGGGTATTTTATGAATTTGTGAAAAATTCGCATTTCTTCCCTTTCAAAATTGCGAAATAAATTTTGAAATAGGCGGTTTTTCATACAAACATTTTATTTATCAAAATTTTAATGGATTAAAATTAAAGCTCTTTATAAATTATGGTTAATGGGCGGAAACATATTTTCGAAATTGTTGACCTCTACGAGATGTGAGAGGTCAAATTTCATTTTTCGTCGAAAAATGGCCTTGTAAGTTGTCGTTCGCAAGCTAAAGGTATGGTAAAGGCCAAATAATTACATATTTTGGCAACCGAGGACTTCATAAAGAGGTCAACGGTCGTTTTCGTCAAAAATAGAATCTCTGATGCACAAGCTATGCCGCCATGTAGTGCATCCGGCATTTGGGTACACACTAGCCATAACCCATTTTTAACACAGGCTTGTGCCTGCTCCAGTGCGTAGCTAATACATTGTAAAGTGTCTTTTGCTTTCCTGCCAATTTACACACTTGTCTATATCTTCAGGAAAGCAAAAGACTTCTCACAAATCTTTTTTTACAAAATTCATTCTCACAAAATGCAACCATGGCTGTTTCACTCCTCTGGATTTCTATGGAGCCGGAGCTGTGGAGAATCTGGAGTGCAAAAGTAGCGCCAAGGGGACTTTTTAAGCTTGTACATTTTTAAATTGGCCCCGAACAGTACACAGCACAAAATGCAAATAGAGCAAAGCTCCGGACGACTTACAGTTACAGTCTTTGCAGCAAAATTCTACGAAAACATTCCTATATGAAATTATTAACAAACTCTGACTGACTACGCGGAAGCCCTGTCAATTTTTGCTACTTCTCAGCTTTGCAAACAGACGCTGCTACAGCAGACATTACCCTGTGAAGACCAAGAGTACCAATTAAGTTGGTATTAAGTCCCCAGGTGCTGAAAAATGCTTATTTACTTTATTCTAGTTTCAACGACCCTAAAAGTTCGAATGTTAATGATAACAAATGGACTTAAATTATTTGCAAGTATGACGAGTAGCCTCGAGCAACCACGTGTATAATGTGCATGGGCCCTAATGATGAGAAGGACAGCATTATGCGTATAGTTGGTCGCGAAGTCTGCCTGTATCCGCAAGATAACTAATCCCCTTTTCGTGTAATCAACGTCGTCGTGATATCTAAAATGGACTTGTTCCTTCGATGAAAATTTTGAGTCTGGGAATGGCCAACAACTGGGGCACAAGTTTCGATAACTCTATTTCTGCGTCGATGAAAATTCTGTCAATCAAAGCTACACCGAAGGCATCCGAATGTGAATGTTTGACACTAGGGAAATGGATGGGGATGGGGGACGGAAAAATACGACTAGTAGTGAAAGAGTACCTAGTAGCCGGCGGGTACACTGCCCGACAAAGCTAACAGGCAGAAGCCTTGATTTTGGACAGGTCTTCTGCTTTTGATGCTGGCTTCACTCTTGTTCACATCGCACTAAGGTCTCACATCTTGACATCAACCAATTGTTGTCTGATGTAAGACTGTAACTTCATGACCTTTTTCTCCCTTTCTGTCTTAGCCAATTTACACACTTGCCTATATCTTCAGAAATCCAAAAGACACTTTACAATGTATTAGCTACGCACTGGAGCAGGCACAAGCCTGTGTTAAAAATGGGTTATGGCTAGTGTGTACCCAAATGCCGGATGCACTACATGGCGGCATAGCTTGTGCATCAGAGATTCTATTTTTGACGAAAACGACCGTTGACCTCTTTATGAAAGTCCTCGGTTGCCAAAATATGTAATTATTTGGCCTTTACCATACCTTTAGCTTGCGAACGACAACTTACAAGGCCATTTTTCGACGAAAAATGAAATTTGACCTCTCACATCTCGTAGAGGTCAACAATTTCGAAAATATGTTTCCGCCCATTAACCATAATTTATAAAGGGCTTTAATTTTAATCCATTAGAATTTTGATAAAAAAATTTGTTGTATGAAAAACCGCCTATTTCAAAATTTATTTCGTAATTTTGAAAGGGAAGAAATGCGAATTTTTCACAAATTCAAAAAACACCCCGAGATATGGTAATGGTCATTATCTGGTCCAAGTTTCATCTAAATCGGTGCAGTAGTTTCGGAGCCATTTCATATTCCGATTTGGAGGCGTTTTTTAACATGGCCCCTGAAGTACAGAAAAATTAATTTTTTTGACCAATGATGTTAGTTTACATTCCTAACGTGGACATAAAAAAGTACTTAGCAATGTTTTTTGAACACCTCGGGTTTTTTACTTTCCTATATCAAATAAATTCTGTCAGCTTAAACAGACAAAATTGCAATGTGACAGTCCACATTATCATGACCGCTACGACGCAGTAAATAATTTGCCATTATAAATCCTACGGGTCCTGACCCTACCAAAATTTAAAATAAAAAATGGTTTAAAAAAACATTTACACGCGAATGTTTATCTGGCAAAATAAACTTTGTTTTTAATAGTGGGCGATAATCATTTAAAACCACCTGGATTATCGACTGATAAATGATGTCAGTTATGGCACAATGTTGATGTTTTAGTAATACATGCCGAAATCCAGAATGGATTTTAAACAATAAAAGGGAAATAACGACATACGTATATTACAAATCATAAAATGTGTTGTCTGTATATGTCCAGTTTATTGCTTTGAATCCATAACATAGATTATTTAGGAAGTTGTAAACAAACGCAAATGGAATTATAACATATTCGTTTGAATACACGTTTCAAAACAACAAACTTGAAAGAATTTAGCGACAATGACAACTCACAGTTTGTCATTGCATGAAGGCTGCCTTTACTTACGGCCGATGTTCGAATATGATGGACTTAGTGAACTAGTATGGATTGCATACATGCAGAATTGAAAACATAAATTGCACTTCTTGCGCATTTGAATGTAAAATCTTCAGACAACTTTACAGAATTATGTACGCTTTACAAACTATGAAGGAAGGGTACCAGATATACACGTAGATGAATTAAGCATAAAAAATCGTCGAGAATATCCTGTTTTTGTTGACTCGCTCAGGGGTACTAATCCAGAAATTTGATTAAGGGAAGGCGCAGCAAGTAATTGTGGCAAAACCTTAAAATAATCGCGTTTGTGATTTTTGAGTAAAATGTTTATTTGTAAACAATTACAAATGGCAAATGGATACGTCGTCTTCGCTCTAGTAGCTGAGGCGACTACGAAGCAATTTTTTTTACTCTGTGTAATTTGTATGCTACTTCACAATGTTTAATTTCTCCTCATAATCATGAGTCCTAGTTCTCACTTATCAACTTCCTGTCAGCAAATTTATGAATTCAACACACTTCACTACTTCAATATGCAGACATAATATTATAGTTTCACCCGAATATGAAGTTAACATTCCTGCTGTTTATTACAAATATTATATTATGGTTAGCACACTCTTTCACAACTATATCTATAACCATATAATTATAAACTCTAAATACATACATTTATAAAATGTGAAATAACATGAAATTATTAGTCTCAAGGGCTAAAACATTCTTTCCCATTAAATATGTATGATTACCAGTTTTCTTTTCTAAGTAATTGGTAATTTACTATTATGAATTATGATATTATATTAGTTAACAATCAAACAAAAGTTCTAATTACTGGATTTTTCTGTGGAATTAAAATCAGACATGGTTGTTCCATCACTCAAATGATAAAACGGTGTTGGATAAGTGGGCATGGGATTAACCGGAGTAGTAAATGTTTCACCAAAGACAAATGACCATAATCCAATAATTAAAATAATGACAGTGATATGAATCCATGACGCTTTAAGAAACTGCAACCATGTGTGATCACGCCTGTACTTGTCCATCTAAAACATTATGATATCATCATCTGGCTGGTTATGAAGGCTTATATAAATTAATAAAAATAAAATAAATATTACATAGGTTACTGCAGCTCCGAATAATATTGCTTTGAATTCGCTGTTCATCTCCGTCATGAATACCAAACCATGTTCGGTGGTCGGCAGACAGTTGAATCCAAATTGTGCACACTGTGAACCAAGTTCACCTCGTGAAAAATCGAAAACGTTCCATATTTTGCTTCCGAATGATCGTTTTACTTTCCAAATAATCAGATTTTCTGGGTTTCTGATGAAATTCCCTTGAACTGAACCAACGAAATCAGCGCCTACGTTTATATCTGAAGTGCTCTGGAATTTAATCAGTAAAATCATTTAAAATATCTAAATTGATTAAAATAATAATTTATAGCAGTTTTAGTTTATTACGGCTGGCGTATCCATTTCCATAATGTTGTCTCCAAACAAATTCTTGCATAGTCTTAACTGTTTTGTGTAATGTTTTGGAGTATCCATGCAAGGCCTCACGCAAGCAAATACTAACTTGTATCCACAATGCAATCTATCCTCACGCCAAGACAGCCGAAACAAACGTTCTCCATCCGAGTTTTGAGATAGGACGTAGTAATTCCATAGAATGCTGTACATCCCAACTTTTCCTAAATTGGTATATTATCTACATTGTATATGTTCTCCATTTTATAAAGTTTTAAACCTAGTTAACTTTTCCCATTATCCCTTCATAATAATTTAAAGTAACAACCTGGTACTCCTATGGGTTGGAATACTAGTGTGTCAACCTTTCCCAGTGTTTGGTAAAATTGAAGTTTCCTCTCCGCCTCTATAATATCAAATCAATTGATTTAGCACCAAAATTTTAACCATTCGTTTTTAGACAAAAATTTCCTTCTTTTTCTCGGTTTCAGGGGGGCACGTGCCCCTCCCCTCACTATTGCCCTGGTAGTTTATAATAATATAATAATAATACAATGTTTTAGTTTACTTGATCCTTTAATTACAGTATCCAGGTTATAATAGCATTCATCAATCGACCGTTTCCTCTCCTCTTCTGAAAGCTCCTTTTCAATTTCTCCTTTCACATGTCCATTTCCAGTTTCCTGAAGTGCATTTATATAGAAATCATAGGCTTCCCCACCTTTTGCCAATAGTGTCGTACATAAATCTACACATCTGTCGTAGTCGCTGGGATGACTCATCTATGGATTACAATTACCAATTTATTATCATGCTAACCATTAATAAAAAAGAAAAGCTGCCAATTTTTATGTACAAATTTAAAAAATAATATTAATACTTACGATGTTGGCTTTTTCCCTCATTGCAATTACACCGAATGAAATCAAATGATTCAGTAATCTTGGAATGCTTGTGGTGTTTTCTGCAATGAATGGCAGTCGACAAAGGATCTGTTTCTTCAGATTCATATCCATGTTGTTGGTACACGTTAATTATTGTTTATCTGATGAATGAGTCCAAAGTTGTATACCCAAATAAAGATAGGAAAAAGGAAAACTTACAAGCATTGATCACATGTATGTTAAAAATATTTTGTTTATTAGGATTTACTATCGCAAGGCAATGTATTCATTAACACTTCTGATTTACTCCAATCTCTGGGATTGCATTTATTTAAGTATTTATCTGTTATCCGTTTGGTTGAGTTCATATCCTGTTGTTTCCTATTATAATAACCTTGCAAATGCGTCAATATTTATTTGTTAGGCTTAGTGTTTATCAAATAGAGTTGTGATAAATGAACCTTAAAAAAGGGTTTATGTTTCAAGAAAGTGGTAAATTTTGAATACCCTTTCTGATCTGTGAGAAATGGTTTACAATAACCATGAAGAAATTTAAATATATGTTGGCTGTAAGCTATACATGTTTCGAATATTCAAAATTTACGTGTTGAATTTTGGGACTGGATTCTCATCATACTTAATATTATGCTACTTGTAGCAATGCATATTATTTGTATAAGATTGGTTTGTTTTTAATACACGACAAAATATTTAATTGGTCGTTATGATTTCTGAATTGGTACAGGTAAAATTGACAAAATTTAAGCAAGTTTAATGTATAATATTTAGTCAATTATTTTTAATAGTAAAAATATTTGTTTTGGACCAAATTTATTTAATTAATGATTTAAAATACAAAAAATGGGTTCCTTTTATACTGTATTATGAAACAGTTGTTTTATTTTTTGCCATTCTTCTACAAAGAGGTCTGCTAAATAAACTTTTAGTGACACCAATTGATTATGACGCACATCCTTGGGGTCTATCTAATATTTGCATCATTTTAGCTGAAAGAGAATATAAATATATTCACTGAGGGACGTCTTATCTTATTGTATTCTTAGCTATATTATTTGTTCTGACTGGAGGTTTGTGGTAAATGTATTAATTCTCATTATGTTGGTTTAATATAAATTATTAGGTCTAATGAAAAACTCATATCATAATTACGTATAGTTCGTTTGATGTAGTTTATATTTGTCATATGTTTTCTACATGTAGGACTCTTGATAATTCACATTGCAAATATACCTAGATAGACTAAACGTTTATGTACTGCTATAATAATATGTGTAAATGCAGCATGTGGTCTAACTATTCTACGGATATCAAAATGACGTACTTAGGAAATGCTGTCACTTTCCTCGACCGCTTAAGTATTAATGGTGTTATTATTCTTTTATTATTTATAATATATGATTATCACTTTCTATAATTAACACGAATGGTTCCTTTTGATTGAAAACAATGGCAAATGGACATCATATTCATACTGCAATTTCATAAATTTCAATAATAGGGTTTTTTGTTTAAATTATTGTGTAGTTAAAAAATAAAACCCGTCATTCATTTTATGTTTTGATTCTTTCTGAAAATTTATTTTGCATTTAATGGATACAGATGTGTCACAGATGACTCGTTCATTTTTAATATCATTAGCATTATAGCCATTTTCACTTGAAATGTAATTGTTTAAATAGATGGAAGTTACATTGTTTTAAAATCGAAAGAGACTCATTTAATACTTGAATCGCATTTATTATATTGAACATGTATCGATTAACCACCCCCATTTAACAGCCAAAGCAGACAATGACACTGACGTTAAATGTGGAAGACAAATTTCGGTTGCACTAACATTTGTGGTGTTCTTTTTCTCAGCCTCTGTGAGTCTTCTTGGAATAAAGTCATCAAAAAGGATGTAGTTTCTGTCAGAACAAAATTGTATCTTAATATTAACTTGTAACAAGACCAAGTCCAACTTTGTATTGAAATTATGAAACATAATCATAATGACATACTATGCAAAATTTAAAAAGCTATTTGATATTTTGATAATATCAGCATGGTAATTTGCCATTATTTAAAAGTAAAAATGGCTAGAGTAAAATAAGATGAAAATAAACATGTAAATCTCCAAACTCTATATAAATGATTTTGGTCAAACAAGTAGTAATTTACATTTAATGCATAGCAATAAAATTAACGACCAACCAGTTTATTAATTCCGTTTGAAAACTCATTTCCTTGTTGTCAAGTCCCACCCTACAATGTTAAATTGTGATTTTTGTCACCAGCGATCAATTAGCAAATTCACGCTTACCCAGCAGGATTTAGAAAACATCCATTGTTACTTGTACTTTGCCATGAAATGATTTGACGAATCCAATCTAGTCGAAGGAGGTTAGGATATCCAGCCAATGCACAAATTGCAACTGAAATAAATAGTATTCAATAAATAAATGATTAACATTTCCCGACGAAATGATATTTTTTATGTCTAACTAATGACGAGCATCTTCCAAATTTGTCATTGAGTCTGCAAAAATCTATTCTTAATAAAACATTTGTAATAGGTTACTTTGTTCTGCAATGAGATCCCGTCCCCAGAACGGTAAGTCGTGTTCAGCTATAAATTCTGCTTCCAAAAGTATTTTCACACAGTATCTTTGAAGATTGGTCTCCAAGTCTTTAAACACATCTGGATGGACACTATTGCAAGATTTCTAAAAATTTACAGTATCCCTGCCTTTAGACTTTTATAAAAATAAATAAAAATATAATAATAAGTTATTATTATTAACTATAAAAAATTAGTATGCCTACATGACGTGCAAATATAAGATACAACGCTTGGTGGGTCAACATGTACTGCGATTGTGGTTCAGGATCTAAAAATGTTGCGTTACAAATATCTGGAATTTCACAACTGTGTAACAACGTTGACTGACAATGAGCATTAACTTCAGATAAAATTGTGTCTACATCTTTCCCAATTCCATGGAATTCTCCCCTCTTGTTATTTAGGTCACTTAATGGTTTCCAATATTCAAATAGGCGTTTCCAAATATGTGGCGATGTCCCAAACGCCTCTACTCCTGCTGGCATAGTTATCAGTTTCAGCATAGAACTATTGTGATAGCATAGTAGAAAAGCAATTAAAATATGTCAAAACAATACATACGGTATCTGTATTGAGGATTAGTTTTAGCTTGCAGTGCTTGTTGATAAATCCGCTCAATTATTGGAGAAATTCTTTTGAGAAAATCAATGCCAAAGTACTTTTCATTTTGTTTTCCAATTTTATTACTTTGTTCCAAAACGCCTATAAATTAATAGAGAAAGTAAGCGTGATAGCTAAAAATCGGTTATGGCAATAAATAATGTTAAAATTACTTAATTATATTGAAATAAATTCTTTACCTTTCAATACTTGGAGTCCAACTGCCGAGTCAAAAACATTTAATTTGTCTATGTGTGTCTCATAAAAGTTAACAGCTCGCTGTATGGAGTCAACAATCAGTTTTGAATCTTCAGCAGCATTTACGCATGTTGGTGCCTGAAAAATTATTTGTAATGTCATACTCCAAATATATATTTTATGCAACGGCAGTTTTGTAAAAACGTATAAGTTGTGAAAACGTAAGTCTACGAAGAATTCCGAAAAGTCAATTAATATTTTTGAAATTTATTTGTCATATTTGAAAAGTTGTCGACTTACCACATTTAAAGATGCATTTGTAATATTGTTGAATGGAAACATATCTGTATATTCTTGTAAAGAAGGTCTATTCCTTTCAATTAAAAGTCCTATGCGGCCGCCACTTTGCACTAGGATCTGAAACATACAAACAAGTTTTGCCTTTCAACTTTATAGCTTATATATAAAATACTTCCCAGTCAGGGCTAGATAGAATAGAAGGCTACTTCTTTTGAGTCATTTTGAAAATCATCAACTGGTCAAACAAACGCCCGGTCTCAACACAAGAAATGGATACATATTGCATTTTTACTAAACATACTACTGTTCAATAGCAGTAAGCAAACCGTAGAAAATGATTTAAAGTCATAAAGACTGCGTGAACACAACAACTGCCTTAATTTAATGATTTTATGCATGTTCTTGAAATAAGTCATTGTATCAGAAACTTTCTTTATTTTAATACCATTATTTCATGATTGGAATTGCACGAATATGCGGTCCAACTTTTATCGGCATGTAAGCAAATGTTTATCTTAACAGAGGACGATTTTCAAAAGTACTTTACTGAAGAATTTGATCTGTGCGTTGCTAAAATTGAAATAAAAAACCACCAGAAATTTTTGATTTCCATTGGAACTAAAATTGTAAAACCATATTGATAAAATAAAAAAAAAACATTAGCTTGTAATTCATGTTTACCACAAATGAGATAGAATTTAGATATACAGCATTTAATGAGTACATTTCACTTACCGCGTTTAGGAGAAGCAAACTTACTAACGAAATGGTATTCATTTGAACACAAATCTTTTTGACGGTGTAATAAACAAAAAAAATAACTAGAAGACTTGCAATGGCCAGGAAGAATGCACATTGTTAAAAAATAAATAAATAAATTAAGGGTATTTTAAAGCTATAAATTTAAAAACATTTTTGCTAAAAACAGATCTGACAAAAGTCGCCGTTAGTTAGTTTAAGAAATATAAATTAGTTGCCGTTTCATCTCTAACTTGGTGAATGTTCTGTTCATTGTAATTTTCATTAATTAGAGATCATATGTTAATAATAAGGTCGCATAAATAAATGGACAATGGAATTGGTTATTTAAGTAGTTTAATTGGGGTAGTATGAAATCATATAACATTTGTATTTTAATAGGCAATAAAATGAATACCTATCAACACTATGGACAGGCCATAAATGATTTAATAGCAGTATGTACCACGAAATATACAATACAAATCACTTCCGTGTTAGGCATTAATAGTAACCTCACAAATACAGTGTTTCAGCTAAATTTTTAACATAATTAAAGATTTACTTGCATTTATTTACAAATTTAATTCCAGTTATTTTCTGTCAGATAGAATTTCATATATATTCATAGTTTATAGATTCATAAATTTATATAAATGTAACGTGCGATCCACACAATAGTTTTGCTTTGAACATCAATACTGATTAAAAGTTCAACTTTTATTCCCTAAATTTGCCTTGAAAAGTGTAAAATGATTTGGGCTTATAAAAATAATGTTTATATTGAACACGTATCAACTAACCATCCCCATTTAAGAGCCAAAGCCGACAGCGACACAGAAGTAAAGTGAGGTAGACAAATCTCTGTTTGATTTGCAGGTGTTATATTTAGTTTCTCAGCAGCAGTTATCCGTCTTGGAATAGACCCATCAACAATAGCGTAATTAATATTTTTGGGCGGAACATTTAGAAAGCATCCACTGCTGCTTGTACTTTGCCATGAAATAATTTGGCGAATCCAATCTTGTCGAAAAAAATTAGGATATCCAGCCAATCCACAAATAGCAACTGAAATAATAAAAACCAATGAAATAATAAAGTTTTTAAATTAGGTGGTTTCCTATTCATATGACAAACGCTTTGAAACAACAAATTTAGTCATTTTACTTTGTTCAGAAAACAAATCTCGTCCCCAAAATGGAAAGTTGTGTTTAGCAATAAATTCTGTTTCTAGAAACATTTTTGCACAATAAAGTTGGAGGTTAACCTCCCAGTTTCCAAAAACGTCAGAGTGGGTGTTAGTGCAATTCATCTGTTAGGTTAGAAAATTTTCCGCCGTGACATGTATTTTAAAATTCAACGTTCAATGTAATAATTGCATATGAAATTAAAATGCTTACATATTTGGCTAATAAAATGTACAAAGCTTGATGAGTCAGCATATATTGAGATTGTGGTCCAGCTTCTAAAAATACTTTTCTACAAACATCTGAAACTCCACAATTTTCTACAACGGTTGATTGACATATATTATTGTTTTCCGTTAAAAATTTGTCCTTTTCTTTTCCAATTGTACTAAAGTTAGCCGTTTGGTTATTAAGGTCACTCAATGGGTTCCAATTTTCAAACAAACGTTTCCACAGTTGATTCGCATTTTGAAAAACCTTTTTCACTATTTGAACAAGTGGCCCCAGATGAAATTAATGTGAATAACGAACATTTTATTTTTAAGCAAAACAGTACTTACTTCTTTTTTCCTCGTCATTCTTACTGGCTTTTATTGATTGTTCATAAATACGATTTACTAATGGAGCAATTTTATGAAGCAATTTTGACTTGGAATAATTCCCAAAACCATGATGACTGTGTTTCAAGACGCCTGGAAATGTGAAAAAGATCTCATTATTTAATTTACTTCAATGAATGTAATACGAGTAAATTGGTTGCCCACCTTGCAGAACTTGTAGTCCAACAGCTGATTCAAATTCAGTAAATGCATCAATGTGTGTCTCATAAAATTGAAATGTGCGTAGAAGGGAATCGGCAATAATTTTTGAATCTTCAATAGCATTATCACATGATGGTACCTGAAAATAAATAATTCAGTAAAAAATGTAAAAACACCTGAGAAATTCTTTCATAAATTATAGATCACTATTCATTGTGTATGACCTGCATCCTGCATGGGACCATTTAAATTAAAAATTTATCAATATGAAATTATTTCTTTTGTCAAACTTTTTTCTATTAAGTTTTAATATATTGCATTTACTTCTAAAGAATTGTAAACGTTTAATTATTATAAACATGCTCGTTTCATACCACATTTGACGACACAGGTTTTGAAATACTTTCATTTGGAAATATCAGTGCATGTTCCTCCAAGGATGGTCTGGCTTGTGTTATATGAACTTTCATATACTGAGGATGTAGTGTAGATGTGGAACCTTCTCCTAAGCTTACTACGCCGCGTTTGCTTACGCCGACTTCTCTTCCCACAGGCTTTACTGATTTTGTTTCATTTAAAGAAACCGTCAAATTTCTAGAGGGCTGGCCACTTAAATTAACATCGGTTGTGCAGCCCTAAAATTCATAACAATCTAATTTCATCAAATTGGAAATTGGTCATTAATAATTAAAATGTCGAATCCCACTTAAAAACAAATAGTTAATATAATTCCAATAGATTAAGCTTAAAATGATAGAGTTATGCCCAAGGGATTATTATGATAAGACAAGCATGTATATACCAATTATTAGTTCATGGGAATTTATTTCTTGCCATTGATGAATATTTTTTATTGGCATATCAACCAAACCAACTAGATATGTTCAAAATGTTGCTATTGGAATTTTTTGCTCAAATGTAAAATTTAAAATGTAAAAAACTGTTTTACTTACCACAATATTTAGAAAAGCTAAGCTTACTATTAAAATTTGGAACCAATTCTTTAGGTTTGTGCTGCTACCGAATGTTTTGAAAAAATGGTTATTCGACATTATATGTACGATTCTGTATTTAGGAGTTACAAGCAATAACTAAATAGATGTAAATGGTTGTCCTATCCCAAAGTAAATGATACTACAGATCAAATTTTCAAGCCCTATATATCTTTGCAATGATTGTGGAGAACGGTAGCTATAAGTACCTCTAGGCATGGTACTTAAGACAATTAGCTTCTGGGGCAGAGCTAATTATACTACTAATTAAAGGTTCAAGGTGTCCCAAGAAAACTTTCTGATTGTCATTAAGACACGTGTGTATTAACATAGGTATAGACTACCACTACACTGAATATATAATGAAATGAAAACATTAGGTTTAAATGAGGTTAACAACATCAAGCTTAACGCGACAACATTTTCTTAACATGTAGTCCGAGGTATGGATAGTGAAGGTCAAATACGTATTTTGTGTTATTGCTGGATCTTATTCTGAACAAATCATGCATTGTGGCATATCAATGCTGAACATACATGTTGCTGCCAGTTTCTATTCTATAAGCTTATTTATAACTTGAATTTAATGTTATAATATTAATCTTACCGATTTCTTTTAGTCATGGCTAAACGATCAAGGTTTCACTTTCACTTGATGGTGTATATCGTCAAACTGTCAAATCACATAACTAAGTGACTATACTGTCAATTTGGGAACAATCGGTAACATATTCAAACATTCATCAATATGTATTATGTATGTTATTGGTATTCTTTTGCTAGTAACAAAATCAATTTTCAAACCTACAATCAGTAATTTTCTAAAAAAATATTCAAAGTAAAACTTTAGCAACGTAGATACCAAATAACTAATTACGTTAATTAACTTACGCCACTAGATTAAAACGTTACTGAATAAAATGATTTATATAAATCTTAGTAGTTAGATAATTAATGATAATAATATGTAATTTAATAAGCAAAATACGTTATGTAATATGTCATTGAAATTTACAATCTACTCTAATTCCAATGTAAAGCACTGTAATTCCATAGAAAAACCGTTACTGTAATGAACAATTATCACGTAACCATGCCCATTTAAGAGCTAAAACGGATAATGACATCGAAGTTAAGTGGGGTAGACAAAATTCCGTTTTAATTGAACTGGTAGGTTTTAGTTTCTCAGCTTCAGTCAAGCGTCTTGGAAGGAAGTCATCGAGAAGTTTGTGATACCTGTATTTAGGACATCGTTATAATAACATTAACTTGTGGCCGTTTTAGTTGCGTTGTATTATTAAATATTTTGGATTTCACATTCAAAACAACAAAAACATAAAAGTAGAAACTATTGATGGGCAATAAAATCTCATTTATGAATCTAAGATTGCTTGTAATAAGAACAAAACAATCCTGATTTATAATAAAATTTTAATAGCCATATTGTAATCATACCCAGCAGGATTAAGAAAGCATCCACTGCTACTTGTACTTTGCCATGAAATCATTTCCTGAATCCAGTCCTGACGTAGAAAATTAGGGTATCCAGCCAGTCCACAAATCACGACTAAAATAATATTATTTCAGTTGATTTTAAAGTAACGGGTTAAAATATAAGAAATAAAGCCTGTCCATATTCAAAAAATTCAAAATAGTAAAACTGTGAATAATTATGGCGAGAAATTGATTACTTTGTTCTGCTAAAAGATCCCGTCCCCAAAAAGGAAAGCCATGCTTAGCAATAAATTCTCCTTCTAGTAGCATTTTAGCACATTGATTCTCAAGGTCAATTTCCCAACGTTTAAAAATGTCTGGATGGATGTTAACGCAGGATTTCTGAAAGGTTATGTTGCAATTAATAATTAAAAAATAATAACATAAGCCGAAAAAGATGTTTTGTTGCAAGTTGCACTAAAAAATCTAAATTTGACTTACATGTTTGGCAAATACGAGATACAAACCCTGATGAGTCAACATATATTGAGATTTGGGTACAGGATCCAGAAATGTTAATTTACAAAGATCTGGGACGTCACAAGTGTAAAGCAAAGCAGCTTGGCACAAGGCATTAACTTCAGACAAGACGGTGTCCTTCTCATTTCCAATGTTGTGAAATTCTTCCCTTTTGTTAGTAAGGTAACTTAAAGGCTTCCAATTTTTAAACTGACGTTTCCAAAGGTCTAGCGATTTTCCAAAGGCTTCTACTCCTGCAGTGATTAAATGGTTTTGAAACAAAATTATTTTAATTTAAGAATAAATAATATTCATGCAATACAGAATAACTAGTTTTACTTACGCCTTTGAAACTCGGGGTCAGGGTTGGCTCTTTTTCCTTGCTCAAAAATGCGATTGATTAGTGGAGTAATTCTTTTAAGAATTTCTCTGCTAATACTTTGTCCAGCTTGATTTGCAGCTATACTATGTTCTAATATACCTAAAAATAAATTTCAGAAACTTGGAGGCAGCGCAAAAATCCCATAAATATTACAATATAATTATTTAAGACCAACAAATTTAATAACTTTGAAATCACCAAAATTAATTTTTGAAACTTTATTTATTTTCATTTTCATTTAACGTTTATTCAAGTGGTTATAATTTTCAAAAATAATCAAACATTGTACAAATCATTAAGAACAATTAATGTTTTAAGGGTTGGGACTTACTAACCTTGTAACACTTGGAGTCCAACTGCTGAGTCAAATACATTAAATATATCAATATGCGTTTCATAAAAATTGAGAGTCCGTTGAATAGAATCAGTTATACTTTTGAAATCTTGATTAGCATTGTCACATGTTGGTGTCTGAAACATTTTAAGTTGGTAATTGTAATTAAAATGCATATGTATTCATTTATATACATTATTGTTTATTGTCTAATTTACTTGTTTTCATGATTTGTCAAGCTAAGAAATGGAGGCCTTAATATTTTTATTTACTAATTTGACCATATGGAAAACAGTAAATAGAAATATCACCTTAAAAGTACTATAGTGTGATAAACCGCCACAATACCATGTTTGCCAGTGTATTAGAAACAAATGTTGGGAAAGTAACCAAATTTTCTTGTAACGAGGGTCTGTGATGTAATATTGCCATTCCCACTCGACCTCCACCTTGGGCACGAACCTGAAATTTCCCAAAAATAGTAAACTCAGGATGAAAATGTATATATTTTTTACATAATCAATTATTTAAACTTCTACATAGGATTGTTAGATATATAGTCCAGTCGACAACCATTCGGAGAGTTCAGCTAATATTTTACATGAGGATAGCTTATATAGAAGATAACAGTAATCGATTCTGACCAGAGCATACTTGGTTGTAACATCGTGCATAAAGCAGAAAAAGTAAGCGGTTGTATCTGAAGATCAAGAAGTAGACATAAGCAGACAAAATACTTTGTCACAAAATCCGAAAGTATCCGAAAATGGCATAATTTTTTTATTTAGAGAAATGCGTTTTTTAGGAATTTTAGGGCTTTAAGAATTTTTTCCAAGAAAAAATGACAATATCATTACATGGACGTTATTTCACTTATTTCTGAGATAAGTGCCTGCGTAGGGCGATAGATTTGGATAGATATAACATCTCCATTCATTTAATGTATTGCGTTTTTATGACCTGCGAAGGACAGACTTAAGAGTGAATTGGGTAAAAAGCGGGACATTTAAAAGCTCAATTGATTTTTTTGACAACATTGGGAATATTGAGATTGTCATATTGTATTAGGCAAGCGGCATTTTTTGTATTTGCCTCACTTTACCCAAATTCCAAATGTAAACAAATTTCAATCATGTGACCGTATGTCGTATCTAGGTCTACAGTGTACGTGTACGTGTGGCGTAGGGCGATAGAGTTGAAGTGATTCTATTATAATGCAATTTTAATAGGACGCAAAGTCCGAGCTGCCGACTTTCTTACATTTTGTCCACCCATCCGGGCAAAAGGGACAAAAGTTTCTAAAATTCAAAAATATGCGCCAATTTGTACATCATTTACTGTATTACTTAGCCCCATTTTGACTTTTGCCCCTAGCCACCTACTCATTACCCACCGGCTAGGCTAGTCGATAGGAAGCTGTCTTTTCATTTGTTTCAAATAAAACACGAATTTTAATTGAAAACGGGCCGACACATCATAATGGACTTATATTATGCTTTAGCTATATTATATTAGTTTCTTCGTTTTGCTTGTTTTTAATCATGCAATAAAGTGAAAATGTACAATCTTGTGCTTTTTCAAGGTCATACATTACAAATTAGATATACCATTATTATTTTATAAGTAGTAGGAATATAATTCCAAATGTTCTATTTTACATCATAGCTAATATATTTTACATCGATGATTGATTTTGCAACAATCAAGAAATAACTCTGCCCCAATGGCATTTTGGTACTATGATCGCCAAATAACTTTGGACAATAAGATTGAAGAACAATAAAACCGATAAGAAAATATAATAGGCGAGTTCGCGGTTCAGTGAGCACGAACAAAGGGCTCACTGAAGCACGAACTCGCCTATTATATTTTCTTATCGGTTTATTGTTCTTCAATCTTATTGTCCAAAGTTATTTGGCGACCATAGTAACAAATCCAAATTATAGTCAAGGATAAGGACAACGAAAGTTATTGGCAATAATATTACAATGAATGTCTGCACGAAATAAAGAAAATCAATGCCAACCTACACTTTCCTTTATTGCATCACCAGCAATTCGTTGATATAAAAAAGGACTGTACCATGTGAGACTTTTGTCAGTCACAAATAGTTACAACAACTTCAATTATGATTTCGTTGAAAGTATTAACTATTTTCTTTTTTCTATTTTGTATATCTGCCTGGAGTTTAGAATATCAAGATGGTTATAACTGGCCAGCGAATCTCCAAGCTGCGTTTCCCCGTTTCCGTCGCTCATTGAGAAAACTGCAGAGGAGAGAGAACCCGCATTATCGACGAAGAAGAAGTCCTCCTTACGAAGTCGAAGATATGGAAGCAGGCAAAAATGATGGTTCGGACCGGGACTGCTACAATAATTGGTGTGGGGACGTATCTATGGGAAACCATTTGCGGAGAGGAGATATTCAAAATACGTACTACATTGCGGCCTAGGAGAGGATTCTTATACATCTCATTACATAAATTAAATATTACTGCTCACTAAATAAACAAATCTGTAGTAATGATACCATACCAATGTGATTTCTTACGAAGTATCAATGCTACCATGTGCAATAAAATTATTATAACTGATAACAGTATTCCTTTTTTTCAAATTTTTATGAATACGGTTTTAGTACGACAAATTGGGATTATAATTATGAATGTCAAAATACAAATTATAATTTGGGCATTAAACCCAAATAGCATAATGCAAATATTGCCACTTCAGATTTACAAAATGCTTTCAAAATGTAAAGTTTATTCAGGAAACCTTGCAATGGAGTATAAAATATAAATTTCAGTGCTAATTTGACCATAAATGTCATTTCATTTAGAAATTGCAGCAATTTATTTTTATCTATTTGCCCTATTCACAAAAGTCGAAAATAGTAATTATAAATTAAAACATCCTCATAAAACTGGAGTAACCAAAATGTAATCACCAAATATAAATATTAAAATATTGACATACCAAAAATTTCTTGAGATGGTTTGCAGAAAGCATGAATACAGCGTACGTGGATATGGCAATAACCACACAACAAATACACTTAGGACTGTTTCTTTTAATATTACACATATTTAGGTGAATGTCTTCTAATAACTGGATGTGAAACCTTTGTTGACACTTATGAGGGGCATTGAATATATTCAACACGGAAGGGAAGCCGGGATACATTAGCTATGTTTTATTATATAGGAAGTTTACAATAAATTGAATTAAAGCACTATTTCTGAGAAAAGTCTTTTAATGGACTCATTCAACTCTAGGAATTATTATTTTGCCATTCAGGCTATTTCTCATTATTTGCGATAAAGTAAATAAGAATGAAATTGATCATGTAATTTGTTTTTCGGAAAGGGAAGATAAAAAATGAAACCAAATTTAAGAAAGCTTGCATTGAGCTGTTGATGAAAAATTGCTGCAATTGTAAAATTTTCGAGTTCGAGTTCTTTGTTGTTAAATATAAATAACATTAAATGTTTGGGTACTTTTCAATTTATAAATAATAGTGCTGTAGTTAATGATTTCTTAAAATCTATTTTACCAGTTTAAATGAATAAAACAAGGATTTTAGAAGAATGCGACGAAAAAGCAAATGTAAATGACAAAGTAAATCATGAACATGCATCTGTCCAGCAAATGTGCCAACCATGCCCAATCTTCTTGGTAAGGGTTACTCTGTCCCACTAACTCCTTCTCGTCACGTTCGGATAATTCGGAAGTGCCAGAACTGCTTATTGTTGGCCTTGGGTCCAAACATAAAATGCTGGCTCCCCAACTACTTAAAAAACTAGAAATAATGGCCGGAAGTGGAACTGTTGTCGCCCTTTTGGATGCAGCAATGTAACGGAGGAGCACAGTCCAAATTATACTGAAGGTGACCATTAGCATCGAGTCACGATAGTATCCAACTAAAAACGAAACAAAGACCAAACGAGAAAAGATCAATATATTTATTGAATGGTTTCGTTTATGTGAAAAATATTTTTAAATCACGAAATTTCAGCAGCAATTGTAAATATATTTTTTTAATCAGTAATAATTGAAACTTTACCAACTAAAGGTACTCTGCTCCCATTGCTTGTGACTACTTTGTAGACATTGTTGAGAAACAGAACATTAAGCATGAAGGTCACAAGAAGGAGAGGCATTCTTTCATTTGCAAGTGGACTTAACCAGAAAGCCACAAGCAATGCCGCTGCTATACCTGACATTGACAATGAAATAAAAATCACGAAATGTCTGACAATTTATATAATTAGAAATAAGTTAATAAATAAGACGTTTATAAAATGCAGCAAATTATTTACATTATTATATTTTGTAATATAAATTTCAATCGTCATCAAATGCAATTTTACCATGGGCCACGCTAACAACAACGGCGATATGAGTTGATCCTTTTCTCTGAAATTTCATTTTAATTGTGACATCCATATAAGGTTGACCAGGACAGCATGGATAGACTATAGAGTTCAGTTTCGTGGAATTAAAAATGAGATTCCATTCCCTGTCGGTTTTGTCAAATGGCTGAGTGAAATTTTCGAAATAGTCCCATGTTAGTAGCTGCCAACATAAGAATGATACAATGAACCAAATAAATAAGTGCATAGTATTGATATCAATTAACAACCGTATTTACTCAGAATACCTGGGTTTTATTTTCAGAAACAAATAAAGAAACTTCCTGTCCGTGCTGTGTCCAGGAGCCAATAATGATTTCACATGTTTGGGTATCAAAAGGCCACAATCTCAAATCAAATTCACAGCCGACTTGAAATTTTGCCGGTGGAACCCAAAAAATTGTGGAATCTGAGAAAGCTATTATCCCGGTATTGCCAAAATGATCTATTTCACTGGCATCAACGCTTAATTATTCATAAAATGAGAAATATAATACTAAAAATACTTTCAGGTGACTTATAATGTGTCAATTACCAGACCTTCACAATAATTTAGGCCCAATTCATAAAACTAATAAAAGGTTTAAAGTTCAAAGACGGGAATACTTGTTAAAAACTGCCAAATCAGGTTTCCACAGTTCGTAGGACGCAAACTGAATCTCGGATAAGCCTCCATAGTTCTTAGGATCCCATTGGACATGCGCATGCTGATCCTGCCACAACTAGTAATATTAACATATTTCAGTTTTAAAGGGCGCACGAAGTATTTAGTATATAAATATATTTACAACTTTAAAATTTATGATATATCGTCCCTTAAGGATGGAAAAAGCCTGTATCCACTTTCAGATTGGTACAGTAATAAGCCTATGTCCATTTTTTGTTTGGCACAGGAAAAAGCCAAAATCCATTTTTTGTTTGGTGCAGGAAATAGCCTCTACCCTCCTGCAGCTTATAGGGGCGTATTGATACAAGGTTAATATGGGCGGCGGAAATATTGAACTTTCATTCTTCCTTCCAGCCAGTTTAGTTTTATCCAATATCAAAATCCGAATTTGAGTCGTTAAAAGTTCAGTTTTGTCTTATTGTGTAATTAGCTAATATTTTATAATGTTTATGTACATTATAGCATAATATATTTCAAGTATCAACATAAAAATAATAAATACTTCATTTCGTCAACTTGATTATTCTTACTGTGCCCCGACAACTTTGCGTAAGGCTGTAAGAGGGTAGAGGCTATTTCCTGCACCAAACGAAAAGTGGATTTAGGCTTATTCCTGTACCAAACAAAAAATGGATTTTGGCTCTTTCCTGTGCCAAACAAAAAATGGATTTAGGCTTATTCCTGTACCAATCTGAAAGTGGATACAGGCTTATTCTATCCTTAAGGGACGATATGATAAAATTTTAAAAATGGCTTTAAATAAATTAGATACTCACAAAAGCGCCTACTGCATGGAGCGTTAGTAAATTTCTTCGTGCATCCTGAAATTGAGTGAAGAGTTATTGACATTATGATTCCAAACTATAAATTGTTGTAAATAAGTAAAATTAGCATAAAATACAGTAACCTAAAATATAAATTATTATTACCAATTCAAAACCTTCACAGTAAATGTACACTTGGACTTGTACAGCGTTCGTATGATTTTGAATGGGACGAGAATGATTGTCATAACCCCTTAAAATATTTTGTCGCAGTCTTGTAATATCTATTACAAGCCAAAAACAATATAAACCGAATAAACCCCAATCTACTATTATGTATATACAATTCGAAGGATTACATTATACAAATCCATTTTAAGTACTTGTGTGTAGTTTCATTTCATCTTTTCTATACTATAAACACGTTTTGTGACTGTAAAAGCGTCAGTTAATTGAACAATTATTAATGACAGTTAAATTAGACAACGTTGTACCAAAACAATATTCGATTTAGGGAAATAATAAACGGAAATATATACATGATCTTAAATAATTTAATTTCACAAGAAAAATAGAAAATTACCCGATATGTCAGCTGAATAAGCTGTTTGAATTGCAATTAGGAGAATTAAAAAATATTCCGGCGTATATCTTACTAGTCTAATTAGGTTGGCCATCAAAACTGTAAAACAGTTTTTTTTAGTGAATTGTGTTGAAATGTTTTTAAATTACAATTACTACAATTGTTTGTTTGTAAATTACTAAATAACAATTACTAAATATGTTTTTATTTCCTAGAGCAACTTTCATGTATTTGAACAGTTCACTTTATGTTTTTGCAAATGTAATTGTTTAAAATCCCCACAAGTGACAAAATTGTAATTTATTTTAGAAAAATGTTAAAAATATTTAACGAATGCCATAGGTACAAAGTTAAACAAAAACGAATGTGGAAGAGAAATATATGGGATGAGGAAGAAACAGGAATGATTGATACGCCCCCAAATGTGCCTACCATTGCAATGCAATGCAGTCTTACCATTTACTACTATGTATACATATATAACTTATACTTATATCCCTATAGATATCTGATACTTTTCACTTACTTTATGGCAAGTGTACATTTCACGGAAATGCAATATGCAATATAAATTCAAGCTTATGCCATGGGTTGGGTGAATCCCTCATATACAAAATTTGCTTTCATAATACAGATACCTGTATATTCAAGGGGGTATCCAGAACACAAATTTAGGGGGTAGTTGACATTGAGACAATAATTTTGTTATGCAAAAAATATTTTTTATTAATTTTGAGAAAATACCTAGTGTGTTTTTGGGAAATTAAGAGGGTACTAAAGCACCTTTAGCGGCTCCCTAAATACGTCTAGGTATGTGTATCGGTATATATTTATCTACAGAGTATATTAAATAGAAGTGGAATATTTATAAAGTTTTCTTGTAACTTGATTGCTAATTGATGCCCTAACCCAAGAAGTATACTCATTAATAAATAATTTTCACCCAAATGAACTACTTAATAAAAAACGTCTCTATTTTCACTTTTTAATTAATTCTACAAAAAGCGTGTCTCTTACAACCAAATCTATATTTTAATAGGTTGCCGAAGTCTACAGTTGCTTTGCAAAGATGACCCAAAAATTTGGGATTGAAAGCCGCATACAGAATTATTACCACACCCAATAAACGAATAATTGTACTTGATTGAAGTACACGTTTTTAATTTTAATTCTATTTTCCCTTAAAGTAAAATTAGTGTGACGGTGTAATCAACCACAGATTCATAAATACTTGGAAATGTTTCCCTGGAGAAAGGCATCATGTTCCAAACGCTATATTTGAGAGGTTGAAATGACTTGAGAGTCAATCTGTCTTCTTTCTTCTGAACCCGTAGCTTTTGGTTCTCCAAGTATGCCTGTGACAACTCGTAAATAATTGCTGTATACTTTACTAGGAACATATTTCCAATAATCGTTGCAATATCTACAAGTATCCAACCAACGTAAAAATGAATAGGAATTTTCCCATGCATTGATATAACGATGTAATTTTCAACAACGTTAACAGTTGACAAAAATGTAATTAAAAATGGTATTATATTTTCCACGTTGTAGTTGTACATTCCATTCATGAACTGTAGAATTCGGTAGATATGCTTTTGGTCTGTTAATGACAAGTCCTTTAATGGTCCATCGCTATAAACAATAAAGAGTTTACAATATCTTACGTTGTAATTCACATCATATCTTTTAAACAATCACTTACTAACACAATTCACAGCTTAGTCAACTATAAAAATTTAAAAGTTGGGACTGGACATACAATGGAATTTTAATTGCAAATTAAACGTGTTTTACATAATACGGAAAGATTTTATTAATATATTTAAATACAGTTAATAAAAGTATAGAGCATTTGAAAACCCAAGAATTAATTCAATCGGCAAACAAAAATGTTTATAAATATTTAATTTGTGATAGTAAAATATTGAAAGATTTTATCTTGTAAAACCTTAAACGGCTGAGCCAAATGGATGTACTGTAGAGCCACATACCGCCAGTCATTTGGAACATCATATGAGCCCATATACGTTGGAAAATCGTTATTTCGAAAAGAAAATTCACAATTAACAAAATGAGATTGACGTTGTCGCAGTCTTCGAATAACGAAACGCAGTATCTCGGGCTACATGGCATTATAAACACAGAGCTGGCCCACACATACGGTGCCGTTACAGATCCTACAGTACATACACCCATAACGACAGCTAAGCTAGTTTGCCACCATTTCCCCTTTACTTCCATTTTTCCCCACCGGTGAGCGTACTCTAGGAAGAATAATATTATTTATTTTTTAACTAAAAACAAACAATATAAATCCCAACTAAAAACCTCAATGTAAAACTTTATCTATTTAACAGTCAATTGGTATTTAAAGTAGACGTAATTAAAGATATTTCAATAAATCCACCAAAATTATTTATTACTGCTCATCCAGTAGACTCTCTACATTCAAAACTGTGTTTGTGAACTGCACAGTAGTTTTAGCCTTTCGAAACAGATTTATGTCAAGAACGAATCCCAGCAGAAGACAAACAAACCAGAAAAAGTGGAAATATACATCACCGGGTGGAGCCGACATTGCCGACTTTTGAAATCTGAACAGCAAGAAGAGAAGATGACAGGCATAAATCCCTATATTTAATCCCCACAAATTATTGCGTCTTTTATTTGAAACAAAATTCAGTAGATTTTTCTTTGGATCCCAAAAAAATGGTGCACCTACACAACGTCGAATCCTTTTTACTTGAAACGCGTACATGCGAAGAAATTGTGGTAAATACATGATTTCAGAAGTGATGTCTTAAATCAGTATTACTTTATGACTTAGTGACTTCGTATAGAATTACTTTAAATACTTTTTTCATGTATCTAAATATAGTCATAGCAAAACACTCAAGTAACTTATTAAGTATGATTAATAATTTTGTATATCTTATGCGAAATATACAATACCTTATGGGAATGAATACATACAAAAATTATTCTGTCTCGTCTTATTCATCAAGGTATAACCTTTTATAGATTTGAAAATTTTGATAGCAGATTTAATGCATCTTATACAACAACAATAACATTAACTCTAAAGTAGTGTCATTAATTTACCTTTTAAAACCCGATTAAGCAGCCAATAATTTATAAGTTCTTCTAAAAATAGTAAAAGTGGTCTACGTATATTAGAAAGAAGTAAATGTTCTATTCTCAGGAAGTTTATGTGGCTCATTCAAAATTCAATACCTAGAGAGGTACCACTATATGCACACGCGATTCCTAAATAATATATTTTAATGTTGATGTTGCATATTAAAATACTATTTCACTATCCCTCCTTTTTAAATATTAAACAAGCTTCAGCAAAATGTCATGCTAAAGAGCATTAAAATTTTAGTCTACATTATTTCTCCATGAACATAACATATCAAGGTATCCCGAAAAAATACATATAATATTAGTTATCTATATTCTGTTTACTCGATCTAGAACAAAATAGAAAGTGGAAGTGGAAGTAATGTTAATATTTCCAGATAGCGACTTCAGTTCATAACTCTAGTCTAAAGCTAACACGCTTGATTTACTCGAATCTGGTCTTGACATGTTTGTTCGTAAAAATGATTATTATTTTATGAACCAATGCTTTCCTGCAGTAGCAATACATTTGCCACGTCAAGGTAAGTAGTTTTCTCTAAAGTATAATAAAGTATCTTGCTTTGCCTTGTGTATAAAGTTGTTATTTATTTAGTCCAAAAATAAAGTGGAATAGTGGGAATACATACATGACTATATCTTAAGACAAACTATAGCTCTTAACAACATGTCACAACATGATCAGTTACAGGAACTCATTCTACGTGTCTGTTCTTGCAGTTTGGCAGGTTAAACATATAAATAGAAAAAACAATTTATTGCAAGACTCATAGCACCCATTCAAAGTAAAGTTTTCCTAAAAATTATTTTCTATATTTTAATACACAATTCATTTAAAAGCAATAATTTATTATGATTGACATTACAATTTAATATAGTTTACCCAGAAAAACGACGGACTTTGACTTATCATGCCCACTTACCCAGTGGAAAATCAACTGCTCAGAAGTATTTACAATCTGCTGTACCTATTCAAAAGCCTTAAACGTTGTTTGCGGCCAGGTGATAATTTGATACTATACTATATATGTATATACAGACACATATAGACAGGTAAATGTATTGCTTAATCATATCTACGATTATAACATAAACAAAGATTTATTTAATATTTACATTTTATTTATAATACATTTATTAAATATCTAATGTAATTCAAAGACGTCATCCATTACAACTGGAAATACACGATTTTCAGTTTTTGTATTTTTGTAACAATTTTTAATTTTTTCAAAAATATCTAAAACAGGTACTTGTAAAGTTAATCTATGATACCAAAATCTTTCTAGGAACATAGTAATAAATGAGCCAAGTATGAAGTATCCACAAACGAAAAAAATAGTATGAATCTTCATCGTAAGACTGATGGCCACACTCCGAGACTGTTCATACTTCAGTTTGGTGTAAGATAGTCTGTACTCTAATATCCATTCAAAATCATGTTGTTGCTTAAAATATTTTAAAAAGCCTCTTTCTTGTATGGCCTGAAAATACGATTGAAATTTATAACGGTAGCAATCAGTGAATTCATAAGATATCGGATCAGCAAGATCTGTTTCTTTTACTGTCATGCAAACTCCATTTGAAGATATTTCAGATGGTATTAAATGCACTAGGTATTTACTCTCCACTTTGTCCTTCACTACAAACAGTTTCAATGAAAAGTTGGTCAACAATTTCCAATTAAGATGGATACTACTCATTTTCATGTCGATAAGTGATGCATCCTTTTGAATATCGAATATGTGGACACTGGTATTATATCTATCCAGAAGTTTATATTTTTCAAAACATTCGATTCTCTGTTCATTAAAACCCCGTCTTGTGTCTTTGTCTAACAACAACTTGTGTCCGTTTTCGACGAGATCTTTGAAGTCTTTAAATTGTTTTCTATCTGGCGGTGCAATAATCTCGCTTGTTATCCACGTATCATATTGAATAGCAATTATAAATCCCATGGACACAGTTACCATGTACAAAATGTTTCTCCCTTTATTGGAAACATCCTGATTTAAAAGAACGGATATTGTAGATACAAAGATGAATTCGAATTTCTTATAGACAGATGTGAATCTTAAGCCCAAAAGATAAAATGAAATCGGGAATAGAGAGAATATCAGCCACCAGCAATAATCATCAAAAGTGTTTTGAATTAGAACAGTTAGAGGAGTGTCGAGGAAACTAGGAATTGCTTCACAATAATATGGAATCTGTTCCTGAAAGTATTCAATAAAAAAAGTTTCATACCATCGTATTTTATACGGCTTTTCTCGATTTGCATACATGTCAATCACTCCACATCGTGTATGTTTTGCATTCAGATTTTTCGATCTCGTTGCATAAACCGCAGTGAAGTTCCATTGTTCAGCCATTAATTCAACAACCCTCACCGCATTTCGGCAATTATATTTAATCTTCGTTGTTGTGTAGATTGGTTTCCTGCATTTTGGCAGTTGGCGGTCACCACCGAATTTGAAGTAGTGATAAACACCACCAATTGGAATTCCATGAAGATTTCCATTCAATGTATTCCAAACCCTTTCCCAAGATTTTTCTGAGCTTCCAATTTCAAGCTGACGAAAAACTGGAGATTTTGTGCTAGGATTGTAGAGAATCGTGGTGTAAACTGAATAATTGTTCCCACCTTCCATTGCCAAAATCAATAAGGGAGCCACCAAATCTTGAATCAGTCTTGATTGCCATTCTGGATTCATAGCTTTCAATTCATCTTTAATGACGACTATGAACGTTGAATGCACTCGATTTATTTCTTTTCCAAAATGTTTAACCAGACTTTTCAACTCAGGGTGAGGCTCCATTAGAATATTCACACTGCACAAGTTTCTTGACAGATCTCGAGGATTTGTTTCATGACGACCGAAAAGTGTTGTGCTATAATTTGATGTTGCTAAGGTCCATGGTTGGCCGTTTTGGTTAGACAGCATAAATTTTGTCTGCCATTGGGATTGATTGAAAGTGATCATGTTGTAATCGCAATTATGGTAATATAACTTTCGAAAACATTGAACATTGTCGATAGCAATAAAAAACAATAAAAATTGAATAAATAGATAAATAAAAAACATGTTGATCAGCAGAGCGTTAAATTTTATCTAAATCAAGATCAGGGCGTAGTGAGCGATGTATAAAAAGTGAAAAATCGTATATGTAGAATAAGAAATCAGAATAGGTATGTTCATGCATGTTAAGTGTTAAGAAACGTCCGTTGTATGAGCAAAATTGATTTCCTTTAAATAGAACTCCTAGGTTTACATTTAAGCCAGTTCGAAACTATTCTATACAGAACTTACATACAACTAAACAAAGACAGACAGGAAATAACTATCCACTATGCAAATAAAATAGCATACATAATGTAGTCAACATGAGCACTCCAAACTCATGTATTAGTCATTATTACAGTAAAAGACAAAATGGGAAAAATGAACTTGACAAATTCACCACATAAAGATACAAGTTTAAAAGCTTCCTTATGGCTTATCTGCATAGAATGTTCGAATTCATAAAGACATTTTCTATAACTACAATTTCAAGTTTTTAATACATGGTTGGCAATAAAATTGCGTGGAAACTGTACCATCAAAATCACAAATTGTCGTAAATAAAAATTTTCTGACCAATTCAATTTTTTTCTATTGTACTCTGCCGTTTACGTATTACCTCCAACAAATATTTCATGGCACTACCGTTACGTACTGTTATCAAACCCTTAAACACCACTGGGATAAATATCCATTACGAATGTGCTAAATTCTCTGTCTATATTCAGACTGTCTATATGAGCTATCTATACGAGCTGTCTATATAGTCTAAGTTTTTCTCCAAGGTTTTATCCAATATTCATAATATACACGTGTGTTTGAATCCCCACAGTATGTATCTGTGAAGCGAAAACTAAACTAAACTAAAAGTGAAGCGAAGACCTTCCGCTGTGCCAGTAAGTTTTCCTTGATACCTATCTTAATGCTACATATTTTATTATACCTAGTGCTAACACGTAACTCCATATTATACACTTCCTCAACACATATTTGCGCAATTCGTTTGTGGCCCGACAGAAATGATTATCCTATTAATTCCTCTGTTGTTTTCGAAACATTGAAAACTAATCGAAAAATACCTTCTTCCTGATTCTGTCCATTTATTTATAGATAATATCCAAAAATGGAAATGCCAAAAATTTAGATATTAGGGTATGTTTCTGGTTTGGCTTAAATGCATTTTGCCCTTTTACCTAATTGGATTGGCCTAAATAGGATAGAATCCTTTCAAAAATGTCAGTCTTTTTATCTTGGTGAAATCAAAAATGTTGTTAACGATGACTTTACTTAATTCACATGAGCCTTGAGTAAGTTTTATGTTGGATGTTTTCACGTTAGATGTGCCGATTTCCATTTCCTTGTCAGTTCAAGTTTCGCCAACTTTAATTATGACTCTCTGAACATTTATTTCATTTCCTCTGTCCTATAGGAAACAAAGTGAAGTCCAGTAGACTGAGCAATTTCGGAGACAGAGTTTATTTGCATGCAAAAGAGTATTATTACTTAGCTGAGAGATATCTGTGTTGTCAATATTAAAAATATGGACAGTACAATCTAAATCATTTCAGCCCAAACCTTTAGTATTTAAGGTTAATTTCATCTAGAATTCGGAGGGAATCTTCTAATTTAACAGACATGTTGCTGTTGCCGCCATGTAGAGTCAATTTCTTTGTTTCCACAAAATCGATCAAATCATTTATGTGAACTTTTTCGATTTCTTATTGTTTTGCATTAAAAGAAACTATTTCCCTCGGAGCAATACGCTTACCATTTTGAAGTTGTATGATAAAGTTTTCCAAAACGATAGATTGACAAAATTGAAGATTATGATTTATCTCAATTGCGAATTTTGTTGCTTGAGCGCATCTTACCTTAAAGCTCTTTAGACCATGCTAAACTAATGCATCTAAACTGTAATACTTAACCAAATATCCATTTTCGTCCAGAGTTTGTATATCTTCTATGTCTTCTAAACTTAAGTGGTTCAAATCTATAGGGAACCCACTACTAAAAGTGCATGATTTGAGAGAAATTGTCTTTCCATGATTCCTACCTTGTTTTAAAGAAATAAAGGTCCAATAATTTTCTAATCAGTAATTCCCGATAGAGTTTTTCTAAATAGTTCATTATATAGTGAAAAGCCTGAGAGGTTGCGAAGGTGATGTCAAATTTAAATTTATATACTATACTATACTGTACTATATCGTTACACTGCACGCTGTACCATCAAATGGCCATGTGATGACAATGGCGATTGGGTACATGAACTGTACTATCTAATTATCTAATCTTTATACAGGTTGTTATCAGAAAAGGTTTATGATAAGGAAGATTTACATCCTCCATTCCCCTGCATAAAATTGATACCTGGGTATATATTTGTAATTCGTTGAACACATTTTTATTAACTGACCTGTGATTTTGCATGAAGCTAGGATTTCATAACCAAAAATCAAAGAAAATAACTAGAAATCCGAACAATTCCATATTATAGATAAATGATTAGATTACTAATTTCTGCCAATGCCAAATATAAAAAATATTAAATTAAAACATTGCACAACGTTCATATATTTCTGTAGCCGTAGCCGTAGTAGCAGAAGTCGGAATACTAGTCACATGACTATTAATAATTTATTGCCTACATCCGTGAACTACAAGTGTGTAAAGTTGCTTCAAGAATTATTAATGCTGAAATCATACGGTATTGTAACTTTCTAACCCTACTGCGTAGTTTTCTTCACATGTCCGAGTCCGTTTAGCCACTCAAAAATATTAAAAATATTGAACCGACGAAGGATGTGTGGCTGCATGCATGGTATATGGATGTATTGTAGATTTCAATGCATCACGTTTACTTTGCACCAATTTCGGAATGTTTATGACAAATATTTGTACCCACTCCACTTGACATTCTATGGCACAAATTTAGTATATGTTTGAACACAACTTAGTAGTTGCTACATGAAGAAACTTTCAGCATTAGTATGTAGACCCATAGTACATACACTGCCATGGAAATAAAACGCTTCGTACTTGTAAATGTTGAAACTTTCGGTGCACGTTTCCCAAGTCGTATTTCCCAATTTCCTCGGATAGTAACAGTGGTAAAATGTTGAAAACAGAAAGAAAATCAAAGGCCGGAAAGTATAGCTTAAAGTCCTAAATTATTTGGCCTCGTATTTCTTTGATCTACCAATTTTATTGTCTTTTTAAATGCTTTAAATAAATGGTTTTAAAAAATCAACAAATTATTTTTTAAAGACATTTCCATATATGCTAACAATATCTTACCACTGTAAATAAAAAACCAGGGCATGGAATGAGTTGAATATTGGATAATTAATATTTTTAGTTTCTTTGGGTTGGTTTCAGTATTCTTTAAAATTTATTAAGTAGTAATCAGTAGGACCATAGCGAAAGGGCATCATGACACGTGAACTTTAAAAATTGTGAACGACCTTTTAAATAGAAAAGCTAGTTCATGTGTTCAAGTTACCTGTTTAGTATCATAAACTGGCCAGAGAAAATAGACATACACATAGTACGTAAGCCTTTGACATCATTATTACAGATTACAGTTTGTGAATGCCGATGCTATGACCCCAAACCCCAGGAAACAATCCAAAAAGGTAAATTTTTCATGCTCCCTGGAACATTATTTATTCTTCCGTTTCTATTTCGATTATAAAAACAAAATTAAAGCTGAATCGACGTTTGTCCAGCTCCAGACCATGGTGAGGTTATATACAAAGCGCCTTGTTTGCAGAAATTGTTTGCCAACTTATTTTAAAATGTCGCATGTCTTTCCGATCTCTTGTAAGTAACCTCCACTACTCAGTATATTTCTCAATAGCTTGCAGGAGAGTAATGGTATTAAAAAATCTAAAGCAGGAAAGTATGCTTCAATATTATATTGTTAAGGCTGGTCGTCAAAAATGTTTTCCATGGTTAAACCTTCTAGCATTTAGTATGTGAAAGTATTGGAATTGACCTACACTAAACACTAGAAGAATATTACTGTAATTTATTTCACAATGTGGTCTCAACACATCAACAGGGCTTCATGGCTGTACTGGCAAATATTCAACCATCTTCGTCTCAATCTTTATGAACCCAAAATAGAAGATGGAATTGTTACAATAATTACATGGAGGGAAAGCAAGTTTGTCCATGCAGTATGGCTGTGCATGATGACGAGTGTAGATGTCTTGGTCTGTAGCTTCGCAGTCAGATTCGCTCGTATATTTTCGACGTCCACTCTCGATAATGGATTCAACATAGTGGAAGTTGTCGTCAATGTTATCATGGTTATGCTGCTCTTTGTCATGAATATTTTCGTAGTAACCGTTTTCTGGGATAAACATTCCCTGACCGTTGCATCACATCGTCTCGTAGCAATGGACAGAAAACTAAAAGGTAAGTCAAATTATTCGATTGTTAGAAGTAAATATTCAGGAATCGATAGAAGTCTGTCTTCAAATTTTGGATGACAATGTTAAAACACATCAAGTTCGTTAATAAATAGATAGCCCATAATGTAGTATTGATTGATTATGTAGTAGTTTTATTAACACTCTTTTCGGGAAGGGGCAAGGAGCTCATAGAATATAACAATACACACACATGACATTTACAAATATTATTGACTACCGCTTTGCCGAACAATTGACAGTTTCACAGAAAAATTGAACATCTCTGCACGAAAAGTTTCGTAGGAAGTCCCTTTAAGTAATAAGTTTAAGTTTGACGACCAACAACCTTTTTCGGCTTAAAATGAAAGAAATTGTCCCATTTTGGACATTATTTTTGGTTGCGACCCCTTTGACCAAATTTCTGGATATACTTGCTGCGACTTTTTAAACTGGTCTCACTGTTTATCAATTAAAATGTCAATTTTTGATGTAGATGAATTTCGAAAATTAGGAAGAATTGAAGAACCGGAAGCAGGCATCATTGAGAAGTTATTGTATCTAATAATGCCACTCACGTTTGTTGCCATGATGATTATCGGCATTGGTTCTGTAGTTCACCCATACAGTCCGATTAATCAAGTAGTTGATGAATTCCCTTGGTGGTTTCAGCTGTTTGTCATTCTGGCAATATTCTTTGGTACATATAATGTCGTTGGTCTATTTATCCTGATCATGATGTCTACAATGATGTACATTCAGGCTACTAAAGGCTGGTACAACTACATCAACCACGCAGCTCCAAGAATTCTGGATGATTTGAAGGCAGAAATGATGAATGAAAGTCCAAAGAAGAAATTTGAGCGACAGAAGAAGATACGACATCTTTTCAGCTGTTGTCGACTGGCTCAGATGATTCAGCAGATGAATAACAATCTCATCAATGATTTCGCAATCCTGATAGCTCCAACGGTGTATGGATTTGGCTTCATTGTGACCGTAGTTGTCAATTATGCCATCATCAAAACATATGCACAGATGGGGATGCCAACATACCTGCTTTGGCCAATATTCCTGGGAATAATTATCATTTTGGCAGGCACTATCATTCCTCAAGGAGCGGAAATGAATGACATGTCCTTGGAATTTAGAGATGTGTGGGAAGAAAAGGGAAACAAAGAGATGAGAAGTTTTTGCAGAGCATGCAAACCAATAAAAATAGATATCGGCCCTTTCTTCTACCTGGAGCGATCCTCCACTTTCACATTTCTGGCTCTCGTCGTTGACTACACTATTGATGTCATATTGACATTTTAATTCTTCGATTCCAGACAAGCATGATTGGTATTGGGTGAATGGAATGTTGAAAGGTAAATTCGGTAGGTAGTGTCATTAAAAATAATTTGAAATGTGCAGTATATGATGGTCAAATATTACAACATTATCCTACATAATATAGTAAAAAGCATAATATGTAAATTCAAACCTATAATACTCGTACTCATAATTAAATAACTTAAATAATAATTAAATAATCAAAATCAAACCGAGGAAATAGTACCTTATCCGTTCAGAGTAATACATTAGTACTTCGATTTTTTACAGCATTTGTCAGTTGCCACCCTACCCTACAAACCTAACATAATTTGTCTTAATCTAACCTATTATAGTTTATGTGTATAAGAAGTGTTAATTCATTTCTAACTTTCGATTTGCTAGTAACCCCACCCATAAATCACAATGTTAAAAATGCAATTAATAGTAAAAATGGTATCGTGAGTATAATTAGCACAGATATACAAAACAGACATAAAACATTTTAATTTTCTGTACCCTCTAAAATATAAGTATGTGGTAAATCGTATTTTCTGTGCTGTATGAATCTTAAAGCGGTATATCCTGATATCTAGTATAAATTATGTTATAAAACAAAGTAGTTACATCTTGCATTAATTCTAATTTGTCTCAGCGTTTCAGCGATGACAAATTACATTGAAAATGTTAAAAAGTACATTCCTATGTAGCATGTATGTGTTAAAGTAAACAATTTTTATTTTTATTGTAATATTTACCAAACAATTAGGACCTTATTTATAATTGAAATATCTCTATTAATAATACGGTGTCGACTTCCAAAAGTCAAAACGTTGTTTATAGGGCTGTTTTATCATTGATAGCCTTTCATTGATATTTAGTACATTTTGTTCCCTTAAATTGTATCTCGTCCAGATTGTATCTGAAGTGCCATTTTGCAATGGAAATGCAGCTCTCTTGTTTCTTGAATTTCGCAGAGACGGAATTCTAAAGTATTTTAATTACAATAATTATTTGTTCTTTGAGCTTTTAAAATTAAAAACAAACCTGTTCGTAGCGAAATTTGTCCATAACGTTGTCATATAGTCAACAATGCTGTAATCTTTATCTGTTGGGCTGAGAGGAAAAAAATATCCGGTACTATTAAATAGATATTGTGCATCGTCTCCATGCACCACACCTAAACAAATAAAAATATAATTACATTTACATAAACTGTATTTCATTATTAAAAACATGCATAAACTACAGTGAGTCTTTAATGAATAAGCTTAGAGATTAGAAATAGTAATTGAGAATCATATATTTACCGAACTGGGAAGGAGGTACGTGAAATTTTTCAGAAAGCCCATGTTTACCGAGATAACTAAAAAAATAGCCATAGGCAGGAGACGTTGTAAAATTTGTGTGCAATCCTAGAGTCTTTTCAAGTGCATTGTAGAAAAACAAATCCCCCACCATCTGCTCACATTCATTCATTTAAATTGTATTAAAATTTATCCCCATTTGTATTGTTTACGAATGTAAAACTTTACGGGTTTGTATCACCATTGCATAACATAGGTTTAGACAGGGAATTATTTCGATACTGGTAATAAGAGATTTGGATAGCCAATTTTGGCCTTTATTCATTTAGTTTCGGATAAATATTTCGATATGGGTAATTAAATTATTATGATATTAGTTGTGTCGGTAAATTATGTTCTATATTACCTTTCCGATATTATCCAATGCTTCATATCCAGACAAACTCGGTATTTCGAAATCTTTCAAATAAAATTCCTTTGTTTTTTGTGTTGTTTCAACATCACTTTCAGGGTATATCAAAATTACTGGAAGGGTTTTCTTCAAGTTCAGCAACATTGAGCGGGTTGAGAAGCCAAGGTAAGCAACTTAATTGATTGAATTGACATTATAGTTTCGATTATTTCAATTTGCTCAAATCTTTTCAAATAATGTTTAATGTCAGAAAATTTAAGCTATATGCTCTAGAAATAAAAATTACAGTCAGGAACCCACTGAGTGATAAAAGGGCGCCTTCATCTTTGTTGACCCCAGTTATTAGTGGAATATTGGCTACTTGTCCAGTTCGGTACAAAAATTCTGGCGAGTCACTTATAAATGCATTTTTGTGTTGGTGTTCAACTACAGGACCGAGGAGAACTAAAGGATACTCTCTCCATCCCTGGAAAATTTTACAAATAGTTGTTACTACTTTGAATTGAATTTAATCCCAAATGATGTTTTGGAAAGGACAAATAAATATTTACATAAAGTTCGAATTCAGACGAGGATAATTTTCTTGCAGGAATGTTTCGAAGACAATCCACTAAATCTGGAGACAATGGATCACAGCCCACATAATATGCAAATTTTTTGGTAAGATTAACCACAGGAGGAAATGCCCAGTGGCAAAATGCATTCCCACTTTGCGCTATTGCACTAAATAATTTATCTGGAAGAGACAAATAATATTTGTCAGTATAAAGTTCTATAAGGGAAACGTACTTTAAAATTAAAAAATACGCCACCTAGAAATTTCTATTTATTTTTTGTTTTGGCAGTTTTGGTTCGATTTAATCTAGAATGACTTACTATCACTTATTTTAATTTTTGTTAAGTACCTTTGGTGTATTTCGACATCATGTGTAAATGTGTTGCTACCGCCCCTGCGCTTTGCCCAAATAAGGTAATTCTGTTTGAATCACCGCCAAAGACGTCTATATTATTGTACACCCAATTGATGGCCATTGCTTGATCCTTAAGCCCAAGATTCCCTGGCATTCGGTCATCTCCAGTACTTAAAAAACCTTTCATTTCAAAAGTATATTAAAATATGCACAGTTCTGTCATTTCAAATGAATAATATTTCTATACATACCAAAAGGTCCCAAACGGTAATTGATGACCACTAAAATGATATCTTTATCTAAGAGATAAGCTGGTCCATACTCATTTACTGATCCTTGGCTGAAAGATCCACCGTGAATATAAATCATCACTGGATACTTCTCTGTTCTTGTTCTCTGTTAAAAGTAAAATGTTTTAAAGTACAATTGAAAAATCGGTTGTTGTAATGAAAATTGCAAATGAAAAGGGCAATATATAGCCACAGATAAAAATTTTTAACAAAGATTTCTTTACGGATTGCAAGGGTACGTAAATATTCAGATAAAGACAATCCTCCTGAAAAAAACAAAATTTCAGTAAATTATGTTGTGTTTGAAAATGTTTCAAAAAGGTTTTATCAATTACCAATTAAAGATTTCATTTAATATGAGGTAGAATATTTCAAACCTGTCCAATAACGTTGAAAATTTTAAACGTTGACAACTGAATACAAACTGGAGATTTCTTTGTTGCATCATATGTATCATTCCAGTTTACATACTTTTCTGGATCCTATGGGTATGTTTATATAATGGGTTAGTCAGAATTATATTAATGCTGCCTATCCTAGAATCTATAATATTAGCTCGAAAACTGAAGCTACTTCTGGAACGGAGCAACCACTATTTGGAAATATAAAAAAGTTACTACGTAATTTTCAATTTTAATTTCATGATTTTTAATTTAAGAAATTGAACCATAAAAATATTCTTGGAACGGGTGTTATTGCAAATTTTGTCTTTTTTCTAATAGTGATCGGAGTAACCAATTTTTATGGGGCCGGCATCACCCCAGATTGCTGTAAAAAGGATAATACCTTAAAGCGACGGATTCCAACTGGAGGTTTTGCGTAAGGAATTCCTTCAAAAATGGAAAATGGTGTTCCCAAAACAGTCCGGGAGTAATATCCCTTAACTAGAACGGTTTCCTCCAGATCATTAAGTGATGATGGCCAATATTTTCGCAGGATAACACTTGGAGGTAAATTAGGATTATTTTGAAAGTCAAGGTATTTTGCAATGGAACTGGAAGATTGTGCCAACAAATCTGAAGGTGGAACTTGGGCAGTAGGATAAATACGTTCACAGATTGCAAAAGTTCCACAGATATATCCTACGATCTTTAACACAATGCGTACTAATTGCAATTCCATTATTTACGGTAGAATTATTTAACAATTACGACTAACGAAAGAAAATATTATTTTAATTATCCAATAACATCTCAAATTGAAAACTCTAAAATTCTGAATTTTTAGTACATTGTTTGCTGACAATACAATATCACATCTTGAGTGATGTGATACACCCTGAAAATGTTGTTAGCGAATATTATTTGTAAATAAATCATACTACAAACTCTTGTACTAATAACTCCAAAACTCATCTACTATACGAAAGGAAATGAATCTTACAATAATTACACCCTATGGAAAACGCGAGGTCCATTACAATGTAAGTTTTCCATCAAAAGGCGAAACGAATAAAGGAAGGAAAATAATAATTAGGTACTAGATTACATATATTAGTAAGCTATTTTATTGCGACCTTGTTCTTTCTCACATGCAACTTACGTAAATATTATGCTTGGCGTATTCCAGTTAGCAAAAATGTTACTCTCAGTGCAATCTGTAATATAACTCCTACTTGTTTCCCTTCTCTATAGAAAAGCATTGTATATAGTATCTACTGCAATTATTGTTACTCTGGGTACTTTATACAGAGCAAGTGGATGTAAATAGTAAGAATTCCATTACTATACAGACTCCAGAATAATTTGTAGAAATGTACATTATAGAATATAGAATTACATAATCGTAATAGTGTAAGCAAAAAACTTGTTTACCTCCAACTCCAACTCTATTTAATCACATTGTTATTAAAAAGACATAAGAAAATCAAATGTTGTATTTTCTTTTTACTTGGAGCAATAAAATTACATTAGTGGCGTCGATAAGTTATAGTAATGTAACATAGAAATAATAAATCCTTTACCATTAGTTGCCACAGTTACCTTTCCACATAACTTAAAGGTTAATAGTGAATGGACAGCACGTCGTCTCAGTCTACGTAATTGAAGAAGCAAAGTGCGAAAATTATTTCGATTTAAGTATGTTTGAGCAATCCGAGTCTATACATTTTCAAATAAACGAAAGGAAAACGTCTACGAGTTTTTCACGATCATTTAAAAATAAAGGTATCATGAAATGAAAACTATGGAAGTTCAAAAGGGTCACAGTGACTAGTTTTTGCCTGATTAGAAATAGATTCATGTGTTTCGAATAATTAGTTTTTCAAACACAAATTAAAAGGTCTTTCAATTGATGTTAACCATTTTGTGGCACTAGTTCCAGTTCTTCTGATATACAAATAGCTGAGTTAATGATATTATAAAACCTTTACTTTAGTAGATGCATGGATACAGTTCCAAATAAGTTTTCAAAAACAAACAACATTTATTTCGCTATTATTTTGAAATCGGTAGTATAGATTATTCGTTAGCACCACAATGATACAGCATATTATATACATTGATGAGCAGATAGACCCGATATTTTCCTGCTCTGCTCTCACTCTTAAAATGTAAGCATTCATTCCGAGAATAGAACCAAATCTAAAAAGTTAATGGATGTGGGACACACAATAGTCTCCCGACAAAGATTTCTTGTCTTTTACTCTCTTCTTCCAATAGAACTGCTCACTGACAAAATGTTGGTTGAAAATTGAAAAACTAATGTAATTTCTTACTGACGAAATAATTAAACCATGTTGTACTATTTGAAAAACAAAGCTTACAACATTGTCCAATAATTTATAAATTTTTCACGTTAAATGTTATGTTAGCTAGTTCACTTCTGTTACCAAATAATAATACCTTCAGTTTCACTGTAAAACTAGTGTTTAATAATCTAAGTAACAGTTGAAATATTCAAGCTTATGCCATAGGTAGTGTAAATCAGACATACAAAAGTTGCTTTCATATTCAGATACGTGTATAGTTATATATTTATCTACAGAGGTTATTAAATAAAAGGGGAATATTTATAAAGTTTCCTTGTAACTTGATAATTAATTGATGCCATAATCCAAGAAGTATACATAGTAATAAATAATTTTCGTCCACAAGAATACTTAATAACAACACGTTTGTCTGTCTACATTAACTTCGGCATATGAAAAGCAAAAGTTTAACTAATTCTACAAAAGGCGTGTCCCTTATCCAAAAATCTACATTGCAATGGGTTGTTAAAGTCCTAAAATGCTTTAACAAATTGTGTTCTAAAGCACAGTACCAGCAATACAGAATTTTTTACGCCACCTAATAAACGAATAATTGTACTTGATTACAATACACGTTTTAAATTTTAATCATTTTTTACCTTAAAGTAAAATTAGAGTGACGGTGTAATCAACAACAGATTCATAGATACTGGGAAATGTCTCCTTGGAGAAAGGGATCATGTTCCAAACGCTATATTTGAGAGGTTGAAATGACTTGAGAATTAATCTATCTTCTTTTTTCTTCAGTCGTGGTTTTTGTTTCTCCAAGTATGCCTTCGACAGATCGTAAATAATTGCTGTATACTTCACAAGGAACATGTTTCCGATAATCGTTGCAATATCTACAAGTATCCAACCAACGTAAAAATGAATAGGAATTTTCCCATGCATTGATATAACGATGTAATTTTCAACAACGTTAACAGTGGACAAAAATGTTACCAAAAATGGCATTATATTTTCCACGTTGTAGTTGTACATCCCATTTGTGAACTGTAGAATTCGGTAGATATATTTTTGGTCTGCTAATGACAAGTTCTTCAATGGTCCATCGCTATAAACAAGAAAGAGTTTTATAGTTTATTACGTTGTAGTTCACATCATATCAATTACGCTCACAATAAAATAGCATAGTCAATAACTACAAAAATATACAACATTTTAAAGTTGTGATTGAAAATCCAAATAAATTTTTATTAGTAAATTAAACGTGTTTTACATAATAGTGTAAGTAATTTTTATATAAAATAACAGAAATAAAAGTAGAAAGCATTTTACAAAGCAAGAATTGAAAAAATTGAAAAACAAAATTTTTAATATTTAATTTAGTTTGATAGTAATTTGTGTGCAAAGATTTTATTTTGTAAACCTTAAGCGGTTGAGCCAAACGGATGTACTGTAGAGCCACATAGCTCCGGAAAAAATTTGGAACTGCATATGAGCCCATATGCGATGAAAAATCGTTATTTCGAAAAGAAAATTCACAATTAACAAAATGAGATTAACGTTGTCGCAGTCTTCGAACAAAGAAACGTAGTATCTCGGGCTACATGGCATTATAAACACAGCGCTGGCCCACACATAAGGTGCCGTTAGACATCCTGCAGTAGTTACACCCATAAAGACAGCTAAACTAGTTCGCCACCACCTCCTGTTTACCTCTATTTTTCCCCATCTGTGGGCATACTCTAGGAAGGATAATATTTAATTTTTAGAACTTAAAAAAATATATGCATGTAAAAGTATTTTAAATGTTAATGCAAAACTTTGTATTTAATTTTCAATTGATACATAAATTAAACGTGATTTAAGACATTTCAATAAATCTACTAAAATCATTTATTATTATTACTCACCATCCAGTTGACTCTCTGTATTCAAAACGGTGTTTGTGAACTGCACGGTGGTTTTTGCCTTTCGAAGCAGATTTATGTCAAGAACGAATCCCAGTAGAAGACAAGCAAACCAGAAAAAGTGGAAATATACATCACCGGGTGGAGCTTCCTTTGCCGACTTTTGAAATCTGAACAGCAAGAAGAGAAGATGAAAGGCATAAATCCCTATATTTAATCTCCACAAATAATTCCGTCTTTTGTTTGAATCAAAATGCAGTCGATTTTTCTTTGGATCCCAAAAAAATGGCGCACCTACAAAACGTCGAATCATTTTCACTTGAAACGCGTACATGCGAAGAAATTGTGGTAAATACATGATTTCAGAGTTGATATCTCAAGTCAGTATTACTTTATGACTTAGTGACTTCCTTTGAGTTACTTTATACTGACCCAGTGTACCTAAAAATAGTTTTAAATATGGACGAGTAGCTGCCATTTCAAATTTATACCTATCATGCATCTGTTTATACATTCTCACTTTTGGACTACGGATATAGGTTATGACACATAATCGGATCAGCACTTTCATTAAATGTGACGGAATAGATTGCTCATCGTACCTGCAAGTAAGTGTAAAGCATGCTGTAACAAGAATGATACTTTATTTATACGTATGTAGCTAAGACAAACAAGGTTTTACTGTGAGTACTTCACGCGCTGAAGCCAGGGCATGAGATAGGTTGCTTTTATGCTAGCAAAAAGGCACCTTTTAGCTAGCAAAAAGGCACATTTTAGCACCTTTTTGCCTTTTCCTATGACATTCGCTACATACCAAGCTGTATTATAAATAAATTTGAGGTGTTTGCAAAAAATCCTTTTCACATGACAAAATAATATTGCCATTTTCAATGGCTTTTGTACCGTATAACATAGAGATTGCATTTTACTTCATTTATTTTAAAATAACCAAAATGAAAAAAGGCAAAAAAGTTACCTTTTTGCTGATTTTGCTAGGCAAAAAGGGAAAAGGCAACCTTTTTGTTGATTTTGCTAGGCAAAAAGGGAAAAATCAACCTTTTTGCTGATTTTGCTAGGCAAAAAGGGAAAAGGCAACCTTTTTGCCTTTTTCATGCCCTGATTGAAGCCTCGAGCGCGAACTTTTATATGCGGAGTTACTCAATGTTTTTATCTTCCCTGTGTTTGATAAAGATATTGGACATGCTATAGAAAGAGGGACGGACCTTAAATTTGAAAGTACCTTTCGTCCTTCAATGTTAAATATGTCCATTTCAAGTTGCTGTAGCTTAAAATTTGATAGAGGGTCTCCACAGCTCTTCTAATTTACATAAAAATATTGCCAATATGAATTCTATTCGACGATTCTAACGGTGTCACTATCATTGCTTCAGGTCGAACCAGTCCCCATCTAAAATCAGTCGGAAATATTTAAGTAGGGGACTTGGGGACTGCAATTTTAAGCATTGGAAAAGCAAAGGGATTTTAATGGAAGCTACAATATGTGTGTCGGCGAAAATAAACATTTTCCAGGTCAATTCTCGGAAAGTTTATACACAATAACTCTGGACTACAACTCTAAAAGACATTTCATTCTTTATTTATTGTTTTAGTTACTTATTTCTGTCTTATCTCTCTTCACATGTTCTTTTTACGTACCTCGTATTTTATTTATCTCAAAAGGCAGTCGTCTCTAATATTTATGTCAACCAACCTAACGTAATATATCGGTAACCCAAAAAAAGTAACTTCTGGCATGAGAATTCATTTTCCCGAGATATTGTATGGATTTATTTGTGTTGAGGTGTATTCGTTAGATTAATATGTTCTCGTATATAAGACGCAAGTACGAAAAGTGTACAATGAAAACTTCTTTAACACATGTCATCTTTGACTGCGACATGTCAATCTGGACTCTGAACTATGGTTACCATACATATTCACATTTCTCCTTATTTTCCAAGTTGCATGGGCTCCTGTTCCTATTATAACCGTTTCATAATAAATACTCCATGGTTTAAGTATAATTACATATCATAAGTATGATTTTTGACTGTTATGAATGCCTGTATGGAATAATACAGCTAATCATTGCTATTTATTGAAATCAAATATAAATGTTGCTTAGAACTATGTACTTTATATATATAGATTTTATATAGCTATAAATTACATCTATTGAAGCGTCAATGCAATACTCATGAAGATTTCCCTGCAAATTCATTAACAATTAATATTTGAATTATGCATGCTATCTAACTATTAAACTCAAACATCAATCCATGTCCAGGAAGCAGTAAACGGAATGTAATGAATAATTTTCTTCTAAATGAAATGGTTAGTACCTTTCCACATTCAGGCTTGGCTTTAGCTGTGAGCATTGACTCTCGTTTTCCTTTCGAAATACATTATATCTGGCTACCGATTCAGTCTAATAGGAGTTTTAAGAATGCCCATGTTTATTTAAAATGGGTCGCGGAGTTTCTTAGAAATATATTTGCTTTATAGGGCAAATGAGGATTGTGATTCACTAAAACCTACCTTTCAAAATTTATGGTACTAAATATTCTTTCTCCAAATTAATCAGTAGGTTTTGGGGAAAGTCAGTGACGTCATCAGCAAATGGAACAACAACATATCTATCAATCTCTATAATATAATCGTAGACTAAGAAAAATTTCTATGTATGTATGGTAAGGCAGATTTGAATTTTAGATTTGTCGGTTCGCTTGATCTAAGGAGGAATTAAAATTATTACTATACCTTTCAAAATCGAGTCGCGCATGCTGGGGGCTACTAGTTGCTAATAAAAACGCAAATGGCAATCAATGTCACGTCTAAAAATATGTGCATATTTAAAAGATATTCTGCTGGCTGCTTTAACCCTCACAAGTTGGCTCTGCTTCAGGGAAAAAAATTTCGTATGCAATATTGTGTGCTTTTATATTCCATGCAAAATCACTACCTTTAAAATCTTTTAAAATCTTGTGGTGGACATTTTCTAAATAATTTGAATAAGGTCTTACCACTTGATGTTGTTATTTTCCTGTAGCAAAATTTTTAAGCTTGGCAATACCAGTATCTCGACTAATAAATTATAAACTCGCAATCTGTTTGAAGGTTTTGTAATCAATAGTTATAATAAAATAATAATCATAGTTGCTGATTATTTTAATGAATGATTGAGTGCATTATTATAAAATGCTACTGCTCCATTCATTCACTTACGCAGTTACTCCCTACTCAATACTTGGATCCCGAGCAGAGAAGACGTCCAGTTCAAATACCTCAAACCATGTTGAACCTAAAATCAATCACGCTTATTGTGTGCATATCAATCTGTTGTGCAATACAACAACAAATTATGATTTATACAAAACAATATTGTAATGGAGATGGAATTACCTTTGAAAGTAAACAGCCGAATTTGACAAATTCCGAATACATTCTTTCAACATCCCAATCATTCTCAACTATTGGATGGTAAATATCAAACTCATTTGTCGATTAAAAAAAATAATATAATGTAAACATGTATTTAAATTTGCAGTTGGAAAATGTATTCTGATATCAACTACGAATCACCGCACTTCTGGATATTTGGCTGTTTTGAATACCGATATTGTCATATTAATCGAACGGATGCACAGCTTGCCAAATCAACGCTTTATTACGGTCCTCCTAACACATCAACACCTTCCATCTCCTTCTTTGAGGATGTAAATTCTGGTGGGAGGGAATGGACAATTACGGGTACGGAATCTGCCAACATTCCTTTTATACCGAAATCCCTTTTCAGTACTGGACAAACAAGTTGGACGCTTTATAACGCCAGCGATTTCGGTGGAACAGCAACCTGTTTCATCCCACGGACTGATGATTGGAATACATTAATTAATTATTTCGATTCTACTCTGTCGAATGTGCGCTCTGTGTACAGAGGGTGTAATCGGCATGTTGATTATTACATCTATGGAGGTAGTGAAAAAAAAGATATGGAATTAATACACTAATTTAAGTTTTTAAAATTAATTAGCATAACAGAAGTAGATTGTTTGTTTTAAAATATCTTTTAAATCCATCTTAAATTGAGCGTAAGACAGTTCCTAAAAATTTTATATAGTCAACAGAAAAAATCTAAATTTATCATCGCTAGTTTCAATAAATAATTATTAAAAATTGCAATTTCAGTGAGTAAAAACTAATTAACGTCAGTAGAATTGAAAAATTTATATAGGCACTGATGTGCACCTATACGTTTCCTACGCTTATTTAACCAGCAAATTCATTTAGGTTTTAGAAATTATCTCATTACATCATTACGATTTAATTCTGTATTCTGTAAATTTAGTCAGGATACTAATGCGGGCATTGGGCATAGGAAAGGATCGTATCAGTTATTCTAATCAAATGTCCAATATATGCAATTTTATCTTATCGCCTACGCTATCTTACATGTCACAATTTATTTTATTCGCACTTATCAATTTGACGATTTTGTAATCAATAATCGTTTTATAAAAGGTTGATGAGTATTGAATGATTGAATACGCAAAACCTGTATACTGCTCATTTTATTCATTTAGCTATTCTATAATATAAACGATAAGTCGGACATACGTGTAAATAATTCCGTATGGGCACCCGTGTAGGTTTGTATGCATGTATCAAGAGATTTTCGTGCCACCCCACCGTATTGCTATTAAGTTTCAAAAGGTTTATGCATCAAAAGTTGGTTGAGAAAGATGGAGTCAGTATTTCATAATTATTATATACTAAGCCACTGCATACCGTACAGAGGTACAGCAGGTACAGAGTACAGATATATTGCAAAAGTTTTAAGCACCAAAAGGTTTAATTGTAAAGAATGATAATTCCAACTTAGAAGAGAATACATACTTCATAACTTCACTAGCTTTGTTTAGTACAGGGCCTGGGCTCTGTTACCAGCTGGTAATGTATATGCTGCTAGTCCCCTGTTATGCTTATTGGATTGGGAATTAGTAGAGTAACGTTTCAAGCACGTATCCAGAGGGTGGGCCGTGGGGGGGGGGCGCCTGCCTACATTTTTGTCGACAAATGTGGTGGCCTCGCTAGATCAAATTCCTGGATACGTGCTTGGACTAACCCTCATTATTTCACTTTTCGGTTCGAATGTGCAAGACTGGGAATTCAATAAAAATACCAACAGGAACCGATTAATTATGATTAATAATTTTTATGGTTTTACAAGGAAATAACCATATGCAGTTTCCTTAAAGTAAAATTAGAGTGATAGTGTAGTCAATGACTGCTTCATAGACACTGGGAAATGTTTCATTGGAAAAAGGCATCATGTTCCAAACGCTATATTTGAGAGGTTGAAATGACTTGAGAGTCAATCTGTCTTCCTTCTTCTGCAATCGAGTTTTCAGTTCTTGTATGTATTGGATTGAAAATTCATAAATAGTTGCCATATTTTTAATCAGAAACATATTAGCAGAGTTCAACTGGCCGGTGGGTAGTGGCTAGGTGGCTAGGGGGCAAAAGTGGCTAGTGGGCGGGCAAAATGTCAGGTGGCTAGTGGGCAAAAGGGGCAAAAGTAAAATTAAGGTTTTAAAAATAGCGCAAAAAAATTTCAAACTTAACTCACGCAAGTAAACTAACTGTTTGCCATTGAAATTCGGAGTTAATGATATTCTAGTAAGCCTGTTTTTAGGTACGTATAAACGAAGAGACATCGATGCGACATCTATTTTGGTAGATCAACTACGATTTAGACTTTTTGCCCCTTTTACCCCTTTTGCCCCCTTTGCCCCTTTTGCCCGGGTGGGTGGGCAAAATGTAAAAAAGCCGGCTAAAATAGAACTCTGCATATTAGCAAGGAAAGTTGCAATAGCTCCTAGAATCCAACCAATGTAGAAATGGACCGGGATCTTTCCATGCATTGAGATGACGATGTAATTTTCTATTACGTTAACAGATGACAGAAAGGTAATAAAAAATGGCATGAAGTTTTTGACGTAGTAATTAAAAATTCCATTGGTGTACTGCAGAATTCGATAGATGTATCTTTGTTCCACCATTGTTAAATACTCCGGCGACTCTCTAGAAATACGAAAAGAATTCAGGTATTGTTACACTATAACATCCCATTCTACAAAAATAGACTTGTGAGTGTAATGAATAATTTAACATATGGTACATAATAGTTAGGTAGAAGTATACCGTAGAATAGTAAAAAAGGGGAATTATTTTGTGAGAATTTTGATATATTTTTTATCTATATTCTTCTGCAGCTTGTCATGTAAAATAGTAAAATAAAATTACAAGTTACGTTACGGAAAATAGTTGTATACCTTAAATAATTGAGCCAATTTGAAGTACTATACAGCCACATGCCCGCTGAGAAGCTCTGGAATTGCATATGTGACCACAACCGTATAAAAATTGTGGCTTCGAAAACAAAATTGATGAACAGCCAAATCAAATGGACGTTTTCGCAGTTTTCGAATAAGGAGACGTAGTATCTTGGACTGCATGGCATTATAAACACAACAGTTGCCCAAACGTACGGTAACGTTAAACTTGAAGCAGTAGTCACGCACATAACAACAGCCAAGCTATTACGCCACCATTTCTCGTTAAAAACCGGCTTTCCTCTGCTATGTACATATTCTATAAAAAATTTAATTTTAATTTTTTTAAATCACATTATTTACTAATTATTTACTTATAGTCTTAAACGTAAGAAAATATTCTAGCTAAAATTACCAGTTGTTAATAAGATTGTTTGAGGAAAAATAAATATGTTTCATTGAACCTGAAGGCTCTAACTCCATTACTAAAAAACAGTTTCAAAATTTAAAAAAAAATGTTTATTTGAATTTTCAATTGAAAACTTACCTACCATTTATTGACATTTATTGGTTACATGACCATTTATAATATAAAAAGGTCTGTCTACAAATATATTATAACTATTAAAGATTTCACCCGTTTCACCTAAATTGGTCAATAAGCTTTCCAACTAAAATAAGTAGGACATTGCTAAGATTGGGTGAGTACACCTACAAACATTTCTCCGCTGAAATAATTTAATACTTACCATCCAACTGCATTTCTGTATTTATGATTGTGTTGGTGAACTGCATGGTAGCTTTTGCATTTTGGGATAGATTTATATCGAAAACAAATGTCAAGAGAACACAAGAAAACCAGAAGAAATGGAAGTATACATCTCCAGGCGAGGACTCGTTCGCTGACTTTTGAAATCGAATAATCAAAAACAGAAGATGAAATGCATAAATGCATGAATTTAACCTCCATAAATAATTGCTTCTTTTATTGAATAGAAGACCAATTCGATTCTTCTTTGAATCCCAGAAAAATGGTGCCCCTACAGAACGCCTAATCATTTTAACTTGAAATGCATACAAACTCAGAAAGTGTGGGAAATACATCGTCACTTCCGAAAAGAAGCTAGCAGTGGAAAACGGCAAATTCCTTTGTGGCTTAGTGAATTTGGTTTCAGCTATTTTATAATTTTAACCTGGATATATTGTATTACATTGTATATCAACTTTATATACTTATGTGATATACGGGCCATAAAAATACGATGCTTTATGGGAAGTTATTCTGTCTTGTCTTATTCATCAAGGTGTAAAGTTTTAAAGGTATGGAATTGTTGATAGCTGATTTAATGTAACATAAACTCTGAAGTTGGGTCATTAATTTACCTAAAAACCAAATAAGCAGCCTATAGAGTATAAATTCTTTTTAAAATCTTTGTTCTAAAGTGTTCTAAGTATATTAGAAAGAGGTAAATGTTCTGTTCTCGGAAACTTTATGTGACTCTCATTCAAAATGCAATAACAAGAGGTACCACCACGTGAACACGTGATTCCTTAATAATATATTTTAATATTGCCGTTGACCATTAAAAACCTATTTCACTATCCCTGTTTTTTAATATTAAAAAAGCTTCGGAATAATGTCATGCCAAAGAGTATTAAAATTTTAATCTAAAATACTTTTCCATGAACAGAGTTCAGTTTTAGCCGGCTAAAACTACATTTTCCCACCCACCCGGGTAAAAGGAGCAAAGTGGGTAGTGGGCAAAAGGGGCAAAAGTACCTAATATTCAAAATTGTGAGCCAATTTTTACTTCCTTTAGTGTATCTATTAGCCCCATTTTGACTTTTGCCCACTTTTGCCCCTTTTGCCCACTAGCCACTTTTGTCCCCTAGCCACCTAGCCACTACCCACCGGCTAGTTGAACTCTGTCCATGAACATAACATATCAACGTATCCATATCCGACAAAATGCATATTATAACAGTAATTTATCAATTCAGTTTAACTCCTTAATTATTTTTATTCAATCTATCCCTTTTATCTTCCAGGACTATCAAAAGCTATGCAATGTATTTTTAAGTCACACAATCTATTCACCTTTGTTTTGTTTTTATTACATTATCATTATTTTACTTGTATGAATTAATTATGATAGTAAATATTTTGCAGGACATTTATTAGGAAATATCAGTTTCATACATTTGAGCTCTTTTCGTTCTTACTGAGTATTTAAGTTATGTTATGATGTTGTGTAGTAGTTGTGTAGTAGTACCATATAACATGGTAAAATTATTAAATAATTATCTTAATGATAGAATTGTAAGACTTAGAAATGGTAGCTATTACTCAGAGTACAAAAAAATAGAAGCAGGGACAGGAGCCGGCTCGGCTTTAGGGCCACTACTATTTAGTTGTTTTATAAATGATGTGGGTAAATGTTTTAATATAGACTATGCACTTTATGCAGATGATCTGGTCTGTTGGGTTTGAGAGAATATAGTAGACATGTAAATGTAGCTATTAAGTTATTGAATGAAAATCTTGTTAAATTACTGCATTGCGCAATTACTGTAATGGTGCAATAGAAGTTAAATATAGTTAAAACCAGAAAAAATTGAAATATGATGATCTTCCACAAAGGTGGTGATAGTAGTGTATATTAAAAAGTATATGATGATGTAATATATAATGGAATGGTAATAGATAGAGTATATCACTTTCGTTACTTGGGGGTAATATTGGATTCCACTTTAACTTTTAAAGATCATTTGGAATATGTTGATCAAAGAACAAAAACTGCTTTAGCGCGGTTATACTCTATAAAACGTTTAGTGACGGAAAAAATTATGGGGATGTTAATCCATTGTTATGTTATGTCTATTTCTGATAGTGCTATTAGTATTTGGTCAATCCATACAAGATTGCAACTGGATGTTATACAGAATAGAATAAATAGATTCATTACTAATTTTTATTACCCAAAAATATGTAAATTCAAGGCTTTCAATAACCGTTGTAAAAAAGCAAAAAGTTCAAAAAAATTACTAAAGTTGTTATTAATCCCCTTCTAGATAAATTAAATTTATTTACTATATGGGAAAGACGTGAAATTAGCTTAATTAAAATAGTTTGGAAGAATATTAATAATAAACTAGTAGGTACGCCACAGTGTACACTTCCTTTGTTCAAAATGTGACAAAAGTCCCTTAAATGGTTTTGAGATTAGATGAGTTGTTTTCTTTTTAAAAGACAAAGAAATGTCTAAAACTCCGGGTTTTTAAATGATATGCAATTTCATATACCCCAAGTTGCATAAAACTACCAGTGAATGTAGCCTTAAAAACGGTTTATATGGGATTTTCCATAAGGAATTAAAAAGAACTTTTTATCTTTGTTCTCCAACGTTCGGGAGACTGATTTTTATTTCGCAAGTACATGGGAACCTTAAGATTTTTTCGCTGAAAACAATTTTGACCGAAATTTATCGGTGGCTGAGATTCGTGACCTTAAAAGTGTTTTTCTCCGAATTTTGACCTCGTCAAACTCAGCGGTGTGACACTTTAATCAACATTTTATTTTTTGAAAAAATTCTTAAGGCTAAATGCCGTAAGTCATTGGAACATTGTATCTGTCGGCATCAAGAAACCATGTTTAAAAATTAACTGAATTTTTTTAGCGTAAAACTTCATTCAGTCTCACATTACCCTTTTGTCACAAACTGATTATGAAAGTGGACACTGTGGTACGGAAGGATGGTATAATTTAAAGAACAATTATTGTAACTCTTTTCCCAAAGTGAATTATATATCATCAAGGTATACTTCGGTAAAGCATGCAGCAGCAATGGCATGGAATAATCTGCCGCGAAAGTGGGTGTACAAAAATTTATCCCTAAAAATGCTGATTGATCATGTGAAGCAACTATTGATATCTAAACGGAATGACCTTTACTTAATGTATTAATATAATTTATTATATTTTGCTACTTTGTAAAGATTTTTATTTGTTATTGGTGACTTTGGGGGAAGAGCAGTGGTAGCTTAATTGTTATTACTGATTTCAATTCGTGTAATTGATGGGCCTATGATGTCACGTTAATAAAGCTGAACTTGAACTTGAACTTGTTAAGCTAAAAATGGCATAAAAACTTGCATGGCAATGCGCGACCATTCTAAATACTGTCCATAACTATTACATTATCATATCCGTCTTTTAATTTATAAAAAGTAACGAAATAAGTCTCATTTTAAAAAAATATTAGAAATGCTGAAATACTTTTTGGTATGGATTTTTGAAGCGCTCACCTACTCATATCAAGTGATATTAGTCAAAGTTCCCTTATCATGTCATTATTGTAGTTTTATAGGCGCTTTTGATGTATTATTTCCTGTTCTTCTTTAACATGACGTTAGGAGTGCAGCAACCTAAAAATAGAATTTTTCGTTCAATTCATTTTAAACAATGACAAAAAGTTTTCAAACTTGATTTACAAATTACAAGAAAATCAAGATGCCAGAAGATAAAACGGAATCTTACATGTCTGCACTGATATCGTTCAAATCTGGTCGCATATTCCAATCCCGTAATCTGAACTCAGAAAAAGTGAGAATCAGATCTCCGGAGTACCAATACTAGTACTATATAAGAGAGAATTATCTGGTGTTGTTATCTATAGCGAGAAAGGCGGTTAAATTCATTTATTTGATGTAATAATTGCAATGCATAAATAACAGAGATATCAGTATATAGGACAATAAATAATGTAACAGTAATTATGAAAACCCTCCAATAAACTACAGAATGTTTTCACTAATAAATCAGCAACAAAAAGATCAGACGATGCGGCTTCGAGCGGTGAAGAATGATTTGTTTTCACAGCTATAAAATGTATAGGCCAGTGATCATTAATAATTAATCACGCACAATGAAAATTGTAAACTTTCTTAAAGCCACTTTCTGGCTGGCGTATATTTGTGAACTTTAAAGCACCAGAGTCAAGGCTGCCTAAATGTACAATTTATGCAAAGCATGAATAACTTATCACCGTCGGGAATAGACTTAAAACCTTTCAAAAACGTTGCCGCATATACTTAGGTATATTACAACTTTTAAATGGAAATATGGGATGTAAATAATTATACAATACCTTAAGAAAGTTGTTAAATATTTTTAGTATCGAAATGTACTTATGGTCTTCAATAATTATAACACAATTTCATCTTGTTGCATGGTTATATTGTCTCTGTATGAAGCGGTACGTACATCAATAAAATCTTATCAGTTCAGCACATAATTGCAAATCTGGTTACAATGAGACACAAGTGTGCAAATTACGCCCTCCAATAAAATGTTCCAATTACTTATTGTGAACTTAAGTTTAAACTATAAACACTGGATGCAATACAACCGGTGATAATGGTTAAATTACATTACATGGGCTTTTGAGCTGTAATAAAAGTTGAGTCAACCAAATAGATTAATAGAAAATTCATTTATAAAGGCTTGCAAAAATGTTTGAATGTCACATTTCAATCGCCCACCTGGTTGTACACTGATTCATCTTGGTACTTCAGAAACGATCATTTAAATAGCTCCAGGATGAAGCAGTACGTATCAATTGTCATTGTTACATTGTTACTGGCTAACAACGTAGCTTTCTTCGGCGTTAATGGTGATACTTCAGTTGAGAGAGCGGCTGCCTTAGGAGCTGCTTCCGACTCAGCCGTTGCAAGATACCAGGCCGGTAATATATATTTGTTTCCCTAATTATTTTAATTACAGGTAATATTTTGTCTGCATTAATTAAATTGCATGTAATATTTTTCTGCTTCAAGTTATAGAACTAATTTACTTTTGTAGGCGTGGATGAAGGAATTTATTTATCAATTCCAAACAATGCTAGTTTGCATACTGACCTCATCACCCTTCCTGGAAACCTCAAATTGACAGCAGGTCTCGTGACTCTTCCGGTAGACTTCCTTTGTCGCCAAGAAGATACTAGTATCATCAAAATTGCCACTTGCCACATCTGCTCCTACGACTGCACCTACGTCCATAACAAATTCGGAGGTCAATGTGGAGTGGTTACCTCTAATCCCGTTCCCGGAACTCCACAAGCAGATGGTCCCGTCTGTGTTTGCAACGACGTCGCACCACCTAATGTGAGAAACATCACAGATGTCGAAACCCAATGTGGATCCCTGGTTGATCCTCTTGCCGGTAGGTTTCTTATTTCTTTTTCAAATCTGCAGCAAAATCTTTCATTTCCATATCTTTGCAGATGAGGGACTTGATTTGGCAATCGCAGTTGCATTGAGGAAAAGAATGATGCTTGTACAATGCATTCCTGATGGCATCATTGGAAGCCCATTGTTCGGAAGTGTCGATGGAGCTGGTTGCAAAACTGATTGTACCACAAACCACAATTACGTTGATGGACGTTGCCAAACTATTCTAAATCCAGTAGCTTCTGTTCCTCTGGACCTTACAACGAATATCCGTTGCCCTTGTACCCATTAAATCTAACCATACTCCAAAATAACCTATTTAACTTCTGCTAATCAGTTTACTTTTTATTCTGGATTTCACATTTATTTGGTTTATTATATCGAATGAAACAAATATTGTTTCAAATTTATTTACAAAAGATTTTATTCATGATTTGTAATGTTAATGATAAACCAGTTGTATTTGAAAAATCAATGAGCTAACAAATAAAACCGCAGAAGTATCGATAAAAATAAAAAGATGCACATTAAATTAAATTTGACGGTTCAAGTAAGGCAGTGGTTGCACAAATACCTATCAATGTTATTGTTTTAATTAGGTTAGGTCCCTCGAAACCGGGTCATGGCATGCCCTGTGTATTTCATGGCGCGATATCTTAAATTTGCAACCACTGTCTTACTTTAACCAATTTGACTATATAGTTTACAATTATGGAGATTTTATTTAGATAAGAATGAAAGTTTTAAAATAAATATGTATAAGCATGGTAATTATTATAGAATATTGATCAAATATAATAAGATAATTAAAAATCAATATATTACATATTAACAATAATAGGTAATTTCCGATTACATCATGACAATAGTATAAACGTAAACTGACGCAAGCGTATTGAATAACTCCGTATGCTTATATGTCAATAAGTTTGCATTGCACCCATGAGAAGATCTACATATTTCCAAATTTTTCAAGCACAATGTGCGCACCAGGTTTTAGCTAGTTTCGTATCAATTTGATCCATTTTTACTATACAATATACAAAACTATGTTGTATTCGATGGCCTGAGATCTTAGTCTTAATTTAACTATTAATTTATGCAATTTAGTGCTTATTATAAATCTGTTAATTAGACCAAAATGTATAACCATACAATTCCATACAACCATACAAAATACTAAAGCCAAACTAACCAAACTAACCATACATATTGTATATATCAGCATATTTAGACATGCCATTTTATGGCATATAATAACGTAGATATAAGCATTATACCGTTTTGCCAGTATTAGTTGACAGTGTCAACACACAGAAGGAATATAGGCGAAAATTACTGCACTTCAAAATAATGGAACTTCAACCTATGTGTCCAAGTTTAAAACCAAACCTGGGAATTTTCCTTTCAAAGCAACTGTAGTAGCTGTCGCTCTATCCAACACTACCGAATATAATGTGAAAGAACTACCATTGCGAATCAACCGCATTGATAATGATGTTTCATGTGTCCGTGATTCTACTTTAGAAAGATTTTGTTACTGTCCATATTATTTGTAAGACTGTATAAGCGCAATGTCTTCGTCGTCCGAAGGCAGTAAAATATCATCCTCTTGGATCAGGGGCTGTTCCAATTGAATGTACTGCTGCTGTAGCAGTAACATTTAACTGTTTGCTGACTCTAGTCATCGAGTTTTCTTCACATTTAATAGTCTTTATCTTAAAAGCCAAATTTCTTGACAAGTTTGTGGATTTTTCCTGACCACAAAACTTTTCATTTCTAAATAGTGATTTCGCAGCCTTTCTTAGAATCGCATTAGCGATTTTTCCACTAATTTTCATCAAAATCGTTGATGGAGAATTTTGCGGGGTTTAGAAATTCTAATAAAACTCGCAAAAAAGTAGAAACATTCGATTTTGATGAAAATTATTGGACAAATCACTAAAGTGATTCTAAGAAAGGCCATTTTGGCTAAACCCATTTTTAGAAATAAAACGTTTTGTGGTCAGGAAAAATCCAAAACCATAGAAAACGGTAGATATTATTTTTTCATTTTATTTTAATTTTTTATTTTTAGTAATATTTTTGAACCCATTGAAGGCAAGTGACATTTATCAAAAAGTACCCTCATTAGTGCAACTTTGGACGGCCTTTTGATTGTTATCAACAGTAGAGTAGTAGAGGAGTCTAGTATTCGTCCTACAATAAATCCTTTCGCTTGTTCATCACTCGTTTGTACATGAATAACACAATGCATGATACATCTGTATTATTATACTGCATACAAGAAAATGCATAAAATAATTAATTTACTTTCACGCATGGGTTTCATGCAGTGTTTTACGGTTTCTGACTAACTATAATTAACCAAAGGATTAATGAAAGATTAATCTTTAATTTTTGAAAGATTAATCTTTCATTAATCCTTGATAGAGTGATTACTCCATCAATAAATCGGTTTAGCGACCCCTTGCTTCAGATAGTCAATAAAATATCATCACTATAATAACGCAGATTGTACCTATGTCACATGATGTCGGTATGTCTCTGTATGTTCTAGCAATGGACACTTGTTGTTTCTTAACCGGTTACTGTTACCGTGCTGTTATTAGGGTATCCAAATAATTTTGGACAATAAGATTGAATAATAATAATAAAACCCGACAAGAAAATATAAAAATATAGGAGTTCGCGCTTCAGTTAGCACGAACAAGACGGTTTCGAGCTTCTGTGGGTATCTTTGTTCGTGCTCACTGAAGCTCGAACTCCTATATTTTTTTATCTGTTCCGTAACTTGTAACGTCTTGTAACGTTTACTATTATTTTATTGTCCAAAGTTATATGGATTTGGATACCCTAATACTGGAAAATACTGTTAACCCGTGCCGTCTTACTTTCAAAATAGGGTCAATGGGGGCAGGGGGCTACCAGTAGCTTGTGCACTGTGCACGAATGAATAATAAAATGATACAATAAATGATGATACTTAACCTCTTTTAGTGTTGCTCGAGGTGATCACATGTGCTCTGTTACAAATAAAAAATAGATTTAATTGTTAATGTTTAAAGCTAATTGAATTAAACAGTTAGGGAAATTGCACAATTTATTTAGTATTTTATTTATGCGTATAAGTATGATGTCCATGGATTGAGGGTATGAGAATAAATGTAATTTTAATAATTTATACACCATATTAAAAACATACGGTTTACTGACCCAAACCAGAACTGAACGATCATTCTCGGTTGACAGAAAATTAACCAGATTTCGAAAGGCAAACGCATTGTTTGTAGCCCTATTTACGACCATTTTCGATAATTAATATTGAAAATGTTATTTAATAATACTATTGGTTGGATTGCTGTAAACAAGACGCGGTAGGCAGACAAGTTATTTCCCAATGAAAAAATCAGGCAAAACCTTTGTAAGTATTTTAAAAACCAGTCACTATTTGCCTCTTTAATGACCTAATCCAATAAAATTGAATCAATTAAACATTTATTATCTTTGTTTTTTATTAGGTTAGGTCAGAAAAAAGGCAAATAGTGAATGGTAGCTTAAAAAGGGACTATATACTGAAGACTACATCCCTGATTTTTGCATTGGGAAAAAACTTTCCGCCTAATGCGTCCTGTTTACGGTAGACCAGCCAATATTATTAGATAATCCGTTTAATCCAGCATAATAAATATTAATTACCTGAATCTAATTTTGTTTCTCTTCTTACAAAAGCTCTGTGAATATCTCCAAAATAGATTTAGAGTTTCGTTATGCATTGGATAGTAAAGTTTCCCAATACCTTTCGAATAGTAGTAGGCAGTACCCTTTTCGGTGTAGTATATTTTGTGTCGGTTATATAGGCATAATAATATTTTTCTTTTTCAGCTCTTCAGATGATGAATATATGTAAGCAACAGGATTCTACAACAGAAACAAGATAAAATCTAAAATTAAAATAAACTGAAGCATGAAGTGGAGTTGAGCATTGAAAAAATTCTGTGATGGATGGACGTGGTGTATTAGACGAAAATCCTGGTATTATGCAGGCCTAGAGCATTTTGAAATTTTTTTGTTGTTGAAATTGGCAGGAATAAAATGATCCATCCGCCCCATTCTTAGATTAGGTTTTAAAGCTTAGGTTTGCAGGGTGAGGACCCACGCCGCTATTTAAATTGCCCTTCTGTCGATGAATTTCGGGCCCGGGTATAACTATTCCAAAACATTCATTCCGCCATTCAAACCAATGGATCATAATGGCACATTGGCACAATACAATAGGCTTACTTGGACATCCCACGTTGTTTTTCTCGGCTTCAAGTTCTCGTCGGAGTAAGTCTATTGTAGTATGAACTATTGTCTTTCTAAAAAATGGTGGAATGGATGTTTTGGAATAGTTATACAGTCGATATTCCCAAATTTATCTACCATATTGTGCTAGGTTTGCTCCTAGTTGTAGAATAAATTAGTGAGTTGTACGGGCAGACAACGTAAAGAGGCCGTCTGAAGCAAATCAGGCATGAGATTATACCAATACTACAGATTTTTCCCAGGCTCACAGCACAGAATTTTCACAGCAACGGGCCAATTAAAGGCTGGCACAGGAAAATCAAGATGATCGATTTTCCCTTGCCAGCCAGTGAGCATCCTTTGATCAGGGCATAAAAAACCCATGGGTTTTTGCTTTTCGTTAGGAAAAACCCAACCCGGGTTTTTGGGTTTTGAGCAAAAACCCAGGGTTTTTGCTGTTTGCTACCCAAAAACCCAAAAACCCGGGTTTGGGTTTATCATGCCTTGTCTTTGATTGGCCTGTGAAAATTCTGTGCTGTGTGCCCGTGCACGTAAAAAATCTGTAGTATAATTACCCGGCCAAATTGTTTGGCCTGTTTATTATAAATATGTAGGGAACTTATAATGCATAGCGAATTTGATTTTCGGTGCCCGTCCGTGACACACCATGATCGGACTCAACCTAACCCTGAAAATCGTTGACCAGCATCTTTCCATTGAGCATTCTTCATCAGTTGACTGAAATACAATTTACTGCTACTTGTGCTGATTTACTGTGAATATAAAGGGTGAAAACGCATTCCTTTTCCGTCTTAAACTATGAAATATTATGTCTCTTCGGTGATATGTACTTATTTGCTGCTAATTATTAATTAATAATGATTATTTGATAATATTATTAATTGCAACTTACCATCGGTTTTGAAGCCGGGCTACCCAAACAGGGAATCAATTGGTATTTCGTTAAAAGTGTAGCGTGATATTCTGCCATCCTGTCAGAAATTCCCCAATCGCTAATATTGCCAATATCGGAACCTGTGGGCGGAATTTTGACAGGTAGGATCCTTGACAAGTTCGCCAACGCAACGGCTGTTCCAAATTCGTCCTTACCGTGATTAATAATAGTGTAAATAGTGAGCTTTTCTATAAATGAGTCCATTACAAAATCAAGTATCTCAATCGCAGTCTTTGTATAAATATGTCATGCCAGCTTTATACTCTATGTTTAACTTTAACTTAATGTAGTGTGATGCAACAGAAAACTTGACATGCAACCATCCTACAAGTTCGTTTTGTTATAATAATATAGTCTTGGCCCAGAGACAGAGGATAGTAAGCTTCACTATTGAGGGTTTCAATCTCAGCAGGGAACAAAAAAGGAACGTTTTTTTCCTTTTTTGCCTTTTATATAAAAATAGTAGGAGTAAGAGTTTTAAAAAGCAGTCTTTTGCCTTTTTTGATGCTCAGCGTACCTTATTTACTTCCATTACATGTAAATAAGGTAAAAATGGTAAAAATGACTGCTTTAAAAAAGTACTTTTTTCCTTTATTGTAAAAAGAAGTGCCTTTTTTGTTCCCTGGTCAATCTTAATCGTTTCTATCTTTTTCTACAATTGCAAAATATAAAACAGTTACATTATATGGTTTTGCTTACATTACACACAACATACTTACTAATTAGTTCCCTCGAACCGAATGTCATTTTTTGACCTCAAACCAGATAATCTAATTAACTGTCGATATCCGGATAAGTTGTGTAAATTACTTCTTATATGAGGGTAGTGACAACTTGTGTATTCAAATAGATATCCCTTGTATGGATGGTGACAAAGATTGATAACTTGTATACGCAAATGGATATTTTGTATACTATGATCTTTTAGCATGGATTATTGAAATGAAGTAAAAGACTGATACAAATTCGAGCACATGACTATAAACATATATACGGGATAGTAATAGTGTTAATAATCATGATAACGATTATAATAGTCCATGCTAAGAGCATATAAAAATATCCATTTGCTTATATACATGATGTCACTATTGACATACGGGACATCCTTTTGCATATACAAAAACGTCTCTGCACTACTCTCATATCGTCCCTTAAGGATGGAAAATGCCTCTACAGTGTACAAAATACCATTTACCACTTACCAGTGGTAAGTGGTTTTTAATGGTATTTAACGTTAAATACCACTACCTAAAAAGTAGTGGTAAGTGGTATAAATGGTAAAAATGGTAAAAAATAGTTTCATTTAAATTTCGTGTTTGAATTTTTAATAAAATTCAGTGCCAAAGTATGAAATAGCTTAGCAGATGAAGATTGTTGTCACAAATTGATAAGTGTTCATCAATCAGAGTAGGATTCAACCAATGGGGGAGTTTAATAACCCATGCCGATTGAGAAAATAATTGCATGATTTTATATGCTTCCAGCCTTTGATTTCATAATTCATTTTTGACGGAGAAAGGCTATTAATTATAATATATTTATTAAAATCGGAATAAATAATTATGAATATTTTCTGTTACAAACTAAAATGACATAATATTCCTCCTATATCCATTAATATTATGTAATTGTAGTGTTAACTCCAGTTCCTGAGGATGACAATAGAATTTTGTCGAAAGCTTGAACGATTTTAATAAATATGTTATAATTAATAGCCTTTCTCCGTCAAAAATAATTGCAATTAAATTAGCACCAATTTTAAATGGGCAATACCAAATACAATCTTTTTTCTTCCTTTTTATTATAACCTTTGGTGCATAATCAAATAAATATGATTAATTTAATTGATTAAAGGGCTAATTGGAAATATTTCATAGAAAATAAAGTTTTAAAACTTATATATTTTGAAGTCTAGTGTATCTGTACCCAGCTGTCTAATCAATCGCTAAAATTTACCATTTTTACCATTAAATGCATTTTTACCATTAAGTGCATTTTTACCACTGTGATGGTAAAAAAGGCTAAAAAGTGGTAAATTTTGTACGCTGTGCCTCTATCCACTTTTCGACTGATGGTACAGGAAAAAGCCAATATCCATTTTTTGTTTGGTACAGGAAAAAGCGTATTATACATACGCTTGTTAGTGTTAGGCTTTTTCCTGTACCAAACAAAAAAATGGATATTTGGCTTTTTCTTTTCTTAAAGGACGATAAAGGATATTTTTTACAAGTTATCCGTTATCCAAACTGTCAATGGTTTAGTAAAACTATTAAACTATTTAAGGTTGTAAAACTGTCTCGCAACTTCACATTACCCGGGCTTGAACCTCGTTTGCTGATCAACTTAATAGACATTTTCACGGTTAGGCACTTTTGGTGGGCAAACATAGATAGTTCATGTTACCTTAACACTTCCACATCCAAGTGTGGTACAATTGTACCACAACGCCTTTATTTGCCCTTATTTCCGTTCCTTTCAACCGAATTTCATCCAGCTTTCAGGTACCTGTCAGGAATATTGTTTTACAATTTTTAAAAATATTTTAAAGTTATTTTGAAGATTTTTTCAATTTTTTATAGTCGAAAAACTAAGACGAAGTCATCGCTAACATGGCAGTATCCAATGTGGTACATTTGTACCACAAAGAAGGTTTCTTATCTAACTGGGGTGGTACAATTGTACCACACTTGGATACTGCCATGTAGGCGAGAATAAATGGCAAATATTTAGTAAATTAATATAATAAATGCAATGCTAGTAAGAAAATTAATTTTCTATAGTCGACTATAAGTCGACGGTGTTTAAATTAATATTTATTCCTTTAATACTGACCGACAAAATGGAAATTAATTTTCTATCGTCAAATTTAAGCCGACAATATTCAAATTAAATTTTAATCCTCGACTATAAGACGAAAGATTTCAAATTTATTTATACCATCGACTTTAAGCCGCCGGAATGCATATTAAATTGTAATCACCGAATATAAGCCGCCGGAATGTAAATTATTCAGTAAACATCGACTATTAGCCGAAAGAATGCAAATTAATCTGTGAGCTTCGACTATAAACCGACGGAATGTATATTAAATTGTAATAATTGACTATAAGCCGACGGAATGCATATTAAATTGTAATCACTTGATATAAGTTGACAAAATGTAAATTAATCTTTAAACATCAACTATTAGCCGAAAGAATGCCAATTAATCTGTTAGTATCGAGTATAAGCCTACGGAATGCATATTAGAGACTATACGCTGACCGTATGTATGTATCCCGGTGTGGTACAATTGTACCACATTGGGTTTTCTTATGTGGTACAATTGTACCACACTTGGATATTGCCATGTTAGCAAGAGTAGGGCCTTAACCATTGGTTTGGCGACAAGTATAAAAACACGAAACCTTGTGTGGTACAATTGTACCACACTTGGATACTGCTGCGTGGTACAATTGTACCACACTTGGATACTGCTGCGTGGTACAATTGTACCACACTTGGTAGTCCGCGGAAGTTTTTAGGTTTGGATGTGGAAGTGTTAATCATGTTCTGCCCCAAAAGTGCCTAAACATGAAAACGTCAATATCAATGTGCTCCAACAGCAATGCAAACTAATATTAAAGTGGCTTTAGACTTCTAAAACATAAAAGTAGTGACGTCGAAGAAAAAAATGTATCACTCCGAGGTCAAAGATCATTCTCGAGCTCATCATTGCTCAAAAAACACGGTTAAGCCTGCTGGATATGAATGCCATCGGTTAAGACTCATTGCTTAAAAGTTGTGATAAGTTGCAATGAAATGCGTAAACAAAAATCTCGAGTAAAGCTGATGGCACAAGCTAACAGTTTTTGTCACCAAGTTGTTGTTCAGGCACTTATCCAGAAGTTTGGTAAAGGGGTACCTTAAACTTTTTACAATTTTAAAGAAAAATTATTTTTCTCCGATTTAGGGAGGCCTTAGGATACCCTCTGCCCTTATTGGATACGTACATGTGTTATTGTGACTGACGTGAAATATACAAGCCCATTTTACCTTGACACGATTGTTATTTATACAATTGGGAGGTACATATTATTATGACGGTTTACGAATGCAAGTGTTTTCTTACAAAAATTTGACCCGGCTTGTATTAAAGACCCGGAGTTTAACTAAGCAAAATCATAACTTACGCTTTACGCAAATACGGCGTTTTACAGATTTTACGGCAAGTCAGTTTTATAAAAATAAATAAAACAATAAAAAGTGATGGTAAGTGCTGCTCGTGCCCGCGTAACATAAAGAGTAGAAGAGTGGGCTATCGTTATGGAATGGGAAAGTCCTCCGTTCACAAACCAGTCACTGCTTTCCAACACACTTTGGAAGTTACAGACATGGTATTAATTTCTTATTTCAAAGAATTTTTCTTAAAAAATGGAATATTTGAAATTAATGAAATTTTTGAAATAAATGAAACAAATACAATGCGCATGTGTACACGCATGCGCAATTCGTTTATTTGAAGCGAAATTTATTGAAATAAATGCTATGTACCCTATTTATTTCAAATATTTCATTTTTCTCGAAAAGTGGGAGTGAAATATTTCGCGAAATATATTAAAAATTTCATCTATTTATTCCCGAGAAATATTTCAAACCCCATTCTGGAAGTTTACTATGGAAGCATAACCTGATAGCCAAAATAATTAAACATATTTGTACAAGATGTGTTCAGTTTTACAAAACCTTTTAAAACTAAACTGTATGTGTATAAGACTTCCATTTTTATGGAAAAATCAAAATGCAATGATAATATTTAGTACAGTCCGCAGATAGCCAGGTTTCAGTTGAATGTTTTTATTTTTATTGTAATAAGGTATACACCTCCATTTATAAGTCTTCACATACTGTTCAACCAATTTGTATATAAATAATTCATATACTAACTACTATCGAGTATTGCAAACCAGGAGTGAAACCAGTTGGTCAGAGAATTGATAGATAAAGCTATCGGTAAATAGATTTTCCAAATTTTATAAATGACATGAAAAGTGATAATCGTTATTATCAAAAGTTGAACTGAATTTCCGTAGGAAGAATAGAAATCGTCACATCGGCAGTGTGATGATTAATGGGTGCAAGCACAATTGAAGCCATAGTAAAGTTCCCCAGTATGATTGGCAACTGGTTTATCATATCGGCAAGTTCCATCTGCGTAATTGTGGTTTGTAGAACAGTCAGATTTGCAGCCAGCATTGTTGACACCTGGGAGTGGTTGTCCAAAAAGTGGTTCACTGAGAGGAAATGGAAGTGGAGGAGCTCCGCATTGAAGAACAATCATCCTGGCTCTGAATGCTTGTGCGACTGCCAAATCGATTGCCGCATCTGTCAAAAACATTTTAATAAATAAAAAATCTTCTTGGTGTTACTTTAAAAAGATGTAAGGCAAAGTATAACCCAGAAACGTACCAACTTTAGGGCTAACAATGGGTCCACATTGAGTTTGCAAGTCCAAAATGCCGACTCCGTCAGTTGGGGGACTGTCGTTGCAAATGCAGACTGAACTGTCTACTTGCGTTGTTCCCGGTACCGGATTAGTATCATTTCCACATTTGCCTCCGTATTTGTTGTGAACGAAGGTGCAGTCGTAAGAGCAGACGTGGCAAGTCACAGCTTGGAGGAGACTGGGCGTCGGTTGGTTGCAGAGGAAGTCCAGAGGAAGGGTCACCAGACCTGCAGATATTTTGACGTCTCCGGGAAGGTTGACGAGAGGCGTATTCAAGGCTTTGTTATTAAGTCCGAATGTAGCCCCATTGGATCCGACTAAAATTTAATTTTGAAAGATGCTTGAAATCCAACAGCCAAGTTATACTTAAATATTTAACGAGAATTGAAAAATGTCGTTGTTATTACCCGCCTGGTAGTCTGCAACGGCCTTGTCAACAGCTTTGGCAAGGTCAGATGCAGAGATTTCACCGTTTACGCTGAAAGCTAGATTGCCTATCAGCAAAAGACCAATGACGGTAATTAAATTCTGCTTCATTCTTCTTTGTTTCGTCTGGTTTGAATAGTAAGAGGTAGCCAGGAGGAGTTGGAGACTAATTGTAACTTTTGGCTCTCTTTGCCTGGCTTTTATATGAAATAATACCTGATTTAATTACGAAATCATGACTTCATAATGGACTATTGTGAAGTCAAAATTGATGGAAATTCAAATCTGATTGATTGCATAAGTAGATGCTTATCCCGCACGTCAGTCAAGAAGAGGAGAATCATCATTTTTGTATATAGTAAATGCACATAAAAAGTCTTACCATTGTCCCAATTACTCCCACCCGATAACCAGTGTACAAAATACCATCCACCACTTACCAGTTACCAGTGGTAAGTGATTTTTAATGGTATTTAACGTTAAATAACACTACGTAAAAATTAGTGATAAAGTGGTATAAATGATAAAAATGGTAAAAATTGATTACAAATTTCTTATTAGACTAAATAATTATTTTTACAGCCATACTTTTCATTCATGATAGCTCGTGTTAAGATCTGTCATTGACGTAGATTGATACTTATTCCTTCAGGAAAAAATTATACAGGTTACCTACGTACGCCACATACCGTGAATAATTTGATTTATTACCCAAAGACCACATTTAAGCATAAATTTATCGGCAAAGCAAATAATCCATAGTGAGGAGAGCCGTGACTTTAAATAATTGAATGCTAATTAATTGCAATTGTGAGCTCATCATTCATCATTGACGTACCTGAACTTGAACTTGACTATACTATAAGAGATTAAGGTACCATGTTGGATAAACTGGATGGATCCAGTATTTTTATTATCTCCTTATCTTAAAAATTAAAATAATTGAACCACCCTGACGTTCTCTTTGGACAGTGGCATTACATGATGTCTTATTTCAAGAAATAGGTACTTCTTCAAAAATTAAAGCAATGAAATAAATAAATATAAGTCTGATCTAGACATCCACAGATTATTTGTTTAAAATAAAATTTATTAAAACAAAATGCGAAATGTTTTAAATCTTCTCCGAAGGCCACAGATCACGGTTGTCTCAATATTAAGCATGTTTACTATGATATTAGCATTATAATATTGATATTCAATATTCTATATAGACATTTGACACCTCGAAATGTGTTCATTGTTAACACAGAAGAGTAGAGGTTAATTTTTATATAATGTAAACGAAAGATTTTTATAACTTAAATTTGGACTCTTTAGATATTCGTCTTTTATTTCATGATGCGTGGTAAAAATTTCATGGCCATAGTTTAAGTTTACGTACAAGACAGAAATGATTTTCATGTAATAGGTTACAGTTTCATTTTTTGATCACATTAAACAAAAACAATTTGTATGTAAATAATTATATAACTATAAAAACACCTTTTCGGTATGGCAATCTAGGAGTAGATATAGCAAGTAAAACATTTGCATGTTTTGCTAGTGCCAAATGCTTTTCGAAGTTTAAATAACCCATATTTTGTAACTTTCAAATGAAAAGTAGAAATAATTGTCAGTAGATTTCTAAATGGTTTACTATGGTCAGGGTGAGAATCGGCAGAATAAATGACAACACCAACAATTGTAGCCGGTATAAATCGCCAATGTCTGATTGGGTATTGGTTTTTTTAATTTATTGACGAAATGTGGTGCTAAGTAGAATCAGTGCAGATGTCCATAGCCTGGGTTCTTGTATCTTGTTCTTGTAGGTAGCCCCTCTCTCCACTGAGCCAAAGTAGAACAATCGAAATCTATAAGAATATTCTCACAAAAAGTTTTATTTTATTATGCCCGATCTTATGATGTTTTACACAAGGTATATACTGTGTTAAATTTATATACGCAGCGATAACTGTAAAGTCCATTTTATTGCTACTTGTTATCTGAAAATGGGAATGTGGACGAGGAAAACCAATAAAAGGTTAGCAAAGCTCGCAAGCTAAAAGTTCGTCGCACTTAATGGCGACTACTTTGTTTTTAAAAAGTAATTTTAAAAAATTCTAAGAAATCAACTGATCAACATAGGTTTACTGAATACAAATTTACTCAAAGTATGGAGACGAATTTTGGCAATTACCTTAGCCAATAGCCATATAAATATTCCAGTCACAACTCTGTCTCGTTTGTTTAAAGAAAACGGCACCCAAAATTTCCTTCCACATTGCTTACAAATCGTACTTAGTACCAAACTTTAATATTATAAACACAAAAGACGACTATAAACACATTTTTAGAATTTGACGTTGTAATTTTAAACAAAAAATATTAAGTTATGGTCACATTAAATAATAAATAAGTGCATCTAAGATTTATTTGAATATTTATTTTTATTCAAAAGGCGCACATGGTTATTTTTGTATCATTTATAGTGTTTCAACAATTTGTGTTGTGTGAATAAAAAATTATGCATCAATTAGTTTATAGTGCATCAAGTAATTCTACAGGGATTTACATAACAAAAAGCCATTACTTTACAGATATTTTATTTATAAGTCTTTCTTGAGTGAAGAGAATTCCAGCAGTTAATTGATTTTATGCTAGTAGTTAATGGGAATAACAACAGTTCTATAACATGTCAATGTGTGTTGAAGAAGACCTTTATCAATATTGTATTTCATTCTGCGTAATTGTGATTCCTCTCGCAATCAGCAATTATGCACCCATGGATGTTGACTGGCTGCGTTTTAAACAGAAGACTATCTAGAGAGTATGAATCCAAAAAAACGTTTTTATAAATTAGGTTTGCTGCGACTATTCTATGTAAACTAAATCTTAATTATCAGAGAAAAATGTACCGACTGTGTGGTCAACTAGAGGTCAGAATTAAGCTCTGAAGTCCTTAAAGCCAACGGATTGTGTTGTTTATGCAAACCAATTAGGAGCATTTCCATACTGTTAACGTCAACTGTATTTGTTGTGGAGTGTAAATTCTGAACTGTACATTTAGTGGATGGCAGCCAGGGATTTTGTAACGAGCGACTGTAAAAAGATAATAAATTTCGCTTAATTTTGATCTGTTAGCTAATATTTCATTATTATATTATATATTTAAGTTGTATTTAAGAATTGGTGGTTTTGTCTTGCTTCTAAATTAAATGTTTCTTTCTTTTCTTACGAGTCGACTAGTTACCTCTTAATAAACCATTTCAACCGTGCAAAGTATATAAATTTTATTAATAGATATTAAAGACTAGGTTTGTCGTCTTGAGTAACAATGTAACAACAAGATTGACATTTGGAATTTTTTTTATTAAGGATGATATAAGTAATGCATTAATATATGTATTTTAATGGATACGTAGTTTGACTAAAATCCACGGCTAAGCCTGTAGAATTTGCTTTTGTTAAGTAAAACCCAACACAGGTTTCGTGGCATTTAATAATTTCGTGCAATTGATGTCAATCAAGTTTATGTATGAGAATATACAATGCAGACTTGAACTTCAATACAAAGGAATAAATATGTTTTTGTTTAACTGTTGTGGCAAATTGCATATTCCATTGTAATTTTTCTACCTACATTTCGACAGTATTGAGTCGTAACCGTTACAAAGACGTAACCGTAACCCTAGTTTTTGGTGGGCCGAGGCGAAAATAGTAGCTCGGGCCGTCATGACATCAAATAAGTTTATTATTTGATGTCATCAAAGTTTATTACGCAGGAACTACTTATTGAAATCCTTAAATTAAATAGTCATTAAAAACTTACCAGTAGAGATAAAGAGTACTATTTTTATTATGCCGTATTACAAAACTACCTAACCGCGTTATTGAACATGAATTTGCAAATATTTCATTAAACCATAATTTAAAACTTTAGATTCACTAGCTTGGAAAGTCAACATTCATAATTTTTCAAAAAGTGAATCAATTATTTATCATAAGTCTGGCTTCAAAAATGATACCTAATTATTATTATTATTTATTTATTTACAAGATATCGCCTTCGTGAGAGGCCGTTAGGACATCAGAAGTACAAATATTTGGTAGAAACAATGTTATAGATATGGATTATTTAGGTTGTGTAAGAATGTACTTATAGCTAGATGATACAATTTACTTAGATATTCCAAATTATAGTGAACTTATTACAGAATCAATACATGATAGATCGCAAAAATGTGTATACAGAGGTGGATTACTGTCAATTAATTGTTCACCTAGCAGGAAGCATTTCAACTTAGCCTTAAATATGTAAATATTATTAGCAATTTTCACATCATCAGGAATAGAATACCAAAGATGGGGGCTTGGTGGGTAACTGATCTGCGACCATAAGAGTTAATTACACTTAGGTCTAGGATACAGATTATTTCTAGTGCATATTGTATTACAGTTATTTAAGTCTAAATAGTTGACAAAATAATCAGGACATGAATTATTTTGTATTGAATACATTAGTTTTAGGATTTGAATTTATATTGTTCACTCGGAAACAGCCACTTCAGTTTTTCCGTACCTTCTTCCTTCACACTTTTGAATTTATTTTTATCTAGTACGTATCAAGCTGAACGTCTTAATAGTGCCTCGAATTTATTCAAATTATATTGTGACCCAAATACATGCAGTGGATTTCAACACTGAAAGCACATATGCATTCATTATTATCGTTTTTGTTGTTTCAATTAAAAATGCAAATCAAATTACATTTAGACTGAATTTTTGTAATGTGATCACATCAATTCAACTCAGAATCTATTATTAGAACCAGGATGTTTATAGAAATAGCTTGCTTTACAATTTTACCATTAACATTTAAAGTTACATCCGGTAGACTATTTATAACATTAAGGGTACCCACTACCAACAATTCCGTTTTTTCTACATTCAATTCCATTCTATTTTCTTCTAACCAAATGAGTCAAGGACGTATTTAGAGATGGGCTTTACGGGCTAAAGCCCCAAACCAAGAAAAAGGGAATTTTTTTCTCAAAATAGCAAAAAATGCGATTATTTGCCATTTTTAGGCCATTTTTGACTCATTTCTTTCAAAAAACCCCCTCCGAAACTCAGTTCTGCATACGTGCTTGAAATGAGTATATCCCTGACATCCTCATTATGAAAATTCAAAAGACAAATTGAAAAGTAAACTTATACTATCTGACATTAATGACAGTGATAATAAGCCAAAGAAATCTTGGGCTCTTTTCAACAGTGAAAGTGGTCGTAAAGTTATAAAAATCAACTCTATTCCGTCTTTGAAAAGCGAAACTAAAGTAATCCCTGATGGGAAGGAAATCACAAACCATTTTTCTAAAGCTTTTGTGTTACCAGAGGTGTTACCAGAGTGACTTTGTCAACCGAAACCATTGAGGAAAACTTCCTTAATGTTGAACCAGAAAGTTGTATCTCCACGATATCTTTCTCGGAGGAAGAAGTAAAAAAGGCTATACCTTCCTACGCCATCAATAAACCTCCTGGAATAGATGGATTAATGGCTAAATTCCTGAACTTGACTTCCGACGAAATAACTCCAATACTTACCATGCTGCTGAATACATCTGTGACCTGTGGAACTTTTCCTAAGCTGAATAACGAAGCGATAGTGTTGAAGTTATACAAAGGTAAAGGCGCAAAAACTGATGCAAATAACTACCGACCTATATCTACCTTGTGTTCAACGTCTAAAATAATCGAAAGTTTGGTATATCAGAAAATCAAAACAAGTGTGATTTCACTTCTAGCAGCTTCTACTTAACACGTAACTTCACAGTCTCAATTAACCGCATTCACTTACCGTTAACCATAATAGTCAAACTTCTCAACTCATTGTACTGCATTTTCCTAATCACCTTTTATGTTTAAATGCTTGTATTCACATTAAAACTAATTTTTAAAAAAGTGGAAAATGTACATTTAGTTTTTAACAGTTATATGTTTTCTTAAACTGGTTACACATTTATTAGAGTGTATTACACAGACTAACCTAAAGCGTTATTAAAAAACTAACATCATTTGCAAATATTTCAATAAATCATAATTTAAAAATTTAGATTCACTAGCTTGGAAAATCAACATTTATAATTCTTGAATGGGTGAATAATTTATGTGACCAGATTTTGGCTTCACCAATGGGACCTGTCAGTATGAATGTGAATTATTTAATGCTTTCAAGAGAATACAATTTATTTTTAAAAAAATTTAACCACAATTAGCCTTAATAAAAATCCACCAGTAATAGGGTTAGGAATTGGAAAAGTAAAATTAAAATTAAATATATAAATAATCTGAAACTTCAATAAGAGCCACAAAGATTATTTCATTACGTTTGTCCGTCCATTCCATCCAATTCCCGTAATAACTCAATGGGGTACATTTATTTAGCTCCTACTTAACACGTAACTTCACAGTCACAATTAACCGTATTCACTTACCGTTAACCATAATAGTCAAATTTCTTGACCCACTGTGCTGCAGTTTCCTAGTCATCTTTTTTGTTTGAATGCTTGTATTCACTATAAAACTAATTTTAAAAAAAGTGGAAAATGTAAATTTAGTTTTTGATATTTATATGTTTTCTTAAACTGGTTCGACATTTATTAGAGTGTATTACACAGACTAACCTAAAGCGATATTGAAAAACTAACAGCATTTGCAAATATTTCAGTAAACCATAATTTAAAAATTTAGATTCACTAGCTTGGAAAATCAACATTTATAATTCTTGAATGGGTGAATAATTTATTTGACCAGATTTTGGCTTCACAAATGAGACCTGGTGGTATGAATGTGGATTATTTAACGCTTTCAAGAGAATACAATTTATTTTTAAAAAATTAAACCACAATTAGCCTTAATAAAAATCCACCGGTAATAGGGTTAGTATTTGAAAAAGTAAAAGTAAAATAAAATATATAAATAAACTGAAACTTCAATAAGAGCCAATATGTAGAAGAGCCACCAATTTCTATTTAATTACGTTTGTCCGTCCATTCCATCCAATTCCCGTAATAGCTCAATGAGGGACATTTATTAAGCTTCTACTTACCAAGTAACTTCACAGTCTCAATTAACCGCATTCACTTACCGTTAACCATAATAGTCAAACTTCTCAACTCATTGTACTGCATTTTCCTAATCACCTTTTATGTTTAAATGCTTGTATTCACATTAAAACTAATTTTAAAAAAGTGGAAAATGTACATTTAGTTTTAAAAAGTTATATGATTTCGTAAACTGGTTCCACATTTATTAGATTGTATTACACAGACTAACCTAAAGCGTTATTGAAAAACTAACAGCATTTGCAAATATTTCAATAAACCATTATTTAAAAATTTAGATTCACTAGCTTGGAAAATCAACATTTATAATTCTTCAATGGGTGAATAATTTATTTGACCAGGTTTTGGCTTCACAAATGAGACCTTGTGGTATGAATGTGGATTATTTAACGCTTTCAAGAGAATACAATTTATTTTTAAAAAATTAAACCACAATTAGCCTTAATAAAAATCCACCGGTAATAGGGTTAGTATTTGAAAAAGTAAAAGTAAAATAAAATATATAAATAAACTGAAACTTCAATAAGAGCCAATATGTAGAAGAGCCACCAATTTCTATTTAATTACGTTTGTCCGTCCATTCCATCCAATTCCCGTAATAGCTCAATGAGGGACATTTATTAAGCTTCTACTTACCAAGTAACTTTCACGGTCACAATTAACCGCATTCACTTACCGTTAACCATAATAGTCAAATTTCTTGACCCACTGTGCTGCAGTTTCCTAGTCACCTTTTTTGTTTGAATGCTTGTATTCACATTAAAACTAATTTTTAAAAAAATGGAAAATGTACATTTAGTGTTTAACAGTTATATGATTTCGTAAACTGGTTCGACATTTATTAGATTGTATTACACAGACTAACCTAAAGCGTTATTGAAAAACTAACAGCATTTGCAAATATTTCAATAAACCATAATTTAAAAATTTAGATTCACTAGCTTGGAAAATCAACATTTATAATTCTTGAATGGGTGAATAATTTATTTGACCAGATTTTGGCTTCACAAATGAGACCTGGTGGTATGAATGTGGATTTCTTAACGCTTTCAAGAGAATACAATTTATTTTTAAAAAATTAAACCACAATTAGCCTTAATAAAAATCCATCGGTAATAGGGTTAGTATTTGAAAAAGTAAAAGTAAAATAAAATATATAAATAAACTGAAACTTCAATAAGAGCCAATATGTAGAAGAGCCACCAATTTCTATTTAATTACGTTTGTCCGTCCATTCCATCCAATTCCCGTAATAGCTCAATGAGGGACATTTATTAAGCTTCTACTTACCAAGTAACTTCACGGTCACAATTAACCGCATTCACTTACCGTTAATCATAATAGTCAAATTTCTTGACCCACTGTGCTGCAGTTTCCTAGTCACCTTTTTTGTTTGAATGCTTGTATTCACATTAAAACTAATTTTAAAAAAAATGGAAAATGTACATTTAGTTTTAAAGAGTTATATGATTTCGTAAACTGGTTCCACATTTATTATAGTGTATTACACTAACTAACCCTAAAGCGTTATTGAAAAACTAACAGCATTTGCAAATATTTCAGTAAACCATAATTTAAAAATTTAGATTCACTAGCTTGGAAAATCAACATTTATAATTCTTCAATGGGTGAATAATTTATTTGACCAGGTTTTGGCTTCACAAATGAGACCTGGTACTATGAATGTGGATTATTTAACGCTTTCAAGAGAATACAATTTATTTTTAAAAAATTAAACCACAATTAGCGTGAATAAAAATCCGACGGTAATAGGGTTAGGAATTGGAAAAGTAAAATTAAAATTAAATATATAAATAATCTGAAACTTCAATAAAAAGCCAATATGTAGAAGAGCCACAAAGATTATTTCATTACGTTTGTCCGTCCATTCCATCCAATTCCCGTGATAACTTAATGGGGGACATTTATTTAGCTTCTACTTAACACGTAACTTCACAGTCTCAATTAACCGCATTCACTTACTGTTAACCATAATAGTCAAATTTCTTGACCCACTGTGCTGCAGTTTCCTAGTCATCTTTTTTGTTTGAATGCTTGTATTCACATTAAAACTAATTTTAAAAAAAGTGGAAAATGTAAATTTAGTTTTTGATATTTATATGTTTTCTTAAACTCGTTCGACATTTATTAGAGTGTATTACACAGACTAACCTAAAGCGTTATTGAAAAACGAACAGCATTTGCAAATATTTCAATAAACCATAATTTAAAAATTTAGATTCACTAGCTTGGAAAATCAACATTTATAATTCTTGAATGGGTGAATAATTTATTTGACCAGATTTTGGCTTCACAAATGAGACCTGGTGGTATGAATGTGGATTATTTAACGCTTTCAAGAGAATACAATTTATTTTTAAAAAATTAAACCACAATTAGCCTTAATAAAAATCCACCGGTAATAGGGTTAGTATTTGAAAAAGTAAAAGTAAAATAAAATATATAAATAAACTGAAACTTCAATAAGAGCCAATATGTAGAAGAGCCACCAATTTCTATTTAATTACGTTTGTCCGTCCATTCCATCCAATTCCCGTAATAGCTCAATGAGGGACATTTATTAAGCTTCTACTTACCAAGTAACTTCACGGTCACAATTAACCGCATTCACTTACCGTTAACCATAATAGTCAAATTTCTTGACCCACTGTGCTGCAGTTTCCTAGTCACCTTTTTTGTTTGAATGCTTGTATTCACATTAAAACTAATTTTTAAAAAAATGGAAAATGTACATTTAGTGTTTAACAGTTATATGATTTCGTAAACTGGTTCGACATTTATTAGATTGTATTACACAGACTAACCTAAAGCGTTATTGAAAAACTAACAGCATTTGCAAATATTTCAATAAACCATAATTTAAAAATTTAGATTCACTAGCTTGGAAAATCAACATTTATAATTCTTGAATGGGTGAATAATTTATTTGACCAGATTTTGGCTTCACAAATGAGACCTGGTGGTATGAATGTGGATTATTTAACGCTTTCAAGAGAATACAATTTATTTTTAAAAAATTAAACCACAATTAGCCTTAATAAAAATCCACCGGTAATAGGGTTAGTATTTGAAAAAGTAAAAGTAAAATAAAATATATAAATAAACTGAAACTTCAATAAGAGCCAATAGGTAGAAGAGCCACCAATTTCTATTTAATTACGTTTGTCCGTCCATTCCATCCAATTCCCGTAATAGCTCAATGAGGGACATTTATTAAGCTTCTACTTACCAAGTAACTTCACGGTCACAATTAACCGCATTCACTTACCGTTAACCATAATAGTCAAATTTCTTGACCCACTGTGCTGCAGTTTCCTAGTCACCTTTTTTGTTTGAATGCTTGTATTCACATTAAAACTAATTTTAAAAAAAATGGAAAATGTACATTTAGTGTTTAACAGTTATATGATTTCGTAAACTGGTTCGACATTTATTAGAGTGTATTACACAGACTAACCTAAAGCGTTATTGAAAAACTAACAGCATTTGCAAATATTTCAGTAAACCATAATTTAAAAATTTAGATTCACTAGCTTGGAAAATCAACATTTATAATTCTTGAATGGGTGAATATTTTATTTGACCAGATTTTGGCTTCACAAATGAGACCTGGTGGTATGAATGTGGATTATTTAACGCTTTCAAGAGAATACAATTTATTTTTAAAAAATTAAACCACAATTAGCCTTAATAAAAATCCACCGGTAATAGGGTTAGTATTTGAAAAAGTAAAAGTAAAATAAAATATATAAATAAACTGAAACTTCAATAAGAGCCAATATGTAGAAGAGCCACCAATTTCTATTTAATTACGTTTGTCCGTCCATTCCATCCAATTCCCGTAATAGCTCAATGAGGGACATTTATTAAGCTTCTACTTACCAAGTAACTTCACGGTCACAATTAACCGCATTCACTTACCGTTAACCATAATAGTCAAATTTCTTGACCCACTGTGCTGCAGTTTCCTAGTCATCTTTTTTGTTTGAATGCTTGTATTCACATTAAAACTAATTTTAAAAAAAGTGGAAAATGTAAATTTAGTTTTTGATATTTATATGTTTTCTTAAACTCGTTCGACATTTATTAGAGTGTATTACACAGACTAACCTAAAGCGTTATTGAAAAACGAACAGCATTTGCAAATATTTCAATAAACCATAATTTAAAAATTTAGATTCACTAGCTTGGAAAATCAACATTTATAATTCTTGAATGGGTGAATAATTTATTTGACCAGATTTTGGCTTCACAAATGAGACCTTGTGGTATGAATGTGGATTATTTAACGCTTTCAAGAGAATACAATTTATTTTTAAAAAATTAAACCACAATTAGCCTAAATAAAAATCCGACGGTAATAGGGTTAGGAATTGGAAAAGTAAAATTAAAATAAAATATATAAATAAACTGAAACTTCAATAAAAAGCAAATATGTAGAAGAGCCACAAAGATTATTTCATTACGTTTGTCCGTCCATTCCATCCAATTCCCGTGATAACTTAATGGGGGACATTTATTTAGCTTCTACTTAACACGTAACTTCACAGTCTCAATTACCCGCATTCACTTACCGTTAACCATAATAGTCAAACTTCTCAACTCATTGTACTGCATTTTCCTAATCACCTTTTATGTTTAAATGCTTGTATCACATTAAAACTAATTTTAAAAAAGTGGAAAATGTACATTTAGTTTTAAAGAGTTATATGATTTCGTAAACTGGTTCCACATTTATTATAGTGTATTACACTAACTAAGCTAAAGCGTTATTGAAAAACTAACAGCATTTGCAAATATTTCAATAAACCATTATTTAAAAATTTAGATTCACTAGCTTGGAAAATCAACATTTATAATTCTTCAATGGGTGAATAATTTATTTGACCAGGTTTTGGCTTCACAAATGAGACCTGGTACTATGAATGTGGATTATTTAACGCTTTCAAGAGAATACAATTTATTTTTAAAAAATTAAACCACAATTAGCGTGAATAAAAATCCGACGGTAATAGGGTTAGGAATTGGAAAAGTAAAATTAAAATTAAATATATAAATAATCTGAAACTTCAATAAGAGCCAATATGTAGAAGAGCCACCAATTTCTATTTAATTACGTTTGTCCGTCCATTCCATCCAATTCCCGTAATAGCTCAATGAGGGACATTTATTAAGCTTCTACTTACCAAGTAACTTCACGGTCACAATTAACCGCATTCACTTACCGTTAACCATAATAGTCAAATTTCTTGACCCACTGTGCTGCAGTTTCCTAGTCACCTTTTTTGTTTGAATGCTTGTATTCACATTAAAACTAATTTTTAAAAAAATGGAAAATGTACATTTAGTGTTTAACAGTTATATGTTTTCTTAAACTCGTTCGACATTTATTAGAGTGTATTACACAGACTAACCTAAAGCGTTATTGAAAAACGAACAGCATTTGCAAATATTTCAATAAACCATAATTTAAAAATTTAGATTCACTAGCTTGGAAAATCAACATTTATAATTCTTGAATGGGTGAATAATTTATTTGACCAGATTTTGGCTTCACAAATGAGACCTGGTGGTATGAATGTGGATTATTTAACGCTTTCAAGAGAATACAATTTATTTTTAAAAAATTAAACCACAATTAGCCTTAATAAAAATCCACCGGTAATAGGGTTAGTATTTGAAAAAGTAAAAGTAAAATAAAATATATAAATAAACTGAAACTTCAATAAGAGCCAATATGTAGAAGAGCCACCAATTTCTATTTAATTACGTTTGTCCGTCCATTCCATCCAATTCCCGTAATAGCTCAATGAGGGACATTTATTAAGCTTCTACTTACCAAGTAACTTCACGGTCACAATTAACCGCATTCACTTACCGTTAACCATAATAGTCAAATTTCTTGACCCACTGTGCTGCAGTTTCCTAGTCACCTTTTTTGTTTGAATGCTTGTATTCACATTAAAACTAATTTTAAAAAAAATGGAAAATGTACATTTAGTGTTTAACAGTTATATGATTTCGTAAACTGGTTCGACATTTATTAGAGTGTATTACACAGACTAACCTAAAGCGTTATTGAAAAACTAACAGCATTTGCAAATATTTCAGTAAACCATAATTTAAAAATTTAGATTCACTAGCTTGGAAAATCAACATTTATAATTCTTGAATGGGTGAATAATTTATTTGACCAGATTTTGGCTTCACAAATGAGACCTGGTGGTATGAATGTGGATTATTTAACGCTTTCAAGAGAATACAATTTATTTTTAAAAAATTAAACCACAATTAGCTTTAATAAAAATCCACCGGTAATAGGGTTAGTATTTGGAAAAGTAAAAGTAAAATAAAATATATAAATAAACTGAAACTTCAATAAGAGCCAATATGTAGAAGAGCCACCAATTTCTATTTAATTACGTTTGTCCGTCCATTCCATCCAATTCCCGTAATAGCTCAATGAGGGACATTTATTAAGCTTCTACTTACCAAGTAACTTCACGGTCACAATTAACCGCATTCACTTACCGTTAACCATAATAGTCAAATTTCTTGACCCACTGTGCTGCAGTTTCCTAGTCACCTTTTTTGTTTGAATGCTTGTATTCACATTAAAACTAATTTTTAAAAAAATGGAAAATGTACATTTAGTGTTTAACAGTTATATGATTTCGTAAACTGGTTCGACATTTATTAGAGTGTATTACACAGACTAACCTAAAGCGTTATTGAAAAACTAACAGCATTTGCAAATATTTCAGTAAACCATAATTTAAAAATTTAGATTCACTAGCTTGGAAAATCAACATTTATAATTCTTGAATGGGTGAATAATTTATTTGACCAGATTTTGACTTCACAAATGAGACCTGGTGGTATGAATGTGGATTATTTAACGCTTTCAAGAGAATACAATTTATTTTTAAAAAATTAAACCACAATTAGCCTTAATAAAAATCCACCGGTAATAGGGTTAGTATTTGAAAAAGTAAAAGTAAAATAAAATATATAAATAAACTGAAACTTCAATAAGAGCCAATATGTAGAAGAGCCACCAATTTCTATTTAATTACGTTTGTCCGTCCATTCCATCCAATTCCCGTAATAGCTCAATGAGGGACATTTATTAAGCTTCTACTTACCAAGTAACTTCACGGTCACAATTAACCGCATTCACTTACCGTTAACCATAATAGTCAAACTTCTCAACTCATTGTACTGCATTTTCCTAATCACCTTTTATGTTTAAATGCTTGTATTCACATTAAAACTAATTTTAAAAAAGTGGAAAATGTACATTTAGTTTTAAAAAGTTATATGATTTCGTAAACTGGTTCCACATTTATTATAGTGTATTACACTAACTAAGCTAAAGCGTTATTGAAAAACTAACAGCATTTGCAAATATTTCAATAAACCATTATTTAAAAATTTAGATTCACTAGCTTGGAAAATCAACATTTATAATTCTTCAATGGGTGAATAATTTATTTGACCAGGTTGTGGCTTCACAAATGAGACCTTGTGGTATGAATGTGGATTATTTAACGCTTTCAAGAGAATACAATTTATTTTTAAAAAATTAAACCACAATTAGCCTAAATAAAAATCCGACGGTAATAGGGTTAGGAATTGGAAAAGTAAAAGTAAAATAAAATATATAAATAAACTGAAACTTCAATAAGAGCCAATATGTAGAAGAGCCACCAATTTCTATTTAATTACGTTTGTCCGTCCATTCCATCCAATTCCCGTAATAGCTCAATGAGGGACATTTATTAAGCTTCTACTTACCAAGTAACTTCACGGTCACAATTAACCGCATTCACTTACCGTTAACCATAATAGTCAAATTTCTTGACCCACTGTGCTGCAGTTTCCTAGTCACCTTTTTTGTTTGAATGCTTGTATTCACATTAAAACTAATTTTAAAAAAAATGGAAAATGTACATTTAGTTTTAAAAAGTTATATGATTTCGTAAACTGGTTCCACATTTATTATAGTGTATTACACTAACTAAGCTAAAGCGTTATTGAAAAACTAACAGCATTTGCAAATATTTCAATAAACCATTATTTAAAAATTTAGATTCACTAGCTTGGAAAATCAACATTTATAATTCTTCAATGGGTGAATAATTTATTTGACCAGGTTGTGGCTTCACAAATGAGACCTTGTGGTATGAATGTGGATTATTTAACGCTTTCAAGAGAATACAATTTATTTTTAAAAAATTAAACCACAATTAGCCTAAATAAAAATCCGACGGTAATAGGGTTAGGAATTGGAAAAGTAAAATTAAAATAAAATATATAAATAAACTGAAACTTCAATAAAAAGCAAATATGTAGAAGAGCCACAAAGATTATTTCATTACGTTTGTCCGTCCATTCCATCCAATTCCCGTGATAACTTAATGGGGGACATTTATTTAGCTTCTATTTAACACGTAACTTCACAGTCTCAATTAACCGCATTCACTTACCGTTAACCATAATAGTCAAATTTCTTGACCCACTGTGCTGCAGTTTCCTAGTCATCTTTTTTGTTTGAATGCTTGTATTCACATTAAAACTAATTTTAAAAAAAGTGGAAAATGTAAATTTATTTTTTGATATTTATATGTTTTCTTAAACTCGTTCGACATTTATTAGAGTGTATTACACAGACTAACCTAAAGCGTTATTGAAAAACTAACAGCATTTGCAGATATTTCAGTAAACCATAATTTAAAAATTTAGATTCACTAGCTTGGAAAATCAACATTTATAATTCTTGAATGGGTGAATAATTTATTTGACCAGATTTTGGCTTCACAAATGAGACCTGGTGGTATGAATGTGGATTATTTAACGCTTTCAAGAGAATACAATTTATTTTTAAAAAATTAAACCACAATTAGCCTTAATAAAAATCCACCGGTAATAGGGTTAGTATTTGAAAAAGTAAAAGTAAAATAAAATATATAAATAAACTGAAACTTCAATAAGAGCCAATATGTAGAAGAGCCACCAATTTCTATTTAATTACGTTTGTCCGTCCATTCCATCCAATTCCCGTAATAGCTCAATGAGGGACATTTATTAAGCTTCTACTTACCAAGTAACTTCACGGTCACAATTAACCGCATTCACTTACCGTTAACCATAATAGTCAAATTTCTTGACCCACTGTGCTGCAGTTTCCTAGTCACCTTTTTTGTTTGAATGCTTGTATTCACATTAAAACTAATTTTAAAAAAAGTGGAAAATGTAAATTTAGTTTTTGATATTTATATGTTTTCTTAAACTCGTTCGACATTTATTAGAGTGTATTACACAGACTAACCTAAAGCGTTATTGAAAAACTAACAGCATTTGCAGATATTTCAGTAAACCATAATTTAAAAATTTAGATTCACTAGCTTGGAAAATCAACATTTATAATTCTTGAATGGGTGAATAATTTATTTGACCAGATTTTGGCTTCACAAATGAGACCTGGTACTATGAATGTGGATTATTTAACGCTTTCAAGAGAATACAATTTATTTTTAAAAAATTAAACCACAATTAGCGTGAATAAAAATCCGACGGTAATAGGGTTAGGAATTGGAAAAGTAAAATTAAAATTAAATATATAAATAATCTGAAACTTCAATAAGAGCCACAAAGATTATTTCATTACGTTTGTCCGTCCATTCCATCCAATTCCCGTGATAACTCAATGGGGGACATTTATTTAGTTTTTACTTTTAACACTTTATTCACATTCAAAAGACTCTGGAAATCGTAAACGAGTATGTCTACTTAGGAGTCCCTTTCTCCTCTTCTGGTCAATTTGCAATATTATATAGAGATTATTATAGATGTTATGTTGGTTTTGATAGACAACGCTAACCTATTATGATTTTCTGTTGTTTTTTAAACTCACCGTTAGTGTATTTTGGTTTTGTTTTGGTTTTTAAACTTATTTAATACTTAAAAATTAATTTATTTAGATTTTCCGTTGAATTTTAAACTCCACATTAATCCGTTTTGATATTTTGTTGATTTTGATATTCAACAATTACCTATTTGGTTTTTCTTTTGAATGTAATGATCAACATTATATGTAATGTTTTCTGTTGGTTTTAATAGGCAATAAAACTATTTTTGTTTGGATTTTTTCTCCATTATTTTTTCTTGTCGTTGTTAAATACATTATTCGGTGGTAGGTCGATTTGGCGAAAGTCATTTTGGCAAAAGTTGTTTTGCCACGATTTTGACCCCTCGGGATAATTTGGGAAATCGCCTTTTTGCCATGTCGGAGAGTTTGTCAAAATGTGCAAACGCACAATCTGGCAAAAACTATAACCGTAGTATAGGATGGACATTGACGTTACTTTAAGGGGCGCTGACCTTACATTCTCTTTTTCCAATACGGAGAAGGTACGCAAAGATAAACCTTAGACTACGCAAAGTGACTAGAAAATATGGGAATTTTTATATGTTTTCCCTTCCAAAAATTCATAAAAATTGTAGCAATGAATTTGAAATAACTTTTGTTAAGACCCTTAATGTACTTGACTGCGTGCATAATGCATCTTTTTACTTTAACTAACTTAATAAATTAAGAATTGACTATGTAATAAATAAAACATAATAAAAAAGTGCGACAATGATGAATAAAAATTCAACCCGCACATTATTAACACGTTTTGCCAAACTAACCTCATGGATTTGCCATTCTATCCACAGTCCTTTTGCCAAGTTATCCCCAAAGAAAAAAAACTGTTTTGCCAAAATGACTTTTGCCAAATCGACCTACAATATTACCCACGTTTTTATGTAACTTTAACTAATTTCTTTGTGATTTTATGTATTCTTGCAACATTTTTTATTGATTTAACTCTATATTATAATTGCATTCGTAGAATGATGCTCAATATGAAAATTTACTTTTTTTAGCTAGGGTTAAAACAACTGAAAATTTTGGAGCCTATAGGGAACCCCAAAAGTAAGTCTCACAGATTTTAAATGCATTCAATGTTACCGACGTTTTTATGTAACTTTAACTAATTTCTTTGTGATTTTATGTATTCTTGCAACATTTTTTATTGATTTAACTTTATAATATAATTTCATTCGTCGAATGATGCTCAATATGAAAATTTACTCTTCTAGCTAGGATTAAAACAACTGAAAATTTGGGAGCCTATAGGGAACCCTAAAGGTAAGTCCCACAAATATTAAATGTATCCACTAACACCTACTTTTGTGTGTACATATAATTCATTTCTTCGTAGTTTTATGTATTCTTGCTATATTTTTAGATGATTTTACTTTATAATATAGTTGCATTCGTAGAATGATACTCAATATGAAAATTTACTTTTCTAGCTAGGGTTCAAACAACCTTAAAATTTTGGATCTTATGGGGAACCCCAAAAGTAAGTCTTACAAAACTTACAAATTTTAAATGCCTTCAATGTTACCCACGTTTTCATGTAACTTTAACTCATTTCTTTGTAATTTTATGTATAATTAATATTCTGCACCCCGTTTTGCTTATTTTGATAGTCAAATATATACCATATTTTGAATTTTTTGATTTTGATAGTCAATTGTGATCTATATACAGGCTGTCTGATAAATACTTGAAAGTGTTCTAAGCCCTGTAACTCCTGAACAGAGGCTGCTATGAAAATGAGATAAACACCATAGGAAAGACAATCGTATTTTCAACAAAATGGGCTATAATAATAATTTTTAAAAACCTTCGTTACACACATTAAAAATGGGAAAGTCAAAGGCCAATTTCCCTTGTTAAAAATCTCAAATAAACACAAAATTACTTATTTAATTCGCTTCCGTCTTCTGTGATTTTGGTAACGATTTTTCAACCGAATTGCGATTGAATAAAATGCAGATTGAAGCCATTAAAAACCTGTTGAAATGACATTCTTGGGTTTCAAAGACCACCATTTAGACTAAGTTGTTGAGTAAAAGTTTGTTAAAGTCACTTGACAAAGCAACAATAACTGCACAAATTTTAACAAAGCTGTAAAAACTACTAAAAGTGCTGGGCCGTTCCAGTCGTTTCTCTAGACACTAGTCCATCGTTTAGGATTCTGATTTACAGTTAAAATTATTTGTCTTGAAGGGCAGCTCTCAGACCAAGTGTTCTTTTTTCAGAAAATTCTGCATCTCTTAAATGTTGCATTAGTTCATTACCTTTAAATAATGATCATTGGAACCGAATCGGGCTAGCTCAGAAAAATCCAAAAGGAAATTCATTCTGCATCAGCTACAGACTGATGTAAACAATTTATTAAAGACCTGAGACGTTTGTTTTCCTTCGGACGATAAAATGTCTTTAATTTCGCTCTTTCAATATGCCAATGTGGTGTTTAAAGTGTTAATTTTTTCTGAACGTCTAATGTCTAAACCAAGAGGGGTAAAATAGTTTTATAACTATTTTCGTACTCTTTTGAATGTTATCTATCACTTTTCATTATCATCGAAAGCTTAAGTTACTATTCCTAAAAGTGTCACCGTTCCAATTATGTCAAGTATACACACAATTATAGGCTATTTTGATATTTTTTTGTCGAAATGCTGACCCTGTAATAAGAGTCACCAAAATTATTATTATAACCCATTTTGTTGAAAATACGATTGTCTTTTCAATGGTGGTTATCTCATTTTCATAGCAGCCTCTGTTCAGGAGTTATAGGACTTAGAACACTTTCATGTAATTATCAGACACCCGGTAGATCTAGTTCAATTCCTGGTCATTTTAGTAATCAAAATAGATCCATTTCTACATGTTATTCTACTAGTAATGGTACACAGTCCCCTTAACTCAGACGAGCTCCTGTTGCACCTTGTTATAGGTATTTTTAATGTGTTTGAAAGTATTAAATATTTCAAAGCGATACTAACTCAACAAGCAAAAAGGCACCTTTTGCCCTTTGCTATAGCATTCCCGCATATAAAAACTAAACAGCTTTCTTAATTTGAAGTTTTTAAAATTTTCATTTTCACATGCAGTGTACAAAATACCATTTACCACTTTCTAGTTGTAAGTGGTTTTTAATGGTATTTAACGATAAATACCACCACCTGAAAAGTAGTAGTAAGTGGTACGAATGGTAAAAATTGTTTCGTTTAAATTTTGTGTTTAGATTTTGAACAAAATTCGGTGCCAAAGTATGAAATAGCTTAGCAGATAATGATTGGTGTTACTAATTGATAAGTTTTCATCAATCAGAGTTGGATTCAACCAATGTGAGCATTAATAGCCCTTATTTGCCGATTGAGAACTTAATTGCAATTAAATTGCCTTCAAATCAATTTTAATTTGACGATACCAAATGTAATCTTGGTTTTAGTAATATTTACTTGATTTATTTGATAACTAATTAAGGGGCTAGTTGGAAATGTTTCATATTAAATAAAGTTTTAAAACATGTATTTTAGGAGGTCTAATATCTGTACTAAGCTGTCTAATTAATCTCAAATATTTACAATTTTTACCATTAAATGCATTTGTACCACTGTGATGGTAAGAAAGCCTAAAAAGTGGCAAACTTTGTACACTGTTCACATGACACAGTTATATTGTCATTTTTAGATCGCCTGTCGAGCTATACAGAATCGCACAGTCTGTCCATCCGCGCGATGACACTACCCGAAGTCCGTACCCACGATAACTCCCGACAGATTTGATGGACTTTGATCAAACTGCCCGAAAATGTCATTTAATCTTTGGTCTATCAAGTATCTGATTGATGACATAATAATTACTGTCATTAGAGGCCCCGTAAACATTCTACATAATCACATTCACAACAATTAACGAAATTTGATATTATATATTTACAATTTATTATGTTCTTAAATTCTAATTTGGTATTCTGAGTCCTTGCTGTACCATAAATGTATGACAGATACTTTTAATAAAAGTGTTCACTCTCTGTTGATTCGAATGATGCCGCTTTTACCGAAAAAGTTTTGAAATATTAAAAATGGTTGTAAAACAGAGCAAAATATATTTGCATGCTTTTCAAACATGAATTTCTGCTCTTACATAACCAGCAGTAATACAGTATCAATTGTCAAATTTGTGGTTAACATATTCTGCCTACCAATTGTCCATTTTATTCTGCTTGCTTTTATTATGTAACATTATAGTCGCAATTAATGTTTCCATTTAAAACTGATACTGTTAGCGGAAATAAAAAACGGTAATAAAAACATTGGAGGGTTTCTTAGACCTTTTTTCAATAGTAAGGACAATAATACCATTTTGATTTATTAAAACTGCTTCCAATTGTCGAAAAAGGAGTTTACTAAAGATTACATTGAAAATATAATGTGCTTTTGTTTAACAAAGCATGATGATGTCATTTGGCAGACAACATTAATTAATTATTGTACATGGTCATTTTAGCTTTTAATCTAATAATCTGCATTCCATTTCTGTTCGTTATGATGGTCAAATATAACCTATTTGTAATTTTTTTTGATTTTAATAGTCAACATGATTTGATTTGATTGATTTGTATATTATTATCTTACTTGTTAAAAAAGACTAAGAGCGACTTACATAACTCATATTATATACATAAATGGTCTGCTCACTCACAAATAAATGCTTTATCACAATGACCGATATAACTGTTAATATGTGAGTATGTGAGTAAACCGTTTCAATCCGATACAAATCGTCATAAAACAAGTTATTGTCACTATTGTCATGTCAGTACATATACAATATTGTCATGAAATAAGACATTATAATTATAGATCACTATGCCTGTCCAAAGCTAATGCCAAGCTTATGCCAATCATTAGAATTTTTAATATAAGGAGATGAGGTTATAGATAATAATCTACCATATACTCCGCTACTATCGCAAAGTAGTAGATTTGTAATTTGGGCAGTATGAGAAGCGATTTTTGATTCGGGTATATATACAGTTAATTAACCAAAAATTATACAACAAGTCTATTAAAAAGCATTAAATGAATTTCATTCAAAACGATACGTTAATGTCTTACAGTAGGATCCACAATAGAAACTGATATTTTGGGTAAGTCGCCGACTAGTCTAAGCATAGTCTACAACTTAACTTTGATTTCGTATCGGCAATGAAAATGGCAAGTTCACTAAAGTTAGCATGACTAACATTAGTCAAGCGAAGCTATTAACGTGGGAATTTTAAATGTCATACATCGATGACAATATCCTAATCCGAACACGTATCGTTGTGTTAATACTACATCTGCGTTTTCAATCCATAATTTCTAAAAATGGATCTTACTCCAGAGTCTTCCGAAGTCGAAAGTGATAGCGGCAAAGCAAGTGAAGCACCAAAAAAGTCCCCAGCATTCACGTCTTATGAAAAACAACTTCTTCTTGACTTTGTAAAGCTGTAAAAGAACAAAGTAGAATGTAAGCAAACAGATTTTGGGTCCATTAACAAAAAAAGAGATGCGTGGAAAACAATCCACCAAAAATTTTCCTCATCCCCTAATGTCAACGTTAGAATTGTAGGTCAACTGAAAAAAATAGTGGGCAAACAGTAAAGCCGTGGCCAAAAAGGATGTAAGACGATCTACTTAATTACAAAATGGTATTTTAAATTGAATCACAACGAACAATTAATAAAAACCATTAATTAAGCTTGATTGTTTCCGTAGGTGGCAAAACACAAAAAGAATTTGAGAAAAACTGGCGGTGGTTCAGCTGTCAAAGGGTTAAAGGACGATACGGTTGAAATCATGGCTATTATTCCAAATCAGATGGGGCCTTTACCGAATAACTATGACTGTGATGCGGATAATGGTAAATATAGAGGCCGCCCTCGCAATATCGTACTTTAAAGTTTTTAATGTAAATTCAATACTAATACATATTTTTTAAAAGATGGCCTAACACCTGGAGATCCCGATGATTCTGCGACTGCAACTAAAATTGTCCAGCCTAGCAAAGATGAAAATCCCCCTGAAGAAAAACATAATGAACAAAGTGTCTCCAACAAACGGAAGCACAAAGATCCCCGATCGTCACTCGTAGACATGGAATATGAAGAGCATTTAATGCGAATGCGCATCTTCTCGGTGAAAATGGGAAATACGGTCTTGAAAAAGAATCTTCTTGAATCTCACTTTAAACTGCTCAGCGTTATAAAATTCTAATGGGTTTTGCCTGTCCCTTAACCGCTTATGAGGAATACGAAATATTCGGGCTCTGCGGTCAAGACGATCTTCTAATCGTTCCAACCTTGAAAATGACATTTTAAAATTTGCAATGAATATTCAAACAACTGTTGCAATATAAAATGCCGATTAAACACATTGAAAATTTGGATAAGTCTACCCCAAGACCAGATTTTCTCCAGTTTTATATGAAAATTAAGCATAAATACGCACTAAAAAATCATTGCCGATACCATTCCTAAGTGGGGGCACAAACTTGGTCTAAAATTAAATATAGTCATAGTTACGACTTAGATTTTCCATTGCTGATACCAAAATTGCAAGTCGTAGTCGTTACTGCTACTTTAGCAACCATTGTCGGTCCTACTGTTAATGTTACCAAGTTCAAGTTCATGTACGTCAATGTTGAATGCTGAGCTCACAATTTCAAACAATTAACATTCAATTATTTAAAGTCACGGTTCTCCTCACTATGGATAATTTGCTGTGCCGAAGAACTTATGTGGTCTTTGGGTGAGAAATCAAATTATTCACAATATTTGGCGTACGTAGGTAACCTGTATAATTTTTTTTGAATAAGAATCTATTTCAGTAACAGATCTTAACCCTAACTATCATGAATAAAAAGTTTTTCTTTGTTTTCTGTGTTCTGGAAGCTTTTATCCGTAAGCAGCTTATAAATTGAAATTCAAAATAAAGTTTTAATATAATCTATTTAACTATTTTACAACAAGTCATTTTCATAATTCTAAGATCCGCCAATATTTGAAAATAATAAAATATTTAAAAATTCTGTAATAATAAATTCTTAAGAAGTAACAAGTATAGCAAGGTTGTTGGCTGGGAGTAATTGGGACTTACTTGGGATGAGACTAATTGGGAGTAAGACTTCTTATGTACAATTAGAATCAAAATTAATGATTCCCCTCCTCTTAACGGAGCGGGTTAAGCATCTACTTATACAATCAATCAAATTTGAATTTCCATCAATTCTGACTTCACAATAGTCCATTATGGAGTCATGATTTCGTAATTAAATCAGATATTATTTCATATAAAAGCCAGCCAAAGAGAGCCAAAAGTTACAATCAGTCTCCAGCTCCTCCTGGCTACCTCTTACTATTCAAACCAGACGAAACAAAGAAGAATGAAGCAGAATTTATTTACCGTCATTGGCCTTGTGCTGATAAGCAATCTAGCTTTCAGCGTAAACGGTGAAATCTCTGCATCTGACCTTGCCAAAGCTGTTGACAAGGCCGTTGCAGACTACCAGGCGGGTAATAACAACGACATTTTTCAATTCTCGTTAAATATTTAAGTATAACTTGGCTGTTGGATTTCAAGCATCTTTCAAAATTAAATTTTAGTCGGATCCAATGGGGCTACATTCGGACTTAATAACAAAGCCTTGAATACGCCTCTCGTCAACCTTCCTGGAGACGTGAAATTATCTGCAGGTCTGGTGACCCTTCCTCTGGACTTCCTCTGCAACCAACCGACGCCTAGTCTCCTCCAAGCTGTGACTTGCCACGTCTGCTCTTACGACTGCACCTTCGTGCACAACAAATACGGAGGCAAGTGTGGAAATGTTACCGATCCGGTACCGGGAACAACGCAAGTAGACAGTTCAGTCTGCATCTGCAACGACAGTCCCCCAACTGATGGAGTCGGCATTTTGGACTTACAAACTCAATGTGGACCCATTGTTAGCCCTAAAGTTGGTACATTTCTTGGTTATACTTTGCCTTACATCTTATTTTAAAATTACACCAAGAAGATTTTTTATTTATTAAAATGTTTTTGACAGATGCGGCAATCGATTTGGCAGTTGCCCATGCATTCAGAGCAAGGATGCTTCTCCTTCAATGCGGAGCTCCTCCACTTCCATATCCTCTCAGTAAACCACTTTTTGGAAAAAATCTCCCAAATGTGAACAATGCTGGCTGCAAATCTGACTGCTCTACAAACCACAATTACGCAGATGGATTCTGCCGTTATGATACACCAGTTGCAAATCATACTGGGGAACTTTATTATGGCTTCAATTGCGCTTGTACCCATTAATCATCACACTCCCGATGTGACGATTTCTATTCTTCCTACGGAAATTCAGTTCAACTTTTGCTAATAATGATTATCACTTTTCGTGTGATTTATAAAATTTGGAACATCTATAATTACAGATAGCTTTTTATCTATCAGTTCTCTGACCAACTGGTTTCACTCCTGGTTTGCAATACTCGAGAGTAGTTAGTATATGAATTATTTATATACAAATTGGTTGAACAGCATGTGAAGACTTATAAATGGAGGTGTATACCTTATTACAATAAAAATGAAAACATTCAACTGAAGCCTTTACCTAAATAGTACACTAACATTAAAATCCTTTTTAATAATTCACAAACGTATTTTCCAATTAAACGGTCACGATTTAGGGTTTTTGAATTTTCTGGCATAAAACATCACCCTGATTCCAAAGGCTTATGCTTTTATACGACAATGATCTCTTTCGGTTTGGCAAATAAAGGTCAAAATAATTTTGGCCACAGTATAATGTTTCCCAGTACACACCTATCCAGGAACAGTTTATTATTCCGGGGAAGAGTACATTATTCCTGCTAAAAATTTGTTCCCAGACAGAGTATACTATTCCCTATTTCACTTTGGTTTGGTACTTAATTATTAATTCGACAGTCAAAATTGGATAATCGGTTCAATTATAATTGGGTGCGTTTTAAGTCGTATGGCGTACACCTTAATTCTGTATGGCGGAATTATTGACATTTAGTCTTACCTGGTATGGTGTTCAAAAGAGCCTAATGTTTGAATGTGTATGGAAGTATGTATATGTATGGGAGACATACATAAATAATATGTAATTAGACGCAAGTAGAAACTGTAATAGCCAGGCGGAATGCATAGTTATGCAGAGAAGTGAAGGGAAGTCATTGCTCTAGGTTCTGACGTTATCTCGTAATTAGCATGTTATCTGTGATTCTTGTCTGCTGTATTTGTGTTTCATGTTATTTCGTTACAAGTTGCCTTTCAGTGAACACAAGGACCATGGCCGGGTCAAGTAAATTTGTTAGTTTGCAATACAAAACGGATATTGACTGTGACACTGACGGTGACGATAGTGACAAAGAAAATGAAAAAAAGAAGGCAAGAGTTCCACAGACTTGGACAGAAATTGATATAGAGGCTGAAACTTTAAGCAGCAGATATACTTCATCTTATCTGATTATCACCTTATGAATGTGATTCCTCTATTAAAAAATCACATGGCTCAAGTGTAAACAACTTTTGCGATTTTTATAATCATAAGATGATGCGCAAGCTCATTCATAATTATCCTGAAAGGTCTATTTGCTGACTGGGTCGGCCAAAAAAATATCAAGGAGCTCTAAAACGACAATAATACCGATTTGATTACCATTACTCAATTAATCTAATTATATAATATAGCTATTTAATATTGACATTGACTATTGACATTTCGAATTAATAACATTTAACTGCATTACAAACAACAAAAAACTATACCATACCTATTCAGTTCTGCCATACGTATTCATAAATTCCATACAACGTTAGATAAACATTTTTTCAAAATCCCATACAAAATTAAGGTGTGTGCCATACGAATTCCATTTTTCCCATTATAATTTCATATAAAATCAAGGCAAACAGGGCCAACAGTTACAAAGTCGAAACATAATTTTAGACTTTACTTACATGGTAAAAATAGTCTATTTAAAACAAAAGCATATAGAAGCTCAGAGCGTTTCTTCTAACATTGAAGATTCATACCATTTTCATTGTTTGTGGTTATTTTCTACTTGTCTCGTTCATTATGCTGTTTTTGGAAAACTTCTGGCGAAATTAATGTTAACCTTTCATATTTTATGCATTCTAAACAAACTTAAAATTGTAACACGTTTTCGAAATTCCGATGGACTCAACGGACATACATTTTAGCGCTTATTATTAATATTATTACCTGTTTCGTTAGTACGATTGAGAGGTACAACTTATCAAATATAAATTAGTATATTCATATGTTTTAATTTAAGAAATAAAATTACATGAGGAATATTGTACTACAGGTAACAGTTGACATATTTTTCATATTGGGTAGTAATGCAAGCACCTATCCAGGAATTTGACCTAGGGAGGGGGGCGGGGCACACCTAAATATATTCGTAAAGCGATTTTTTTGGATTTTTAACCCGTCCCCCTCTGGATACGTGCTTGGTAGTATGAACTAAGGTTTATAAGATATAAATAAATATTCTATTTGAGTTGTGCTATATGAACTTAGCTTGTCAAATGCTTTTTGGCCAAAGGCTTATCAATACTATATTTACATCGAAAACAGGAACATATTATCCAGTAATTTTGCCAAACATTTTAGTTTTCTATCTTTAAAAAATATCTTTTAAGGAAATATTAACTATCCTGATTTATTAACTAACTTGAATTGTTAACTGACTTGAGTTATTAAATAAAAATTCCTAGGTAAAATTTGTATCTCAATTTTATAGTAGGTAGGAATGGGTATAGGTTAAAATTTATTAAACATTACTTGTATTTCTAGTAGTGAATAGAACTATTTATTATTCTTTTTCTTGGCCGCCTTTTTTAATTCCAATAACTGGTTACAAAGTTCTGTGTTCTTATCTTTACTTTCGGCCAAGTCACGTCTGCTGATTTTCAACATTTCGTCTAATGTCTCTACACTGGCAATTAAAACGTTAATTTTCAGATCATATTTTTCTTGCATTTCTGCAAAAGAATCCACTTTTGCCTGAAAACATCCCATCAGATGAGTAGCACGTTGCTCTGCAGCTTCAACTCGCTTCGCTAATTCCAGACGTAATGCACGTTCGGTGTCAACGGCCTCTTCGAAAGTTTTGAGCTTTTCGATCAAATCTTTTGATTCTTGTTCTCTCAGGTCAAGAAGGCCCTTTCTTAAGGCACCGACCTCTTTTAATGCTGCAACCTTGTTAATAAGATAAATAATGCTCAGCTAACTAGTTAAAAAATAAATTTTCAGTACATTGTTGACAATGTTGTTTTATTTACATGTAAAACAAACAGTTTCTTAAAAAATTACAAATTTGCTTACCTGATCTTTCAGTCTGGAACAAAATTGACATCCTGCTTTGGTTGCTTCTTTTATGTCACTGTGTTCACTGTTATCAGGCATAGTTGTATGTTGATTTTGCAAAAATGGCAATCCAAGAATAAAATAGGTCAGCCAAAATATTCTGTTGATCGAATTATAGCTATAGTATGAAGATTGGAGATAATATTTTAATTATGTACACAAAGACTTTATTATAAGTAGTAGCACAAATAATCAATGTGGTAAAATATTTAATTCACTTATAAATTGAACGCATTAAATGCAAATAACAGTGACAATGAAGCACAACTGTAAATTGTACAACCGAGGTCTATGTATCGGTACTATTCCATATAAAAAAGTTTTTGCGTCTCTTCCTGTATAATGTCAACCGCATGCAACTGCAATGTGCTCCTCTTAATGAATAAATGTTCTGGTTGGGCCAGTAGCCAAAAAACCCTTCCGATTACATTTCGTATAAAATTAGATCCATTGTTACAAGCTTCATAGTTCACCATTTATTTATAGAATTATATTTAACCTGTTCATGATACAAAAACTATACAAAGTTCGCTATTGTTCTATATACTCAGACTTAAATAAACATCCACATCACATGCTTAGACCTAATAACCTAAAGAATATTTAATTATCCAATAATGTACTTCAGCATTATAAAATGATTAACAAGTTAAATGGTGGAGTACTATTACGTACTATTACTAAAAGGTTCTACAATGCTAATTTCCGTCTACTATTTCCCTCCTTCTGTTCGTTATAAATTTTATTAGTGAGAATTAGGAACTTCGTGAAAATATTTACCATATTTAAAGAATTTGCATAATGTGCACTAAAAAGTTTAAATGTGTTTCGCATATATTCGGTACTCATTTTGAAAATGTAGCTAAGTATTTACTTTATATAAGATTTTCAATGGAGAAACAGTTATAATGCTTTTAATCTTTAGAGTGAAGAAATTTCAGATGAATTAGTGCGCATTACTTTAATATCATTACCACACTCAGTGTTTGTATTGTCCATAATACCACCACCTAATTGAGTTTATACTTAGTCGAGTTCTATGTTCTGTAGAAAATGATGATTTTTATGGATGTATTTTAATGCTATTATCCATGGCCATAATAATGGTATATATCAGTGTTACTGTCAACCATATAGGAGCCAATTCGTGCTTACAGTAAAAACTTTTAATACATTGAGTATGCTAACGTCTATAGCTCCACATTTTCTATCACAGCCGCTTTTACGTGAATCGGACTATTATATTAGTTTGTTCAACATATTTCAACAGAACCGAGGGCTTTCAGGTACAAAAAATATTGGAGACATTAAGTTTACTTTTCCTTTGCTGAAGAACACACAGCATAAATAGACGTGCAAATGATACCTTTGGGCAGGGCATGAAAGTGCCATGGGTTTTTTCTTTTGGTGAAGATAAACCCAACCCATAAACCCTGGGGATTTGGGTTTTTAAACAAAAACCCTGGGGCTTTGCTGTTTGCTACCCACAAAAACCCGGGTTTTTGGTTTTTTCATGCCCTGTCATTGGGTTGCTCTTAACTAATGACTATAATGACTAATGCTAGGTGACCAGACATGGGAATATATTGTGTGATATCTTCAGTTGGTCTACTTAGTGTTTTGTAAAAATTGTTATAGTAAAAATAGTTGCTAAGCGGTCTAAAATGAATGAATTTTGTCAAATACATATATTAAATTCCCACTGCAATTTACCATTTTCCATTTACTTCTTACCATCTTTTTGCTTTAATATTTCCCATTAGCTTAAATGAAATTTTCTATAGGCCATGAAATCCTCCCGGAACAAATTTAGTAGTTGACTGTCACATGTATGACTTAAATAAGTCACTGTGAACGGTATCAACCCATTTGCTCCCGTATTATAATTGCTCCTCTATTACATCTGCTCCCAGAGACACCTGCTCCCAATTATATCTACTCCAAATTGTGTATGCTGTCGGTTAGACTTGCTTCCTGTTGCACTAGTTCCCGGTACGAAAAATAATGGGAAACGAGGATAACTAGAATAGGGAAAATGGTATAAACGAGATTGATCCCTACTATTAATTACTTGATAAATTCATAATAATACGTATCTGTAATTATTAATAATCTGCACAGTGAACCAAGCCGATATTTATTTCATTTACTAACATTTCAGTATACTTCAAGCACTGGTAAATAGTTGTGTATAGACGACAGAAGTATTCCGCTACATTATTGTAAATTGGAATCCCATAGTCTCATCCTTCCCATGTCCAATCCACCCCCTTGTCGCTTCCCAGGTTTGTAGTTTCGTTTTCGTTCTGTCGTTTCACATTATTTTTTCTTACCGGTGAGCTAGTTAACAGGGAGCAGGTCTAACCGGGAGCGGATATAATAAGGATCAGATATAATAAGGAGCAGATATGATAAGGATCATGTGTCACTAGGAGCAGATGTAATAAGAGATCAGGTACAATAGGGAGCAGGTATAATACGGGAGTAAATGAAACCTATTAAAAAAACAATATGAAAACAAACAAAAATAAATTGTGATACATTTTGAATTTCATTTTCCTCGAATGTCAATTCTTGTAAAATCAAGAAATGTAAGAAGAAAAATTTTGGCTCCTTTTAAACCGAGACGTATTATGCCAGCAAAGGCCGACGGGAGCAAATGGAACGAATTCCACAGCAAAGCCAGGTTTCGTGTTGTTGAGATATTTTTATGCAATTCAGAATAAATGTGTCTGCATTTTGTAGTTTGTGAGAATATGGGTTTTTATTAAGAGCTTACTAATATAAAATATAATATTTATGTCGGAGTACAATTAAAATTATTTAAAACGTTGCATTTTCAAAAATAAAAGCCTTAAAATCTAAACGTGAGGCTATTAAAGGTTAATTACTAAAAATGTTGTAAGACGCACTTAATTATATGTACAATCGGACATAATTATAGAACATCATCCATTTATGCAACAAAATCTCAATTCCAAAAACAATGAAAGATGTTATTAACAAATAACCGCAGAAGAAAAATATGGTGTGAATCTTCATATCTAGACTTATACTTACTGCTTGCGAATCATCGTATTTATTTTGTGATGTGGCTATAACTACTCGCAAACTGTCTGCAAACTCGTAGCTATCACGCCACATTGCTACAAATCCCCTCTCTTAAAGTTTTCGATGAAAGTCAAAATATAGATTTCGAAAAGCACCTTGAAAAATCCAAACCCTGGGTCTTTCATCTGCAGACTCTAAGGTCGCCATACAAATAGGTTTGGGTGAAATTTTAGGAACAGTCAAAATGCGTTGCAGAACTGATTTCTTATCTTCTAATTTGAAAAGCTTATGATCTCTATGCTCGTGTATAGCTTTTAAGAACTTATTCATACTTTGTGCTATGTTGCCTTTGTCAATGTCAAATATATAAATACTGGAATTAATTTTCTCTGACACTTTATATTTTTTGAATATTTTACTTTCACCTCGAATACGACGTTGGGTAAATTCATTACCATATATTAAGAGTTTATAATTATGCTCAATTAATTCTTTGAAGTTAAGAAATCGTTGTAAATCAGGAGGTGCGACACCTTCACTTGTTATAAATGTTTCGTATTGATTTGCAATTACAAATGCCCCAATCATGACTATGAAATAGAAAAACCTTTTTTTAGGAATAGGAGACTCCTGATATAAAAGTAGAGCAATTGTCGAAAAAAATACCTGGCTAACATTACTTCTTGAACCGATATTAAAAATTGCAATTGCAATAGGAAAAAGTGTAAAGATAAAAAACCATCCAACAGTATCGAATGTCCGTTGTATTAAAACACTAATAGGAATATTTTGAAATGATTCTTTCGCCTGACAATACATTGGTACCGTTTCGACATAATATTCAACAAAATAAATCAAATAAAATATGAATTGCAAATGATCAGAGGGAACAGTAGCAGCTGTAAATATCAATGTAGGCAGGAAATGGCTCATCCGCTGTAATACAGCTTTACTATTACCATAACTAACCATAAAGTTTAATATTCTCGCAATTTCTTCAACTGCTTTGTTACTACTGTCACAAAACTTAGTCCAAGGTCCTAGGGATCTCATTTTATGGTAAATTGATTTCCTACAGTAAGGTTTATCGATGAGTCCATTGGCGAAATAGTGAACGTCAATAACTAATATTTTTTTCCCATGAAGTTAGTCCTTGTAATTATGCCAAATGTCATCCCATTTGTCTTCTTCCGTGATGTCTGCAAGTCTTATCATCTCAGGTCGACCCCATTCAGCCATTTTTAGAATAAAAACGGAATTTTTACTTTTTTTGACAACCATAATAATGTACAATGGAGTAATCCCTTGAGATTTCATCCTTCTTAGCCATTTGAAGTCTTCAATTGTTGTTATTCCTTCATAGATTATTATAAATTTCGAGGTAAGACGATTTATTTCTTGACCGAAATATTCCACCACCTCAAACGAGGAAACCGGCTCTACCGCTACATTTATAGCACAAAACGTTTTTGACATTCCTATTGGAGATTCTGCGTCAATCCAAGATCTCTGATAGTCGTAGGTAGCCACAGTCCAAGGTTGACCATTTTGATTAGATGTAAGAAATTTTTCTCCCAATTCCGAATTTTTGGAAATCACCAAGTTAAAAGTCGCACTTTCTAAAACTCGACAAATTTTGAATGGCTAGTGTGACTGCCAAACTTTCAAAGAGAATTAAAATGGTGAAACTTTTATGAAACATTGTGAATGGCAAATTTTTTGAATTCAGTTTATTTTTGATAATCAAAATTTAAATATCTGATTTCAATTAATACCTACAAGAACAATAGATGTAAGACCTATTGATTTCTGGATAAAGGAGAATAACGTTGAAAATTATTGGGTTTACGCTGGGGCTCGACCTATTTTTGGAATATTTAGGCATATAGTGTATGAAGTCGATAGGTTTTCAATGTTTTGTGTTTGCACAAGATAACATATAAAATATGAAACTATGAAAAAGCATTTTGTTAACATGGTACTTGAGATAAGCTATAACCATGCGATTTTAATAGGCAGTATTCCAATAAAGGAGCAAATAAATGTAAAGTATTACCTCTGTGTTTGAAGGCAGTCCATAGGAAGAGTATTAAAGGAAAATAATTATTAAGCAGTTCTGGGTATTGTATGTTCCTGTTCCCTATGACTAAATCGATATGGAATAATTCTATACATATATTCGGGTATGTACATTATTATATCTAATGGTTCAAATGTTTACAACTTGGACTGAAATCTCTTTTGCAAGTAGTCATTTGAGACACTATCAAATATATTGGCATTGGAAACTAGAAACAACTCGATTTTGCACAACAATGGTAAACAGCTTTTTATTCCACTAATACTGCTGAGGTTATAATTTAATAATGGATTCATACAGATAAACCAAGCAAATTTCTTATAAAAGTTCCCTATGTTAAATCCATGCGAATATTACTGTATATTCTGTGGTAAAAAATCTGTGTTAAAAACAGGCCTGAAGCCGTAAAACGTTGTTTAGGCGAAAACCTGTCGCTTAATGGCGTAATTTAAAAAATGTTCAAATGTTGCAGAAATGTTTTTTGTAGTTTACGACGCATTTGGAAATGGTGTCTTCAATTCTATATCTGTACACCGACTGTCAGCCGAATATATATAATACATCATTACTAATGAGATACGTTACGGTCAGCCTAGCAGAAGACTGAGTCACTAGAGTCTTCTGCTAGGCTTTTAGTAACTAGTTCTGTTGAAATAATTATTGTCGTATCTTAAGTGCCGAAATGGTATTAAATTTTCTCAGTCAATCTTGAAACTAAGCGTTTTCTATTTCACAATGCTATGTAATAAATAGAAAATAAAGAGAAATTATTAAACAAACAGTAATCTGACGTTTGCCATGTACTTGTCATACAATAATAAACTTTATAGTAAATCAGCATAAATTAATTATTTTTCATGTTATTTTCACCTTTTTCGTTAAGGACATTTATTTTTAATCGAATTTGGTTTCATTTGAAATCCTTATATATGCTAAATTGTAATGCTTCGTTACCTACTGGGATGATTTATAATATGTGCGTACATAATTACCAAGCGCTTTAAAAATGGAAATAAAATTAAGAGATTACATTGAAATTTTATTAACTTCATAATTAATATTATGTTATTTTATATTTTTTAAATACTGCTACAACCTACAGCATCCTCTGAATATAACAATTAAGTTACTGTAATATTTTGCGAACTATAGTTGACCCAGAAAGTAGACAGATCCTTTACAATAGTACATCTAAATTGAAAATGTATTGATTAGGATTGGAAATGTATCAATGTGGTAATTATTTATATGCTGCATATAATTAATGTAATATTTAAATATAATTTAAAATCTTACGTGAGTATATAAACGCCTTTTTCCTTAGGGGCAATCCAAGTAAGTTCAATCGATTTTTTGTCCTTGTTATTATTATGAGTCACTGAAGAATTTTCTACATCTCCACATTTCAATCCGTGGTACTTTTTAGTTTTATCCTTTTTATCTACCTTGAATGCTCCGACTGCGTCCGTGTCTTTCTCTTTATCAGCTTTTCTTCCTTGCACCAAAAATCCTTTGAATGTGTTTGTGTCATTTCCAGAAATAGTTACAATAACCTCCTCTCCTGGTGATACTTCTGTTTTATTAACAACAATATTATATGGAAAAGGAGTTTTTTGAGGAAATATTTTGTCTCCATGGTGTGGAGTTAACTCTTTACACTCAGAATCAGGTGCGCCGTCGGGCCATCCGTATATTTGGCCAGATAAGCAGACGAAAATGTAAAACGTCAGAAAATGAATAATAACGGCCATTTTAAAGAGTTTTTATAGAAAGTATTGTAGACACCAATTTCAAAATTTAAAAGCAAAGTAATGAAATTAACTTTTGTTTGTGAACGAAAGAATAAAGTTTCAATTTACTCGGAGGAAATGACTATTGAACAAGAGGAAAGGCATTAGTGGATGATAATTGCATCGTAAGACTTATATAATACTTCTTACGTGTTCCTAAATGGCTGATTTGATAGTTAATCACATTTTAACCACCATTGAAGATATTTTGTATCAATTTCGTCGTAAATTTCAACAATTAGTTGCAAGTAACCTTTCAAGTTGCGATATTATATCAATTTATATCCTTGAAAACCATAATAGGAGTAGTAGGATATATTAAATATATCCATGAACTAGCCGAGACCAGATGCGATTTGCCCTTGCATTTACTATACATTATATTAAATGGAAATTGATTTACAGGCATTTTCTTATTCTTGGGTTCGATGATCTACCTGCCACAAAACCATGACAACCTTAATCCATAGATTCGCATTAACAATATAAGACAAATAAAAAATTCTTGAATTCTTTGCTAGGCTATACCTATATACGTATATATGTTTATATTTTATCATATTGGTGGGGTTCGTGTTGTAGTGCAGTTAGTGGTATGATTGTACCCGAAATACACTAATTGTCTCTGTTTATATGGGGAATTCCGATTGCGTAAGTAATGTTGTTAGTTGTTTTCTGAGAAAAGGAGATGTATTACAAGTCAGATAAAAATTTTCTATTCCAATGATAAAAGGTTGAGTCGATATGCATTAACTCATTAACCAATACTAATCGATGTGACAAGCAGAGTCAGTGTTCTCCATCAAAATATTTTCAAGTTGCTACCACAAAGTATGCAGTCGAAATAGAGTCGAAATTGTTAAATTAAGTTATGTTACTTTCAAAAATAGCTGCCTGTCAATAAATATCGTAAGAATAATAACGGCCACGGCCATAACGAGGCCATTATTTCAAAGTTAGTTGAAAATTTTATTATTAGGGCAATTTTTTTAAATAATGTTATGGGATGTTTGAAATTTTTTCAATGTTCAGGGAATCATATTTTTAGTAGAATGGGTATATGCTCTTATAATTAATACTAATTAATGTAAAGATAATTACTTGAGTCAGACTGGGAGTTTACACTGCGATTAAAACCTAATTAGATAATTAAAAGGAAGATAATGTTACATGTGACGGCTAAATTGTGGGTATAATTAATGAATATTATGTGCCCATGAAATTACTTGCAACGCAGCCAAATATAAGTTCACACTGGATTCACATACATGTACATATTCAGGAATACCAAATGCTTTGTGCTATTTACGTAGAACATCATCGGAAAACAAAGTTGTTCCCAAGTTTAGAATGATGTACTAATGTCATTGGTCGCATTAAAGCTACCCTTGTCATGATAAAATTATTTATGGCTTTATTTTTCAAGAACTATACGTAAGCACATTAGGAAAGATGCAGATCACCATCATGAATATATGAACAAAGTTGGCATAAATAGTGAATACTGTAATATCATCATCTTATTACTTTCTGATATGTTCTTGGGAAAATATATTTAGCAGGGACAGTAAATAGAACGATTTACTGCAGTAGACTGATATACTATGAAGATTTCGTATTCCGTATTAAATATTGCTTGCGTGGGTATTTGACCTTAAATTCATTATGCAATGGTGCAGTTAGCGGACTATATATTTATTTTGGCTTTTTGGCTTATTATTATTAATGAATGTAACATTCATATGATGTATCCATTATTATACAAAATATATACATTGACATTGAGGGTTCACTTACTTGATAACCTTCACATCTCAAACTGTGTTTCTATAGGGTGGAAGGTCAAGTAAAATGTCAAGTTTTCATCACTTGATATAAAATTAATTAAGTTGACACTGCTTTCACAGATATTTTCTCAGGGAAAGAATAAGTAGTAATTTTTGCAATAATTAATATTGTGAAAAAAAGGTTTGCTATAATTTCATTTAAAATTATAACTTCAATGCGTTTAGGTACTTTTATGAGTTTCCGAGGCGTAAGTAAACTTTCAGTGATTCCAGGAAACACTTAATAGAACAGCTTATTTATCAGCAATTTCAAATCTCTATATTATAATCGCAGAGTCGATAAAATTTACGTGTCTATATTCCTATCTATGTATGTACGGTTGGTAGGATGTTCCGAAAAGCAAAATGCGCATGCACACTTTCTCTAAACCACCGAACAATGCATAGGGGCATGTACCAACCTATCTATGTCTTTATGTATGTGTGGTAGGAGATCCTAGGGAACGTGCATATATTACGTAACGCAAAACCCCCTCCCCAATGTTTAACGCAAATCGCAAATGCTGACTGTAAGTACATAACACTTTTGGGTACCGACTCCCCCAACAACTGCACACGTAATATATGCAGGTTCCTTAAATGCAAAATGCGCATACTCATGCATTTCCTCTAAACCAACGTAATGAGTTGTTTCATAAATCATTATAACATGAAAATAACAATACTAGAAAGTAGAAATTTACTTAAGTTGATTATTGGTGATTGAGTGGAATTGATTAGCAAAGGGGACATTTTGTAAACATGGGTTTTTCAAAATACAGGGAATTCTATAAATAAAGCTCAAGTACAGGTGATTGGAAAGTATCTATGACTACTACTTACTAATTTCGAGGTATTGCGAATTTGAAATTAAAACCTTAATATCTCGAAATTGGAGATGAATATGAATAAACGCAGAATACCACACCTCAACCAGGTTTTTCTGCGATATTTAGGAGTCCAATTTTGTCATCCTAAGACCAGTATTATCGGAGAAGTTAAGGGCTAATTTGAAAGTCGAACTCACCAGACGACTCGACTGCTACAATATATCGACAAACTTATTTAGCATTTTTAATAGACCTGGTGTTACTTTTACTGTCCCCTAGATTTCTTTCTACCAGTTTGAACACCTTTTATGTAGAATTGAATAACAGTTTTGATTAACATAATAACTTTAGGGAAATACCGACTATTTTTTTGGAATTGTTTTTATTGTTGTGATGGGTGGCCTACTGAAATTCTCTTGAGTGCTAGATTTGCCCCCCTTAGCTGGGTTCACTAGTAATTAATAAAATTGCAGTATAGACAAAAAGCCATATTTGCATTTTTAATCCAAGGAATATGAAAATACTACTTCATTTACTTTCGAGTTTGACTATTTAGATATACGGAACTCATGGGTCCGTAAGGCTAGCTAGTTCTGCAGAAAAAGATGATATGCAGATAAGAAAATATATATAATAAGATTTCTATTCCAAGAAAAAAATCACAAATTGGTTGGAGCTTACAGCATCACTATAGTACCAACTCAAATATTTGAATTCTATTATTGCTACAATTGATTGAGATCGGGGAATTTTCGAAAAGTAAAAATTATTTTCATTTTCAAATTTTAATTTGATATACAAATACCTAAGATACTATTTACCGATATTACCAATCCTTGCTAATAATGTAATAATTATTTTTCCAATCATCATCTTGTTTGTTTGGTTTACTTGTATGATTTGGAATACAAAAAAGTTCGAGCAAAGATGATACATATCTGAAGCAATAGTTTACCCTGGCTAATTGAATTGAGTCTTTAAAATGTAACACATTTAAAGAGAGGCTCATTAATGATCACTGTCAATGTTTTTTCATAATAGAGATATGTAGTATTAATTTTATGCGATCCTTCTCTAAATATACTTGCAATTTTTTAATTATCAGCTCAGCTCTAACATTTTTATTCAGATGGCATTCACTCTTGACGAGGTCAACAGTTTCACTCAAGAAGAGTTCAACGAAAGATTTTCCAATATACTCGAGCGATGTCCTGAATTTGCTGAACGTATAGAAAAAATGAGACCATTTTTATCTATCGAACATTTGCACTCAACTTTGAGCAACTACCTTGACAATGCGACAAATACAAGTAAGATACCAACAACAAATTAATATTCGAAAAATTGTAATTAGTAATTCATTTAGCGTTTGCAGGCTAAAATTTCACCCGGTATTTATTAAAGACCCGGCGTTTAGAGTAACAAGTTGAAGACCAGTATTTACTGTTTTTAAATTTGTGCATTATTTTCATTTTTAAAGAAACTGAAATCAGTGCAAATATAAATATATAGAAATATTGTCATTACATACAATATTTCTATATTATCATGTCATGACTTCTGATAAGATAAAATTATTTGTTTTTAAGATTTTCCTATATTGATACTTTTTGGTTTGTGTAGGACGCGTAATTATTTTGAGAGGCTTGAATGATTTAGCCGGAAAATTAACCCGGGTTGGTGAACCAGGAAAAGAATCCAGCAAGGAACAGTGTAGTGCTGGACTGGACAATCTTACCGACGCAGAAGCATATACTCTGAGCAAGCTGAACGAACAGTGAGACTATCCAAGATAATTAATAATCATAATATACCTAACCCACTTTAACTCTAAGGAACTTTCCTTTTACTACTTAAATACCTAGAATCAATTTTGCAGATACAAAAAAAAGTTCGGGTTTCCATTTGTTTTATGTGCAAGGCAAAATACAAAGGACACAATATTCAAAGGAATTGCTGACAGACTGAACAGTACAGTAGAAAGAGAAATCTTTACTGCAATTGAGGAAGTTAAGAAAATATCATTTTATAGAATTTGTGATCTGGTGAAAGAAGGGTAACTATTTAGTAGTACCTGGTCTCTACAACAGATATAATAATATTGTTATTAGTCAGAGGTCTTGTCTTAGTCTTTAATTAGTTTAATTACTAGCATTTATTTCTATTAGTTGGGGAATCGATTATGTAAATTATGTACACATATTGTTGACATTGACACAAATATTTAAATAAAAGAAAGATTGAAATAAATAAAGTTTTTTTCATTCACTTATATATACAAAATAAGTTTATATTCAAAAAACGTGTCAAACTTAGCGGAAAACGGATGATTATTGTCAATACAACCAGTGTACAAAAAATCACTGGTAAAAAGGGTTAAACGGTAAATTGCCAATCTGTAGGCTCAAATGTAGATGTCCAAATATGCCAGTATTATGGTAGAAAGGACTAAAATGTATTAAATTAAAACACTGAATACAACATGCTTAACTTTTGTGCATGCCATTTATTCTGATGAAATATATTTCGTCATCAAGTTATCTTAATTAATTTCTCTTATCAAAATTGAGTGTCGAAAGGAAGGGTGATTTATTGCCAATAAATAAAATCATCTCTTTTGACCTCGCACCAAGATTGTCATAAGTGGATATATATTCATCACTGCCAATATCTGCTTTTATGCGTTTACTCTTACAAAAGGCTTTGTTTGTAAAAGCCTTGCCCTTAGCCCAAGGCCCAGTGTAATGACAGTATTGAAGGAAATTTCCGTTGTCATACCCGTTATATACATCTTCTAAACAAATTAGTAATTAGTTTTACTGGGATACAAAGTCCAGGTTCAGTATTTGTATAAATGCATAAAGTTAGTGCGATATGAACATAGGAACTTACAAAAATGCAAATCACGCTTTTTGGCTACACTATTTGGTTGTGTAGTCATTAAACACGATTTTTACAGAAAAACGACCAATCCAAATAAATCATATTGGCTAAAAAAAGAGTTGAATAAACTCGGTTGCATAAAAATGCCGTAATAAATATAACCAGTCTCTAATTGCAGGATTGCATTTGAAAGGTATGATATGGAATGCCGATCTATATCTGTTATATTTCCATATGAAAACACCTTGGTATTGATAGTTAACGTGATTACAAAACTAAATTACACCTTTAATTATCAAACTCATCACAAAAATGAGATTATACCAGTTCAAGGGTGTTGGCGGTAACACTAATTGCAATGTTTTGAAAAAACAAACAAAACGTTGTGTGTAATTACTTATACGTGCATGATATTAAGAGAAGTAATTAAACATTGAGTTGTTTCATAGCCGGGTATATAAAGCATCAATAATTTAAAAAATAAAACCAAAGTCTTCAAAGCACATATAAAGGAATAACATATATTATCTTGATTGAACTGTCTACTGAATAAAAATACGCAATGTTAAAGGTAAATTTTAAAAATTACAAATAGAAGTATTTTATTGTAAGTCTATATTTATTTTTGAAAATTAGCAACAAAATAAGTAAAACATATTATAATCTTAAATCTATCTTAGAGCAATTTGTTTATCTTTCTTATAAATGAACAAAATTTACTTTGTCATAGGAACTTATGCATCGTCGGTTAATTGGCAATACATGTGAACAATGAAAATAATAAGACTCTTTGAATGTATTCCAATGCATTCTTCACTTTAACTTTAATTCTGTCTCTTTTACATTGTAGATTTTTATAATTGCTACTTCTTAGCATTGAAAGTATATTCTGTGTATGATTCTATAACAGATTAGAGTTACTCTTGCTTTTCTTCTGCTAATGACCTTTGAGGTCACGAGATCACAAGCTAAACCAGCCGACGTTTTTCTGGTCGATGACGCAGTGGCAGCTCCTAGTGATGCAGCCGTTGGAAGTCAAGCCGATGTGACAAGTGCTGATGCGGCAGATACTGCTCCACTTGTAGCCACAGTGGACGACTCTGCATTAGGTTATTATTGGGATTGTGGTAAGGAAACTTTAAAACTATTTTGTTTTAACTAACACGAGTACAAACTACACAATATTTATACCTTTCATTTTAATCGTTATATGGCTATATAGATCGCTACCACCACCACCATTGTCATGGATAAGATATCCTCCAAGATTTCGACTAATATGCCGCAGAATACATAGCTCCTTCTTCATATCCCAGCAATCCTATACTTGTAATGCACATAAAATCGTGTACGTAAAAGCGGTCAGATAAATCTTGTGAAAACTTAAACTATTTTCTTGTTTACTCTGTTATATTACTTCTTTTTATGTTATATAATAATATAATATCAAATTCTACAATAGGGAAAATGGCTCCGAAAGACAAACAGCCGCAGTAACTGGATATTCATGTATATGAATTGATAGAATTGATAAATTGTTATCCAATTAGTACTTTTACTAGTGTTTAGATAATTTTATGCAATTGAGAAGGTCAAGAAATTTGTCGGTATTTTTTGTGGTGTATGGAAATACACAGTTAACTACAGTGTCTTGAACGTTTTTAATTACAGCTTACAAACATAAGTATATAAAATTTAAGTCATAGTACGTTTAAGATTAATCTAAGAGTTGCATGTGAAAGGCCTTAAAAACTAAACATCAGGCCAATAAAGGTAAACGAATCAAAATTACATTTGGATATTATTGTAGAACATCAATTCTTCAGGAACTTCAATTCCAAAAACAACGGACGATGCTAACGACGACGATCACAAAGAGTCTCAAAACTCGTAAGTATCACGTCACATTATTAAAACTCCTTTCTCCAACAGTTTTTGATCCTATTCAACATCAGGGCATCAAAAAGCTCACCAATTTGTTAGCAAAACTAGACAGTAAAGTGGAATCATGTCGATATAATATGCAACAAAATAGAACATATAGAGATGGACCATACGAATCATGAGAAATAGTGGTTGATTTGTATATCAATCAATGAAGTGTGGAAATGAGACTCCTGCGAGAAAACAATTTCTCTATTGCCATGTAAGAAGGAGTACAGTTTACCATTCTCGCCATTTCCTCAATAGTTTTGTAACTATCGTCACAAAATTGAGCCCATGCAAGACCGGTAATAATGGTAAAGAATTCTTCATTTCCCTTGATTCGATTTGTATCAAAGGTAAATAAGTCAAGAACTAAGATTGTTTTCCCATGAAGGTAGTCGTTGTACTGATGGCAAGCGTCATTTCACTTGTCTTCCTTTGTAATATCTCCAATTCTTATCTGCTTGGGTCCTTCCCTTCCAGCCGTCTGTAGAATTAATCTAAGTCCTATGAAATAGTCGTAGGTAGCCGAAAAATTTTTCGGCTACCTACGACGAAAATTTTTTGTCCCAATTCTAAACTTTTGTTAATTATCAAGTTAAAGTCACCATTTTTTTGGAAGCTAGTGTAACTGTCAAACTTTTTAAAAGCATTAAAGTTGTGAAAGATTTTTGAAACATAAATGTGAATGGGAAAAGTATGAATGCAGTTCCTACCTACAAGAACAATAGAGATAAGACCAATTGATTTCTGAATGCCCATCAATTTAATTTGGAGAATAATGCTACCAAATATTTGGTTTCGGTTGGGGCTCGACCTATTTTTTGGATATTCAGGCATGTAATGTAAGTAATCAGTACGTATTGAATGTTTTATGTGTTTGATCAACACAACATATAGGAATATGTAATGCAGCATTTTATGTGTACATACTTGCGATAGATTAATCAAGTATTTTTAATAGATAGTAAATGAGTTGGGAAATATAAAATATTAGTTGTGTAGTTTGGATGAGAAGTGAGCCAAACGGTTTAAAAACTATTCACCGCATAACTACATAGAACGAGTATTACGTGTAAATAATTAAAAAGTTGGACTGACAAACTAAGTAGAACACAACTGATACTAGTTGTTCAGATATATAGAATCATATTATGATGTCTATTAGTTCAAATGTTTTTACATGGGATGGAAATGTTTTTTTTAAATGGTCATTTGAAACAATATCTAAGTTTTTGGTAAAGAAACTAAACCGAAATGAACTAAAATTTAAAATGTGGAACTGGGATTCTTTTTAACAAATGTTGAGGCAGTTTGTGCAAAAATTGTATTTAACAGCAGTGAACCAGGGAACTAAATACAACTCGTTTTCAGACAAAAAAATTAACTCCTTCTATCCAGAGAAAGATGTTCAAAAAATATATTTTTTGCGTTATTGTATTCATGTATTAATTACATAGGTACATTTTCTTTTACCTTTACTTATTTAACTTTATTTCTTTCGAGTTTTGCTCGGCTCATTTGTCTAGCACCAATAATCGATGATGATCAAGGTGGAGAGTTAAATCGAGAAAATTGGTTTGACGTCAGCAAAGACCTTCAATTCTCAGAGACACATTGAGCTGGGCCAAAACAGAACACCATTAAATTTTTAATAGAGCTTAAATACAAAGGAATATGTTAGGCCACTACAATCCAAAGTATTCCCAATGCGGGTTAGGATAAAAAGGGTTCCTTATTACGTCAAATTATGTATATTTTCATACATCACAAATACTTTTCGGTGATCTGGTAAAGGTAGCTTTAATCTTTATTTTTAATTTCTTCTCCCTTTTCAACATTGTTTAGTGTAGCATAACTTTCCCCACTGTAAATATTAAAACTTCCTTGGTAAACAAATGTTCATCAAATTTCTTCTTGATTGTTTCAGACATACAATCTAAAAACCTATGTGGTTTTACTATTTCTGCCACCGTGGTAATAATAAATAAAACCAACAGAGTTACGAACTTAAGCTGTTAATGCTAACTTTGTTGAATTAACTATGTATAGTCAACTTTCTTGTCCAACCGAGTGTGTTTGAGTTAGCTATGCTCAATATCTCCCACTTACGAAAATTACACGGAATAGTTATAATATTTGTGATTCCAATACTGAAATATCAGTTATATATTATATTGTATTATATTCACCCCAGGAATTATATTTACAATGTTGGAAGGTAGAATGCCAAAGATAAACGGATTGACGTCAGCAAAGTTTTTCGTCTCTCAGTGACAAACTGTTTTAGCCCAAACACGTTTAAATATTTGATATGACTATGGTTTATATATAACAAATATGACAGCTAATAAAAACTATCCCAATAATTTGCTAATAGCGATAAGGAAGGCTTCCTTGTGAAGTGATAGAGGACAGTTTATTGAGTCGAGACATTATTATGAAGATTATATTGGTAGTTCCATCATATATTACATATCTTTGATTATGTAGTTTACTGTTTTCTTCTTAAACGCATTTCACCTTTCACCAACTGTTAAAGTAAATAATAATATAACAGTAAGTAACAGTAGTAAAATGTAGCTCGAGAGGGTTTACTTTTAACATTTAAATTATTATATATCTGGATTCTGTTCTGATTTTTAATAGCGGATACGATTATGCAGTGGGTTGTCAATTATAATCGTTTGAAGCCAAAACTTCAGCTATCGATGCTTTACAAAAATTTAAGAACAACTTCTAGATTTTACTTTAGAAAAGCAAGGAATGAAAGTGAGAGAATTTATTTATAGACACTGTAGGGATATATTGGTTAAATAAGTTATAGCTCACCCATCAAATACCTAGGCTGCGTCAAAATTTAAAGCACCATAAAACCAAGACTGTTCCAAGTCGACTGCATGGATATGTGACATTTGTACTGAGAACTGCCGTTTTAAAATAATGGAGAAATTTTTCAGTGATATCGCTTGAATCTTTACATTTGACCTTTTATGCAGCTTTATAACGCTTAGTCAATAAGCTAATTTTTACGATGAACTGAACTGCAGTTATAGTACATCGATTTTTATTTTGTCAACCAATTTTCCAGGCAAAGGTCTATTAGACATAATATTTACCGGGGTCAATAAATCTTTTTTGGTTTCGGCGTTCTTACTAGACCATTTATTGAATTTAGTAAAATTTGCTACGTTTGTCAAAAAGTCCGATTCAGCAACGAGTTCAGTGTTGCCATTTACCTCTATATTGTTACCGACTTAAACAGTGCATTTAAATTCGACAGAACAGAACCGAGCAGAGAGAAACTGATAAATTGAATTAAAATCAAAATATTACAAGTTTGTGTGTTCGTCCATCTTTAGTTAAATTCCTATCTATTATCTACAGTTAATTTAAATGTACACATATTTGAATTTTATGTAAGCATCCACCATCAATTTAGTAGTGAACCGATTATGCGATTGATATCCTACAATCATTTTGAATTTAATTATACAGTACGGTATGATGTTTACTTTCCACATTTTGATGAAATATTGCTACATTTTTTAATTTTTAAAATAGCAAAATAATTTTTCGGATAAGCTGATTTTGCAAAAAGTGCAAATGGAAATATATTTTATGATTCGGCTTATCCTATTTTTATTAACTGCTATTGTCGTCAAAAATGTCCAATGTTTCCAACGTTTGACATTTTATAGTAATTGTGATTTTAACATGGTCACGTTTTACCAGTCCGAGTGGCAGACAGCTTTTATATTGTCCAACCAAAATGGCCAACCTTGGACCTTGGCAACGCCCAATTACGATATAACTCTCTTCGGTCGTCATTGGGACAATCCACGGGATCTGTCAAAAAATTTGTGCAATGTAAATATTCTAATGGATCCATACTCTACTTTGAATGATCTGGTTCAATACTTTGGACAAGAAATAAATCGTCGGAATTCCAGATTTATAATTGTCACCAAAGATGAATTGAAATGGATAAATTCAGATACGTATTCAAGACTTATTTATAGTTTGATGGTTCCTCTTTTCATATTTGCAATGAGAGAAGACAGCAAAAATTCAGTTTACACTCCAATTCTCTACAATTCAGAAAGTGAAAGTATATCCCTTTATCGGATTAAAAATAGATTACCGGTGGAAGAATGGGAAAACATTTGGATCACTTTAAATGGCAATCTTCATGGCATTGAGATTGGCGGTTTTTATGGCCAATTTTGGTTCAATGGTCCAATGAAATGGCCAATATGCCGGGAAACAATCTACACAGCAACTAAAATGGGATATAGTTTTGCAGTAATTCAATGAGAGCTGTAGAGTTGATGGCTGAGAGATTAAACTTCACTGCTGTATATGCAAGGGGACATCTACATAAAAAACATCTTAAACTATATGGACAAATTAGCATGCTGCTACATAGTGTGAACACTTAAATATAAAATATATAAAATGGTATGAAACTCTTTTCATTGAATACTTTCAAGAGATGATTTCGTGCTACTGTGAAGCCAATCCTCGTTTCCTCGACACTCCTTTGGCAGTTCTGATTCAAAATACTTTTGATGATTATTGCTGGTGGCTGCTATTCTCGCTAATCCCGATTTCATTTTATGTTTTGAGCTTCAGAATTTCTTCTTTATACAATAAAGTGCAAATAATTCTCGTATCCACAATAGCCGTTCTTTTAAATCAGGATGTTTCCAATAAAAGCAGAAACATTTTGTATCTGGTAATTGTGTCGATGGGATTTGTAATTGTTACTCAATATGAAACGTGGATAACAAGCGAGATTATTGCACTACCAGAATGAAAACGATTTCTGGACTTTAAAGATCTCGTGGAAAATGGATACAAATTGTTTTTACAAAGAGACAGGATTTGGAATATAGACGAAGAGAGAATTCAATTCTTTGAGAAATATAAAATTCGGAATAAATATGACAAAAGTGTCTACAGATTCGATTGGCAAACCGATGAATCACCTAATGACAGAAATATGGGATACATCCGATTAACATACAAATTGTTAACAAACTTTTTAGTCAAAATATTTGCCTTAATTGATAAAGAGAGAAGTAAATACCTCGTGCCCATAATTCCCTCCAAAATATCTTCAGATGGTGTCTGCATGACTGTGAAGGAAACAGATTTGACTGAACCACTGTCTTATAGATTCTTAAGTTGCTACCGTTACAAATTCCTTTCATATTTTCAGACCATGCAAGAAAGAGGCTTCTTAATATATTTTAAACAACAATACTATTTTGAATATGATTGGAAGTATATAATATCCTATTCAAATCTGAAATATGTAGAGTCTCAGCCAATGGCTTTAAGTCTTTCGATGAAGATTCACACCATTTTCTTCGTTTGTGGATACATCTTTATTGGATCGTTCTTTACATTCTTCCTAGAAAGGATTTGGCAGTATACTTTAAAATTACATGTCTTTGGGTTTTTAAAAAACTAAAGATGGTAACGACGAAAATTCCAAATCGTGTATTTCCAGTTGCAATGGATGATGTCTCTGAATGGCGTAAGATGATTTCACAAACAATTCACTGATTTTTTAAATGAAAATACGATGATAATCAGATTGTCCGAGATTATATTTGAAATATTTCGCAAAAATGAATAGGGAAATTTTAAAATAAATGATAAATATATAGGGCACGTGATATTATTAGTTATACACACTCTTGTAATATTTATTTGAAACATTTCAAGATGTTTTTATTTTATTTGTAGAGTAAATAAATAGGCAATAATACTTTTTTCTTTTTTCTTTTTTCTTTTTTTAATACTAAATTTCTGAGGTAGTAATCGGATTCCGAATAATTTAATTTCGAAATATGAAAGCTCAAGATGGAACTTGCTTAGCTGACAAACTTCTTTATTGCTTTCTGGTGATGCTGATTTTAAGCCAACGTTTTGCTTTAGCCTTGTATGTATGTTATATGGGGTGTACTGCCTCACTACAAAGTGATAGTACTGGGCGCAGGCCTCAATACGGGCCTATTGCCAACTCCCTCAACACTGGTATTGTTGTTAATTAATACCCGAGAAGCCTAAGGCTGTCATTTACGAGTCACTGTCGTGGGACTGTTATCGGAAGTCTACTAGCCCAACAAAGACAGGTTATCCAAAGCTACTCTACGTACACAGGACATACGAGGTATCAATAGGACGGCCCTTGTAATTGCGGGTTCGTGCTTAACCTTTGTCTTAATTCCACATTGACAACTCAAACACTCGCCTTTAAACAGCCCTCGGCCATTTCACCCAGCCAAAGAATCGTACTGGCAGTGGAAGCACACATTGATTAGTCAGACGACTGAGTACTCCACCAAGCCAACGTGGCTGGGTTTTGCTTGCTTTAGCCTTACTGCTAAACCTACGCATCTTGTGTAGTCAGAGTATAAAGTCGACATGGTGTAAACTATTTTTCAATATCGCATGCCGTTTAAGCTTGTATAAGCAAATGCCGTAAACTGCTTTAAACACAGTCATAAAACATATTTACTGTTCTCTTTTAAATTGAATATATGTATTTCATAATTTTTGTAAAAATGAAAAATGTTTTCCACAACTAAATCACAAATAATAGAAAATAGACTTTAAAATAATATTTCTGTTTTTATTATTGCGAGAAATGTCAAATACTGCAATAATTTGTGAATACTTTTGAATTTATTTGCTTCTTGTAGCTAAATAATAGTTTGCGGCATTTACGGTAAGCCGTAAACTTAAAGCCAAATGCCAAATTTTATTTTATGGCAGTGGACAATAAAACTAATTTTCATTGTTGTTTAAAGCCTCTTTGGATATGGCCAGACCAACGTCGGGAACAGAAGAACAAATATCTAAATGGAAAGAACCTGGCTATGGAAAAAAAGAAACCCAGACTTGCTCTTCTTCACTCTCTGATGAAGAAATACCTTTACCTCAAAAAATTAAGACTAAAGAAACTACATTCTTAACATCATCCTTTGCTCAAACCAATTTGGTAAGTAATTTTAATTTGAACAATTACATTGATAACGAAATCTATGAAACGATTTAAATTATGCCACCTTAAAATTGTTATACATAGACATCTGTCGACCAACTTTCCATATATAAGCCATGCATGTCAATTTCTGATGGGGCGTCAATTTGGGATTTAAATCTGTCCTATCCTGTGAAAACAGTTGCATCACCATCGGTGGACAGTCTTCCACCCCAATCTTCGACACCTTCATCTTCGTTACAAACAGTGATAAGCCCTAAGACTTTTAAGCAAATGAATGATGGAGTCGAATTAAAGAAATATCCGACATTGGTAATTATAAAAATTGAAAACAAATAGATACGAAATAGTTTAACACTTCTTTTACGACGAGGGCCTTGGGGCTCCTCTTCATTCCGAAATATAGTTCTACAAATCATAGAAATACTTTGAAATTTGATGGGTTTATTTTATTTTTATTTTTTATTCAAGGTTTTATTTGATGCTATACGCTGTCGCGATATTTCGATATGTAGGATAAGAAATAAATAATAACAATATGGACTGTAAGGCCCGGCTGCCCACCGAAAACACACAAAACATGTGCATTTCTGTTACATTGTCACATGACAGCAGCTATCTGTGGCTCCTCATATTGTTGCGGTCATGATAAAAAGTTTACTTTGGTAGCGGCCTTGATAATTTGTTATGTCACGTTGTAATGTTAAACAGACGACATTATGTATTTTCGGTGTCATCTCTATGAGATATATTTTGTGCATTTGATACTTCAGGGTAGTTTTATAGTTAATTACCGAATATTTCGTAAATTTGCAACAGATAATAATTCAATTGAATAAGAATGCAGCAAGCAGTTGCTGCATCCCATATTTCGTCATCGGTTTTCTGTTTAAAACCACTTTATCAAATATTTTCTTCACATTTTTGTTTTCCGAAATGGTTTTCAGCTAAAAAATTACAACAATCATTTCGAAGTAGATTAGCCACAACCAGTGTACAAAATACCATTTACCACTTACTGTGAACCTGTGATAAGTGGTTTTTAATGCTATATACCACCACCTAAAAAGTAGAGGTAGGTGGTATAAATGGTAAAAAATATTTTCATTTCAATTACGTGTCAAATTTTAAATCAAATTCGGTGCAAAAGGATGAAAGCTTAGCAGCTGATGATTATTGTCACAAATTAACAAACTAAATAATGGTTCATCAATCAGAGTTGGATTCAACCATTGGGGGCACTAATCGCTCTTATTTGCAGAAAAATAATTCCTATTGAATTAATACATTTATGTAAATTTTAAATCGGTGATACCTAATTAATTAATTTTGGTCTTTATCTTTTAAAATAACTTTCGGTGAAACTAACAAGTAAATAGGAATACTTTGACTAATATTGCAGCAACTATTACATTTATTTAAAATTAATTTACTCATTAGGCTCCTAACTATAAATATTTTACATTCTAGCGCCCGTGTTTTCAATGGGATTTCCTCTCTCTATGCGTGTTCTACAATTTTCTAATGAAATATTTGCATATAGTTTTATATTTGATAAATGTTTAACTCCGAATGATTAATAAATTGTTGACAAATTACAGGCTTCAGTTGCAGTTAAAAATATCATGAAAACTGGAAATTGCAAAAAGTGCAGAGAAGTGGGAAATATTCCACAAGTAGCAGCGTTAGCGTCTGAGCAGGGAGCACAGATGATACACTTAGATAATCCATTGGACTACGATGCAAATAATGAAGCCACAGAAAGCGCCTCTAATTCTTGTGTTCCTTTGGGTGAATAATATGTCAAAACAATAAATGTTTTATACATGTTAGGCTATAAAATGAAGATTCATTTTTATACTACTTACAATATATGCTTGACTGTAAGTTACAATAAATTAAAACCTGAATATTATTTCTTTCATAGCTCCTATTACAGTTGGATTTCAAAAAGGAAGGATACATGCCAAGAAAATCAATGAAAGGGCTGATACTGTGGCAATCAACCGTAAGTTATTGAAATTATTTTAATATGTAGAAAATAACACTGTAATAAAATAATCGGACGGATGCTTTATTTATAGCTTCAGATCAGCGAAACTTATCAGTGGGGCAAGAGTTAATAATCTCACTTGAAGAGGATTTTCACCGCCTAAAAAATGATTTGCTGCAAGTACAAATCGAATCAGAGAAAAAACGATTGAGGATGGAAGAAGAAGAGCATGAACTGCGCGTAAAAGCTTTATCACTTCAAGTTCAGCAACTACAAAATTCTTTCGTAGTTGATGAAATGTCCGTTTCTCATCTGGATTAATACATACAATAACTGATTAATTGTCGTAGTCGTATAGGCTAATCAACACTTTCAAATCTAAAATTAAAGGTTTAATTAAATTTGTTAGCGTAGTTTGAATTAGATTTTATTGTGTTGGCCTTGTGGCATCGGGTAATAATAATGGAACGGTAGTTTCTGCAAAATTAGAATACTTTTTACTTACCACAATTTGAATGCAATTAAAAAATTATTCCAGCAAAGATGTTATTATGAAATGTTTTATTTATTATATTCCGTACTATATTCAGAATTGTAATTGCATTTCAACATTGATTTTTTATATAGCTCTCTGGGTACATTTTTAATTCATTGTAGCCACAATTGGCCGCGTTTCAATATAACTCGGAATGTCTACCTTAGATACAAATTTATACTGAACTAGACTTTCCACACACGAGTACTTGCAAGATTAAAGCGTCGAGTACAGCCTGCCAAAAGTTGACGCCCAATTAACGGAGATTGTAAACTATATAATTGAAATGCAAATTATACTTATGTATACAACTTCAGCTTCTTATGTATTCAATTATCAACAATATTTATATTAACGGAGTTCTATGGGCCTGAGCTAAGTACTATCCCAATATATTTATATAGGTAGGTAGTGAGGTGTTAGGTTTACCCCGCCCTTACAGAAAACCCTAATAATATTATTATGTGAAAACAACGCTTGTTTTAATGAAAGTTTAATACGTAATTAAAAATAATTGCCCCAGAATAGATATTTTGACAATTTTGGTAGTAGAAAAATGAGTAGTGCTGAACCAGAAAGTATGTTTCAAAAAGTAACTATTTCAGCTGATTCACAAAATTTTCACAAACTATTTAAAAAACTACCTTCCCCTTCCCATCATGCATCTTTTAAATTTAAATCTGTATTAACAGGAGTTAAAAAACGATGTTTTATGGTAAACATTTTGCTGTAAATGTGTTCAAAACAAAATACTATGAAAGCAAATGTTGTCAGTGAAATGCAAAAACGAAAGAAACCGAATAAACGTATTGACTGTGAATTAGGAGAATTGTGTTTCGGAAATTGCAGTGATTGATAACTCAGCTTTTGAAAATATGTGTCCCATTTTTTAAAAAGCACATGAATTCCAGTTGCCATGAACTGTTGCACTTTAAGGTAGAGTTGTCTTTTAATTAAAATGTAATTAGGAACATGATATATAAATATTTGCGGAAATAAATCAGCATTACTTATGACATAAGCTTTTGAAAAGACTATGTTGCTGTATAAGTTTAGGCGACTACTATAATCAACGTAAGCTCTTTTTAAAGAACAATTCTTCAAAAACGACCTTGTTTTCTCAAAATAATTTTGAAGGTTTGTATGGCAACGTGAATCTAATGTTCCTTGAATAAAACTATTTGGGAAAATCTTTTTCTTTACTATACAGTTGAGATTGATTTGAAATTCTGTCAACTTATTCCAACTCCACTCGGTGACTTCATTTCCAAAAATTTGATGATCAGCCAATATTTTCCTACTGGTATTTTTGTGGAAAGTACAACGGTTATGATTCAATTTTCCACAAGAATCCTCATCTGTTTTGTTTTTGTTCAAACAGAATTCCAGATCCGTTAGGTAGCTGCTTTCCAAAAGATACCCACTATGAAATGCAGAAAATTCTAAATTAACCCGTTCTTTACTACGGTAACCATATGGTAACAGTCAAGGACATCTAATTCAAATATTTTTATTTTGTAGACAAGATTTAATAAATACATGCCGCCACATATGAACCATCACTAATGCATGTCCTTCCACATATTACAAATAAATATCAAATTTTGTCCTTTCTTTGATTTTTTATGAAATTTCGAATTTATGCATCCAAATCTTATTTGCAAAATTAAGGAATTTTTTTTTCAAAAATTAATATATACGAAATGAGAAATAATGTTATCTTTGTTAATGGTTAGAATGAGTTTTGAGTATCCATAATTATCGGAAATAGACTAAATTTCAAAATTCACAAAACGCTTTGAGCGCTGTGTCGCTGCAAGCGTCAGTGTTACCATTTGGATACTCTAGGATGATATGAGTGCAGCAAGCCGTGTGTGACAGTTAGTACCAAACCACCTCTATATCTCACTTTTTTAGTCATGACCCCAAATGTTTCATCGATTCTTTATCGAAATGACTTAGAGGTCACGCTCCTAGTATTCCCACCCCCTAGAAGGTGGGTGGGGAGGTTGGGGCAAAATGAGATTCCACTGGATTTGGATAGATATCAACCCATTGAACAAATCCCCACCCATCTTCACCCCCTCCGAACCAATTGCCCCCTCCCCCGTTGCCCCCTCCCCCGTTGCCCCAATTGCCCCCTCTCCCGTTGCCCCCTCGACCGTTGTCCCAATTGCCCTCTCCCCCGTTGCTTCAAGTTTGGCCACTAAACTTATTACATTAATTTTCTCCTCGTTATTCCAAGTACTTTTATATTAATCTAATGTGCCTATCTAATCTATTGAATTCGTTGCCGCCGTCGCCCCAAGCGTAGTAAATAGTAGTGTATGTGCACTTAATTGGAGGCAGATGGGGCAACAAATTCAATAGATTGGAATGCACATTAGAAACTTTTGAGGCAACGAGGGAAATAAATTAAGGTAATAGGTTAAGTGGCCAAACTTGGGGCCACGGGTGCAACGTTGGTAGAAGACGCAACGGGGACAATTGGGGGAACGAGATCACGCTGCCTAAATCCAGTCCCTCTTCTTTTGAAGTATCCCTTGGAAGGAAGTCGAAAGAGTTGGGATGGGTTAGGTTTTACGGGACTAGACTAGGCAGACTCTGGATAGTTTGGATAGGCTCATTAGTTGACGTCGCTGGTTTTACCAAGCTTACAAATGTTCAGATGGGTTTTACGCTGCACAGACGGTCGACAATAAAATATGACGATGTGAACAAAAGTCCTGACATGTGCAAGAAGTGGGACGTCGGTTTGCGCGAAAAATGCTTTACTGCTTTCCAGACACGTATCCAGAAATTTAAAGAGGGGCGCAAACAAAAATAATGTAAAAGGAGAATTCGCGCAATGCACGAAAAAGTTTTGCTATTTTTGGCTTTTTCCTGGGAAAGTCTTATATTTTTCTTAGATTTAGGGGTGGGGCGCTGCGACCAACCCGCCCCCTACTGGATGCATGCTTGCTGATTTTCATAAATGTCATATTTTAGTCGATTTCTGACCACATTCGCCATGAATTACGTTTATTCCACATTTTGCGTAACATTTATTTTTGACCCCACATGTTCCTAGCGTTGCCATATGGTAACGGGCATTATCTCGGGGGCTATGCAGATTTCAATCATATGATCAATGTAAAAAATGTTTCTCTACCCCAAAGTAGTGTGATTCTGAAATATCAAATCCGAGCCTCAAAAAAAATAATTCCGTAACGGATGGGTTAATAGAAGAAATCACAGAAAAGTTGTGAAGATCTTTGAATGATGTGTAAACGTGTTTCATAGCACGGGGAACTGCCATCCGACTTAAAAGTATTCCTTTGTATCCATTGCTGCAAATAATTCCAATAACTATCCAAACCCCAAATAGCAAAGCTAGTTTTCGTTTGTCCATCCTTTGGCCAATACTGACTGATTGTTCTAGCGTTGCGGCAGAAAAGCAATAAAAGTTGTAAAATATATCTTTTAAATTTATTGTTGAGTTTGTCAACCCTTTTTGAACGGTAAACACTATCGAAAGTAGAATCATGGCTGCGGAGAAAGATATCCAGAAAACTGAATCATAAGGTTCGAAATAAAATTTCCAGAGGGAATCGTCATAAACACCAGTACAGGTCACAAATTTCATTTCTGTATTATCATCGATATATATTTGAGGTATGTGTGCAGAAGGTCCACCTTTCATTATAAGAAAACCACTTTTTATAGAGAATTGAAAATTATGTTTGTTTTTTGAAGTCATGACCTTGAAATCTTCCCACATAAATACCCGGACAAGAGAGTCGAAATCCTGTATTCCCTGACTAGCTAACGATTTGAAAGGATTGACCCATTTTGCATCGATCGAAAAAGTGTCATTTACTAAAGGACAAAGTTTTGAGTCTCTTACTTCATATACAATTTTAGATCGGTGAATTAAATCCACATAGTCCCTGAATCTTGACATGACTTCTCTCATCCCGTCAGGAAAAGCTGCTGTAACTTCTGTTACACTTATAGTTGCTGAGTTACTAGTGGCTTGTGTAAAAACAGTAGGACAGCCAAAACAAACAGTTTGTTGAATTTTTATGTCGTACGATGGAAAGTTAGGTCTCGATTTTACATGATTGGTATCCACATTTAACAATAAAGAAAGTCCTTCAATTAAATTAATCTGAGTAGAATGGAAGGGCGAGATATAAACGTTGTATCCGAACGTTTCATAGCAAAATTGTGGTTTTCTTCGTTCTAGGAGTTGGAAATAATGTTTGTAGCAGATAAAATATGGATCTAAGGAATAACCAACTCTTGCTTCAAAAGAAATTATTAATTTTAAATATGGGAAAATCCATTTTCTCAGAGTTGACAATACTTGATATCCATCATTGTGCAAAATGGTGATTGGGACCCCCAAATCTTCTTCGAAATTCAGGATGTGTGAATTATAAATAACAACGACTGCACAATTAAAGAATGGTTGCACAATTGATTTTAAATCCGATATTTCAATATAAGATTGCGGTTTAGCTTCTGAAATGATCACAGCAAAAATTATTGTATCTAGCAGCAGTTTCATTTTAGAAAAATTTTAATTCCTGAATTTTTCAAAAGTTTGTATGCTAGCCGACTCTCAATCTAGTTCTGATTGTAATTTCGTGTGTAAAGGTTGAGTTATATATGTTTATACTACACATACAGGGTTAGTCATTTAAGACAGTATGGGATTTTAACATGTACTTCAGTCAAAATCAATTTGTCTAAAATTGTCATCGTTTTTCATCCGCAGGCCTGCTCAATGACAGAAGTGGTACCTCTTTCTGAATCCCCGACGGTTGAGGGCAAATGGGGACGAAAGACAAAAAATTACTTCATTGGATTGAATGAGGAGAAAGAGTTTCGAAAGGGGACGAATGAGGACGAATGACTAATATGGATCGAATGAGGGATGAATGGAAAAAGATTTTACATTTTAACAATTGGCATTTTTTACTCTGGGCCATCTTAAGTTAAGATTTACTAAACCAGAGCTCAAGACATTGTTGAACTGAATTAAGAGTTGTCGCCGAGGTTGCAAACATTACCCCAATTCAAGTCTTTGCTGTTCGACGTACTGAGAAAACAGAATGGAGTACTGAAATTAAAGTACATGTAAAAGTCTTAAATGGCTCACCCTGTAAGTTGATGATGATTTATCACGAGGTGAAGAAACAGCATGTGCAAATTGTTTACTCATTATTTTGCAACTTATTCCAAGTGTAAGGATAACCAAGGCACAATTATCGTCATGCCGGAAGTTTCGGTTTTCATTGTAACTAATAATTAAAACACGTCCATTCTGTTTCCAATTATAAAAACGCAACGCATTTAAAAAAAAAGTTTATACAGAAAAAGTTTTCTCCTTTGAATTTCTCTCACCAAAATGTTACATTTTTAAATGTTTTTCTTTTCATTTAGGTTTGGGTTACCTATAGTTAGGTAGTTTATACAAACGCTAAATGGTCAAGGAAAGAGAGTTCTGTTGTAATATCAAGAGCAAAATCTTGAAAGTTGTGAAACTTTACACTTGTCCTGAATCCTTATCTTACAATTTCCATCAAATGACCCTAAACTTGTAAGAGGTAAACGGGCACTCGTGCTGTTGAGTCCCATTTTCCTCTTCATCCCCGACTTGCCTGAGCAGCTTCAGCATGCTCACCGGTTTCGGCACGGTCAAGTGGGTTAATCCCGGAGTGTAGAGAGTAGTCTGGGCACTCCTGTGCCAGACTGATACCCGGGTTGTGCACTATGTATGCATGTTGGTATGATTGGGTGAGTGAATGAGAGTACAGAGTAGTTAAGGAGCGAATGTTTATTTGACCAGGACTTTGTCTCCTGGTCAGATTCGGAATGAGATCCGATTTGATGGATGTTTCAGTATACATGAATTTGTGTGTGTGTTGTATGGGTGGAATTAGCTAATAGGTACACAGGTAAGTTATAGTTAGTTGTACATAGTATTACGGATAGGTATTAAGAAGGTAGGTAGGGAGATGAGGATGGCGACATGCAGATCACCAAAGATAGGGAATGGTGATAATCTGCAGAGACATGGGCATGCATGGCTCCTGCAAACTAGATAGTAAAGTGGGATCATATCGATATAATATGTAACAAAATAGAACATAGACCATATGAGTCTCATGAGAAATAGTGGTGGATAGGTATATCAGTGAAATGAGGAAATAAGACTCCTGCGAGATAACAACTTCTCTATTGCCATAACGAGGGGTAAAGTTTAACATTCTCGCAATTTCCTCAACAGTTTTGTAACTATCGTTACAAAATTGAGCCAAGAAAGGTAATGGTAAAGAATTCTTCATTTCTCTTGAGTCGATTTCCATCAAGGATAATAAATAAGTCAAGAACTAAGATTGTTTTCCCATGAAGGTGGTCGTTGTACTGATGCAAAACGTCATTTCACTTTCCATTGTGATGTCTCCAATTCTTATCTGCTTCCTTTCAAATCCCTTCCAGCCATTTGTAGAAAAAAACAGACTTGTTGTCATTGACAACCGTAATATGTACAATGCAGTAATCGTTATGGATTTAATTATTCGTAGCCATTTAAATTCCTTATTTGATTTCATAAGGTCAAAGGAAAAAAACTGCTCTGCTGCCGGCATATTAATAGCAAAAAATATTTTTGACATCCCTATTGGAAAACTTGCAATAATCCAAGTTCTTTGATAGTCGTAGGTAGCCACAGTCCAAGATTGAGCAATTTGATTACACATAACAAATTTTGTCCCAATTCTGAATTTTTGGTAATTATCAATTAAAATCGCTATTTCTAAAACATTGTGAATGGGAAAAAGTATGAATGCAGTGAAGAGAGATTATGTACATGTAACTCAAAGTAACCGTCCACCTAAATTCCTATCCAACGTCATTTCCTTAAATGCTGCGGAGTTCATAACTCCAGTAACCTACATTCCTTTGCATACACCCCCATCCTGTCAAACTAATAAGTAGATTATTGAACCTTTTGTCCGTTAAGTTTTTGCTTTGGCACCTACACCTACCTATTGTATTATTTTCAGTACTAAATCTGTATCTGAAATAAAAAGTTGTTATTTTGTGAATTATACCTAAATTCATTATCAATCATTTTTACACCAAAGTGGTTTGCACATTGATCCCGCAACATGCTAAACATTCTAAACCCAAACAAAAGAATACAATTAGTAGTAGTCAAAAATAAATCGCAACGATTTATGTCAAAATTTCGTTATTTTCAGCTCCAGTGAAGAGTCAACATTAATAAAAATGGCCAGTAATCCTCAAATATAAATCATCAGTTTATAAAATTGGAATGGACTGACCGGATGAGGCTCTCCTTGTTTAGCTTGTCGAGAGCAAGACACACTGATTCAATCGCTGTTTAGTGCAGCGCCACTGACGTCTTGCATCAAGGTTAAAAGGTTAGATCCGTCCCAGACTCGTTCAGCATCAAAGGTCAAAAGGTTAATTTCTCTCCAAACGTCCAAACAGCTGATCACGTCGGGGTCACCAATAATTTTGAGAGATGCGATATCAACTACCCGTCGATAAGTCCCTCAGATTATAAAAATATTCAGCTATCGGATGAGTGGATGATTTATAATATGTTTTAATAAATAGTCGTCACAACTAAAAGCTCTGTTCTGGTTGTTACTAATTTATTCACATTCAACCAAAATCAGACCCAAATATAATATAACTTTTAGTGTGGAATTTTAATTATAATATTAATAAATCACGAGCAGTCCCTAAAATAATTGACTTGTCTGCTCGGAGGTCTCTTGCCAAAAAACTTTCTTACTCGATGTTGCATGCCGAATTGCTTTCTTATTATCCCTCTAAAAACAAACACTCGGAGAGGGAACGTTCAAATACATGTCACATTTTCATACAATCATTTACACATATTTCATACTTCAGACAAACATATTATGCCATCTCATGCCTACTTCCAATAATATTGTTAATGATCTATAGCTTATTCCTCGTTCCAGCCCAAGTAAACACTAGGGCTGAAGCGAGCTCCTTTTTCTTTATAGTAATTACATAGAACGAGTACATCAGGAGGTTTCTTATTGCTTACATATTGTATTTGGTAATTGTGTCGATAGGATTTGTAATTGCTACTCAATAGTAGTAATCAAAAGTAAAATCGAATCCGATTTGATTTACTTTTTTTGCATCAAAACTGCGTCTGCTCATGCGCGAACAAGAAAATCGTATCGTTCTCATCGGAATTTTTCGAATCGTCTCCTGGGACGATTTAGATTCGGATTAGAAATATTTTGGTTGGAAAATCGCAGGTTGTAGTGCTAATGTGCGGAATCAGCCTATCACTTTTTAGCTAAGCTCAAGGTGAGTGAAATTGTTATGGGGACAATTACCATGACAATTTCACTCACCTTGGCTAAGCTGTAGAATATCATTACTTTTGTTATTGAATCGTCATAGTTGTCAAATTATTTTAATCTAGCATTATTATTTATTATTTATTAATTTTAATAGAATACCAAAATCGATATTTTCTAATTCTGCTAACGTCACAGAAAAAAGTTTAACACCTGGAATATTAATATAACCGAAATATTGTATGCTTAATTCATAAATGTGAAGAAACAATGAAGTATGAATTGAAATCCGCTCCAATCAGAAAAGTGCAGTCTAGTCAACCAGTAATCAAGATAATTCCCATGTATTTTATTTCAGCAATGCATTTCGAATTTTCATCATCAGGCTGTATAAATAAATGATTTAAATATATAAATTATCTTATAATGGTATGAGGAATGGATATATTTAATTCAAAAGTATCTGAAAACATAGATTTACATTTGACAATTAATCTATTTATAAGTCAAGAGAATGTATAAAAATGTAAATGTAAGCCATTAGTAAGTACCTTATTAATTTAAGTAGGGACATATCCTTTCGAGAGAGAAAAAAGTAATTAAAATTAGGCCGGATTACATTTGAAATAAATAATTTTAAAACAACTTTTTGTCACTCAGCTGGACACGAATGTCAGCGCAGTGAAAGGAAATAATATAAAACCGCACATTTTCATACTTGGTACCTTATTACAATGTATAGTCTTTAAGGGGAATGTGCGACAAAAAGTAAACTTACCTACTGGATTGAGACATAATCATTAATGGAGTTACTAAATGGCATAACCAAATAAACATTTGTGCTTTGTGTATTACTTACAATATTCATATTATTACAAGGTATGGAAAGCGTATTTAAAATTTCTTTAGTAACAGAGGTTTCTTAGGAGTAAGTAATTCTTTACGATCTATTAAAAGGAGTTTCTCCATAGTTTCATTCAGTATTTTATCAGGATACATTCTTATTTTATCAGGATACATTCTTATTCTGTATTTATGCATTAGTGACTGCAATTCTATCTTTTTACATGATTCACCCATAAAGGCACGAATTACACGTAGACCTGGTTTACGATATAATTTAGTAGTTATGTGATTACATTCGTTTAAAGATATTTCCAAGTATTTTAAGGTCAAAAATTTAGTTATAGTGTCATTATCAGGTGCTCTTGGTATCATTTTAGTCTCTAATATTATGTCAACGTATTCTTTAACGATCAAATCAGTATAATAATCACATAAGAATTTGTAAATAACTAGATTACGTTCCGGGTCCAGAATTTCCAAAGTTGACTTGATATCGGACATAGTTCTTCTCCTTTTAGTTTCAAGACTATTTTGAGAGGACTGTAATTTTCTTTTATTTCCGCCAGGAGTCTGGTTCATGCCGAATTTGTTGTTATACTTAGGTTGTCCCGATGGAATATCTGAGTCTGAATCTTCATCCGTAATGCGTTGACCATTTTCCTTATCCATTATTTCATACTGGGACATGATGCGGTAATCTGAGATCCGTAAAGGAATGCAGTGAGACGAAAGACAGGATACTGTATGCTTAATTCATAAATGTGAAGAAACAATGAAGTATGAATTGAAATCCGCTCCAATCAGAAAAGTGCAGTCTAGTCAACCAGTAATCAAGATAATTCCCATGTATTTTATTTCAGCAATGCATTTCGAATTTTCATCATCAGGCTGTATAAATAAATGATTTAAATATATAAATTATCTTATAATGGTATGAGGAATGGATATATTTAATTCAAAAGTATCTGAAAACATAGATTTACATTTGACAATTAATCTATTTATAAGTCAAGAGAATGTATAAAAATGTAAATGTAAGCCATTAGTAAGTACCTTATTAATTTAAGTAGGGACATATCCTTTCGAGAGAGAAAAAAGTAATTAAAATTAGGCCGGATTACATTTGAAATAAATAATTTTAAAACAACTTTTTGTCACTCAGCTGGACACGAATGTCAGCGCAGTGAAAATAATATAAAACCGCACATTTTCATACTTGGTACCTTATTACAATGTATAGTCTTTAAGGGGAATGTGCGACAAAAAGTAAACTTACCTACTGGATTGAGACATAATCATTAATGGAGTTACTAAATGGCATAACCAAATAAACATTTGTGCTTTGTGTATTACTTACAATATTCATATTATTACAAGGTATGGAAAGCGTATTTAAAATTTCTTTAGTAACAGAGGTTTCTTAGGAGTAAGTAATTCTTTACGATCTATTAAAAGGAGTTTCTCCATAGTTTCATTCAGTATTTTATCAGGATACATTCTTATTTTATCAGGATACATTCTTATTCTGTATTTATGCATTAGTGACTGCAATTCTATCTTTTTACATGATTCACCCATAAAGGCACGAATTACACGTAGACCTGGTTTACGATATAATTTAGTAGTTATGTGATTACATTCGTTTAAAGATATTTCCAAGTATTTTAAGGTCAAAAATTTAGTTATAGTGTCATTATCAGGTGCTCTTGGTATCATTTTAGTCTCTAATATTATGTCAACGTATTCTTTAACGATCAAATCAGTATAATAATCACATAAGAATTTGTAAATAACTAGATTACGTTCCGGGTCCAGAATTTCCAAACTTGTATGCTTAATTCATAAATGTGAAGAAACAATGAAGTATGAATTGAAATCCGCTCCAATCAGATTTCAATCAATCAATTAATGCATAAATACAGAATAAGAATGTATCCTGATAAAATACTGAATGAAACTATGGAGAAACTTCTTTTAATAGATCGTAAAGAATTACTTACTCCTAAGAAACCTCTGTTATTAAAGAATTTAGCCATACATAACCCTGAAATTTTAAACACACTTTACACACCTTGTAATAATATTAATATTGTAAGTAATACACAAAGCAAAAATGTTTATTTGGTTATGCCTTTTTATAACTCCATAAATAATTATAGTCAGATAATTTTGTCCACAGTCAGAAACGAATTACAAAAATGTGATGATGATAAGTATAAACATGCAACTGAATTGATTGACCTAGTTGTTAGCTTCTCTAAAGTCAACATTTTAGAAACATTTACACTTCCTAAAATCTCAATGTAGTAGGTATGTATACTTTCTGTCGCATATTCCCCTTAAACATTACACATTGTAATAAGGTACCAAGTATGAAATTGTGCGGTTTATATTATTTCCTTTCACTGCGCTGACTTTTATGTCCAGCTGAGAAAACTCAATTTTTTCAAAATTATTCATTTGAAATGTAATCCGGCCTAATTTTAATTACTTTTTTCTCTCTCGAAAGGATATTTCCCTACTTAACTTAATAAGGTACTTACTAATGGCTTACATTTTATTATATTCTCTTGATTTGTAAATAGATTAATTGTCAAATGTAAATCAATGTTTTCAGTTACTTTATGTATTAAGTATATTCATTCCTCATACCATTATAAGATAATTTATATGTTTAAATCATTTATTTATACAGCCTGATGATGAAAATTCGAAATGCATTGCTGAAATAAAATACATGGGAATTATCTTGATAACTGGTTGACTAGACTGCACTTTTCTGATTGGAGCGGATTTCAATTCATACTTCATTGTTTCTTCACATTTATGAATTAAGCATACTGATTGGAGCGGATTTCAATTCATACTTCATTGTTTCTTCACATTTATGAATTAAGCATACAGATCACCAAAGATAGGGAATGGTGATAATCTGCAGAGACATGGGCATGCATGGCTCCTGCAAACTAGATAGTAAAGTGGGATCATATCGATATAATATGTAACAAAATAGAACATAGACCATATGAGTCTCATGAGAAATAGTGGTGGATAGGTATATCAGTGAAATGAGGAAATAAGACTCCTGCGAGATAACAACTTCTCTATTGCCATAACGAGGGGTAAAGTTTAACATTCTCGCAATTTCCTCAACAGTTTTGTAACTATCGTTACAAAATTGAGCCAAGAAAGGTAATGGTAAAGAATTCTTCATTTCTCGTTGAGTCGATTTCCATCAAGGATAATAAATAAGTCAAGAACTAAGATTGTTTTCCCATGAAGGTGGTCGTTGTACTGATGGCAAGCGTCATTTCACTTGTCTTCCTTTGTAATATCTCCAATTCTTATCTGCTTCCCTTCAAATCCCTTCCAGCCATTTGTAGAATAAAACAGACTTGTTGTCATTGACAACCGTAATATGTACAATGCAGTAATCATTATGGATTTAATTATTCGTAGCCATGTAAATTCTTTATTTGATTTCATCAGGTCAAACGAAAAAACCGGCTCTGCCGGCACATTAATAGCAAAAAATATTTTTGACATCCCTATTGGAAAACTTGCAATAATCCAAGTTCTTTGATAGTCGTAGGTAGCCACAGTCCAAGATTGAGCATTTTGATTACACATAACAAATTTTGTCCCAATTCTGAATTTTTTGGTAATTATCAATTAAAATCGCTATTTCTAAAACATTGTGAATGGGAAAAAGTATGAATGCAGTGAAGAGAGATTATGTACATGTAACTCAAAGTAACCGTCCACCTAAATTCCTATCCAACGTCATTTCCTTAAATGCTGCGGAGTTCATAACTCCAGTAACCTACATTCCTTTGCATACACCCCCATCCTGTCAAACTAATAAGTAGATTATTGAACCTTTTGTCCGTTAAGTTTTTGCTTTGGCACCTACACCTACCTATTGTATTATTTTCAGTACTAAATCTGTATCTGAAATAAAAAGTTGTTATTTTGTGAATTATACCTAAATTCATTATCAATCATTTTTACACCAAAGTGGTTTGCACATTGTTCCCGCAACATGCTAAACATTCTAAACCCAAACAAAAGAATACAATTAGTAGTAGTCAAGAATAAATCGCAACGATTTATGTCAAAATTTCGTTATTTTCAGCTCCAGTGAAGAGTCAACATTAATAAAAATGGCCAGTAATCCTCAAATATAAATCATCAGTTTATAAAATTGGAATGGACTGACCGGATGAGGCTCTCCTTGTTTAGCTTGTCGAGAGCAAGACACACTGATTCAATCGCTGTTTAGTGCAGCGCCACTGACGTCTTGCACCAAGGTTAAAAGGTCAGATCCGTCCCAGACTCGTTCGGCATCAAAGGTCAAAAGGTTAATTTCTCTCCAAACGTCCAAACAGCTGATCACGTCGGGGTCACCAATAATTTTGAGAGATGCGCTATCAACTACCCGTCGATAAGTCCCTCAGATTATAAAAAATATTCAGCTATCGGATGATCGGATGATTTATAATATGTTTTAATAAATAGTCGTCACAACTAAAAGCGCACTTCTGGTTGTTACTAATTTATTCACATTCAACCAAAATCAGACCCAAATATAATATGTAACTTTTAGTGTGGAAATTAATTATATATTTATAAATCACGAGCAGTTACTTAAATAATTGACTTGTCTGCTCGGAGGTCGCTTGCCAATTCTCTTTTTTACTTGATGTTGCATGCCGAATTGCTTTCTTATTATCCCTCTAAAAACAAACACTCGGAGAGGGAACGCTCAAATACATGTCACATTTTCATACAATCATTTACACATATTTCATACTTCAGACAAACATATTATGCCATCACATGCCTACTTCCAATAATATTGTTAATGATCTATAGCTTATTCCTCGTTCCAGCCCAAGTAAACACTAGGGCTGAAGCGAGCTCCTTTTCTTTATAGTAATTACATAGAACGAGTACATCAGGAGGTTTCTTATTGCTTACATATTGTATTTGGTAATTGTGTCGATAGGATTTGTAATTGCTACTCAATAGTAGTAATCAAAAGTAAAATCGAATCCGATTTGATTTACTTTTTTTGCATCAAAACTGCGTCTGCTCATGCGCGAACAAGAAAATCGTATCGTTCTCATCGGAATTTTTCGAATCGTCTCCTGGGACGATTTAGATTCGGATTAGAAATATTTTGGTTGGAAAATCGCAGGTTGTAGTGCTAATGTGCGGAATCAGCCTATCACTTTTTAGCTAAGCTCAAGGTGAGTGAAATTGTTATGGGGACAATTACCATGACAATTTCACTCACCTTGGCTAAGCTGTAGAATATCATTACTTTTGTTATTGAATCGTCATAGTTGTCAAATTATTTTAATCTAGCATTATTATTATTATTTATAAATTTCAATAGAACTTTAAAATCGATATTTTCTAATTCTGCTAACGTCACTGAAAAAAGTTTAACACCTGGAATCGAAATGTTAATATAATGCAACACACTTTTGATCGTCGAAACTAAAATTGCATGTATAGGTTATGTTATGGGGTAGTCACTATGAAAAGTTCAAATAAAAACAACAAATAAAATAGTGCTTGGTAGTTGCAAGACGTATATAACATACAACATCACATAGCTGCACAAATGACTATGCAGAGCAAAAGTTGAAATGCAATAGTGGAATATATATACAGGCTTTCTGAAACAACAATATAGCTTGGTAAAGATATTTAGCCAAAAATATGCAACGGAAAATTTTGATTGATTGGATTGACAGTTTAGGTACAGAAAGTGTATATCGATTAATGTGATAGTGAACCATACTAATGGAAGAATATTGAAATATGTGTGACATTGAAAACAGAAATGCAACTGGCTTTCACTAAAATATCGGGCGTTTTCATTTGTGTGAAGTATTTATAGAGTAGTTTCGACTATCTATGTTGATAATTAATTGTTCCTTTTCATTAATTTAATTATCAATCGGTTTTTATAGACAAACCTTTAAATTACCATTGGATCAGACAAAATAGTGCATGAATTTACATCGCCATAGCTATTAAGTAATTGTATTATATGTTGAATTGTTATTTGGTTAAATTGATGATAAGTATCAGAGAAATCATGAAATGAATCAGTCGCAGTTCTGGAACGGTCCAATAGACACGCACTCATTTCTCGCTGTCGGAATAACAGGAGAAAAGTTGAAATAATTGATTAATTGTATGAAATTTATGTGTTAATAAACTAGTTTTAGTGTTTAAACTAGTGGGTCTATTTTCTACATATTTTTCACCGTAGTTAGTGAAACTACAACACGAGATAGCCTTACAAACTATCTAGCATCCAATGGTCCTTCGAGAAAACCTGACTAGCTCTATGGAAAAGATGTCTGAAGATCAGAATATCGGAAGTGTCCGAAGAAGCCAGAGGATTGGAGGGGAAAAACTCCCGGAAAATTTCGACGAAATTTATCTAGAAATTCGGTGCCGAAAAGCAAGGAAAAACGGTCGAGAGGAGGAGGATAGGCAGCTAGCAACTCGCTCCGTCATCTCGAATCTTTTCAGGATTTCTGGCGAAAGTTTACATTCTGGAGCAAATTTTGCGTCGTGCAAAAGCCTGAATTCAAGAAAAAGCAAATCATCTATTGCAAGTAGTACTAAGCGCCGAATTCTTGAAGCTGAATTGAAAGCGGAAGAAGAGAAGGCAAGACTTGCAGATGAGAAAGCCCAGCGCCAAGACGAGAAAGCAGAAAGAGAAAAGCTACTCATCGAGAAAAGGCTGGCAATTGAAAAAGAGATAATCGCTGAAGAAAATGATGGAGATGGAGACTCCCAAGCCCTGAGTGATGATGAAGGAGCTCTTGTTGATCAGATGGAATCGGCAGTCATTCCACCTGGAAATCTCCATGACACTGGAAGCAAAAACGAGAAAGTAGCCGATTGGATTGAGAATCAACCGTGCACAAGTGAAGATACGCCGGTGGACCAATTGACTCAAGCACTCTCTAAGGTTTTTGAGAAATTATCAAATAATAATTCTGTAACTGAAAATTGTATGAAGAAGTTTCTGTCAAGACAGTCAATTTCTAAAGATCTTCCAACATTTAGTGGAAATCCAATTGACTGGCCTAACTTCATAGCACGTTTTCGAAATTCCACTGAAGCTGGACAGTATTCAAACTCCGAGAACATGGATCGCCTTATGAAATGTCTCAAAGGAAAGGCCTTGGAAGCCGTACAATCCATGATGTTTACTCCGGATAATTTGACTCAAGTCATTGAGACATTGGAGGTTAATTTTGGAAGACCAAAATTAATCATAAATACTTTACAAACTAAAGTGATGAATATGCTTCGTATTGATGAAAGCAAACCTGAAATGCTAATAGATTTTTCAAATGCAGTAGGAAATCTAGTTACTACAATTGAATCTTTAAAATGTACCAGGCATTTGATTAATCCTATGCTAATCGATAAATTGATTCAAAAACTCCCACCTAATTTAAAGCTAAGATGGGGAGAACACATTCAGGCTCTTGGAGAAGAAGAATCTCTGAAAGATTTATCTTTGTGGTTGAAACCACTAGCCAAGGCAGCCAGTTATGTCGGAAGTCAACAACTTTCTGAAGAAAAACGACCTGAACAGGTGAAAGGAAATGCTACGAATTTCAGAAAAGAGAAAGTTCACGTCACCAGTCCTGATACATCGGACAAGTGTGCTTGTGTACTCTGTGGCCGAAAAAATCATTTATTACCATTATGCTATGAATTTAAAAATGAAAATCTGCATAACAAATGGAAGATTGTGTTTGACAAGAAAGTATGCTTTGGGTGCCTAATGGAAGGTCACACTTTGGACGAGTGTGAAGATAAAGTTACCTGTGGAATTGGCGGATGTGACAAATTTCACCACAAATATTTGCATAAGAAAATTAAGATGAATCAAGCCAGACAAATGACAAAAGATAACTCTGAAGTGAAAAAAGAGCAATGCAGTCACGTAATGCATGTAGAAAATAGCGTATTATTAAAGGTGGTTCCCGTTACATTGAAAAGCAACGGAAAGCAATTCTCCACCTACGCTTTCTTGGATGATGGATCTACTGCAACTTTGATGGAAGCATCTGTAGCAAAAATGCTTGGTCTGTCTGGAAAAGAGAATTGTCTACATTTGAAAGGAATCACAAACATGACAAACACAGTTGAAAAATCTCTCCGAGTCAATCTGGAAGTCATGGGAAAGAATTGTGAAGAAACTTTTCAATTGAAAAACGTAAAAACTGTAGAAAAACTGGATTTGCCAATTCAGACAATAAACGGAAGAAAGCTGTCGGAAAAATGGACGTACCTACAGGATGTTCCTACCGTTTACTTAAAAAATGCTGTACCCACAATCCTCATTGGACAAGACCATTCGCATCTAATCAATCCAGTGGAATTGATTGAAGGACCTGCCAATGGACCTTGTGCTACTCGAACTCGACTAGGATGGACTGTGCATGGAAAAACATCCTATTTTAATGGAAGAGTAGATGATTGTATTCATCATTTACGCATAAAGGATGTCGAGGATGAACTACATCAGCTGGTAAAAGAATCTTTCAGTACTGAAGCTTTTGGAGTAAAAGTTTGCAGTCAACCTTTACGGTCAAGGGAAGATGAAAGATGCACTCAAATCATGGATAAGTACACTAAGCGAGTAGCTGATCGATGGGAAACAGGTCTTCTGTGGAGAAAAGAAGATGTTCATCTTCCCGAGAGTAAGTGTGTAGCTTTCCGAAGATTGCAATACATGGAGAGGAAAATGGACAAGGATCCTAATTTTGCATTGGAATATCATAAGAAGATTGCTGAATATGTACAAAAAGGCTACGCAAGGAAATTGTCTCCGGAGGAAGCTGCATTTGAAACAGGAAAGACATGGTATTTGCCGCATTTTGGGGTTTATAATCCTAATAAACCAGGAAAGTTGCGATTTGTCTTTGATGCAGCCGTAAAAAGTCATGGATCAAGTCTGAATGACAATTTGATGCAGGGCCCGGATAATCTTAGTTCACTGATTACGGTTTTATTTAAATTTCGTCAGAGGAAAATCGGTTTCACTGCAGACATCAAGGAGATGTTTCATCAGGTGAATATTCGGAATGAAGATCAACAAGCTCAGAGATTTTTGTGGCGGGGAGCTGACAGGAATCGAAATCCAGATGTCTACGTTGTTCCTGTAATGACATTTGGGGCGACTTGTTCACCTTGCTTAGCTCAAGAAGTGAAAAATAAAAATGCTAAGGAATTTGTTGATGAATATCCAGACGCTGTGAAAGCAATCACCACCCGTCATTATGTTGATGACTATCTGGACTCTGCTCACGATGAGGATAGAGCCATCAAAATCATTCGTGATGTAATTTATGTACATAAAAGGGGAGGATTTGAAATCCGAAACTGGACTTGTAGTTCTAAGGAAGTACTGCAGTTAATCCCCCAAGAATTAAGATGCATAGATGACAAGGATCTGAATTTGGAGTCTGACTTACCAATGGAGAGAGTACTAGGACTACAGTGGAATCCTAATTCTGATAATTTCATATTTCTATGCAAGTTTAGCAAGGTCAAGGATGACATCATTTCTGGAAAGAAAAGGCCGACGAAACGGGAAATTTTGAGGCTCGTGATGTCAACGTACGACCCACTTGGTTTTTTGTCACATTTCACTGTAAAAGCAAAAATCATTATGCAGGATGTATGGAGAACAGGAATTGGCTGGGATGATGAGGTATCCGATAGCATTTATGAAAAATGGCTTAGCTGGATTGCAGAACTGCAGGATATCCCCAGACTGAAAATTCCAAGATGTTACTGCATGAAAATGGAAATGGCTCTTGATGTTCAATTACACACCTTCTGCGATGCAAGCGAGAAGGCCTTTGCAGCTATTTCATACCTGCGAGTTAAAACGGCTGAAGAAATAAGCGTGACAATTATGATGGCAAAAACAAGAGTTTCCCCTTTAAAGCCCATGTCAATTCCAAGGTTGGAATTGCAGGCTGCTCTTATGGCTTCAAGATTAGCGGAAACCCTTATTGCAGGACATGAAATTGAAATCAATTCTCGTTACTTCTGGTCTGATTCGAAGACTGTAATAAGCTGGCTGAATAGTGATGCAAGAACATATAAACCCTTTGTCGCTGTCAGAATAGGAGAAATCTTAGAGACTACCGATGTTTGTGAATGGAGATGGATTCCCACATTGGAAAATGTAGCAGATGAAGCTACGCGGGACTGCAAACTTTCTGATCTCTCTGGAGGAAGTCGTTGGCTGAATGGTCCAGGATTTTTGAAATTACCAGAGACAGAATGGCCAAAAATGAAAATTGAAATTGACACTTCACTGAGAGAAGAAGATTTGGAAATGAAATCGGAATTTGTGCATGCAACGACTGAGAAAAAGTCCTTTGTACCAAACTATTCCATGATCAACAGTTGGATAAAGCTTGTTCGCTCTACAGCATGGATGAGAAGATTCGTACTTAATTTCATCGCAAAATGTAAGAAAACTGAAACTCTGTCAAGTATCGAATTACTTCCCGAGGAACTTGTAGCGGCCGAGAAAATAATTTGGAGGCAGTGTCAGTCAGATGTGTACCTGAATGATATTTCTCACTTGAAATCTGGAAAGGTAATTTCTACTAGTAGTAATCTCTACCAACTTTCGCCGTATCTCGACGAAGATGGAATTCTACGTGTGAAAGGAAGATTGTCAAAGGCGGATAATGAAATAAAATTTCCTGTTATCCTCAACAGTAAGCATGAAATTACGAAGTTGATAATTCAACATTATCACAAATTAACACGGCACTACGGACAAGAATTCGTCTGTAATGAAATCCGTCAGAGATTTTGGATTCCTGGGTTAAGGTCAGCTGTCAAAAAGTCTTGGAACGACTGTATGACATGCAAAATTCGAAGAGCAAAACCGGAAGTACCTGAAATGGGACTACTTCCCGAAATTCGCACGAAAAAACAGCCACGTCCATTTATGATCACTGGAATGGACTACTTAGGCCCCATAACTGTAACAGTAGGAAGGAGACATGAGAAACGTTGGATCGTTATCTTCACCTGCATGTCAGTCCGTGCGATTCATCTAGAAGTTGCAGCTAGTTTGTCAACGGACTCTGCAATCATGGCCATAAGGAGGTTTATTGGCAGAAGAGGATATCCTGAAAAAATTTACTCGGACAATGGAACTAATTTCCATGGAGCCGACAACGGGCTGAAGAAATCGTTGAATGATTTGGACCAATTGAAGATTATGTCCTCTCTTTCAGCTAAAGGAATTGAATGGGTTTACAGTCCACCCGCATCACCGAATTTCGGAGGGACGTGGGAAAGCCTGGTCAAATCAGTGAAGGTATCACTGAAAAATTGCCTTCAAGAGAGATCACCGAGGGAAGAGATGCTTCATACCCTCTTGGTGGAAACAGAACTCATCGTTAACTCTCGACCCTTGACTCACGTTTCGATTGATGTTAATGACTCGGAAGCATTAACACCAAATCATTTTCTGCTGGGGACTACAAGTGGTGTCACTTTTCCCGGAAAATTCAGCAAAATAGATTTGTGCTCCAGAAAGCAATGGAGAGTAGCTCAGGAATTGGCTAATTGTTTCTGGAAACGCTGGGTACGCGAGTATTTACCCACTTTAACTAAACGGACCAAATGGTTTAAGAAAACAACACCGATTAAGGTTGGCGACATCGTCATTGTAGCCGATGGAAATTTGGAGAGGAGCCACTGGCCCAAAGGAATTATCGTTAAGGTCTACCCTGGGAAAGACGGTCAAGTAAGAGTCACCGACGTCAAGACCTCCACTGGTGTATACCGGAGACCAACGTCAAAACTTTGTATTCTGGACGTGCTTCCGAAGATTGTGAATGAACCACAAGTTCTTCACGAGGGGAAGGATGGATCAGACAAAATAGTGCATGAATTTACATCGCCATAGCTATTAAGTAATTGTATTATATGTTGAATTGTTATTTGGTTAAATTGATGATAAGTATCAGAGAAATCATGAAATGAATCAGTCGCAGTTCTGGAACGGTCCAATAGACACGCACTCATTTCTCGCTGTCGGAATAACAGGAGAAAAGTTGAAATAATTGATTAATTGTATGAAATTTATGTGTTAATAAACTAGTTTTAGTGTTTAAACTAGTGGGTCTATTTTCTACATATTTTTCACCGTAGTTAGTGAAACTACAACAAGAGATAGCCTTACAAACTATCTAGCATCCAACCATTTTACATAATTTAAAATGTCTTTTCTATCAGGGCATGAAAAAGGCAGGGTTTTTCCTAGGAAAAACCCAAAAACCCGCCTTTTTGGGTTTTTGCTGGGTTTTTGGGGTTTTTGGGTTTTTGCAGTAGCATCCGCCATCTACTGTGGTTCACTGGACTTCTACTATTATTGTCCCATATTCAAAAGTAAAATAATATTTATTTTGATTCTTTATTTGGGCGATCTGGAAGAAGACTTTTATTAATGTAAATGGATTTGTCGATTCGATTAGTAGTTATTTGACTGTAAACTCAAAAGTATATAGATCAAATATTCGGTTGGCAAGTTATTAGGCATGGAGGCGACTTAATATAGACGAATTTGAAAACTACATTATTGAAAATATTCCATTTATTCCCAAAACATTGAGATAAACATAATTTGTTAATCTCAATACTTTGGATCGACAAATAAATACTTGTATCTGTTGCCTATTATGTTGATTCGTTAAATAAGGGATTGGAATAACGGATATTTTAAACTAGAGTTTTTGTATTGTGGTCTAATCCTTGGGTTTTCAAATTACCCCATTTCATAGCAAAAACCCAAAAACCCAAAAACCCGGGTTTTTGCTAATTTTGCTACCCAAAAACCCAATAACCCAAAAACCCAGGTTTTTGGGTTTTTCATGCCCTGTTTTCTATACATTTCGTACTTTTCAATTTTAAAAACCAGAAAGAGGTAGACGAAATGTTGTAGTATGGATACCGACTTACCAACAAAAATAATTCAGGTTCGTGAAATATTTCATCTAAAGAGTCATTTCTACGACTCCCGAGTTTTTGGGGAAAAGAATTAGGTTAACAATAGTTGCATGTCTTAAAATGTTGTGGACACCGTTTAAACGTAGAAGAGACAATAAAACCTTGATTGGAATTTATATACCTTGTCTTTAAATAGAATTTATGAACTGTGTCACTTTTTGTCAGCTTTGATGTTGCTAAAATATAATCTACTTTAGTTTATAACACTTTATTAGTTAGATTGTCTCTGTCTTGGTTAAAAGGATAGTATACGGAGAAAACATTATATTGGTGGTTTCAACTTTGTATTTGTCAAATTGTCAATCATTTTCATTTATGAAGAAACGTACCTGATATTATGATAAATATGTCGAGACTTGGCGACTTAATTAAGGGAAATCTTATTATCATTGGCTGAGTGTGCTAATATATCAATATCATATTGACAGCACGACCGGCTAAAAATCATTCCCCATTTTAATGAAATTCCATGTCTATGTCAAATTTAAAATAGTATTTACCTGTAATTCTGAAAAGTGTATTATCATTTGCACATCTGCAGTATTGTTAAGCATATTGGTAACCCACATGGGATAATACACATTAAATGTAATTAAATATAATACATTATTACTACAGTTTAATTTTGTTCGCCATTTCTAATAAATTGGGGTACATAATGTGGTGAAATTAATCTATATATAGTTAATAATAAGTTATCCATATACTTATTTGCATGATTTTTGCAGAAGCATTTCATTTAATGGATGTACCGAGTTCTTAGGACGTACAGAGAACAGGCATACAATACCAAAAATTGTTCGGCAGATATATTTATCCGCTAAGGAAATATAAAAAGCAGTGTCTGTATGCATGAAAGAAGATCTCCATAGAATTCAAATATTTTGTCATGTTTAACGTTTCTTATTGGGGCTACTTTTATCCCAAAAGGTCGGAGAGCTCGATATTCTCTTAAATGCAACGACCTGGTAATTCCATTTCTTCTGTCAATAGTCTTGAAAATCATACTCAATGAACCAGTCGAGGATTTCCACATAGTTGAACAAGCAAGTAAAAATATTGACATAATCCCAAAAGTTGCAAGACTAAAAGTCGGGAGAAATGAAAATGCAGCCATGTCGAGATTATCATGAAATCGGATTGTCGCGAAGGTAGAAATTATGAAGTGCAGGGAAACAGTAGTGAGGACCACTGGCAACAAAATGGGCAGTAAACTGTCATGGAACAAAATATTCAGTGTGCGCATTCTCTTGTATAAACGAACTTGATACGCAAAATCAGCTTTGCTGCATCTGTACTAAAAACATAAATACTTTTAGCTATAAATGATAATATCATGAAAGTTCTTTCACCATAGAAATTTAATTATTGAAATTTAGATTAACGACCTTATTTTCTTCATCCAATAGGATATTCGTATTACAACTGTTAAGATGTAAAGGTACAGAACACCTCCACAATACATGGCGTTGCACAATATGCCTGATTGAACTATGCTTATTGCATACCGCAGAACCCAGTGTACAGAAAAGCTGTCTAGTAAGTAGCTATTTTTGTACATTCCGATTATCATAAATGTTGTTCCTGGTGGAAGTGAGAGAACAAATACTGGGACAAAATATTTCGCCATCCAAGCTTCCAATTTCATATGAGACGATTTTTTAGCACCAAATCTGCCATGACCATCTGTATAAATGACATAAAATATACATCACATAATTTACATTTTTTACATTTACATTGTAATTGCAATATACGATTCCGATACATATTATACTAATATCTCATTTTCGAAATTAATATTTTAGACTTGCCTTTCGGGTAGAAAATGTTATCCAGGTTCAAGCATTCCAAAACAGCCCTGATATCTTTTCCTCTAATTAAAGAGGTGAGCATATACGTTCCCATAACCGTGTGAAGAATTAAAATAAATAAATCTTGTGTTAACAATGTAGCCAAACCTGATGTTTTTTGATCTTTCTGTTGAAAGTTTTGAAGAATTTGTAAAGATGTAAAGCATGTAAATAGTGTATTCAAAGTTATTAAAAGTTTTAAACGATGTTGGGATTTTGACATCACAAATGTTTCCTTTGCATGATCCCAAAAAAATGGTAGACAGCCATAGAATGAACCAATGTTGACATAAAATCCAAACCAATGACAATGTTTGTTTTCTAATGGTTTTCCTCCATTACCGTGTTTTGATGAGAGGAAAGCTTTCCAAATGGTAGTAACCACTTCTATAGTCTGAAATGTTAGTTTAAAATTTGTTGGCAAAAAATAAGCAACAAAAAATTGAAAAATAAACAATGGATGAGTTTCCGATTATAAGTCTTCTGGCGGATTTGGTCGTCACTAAGTGAGAATTCATCGTTATTGTGCTCGATAGATGCCCCACCACTGCACTGAAGGAAACGTGCGTGTAAAATCAGTCAAAGCATGTGCATGTGCACTTTAAATGCACGTTTCCTTCAGGGCAGGGGCATCTATCGAGCACAATAACGATGAATTCTCACTTAGTGACGACCAAATCCGCCAGAAGACTTATAATCGGAAACTCAACCATTAAGTTACAGTAAATACAGTTTATATTTGTAGTCCTACGTTTCAACTCACAATGAAGAGCTAGATTACGAAATTGGGTATGGAGATTTGACTTGTATGGTTGAGCAGGAAGGTTTGGTTTCTAAAACTCAAGTATCTTTGGTATAAGGATATTCGACCAAAATACAGAGTAAAGACGACTGGCGGATAGTATTTTAATTCCGTTTTAAAGGTACGGAAGAGAATCACCAAATACCGATTAATTATGATTATTTTTGACAGCATGTGGATAAATCACAAAAACAGGGAAGTTGCACAGGAATATGACATTGAGAAAGGCTTGAATTAATAAAAGCTCCTGTCTTTTTCATTTAGGTGATATGTCTATCTTTCCTTCCATGGTCATAATTGAAAACACTTTTGAACATTACTCAAGCATTATCCAAATTTGGCAGTTCACAATATGTTCATCCTGACTAAAGTGTTATTTTCACATTTATGACATATTTAGTGAGCCCGATAATGCAGATGAAGGAGAATTACCTGCGAACTAAAGATGACAGTTTTATTTAGGTCTATATCAAGGAAAAAAAAGGTGAACAGTACTACTGTAAGTACTATATCTAATAGTCGTATTTCGTACTGCTACGTCGTACTGCTAATATTTTAGTCTATATTTAGAAAACTGTTTACTCAATATTAATTCAGTCACTTCAATTCCAAAACAATAACAATTCGCAGTAATGTTCTTTTTCAATCAATCAATGTCAATAGTGTGATAATAATGCCAAAACAAATAGAAAATGAAACAGACAAAGGTATGACAAGTTAATATGTGAATTAATAATTAATTAATAATTATGAACCGGCAGAAAACAGTTCCCAACTGATATTATTACATTTTAATAAAATTTGTATGGCTTTGTAGCTTGAATTAAATTCCATTGTGTCGTCGCTTCAGCATAGAGAATAATAATAAAACAGTAGTTGATTCTTATTTATCACCGTTAATAAAAAAATTTTAAAAACTTTTAATTACCACAATTTTAATACAATTTAAAAATTATCCCAGCAAAGACGTTATTACAACATTATTTAATATGTTACTATATTCAGTAGTTAATTTACCTTTTAACTTTGAATTCTTATATAGCTCTCTGGGTGCATCTTGGATTTATTGTGGCCAAAATTTCTGCTTTTCAATATAACTTGCATTGTCTAGCTTTATATACAATTATATAGGGGACTAGACTTGCTACTTACGAAAACTTGCGAGGTTAAAGCGTTGAGATGAGAACAGCCCGCAAAAAAGTTGACGCACAATTACCGAAGAGTGTACACTAATTAACATTTTTCACAAGAAATTAACATTACAATTATTTACAGCTTCTCATGTATTAATTATCAACAATGCCTAGATATTGACAGAGTTCAATGATGGGCCTGTAGTGTAGTTCAGCCTGATCTCAGTATACTATCACAACATAGGTAGTGAGGCGGTACACCGCTATAAATATAATATAATGGTGGTAAAATATCGCCCTATAGTATAATCATGTTGTTCGAGTTGCGCAGTGAAAAATTTCAAATGTATGTTTGTTTCTATCATCGTGTGCAATTTTGCCGCTCTGATAACGCAGCTAAGCAGAACCCAATCTTGAAACTCCACAGTATTATTCAAAAATGTTAAAAAATATTATTCAAAACTGATCTAAAATGTCTTTCACCGTATAGATCAATACGGGACTTGAAAAAATACACCGCTATCCCCCTTGAATTTAACTAATGATAGGGTACGTACAAGACAGTACTATGTTATTATCTAATCTGCTTATTTGACTACTTATTTAATATGCCAGAAATAAACCTCTATAGAAGTGGCGTTGACAAAAAGGGAAATTGCTGTTGACAAAAAAGATAGTGGTGTTAACAAAAAAGAAAGCGGTGTTCACAAAAAGGTTTTTTGATTTTTTTGGCTCTGTTGACATTTTAGTGTTGACAAAAAGGGGGTGAATCTAATATTAGTATGCAAAAACAATGCTTGTTTTAATGAAAGTTTAATCAAAATAATTGCACCGGGGCATATTAGATATTTCCATAGTAGAAAAAAATGAGTAGTGCCTGCTGCTTAACCAATAAGCCTATTTACGAAAGTTACGATCTTAGTTTCTAGATTTTCACAAACAAAAGATTTAAATAAAACTACCATACCCTTTCCATCCCGAATCTAAATTAAAATTAAAACTATAATAACAGGAGTTTAAGAAAAATTATTTGATTTATTTTATAGTAAACATTTTGCCGTAGATGTGTTCAAAACAAAATACTAGGAAAGCAAATGTTGTCAGTGACTTACAAAAAAGTCTTTTTGTAAAAATTGCACTCAGCTGTTAGTAAATAAATACCTTGCCCATCCCACCTTACCTCGTCTTTTAAATTTAAATCTACAAAAACAGAGGTTTAAGAAAAATAGCTTAGTTTGCTTTATGATAAACATTTTGCTGTAAATGTGTTCAAAACAAAATACTAGGAAAGCAAATGTTGTCAGTAAAATACAAAAACGAAAGAAACCGAATAAACGTATAGACTGCAAATTAGGAGAAGATGTTTTCGGAAATTGCATCGATTGATAACTCAGCGTTTGAAAATACTTATCCCATTTTTTAAAGAGCACATAAATTCCAGTTGCCATGAACTGTTGTACTTTAAGGTAGAGTTGTTTTTTAATTAAAATAAAATTAGGAATATGATATATTATTTTTAGTGGAAATAAATCAGCAATACTTATGACATACTGATTTGAAAAGACAATGTTGCTGTATAGGTTTAGGCGACTACTGTAATCAACGTAAGCTCTTTTCAAAGAGCAGTTCTTCAAAAACGACCTTGTTTTCTCAAAATAGGTTTGAAGGTTTGTGTAGCAACGTGAATTTAAATTTCCTTGAATAATATTATATGGGAAAATATTTTTATTTGGCATGCCGTCAATATTCATTTCCAGTTCTGTCAACTTACTCCAGGTCCACTCGGTGATTTCATTTCCAACAATTTGATGATCAGCAAATATTTCCCCACTGCTATTTTTGTGGTAAGTACAGTCACGGGGATTCAATGTTCCACAAGAATCTTTATTCGTTTTGTTTTTGTTGAAACAGAATTCCAGATATGTAAGGTAGTCAATGCTCAATAAATGCCCATTTTGAAATGCGGCATGTTTTAAATCAATAGTAGAAATGACAGAAAAGTTGTGAAGTTCTTTGAAGGATGTGTAAGAGTGTGCCAAAGTACGGGGAACTGTCATCTGACTTAAAAGTATTCCTTTGTATCCATTGCTACAAATAATTCCAATAACTATCCAAACCCCAAATAGCAAAGCTAGTTTTATTTTGTCCATCCTTTGGCCAATACTAACTGATTGTTCCAGCATTGCCGCAGAAAAGCAATAAAAGTTGTAAAATGTATCTTTTAAAGTTGTTGTTGGGTTGGTCATGCCGTTTTGAACTGTAAACACTACCGAACAGAAAATCGTGGCAGCGGAGAAAGATATCCAGAAAATTGTATCATAAGGTTCGAAATAAAATTTCCACATAGAATCGTCATACACACCGTAACAGGTCACAAATTTTAATTCGTTTTCATTATCGACATATACTTGAGGTATGTGTGCAGAAGGTCCAGTTTTACTTATCATAAAACCACTTTTAATTGAGAATTGAAAATTGTTTTTGTTTTCAGAAGTTATTACCTTGAAGTCTTCCCACATAAATAAGCGGATAAGAGATTTGAAATCACTTATTCCCTGATTCGTTAGTGATTTGAAAGGACTGACCCATTTTGCATCGATGGACAAAGTTCTATTTACTAATGGACAAAGTAAAGAGCCTATTACTTCGTATATAATTTTAGAACGGTGAATTGTATCCACATAATCCTTGAATCGAAACATGACTTGCCCTAATGCTCCGTTGGGAAATACTGTAATATCTGTTATATTTATAGTGTTTGAATTACGGTTGGTGTTTAGTGTAAATAAAGTTGGGCAGCCAAAACACACAATTTGTTGAAACTTTATGTCGTAAGATGGAAAGTTAGGTCTTGATTTTACAAGATTCGTAACTACATTTAACATTAAAGAAAGTCCTTCAACAAAATTAGTCTGATAAGCAACTAAGGGTGAGATATAAACGTTGTATCCGACCGTGTCATAACATAATTGAGGTTTTTTCCGTCCTAGCAGCAGCAAATATTGGTTATAACAGATCAAATGTGGGTCCATAGAATAATTGACTGTTTTTTCAAAGGAAATTATTATTTTTAAATGTTGGAAATTCCATTTTCTCTGAGTTGACAGTAATTTATGTTGATCAGAGTTCAAAATGGCGATTGGAACTCCGAAATCCTCATCGACATTCGGGATGTAAGATTTATAAAGAAAAAAAACTGCACAATCTACGAATGATTGCACAATTGATTTTAAATCTGATATCTCAATATATGATTGCGATTTTGTTTCTGAAATTGTGACAACAAAAATTATTGTAAGCAGCTTCATTTCAAAAACAAACTTAAAATTGTAATAGTCTCAAATGTTCGTTTCAACGGAGAATCACTCTTGTTCTGATTGTAATTTCGTGTCGGAAGGTTCTGCTATATATACTACGTACAGATACTATGCGTTTAAAAGCCTTTAATGTGGAATGCGGTTTCCGGGATCCTTTTTAATCAACAGACTTCTTGTTTCTATACAATGGAAACATAAAACTATTGCAGGTTAGTGTGTTTATCAAAAGTCTCATTGGTACCTTTATTTCCTCATTCGTCTCTTTGCACACTAAGTAGTTTCTTAATTCAAATAATTGGTGAGCATAATAAGAAAATAAACAAAATAAAGTAGTTTTGCAAATAGTTATCTAAATAACTTAAAACTCAATACCTTACAAGACCTTCAATTAAACTACCTATAGCTATAGCATTATTCCACTTCCACTTTCCGATGAAAGGAAACTGTTTTACACAAATAGAGTTTCCAGGTTAAGTAAGCTTGTTACATTGTGTTTCTTGCAATATTTATATCACGAGGTCAATCGTTAATAGGCATGTTGAACTTTTTTAATCATTACTTTGCTACATATGCAAAATTAAAACCAAAAACGACAAGTATGGTTCATTTATCCTTATGTCGTGAGGTTTTGGGTTTCCATGTAGTTAATAATTAAAACATTTTGTTTCTAATTACAATAACGCAGCGCATTTAAATAAACCGTTTCTTGAAAAAATAGTAAATAATTAAAGTAAATATCATTGTAGATTTTGTTTCCTCCTTTGCATTTTGTCTCTTACATTTTGAAAATGTGTCTTTTGATACTTTTCATTTAGTTTTGGTTTAATAATTGTTAGGTAGTCTATAAAAAAGTTAAACGGTGAAGGAAGTAGATGTCTACTAAAACCAGTGTACAAAATTTACCACTTTTTAGGCTTTTTTACCATCACAGTGGTAAAAATGCACTTAATGGTAAAAATGCATTTAATGGTAAAAATGGTTAATTTTAGCGATTGATTATACAGCTTAGTACAGGAACACTAGACATTCTAAAATAAAAGTTTTAAAACTTTATTTTCTATTAAATATTTTCAATTAGCCCCTTAATTAACTTAATCCGACTTATTTGATTGTTCAACGAATGTTATAAAAATGCTAGTAAAACAAGACTAATGCATTGGCGTCGCCAATTTACAATTGATATGAATGTGCCAATTTAATTACAATTAATTTCTCAATCAGCAAGTAAGAACCGTTAGTGGTTGAATTCAACTCTGATTAATGAACACTAATCAATTTGCGACAACAATCATCAGCTGCTAAGCTATTTCAAACTTTGGCACCGAATTTTATTCAAAATTTAAACACGAAATTTAAATGAAACTATTTTTTACCATTTTTACCACTTACCACTACTTTTTAGGTAGTGGTATTTAACGTTAAATACCATTAAAAACCACTTACCACTGGTAAGTGGTAAATGGTATTTTGTACACTGACTAAAATATGCAATAGGAAAAGCCAGACAGTATGAAAACTTTAGCTTTGTCGTGTATATAGAAAAACTATGTACAGCTGTTGTAAAAGATGTTTTTGGTTAATTTGGATACAGGATAAAGGGTACAGGACTGTCAAGAATTTTAATAGCATTTCCAAACTTCCAAACTAATAAAAATTAGTTTTGCTAAATTGTCTCAGTCGTCTGGTGGGTTGTCAAGATGTATTTTTTCATGGTCCAAAACAAACTGGTGACATCAAATTTCCACCAATGGGAGGGCCTGCTGGACCGTGAGAAATTCATCTTGACAACTCACCAGACGACTGGGACAAACTTATTTAGCATTTTTAGTAGACATGGTGGTGTTACTTTTATTGCCCCTTGATTTCTTTGCACCAGTTTGCACAACTTTTTTGTAGAGTTAAATAACAGTTAATAACTTAAGGGAAAGGGAAATACTAATTTTTTTTTCGAATTGGGATGTGTGGACCGCTGAAATTCTCTTGAGTGCTAAGTCCTTCGCCCCTTAGTCTAAACTAAAACAACAAGGGTAAACAAAAATGTTTATTCCTATGTTGCAAGTATCTATTTATGCCATGGGAAATGATGCTTTTTGTTGCAATGCACATCCGCGTATATACAATGCATGTTTCATAAAAAAAGGTAGTCCAATATGAATGATATTAGCTTATTTAGAAAATTAAGCATTATTAATAAGACTAATCATATTGAAATTCAGCATTAGTTCTCGGGGTCTAGTGACATATTATACTTGAGTAAAAGACAATAGTTTGTACAGTTTTGTAAATTATCACAGTGGTAAATTAGCAAACAAAAAATTATTCAACCAAATTTTAAACACTGCAAATGTGTTTCATTTTTTGCGATTTGTAAATACATAAAATACTAGTGAACCCAGCTAAGGGGGGTACCCATTACAGTAACAAAAACAATCCAAAAAACCATTGGTATTTCACTAAGGTTATTTTGTTAACCAGTAATGTTATTTAATTAAACAAAAAAGGTGTGCAAACTGGCACAAAGAAATCAAGGGGACAGTAAAAATTAAAACCAGCTCTATTAAAAAATGCTAAATAGGTTTGTCGATATAGCAGAAAGCCAATTTGTGTTATTGTTTTGCTTGTTATAATAATTATGAAGCAACTCATTTCGATGGTTTAGAGAGAGTGGTCATGCGTATTTTGCTTTTTTGATTTCAAGGAACGTGCAAATATTACGTGTGCAGTTAATGGGAGGAGGAGGTGCCCAAAAGTGTTACGGTCAGCGCAGCACAAGGACCTGCGTTACACATGAGGAGGGAGTTTTGCGTTACGTAATATGTGCAGGTTCCCTAGGCACACTGGGGAGCCTACATGTATTAAAGCGGTCGCCTAAAAGCTGAGTTCGCTCTCTTTCCCGTTTAAATTTTATATTGAAAATCCTATTCTAATTTATCTAATCGATTTTTAATACAGAAACTATCGACGCACAGCATTGATGTATACATCATTCGAACCGTCACATTCGAATTAATAATACGTAATTAGTAATAAGACCCGGCTGCACCCGTAGCGTTAGATATAGCGATTGTAAAACCGCTTATTTAGCATTAGTGGTATAGGAACATTCAAAGTTTGCTTGGTAATCCAATGATGATTTTAAAATCAAAATTAATTTGCTGTTCTAGCATACCTATATTTTTTTGGATTTCCATCTTTTGATTTTACCTATGCATAAATAGACAAAATCAGGAATAAAGTATCTTTAGATTAGTTTTCAAGCTTTCGACGACAAAAGATGAATCAATAAGATAGTATTTCTGTCACACAAATGATATGTGAAAATATGTGTTGAGGAAGTGTATAGAATGGAATTACATGTTAGCAGCATAAGATATGAAGTATTAGAGAGGTACCAACAAAGGAAGACTGACTGTCGTCATCGGAAGGTCTTCCTTTTCTCAGAGACATAAAGTGGGGAAATCAAACACACGTGTATATTATGAATATTGAATGATACCTTGGAGGAAAACATAGCCTAATATACTTATATATAGATAGCTCATATATTAGCCTAAAGATATTTAGAATTTGGCAAATGAACGCTGGATATTTTCCCAGTGGTTTTTTAAAGGTTTGAGAATGTTGGTTTTTAAATTTTTTTAAAGTACTATATAGGTAAAAGGGACAGATTATTACACCATTTTAATAGGAAAAAATAAGATTTTTGCCTGGAAGCTATATTTTACGACAATTTATGAACGTTTTTATCAATTTTCAATTTACTGTTACGGTACTGTTTCCAGACAAATTTATTACCGAGGGCCGGCCAAAGATTATAAAATTGAAATTTTAGCTACAGATGCCGTATTTAAGAAACATAATTTTCCTACTGAATTAAAAATAATTACACCGCAGGTTAAATAAATTTTATTACCCAACTTTCAGACTTTATGCGCAAATATGTGCTGAGTAAGTGTATTTGTAGCATTAGATAGGTATCTAGGAAGACTGTCTGGCGTCAGCGGAAGGTCTTCGTTTCGAGACATAAAGTCTGAATTCAAGCACAAGTGTATACTATGAATATTAAATGATAGCATCTTTTAAAGGTTTGATAACGTTGGTTTTAAGAAATTTTTTTAAAGTACTATATAGGGAAAAGCGACTGAGTATTTTTTACCATTTTTAATAGGAAAAAAAGACTTTTGCCTGGACGATTTATTTTAGGTAAACTTATTATTTTTATATACTGTTCAATTTGGTAGCTTTATGGTACTGTTTCGTGGAAAATTCAGTGTCAACCAATGGTTATAAAATTGAAATTTTAGTTACACTGTATACTGTATTTATGAAAGCGAACGTTCATTGGTTTTAAAAATAATTACACAACAGGATAAATAAATTTTATTACCTAATTTTTGGTCATGGCATATTGCATTGAAGACTGCAGTAGGTAATGCAAATGCATTACGTTCGCCTTTTCTTGAGGTGGAGTTTTCAGATCCATTTTTTCCCATTTTGTTTTTCACTGTAATAATAAATGGCCAAATAGCAAACAGAACATTGGAATGCTCATGATAACTACGTTATGCATGTTATTTTATTTGCATAATGGCTTTCCTGTCTGACTTTGTTTAGTTCTATGTAAGTTATGTATAGAATAGCTTCGAACTGGCTTTAATGTAAACCTAGGAGTTCTATATAAAGGAAATCAATTTTGCTCATACAACAGACAGTTTCTTCACACTTAACACGGATAAACGTATTCTGATTTCTTATTCTATACTATTTCTTACTTTTTACAAATCGCTGATTGCGCCCTGATCTTAATTTAGATAAATTTATACACTCTACATATCAACATGTTATTTGTCTATCTATTTATTCAATTTTTACTGCTTTTTATTGCTATCAACAATGTTCAATGTTTTCGGAATTTATCATATTACAGTAAATGTGATTTCAACATGATCACATTCAATCAATCCCAGTGGAATACAAAATTTATGCTGTCAAACCAAAATGGCCAACCCTGGACTTTAGCAACATCAAATTATAGCAAAGCGCTTTTCGGTCGTCATGAAAACAATTCTCGAGATCTGTCAAGAAACTTGTGCAGTGTAAATATTCTAATGGAACCACACCCTAAATTAAAAAATCTGGTTATACATTTTGGAAAAGAAATAAATCGACTGCATTCAAGGTTCATAGTAATCATTAAAGATGAAATGAAAACAATGAATCCAAAATGGCAATCAAGTCTCATTCTAGATTTGGTGGCTCCACTCTTTATTTTGGCAATGGAAGGTGGGAACAATTATTCGGTTTACATCGTAATTCTTTACAATTCTAGCACAAAATCTCCAGTTTTTCGTCAACTTGAAATTGGAAGCTCCGAAAAAACTTGGGAAAGATTTTGGAATACATTAAATGGGAATCTTCATGGAATTCCAATTGGTGGTGTCTATCACAACTTAAAATTTAATGGTTTCAGGCAACTGCCAAAATGCAGAAAACCAATATACACAACAACGAAGATTAAATATAATTGTCGAAATGCAGTGAGAGCTGTTGAATTAATGGCTGCAAAATGGAACTTCACTGCCGTCTATGCAAAAAGATCGAAAAATTTTAATAGAGAACATAAACGATGTGGAAAGATTGATATGTATGCAAATCAAGAAAAGCCGTTTAATATCCGATGGTTTGAAACTCTTTTCATTGAATACTTTGAGGAACAGATTCCATATTACTGTGAAGCTATTCCTAGTTTCCTCGACACTCCTCTAACAGTTCTAATTCAAAATACTTTTGATGATTATTGCTGGTGGCTGATATTCTCCCTATTCCCGATTTCATTTTATCTTTTGGGCTTAAGATTCACATCTGTCTATAAGAAATTCGAATTCATTTTTGTATCTACAATATCCGTTCTTTTAAATCAGGATGTTTCCAATAAAGGGAGAAACATTTTGTATTTGGTAACTGTGTCTATGGGATTTATAATTGCTATTCTATATGATACGTGGATAACAAGTGAGATTATTGCACCGCCAGACAGAAAACAATTTATAGACTTTAAAGATCTTGTAGAAAACAAATACAAATTGTTATTACAAATAGACACTAGACGGAATATTGAGGAACAGAGAATCGAATATTTTAAGAAATATAAACTTTTGGATATATATAACACAAGTGTCCACATATTCGACTGGCAAAAGGATGCATCACTTATCGACATGAAAATGAGTGCAAAACATTTTTATTGGAAATCGTTGACCAACTTTTCATTGAAACTGTTTGTCGTAATGAACAAAGTGGAGAGTGAATATCTCGTGCACTTAATACCATCTGAAATGTCTTCAGGAGGAGTTTGCATGACAGTAAAAGAAACAGATCTAGCTGATCCGATATCTTATGAATTCACAGATTGCTACAGGTATAAATTCCGATCGTATTATCAGGCCATGCAAGAAAGAGGCTTTTTAAAATATTTTAAGCAACAACACGATTTTAAATGGCAATTAAAGTATAGACTATCCTATACCAAACTGAAGTATGAAGAGTCTCGGAGTGTGGCGATAAGTCTTTCGATGAAGATTCATACTATTTTCATAGTTTGTGGATACTTCATACTTGGCTCATTTATTACTCTGTTCCAAGAAAGATTGTGGTATCATAGATTAACTTTACAAGTACATGTTTTAGATATTTTAAAAAAAATTAAAAATTTTCACAAAAATACAAAAACTGAAAATCGTGTATTTCCAGTTGTAATGGATGACGTATCGGAATTATATTAGATATTTGATAGATGTATAATAAATAATAATAATCTTTCTGTTTTAGCTCGCCTGAATAAGGCAGCTTATAGAACCACACAGTCTGTCCGTACGTCCGTCCGTCCCCACGATAACTTTCGAAAGCAATGACGGATATTGACCAAAACTTGGCAGAAACAATGCCTATGGACCACTGACGATCCCTATTGAATTGGGGGTAAATCGGTCCATTGGTTACTGAGATAACGCGCGCTCACTTTGTCTTCATTTTGATAGTCAAAGTGAAAATTTGGCATTAAATGGACATTAAAAAGTTCAATGGCGTTTCCTATAAATTGTTAGCGCGATAGTGTAAAATATATTAATCCGCTTTTACCAAATTTGAGATTTTATAATAAAGCAAATTAAACCGAATAATAACTATTAGACGATGGAAAAAATCTATTTTGGATTTTTATTCAATTTTATAGTCAAATTTACATTTTTTGATTTCCTTTAAATTTAAAACCTACAGCAAGCCGTAAAAGAAGCTCGTCTGAGTAAAGGGGACCGTGTGCACATTTTTGGTAGAATAATAGAAATAAATATATTTTGATTATAAAGGTAAGCACTAATTCAAACTAGATTAACATAATTTATAATTCAATATAAAAACCAACAGTTAATCAAAATAAATAAATATTAACTATCAAAACCAACAGCAAATCAAAATAAACAAATATTATCTATCAAAACCAACAGAAAATCAAAATGTTAACCACCAAAACTAACAGCAAATAAAAATAAACAATTAATAACTAACAAAAACTATCAAATCAACAGAAAATCAAAATTGATTAATTTTGACTATCAAAATCAACAAAAAATCAAAATTAATTAATATTGAGTATCAAAATCGACAGTAAATCAAAATTGATTAATGTTGACTATGAAAATCAACAGAAAATCAAAATTGATTAATGTTGACTATGAAAATCAACAGAAAATCAAAATTGATTAATGTTGACTATGAAAATTAACAGAAAATCAAAATTGATTAATGTTGACTGTGAAAATCAACAGAAAATTAAAATTGATTAATGTTGACTATGAAAATCAACAGAAAATCAAAATTGATTAATGTTGACTATGAAAATCAACAGAAAATCAAAATTGATTAATGTTGACCATGAAAATCAACAGTAAATCAAAATTGATTAATGTTATGACTATGAAAATCAACAGATATTTAATCTTGATTGATTATGAGTATTAAGATCTACAGAAAATTAAAATCGGTTAATAATGATTATTTAAATCTAAAGGAAAACAAAAAATGGAAATTCTACTATAAAATTGAATAAAAATCCAAAATAGATTTTTTCCATCGTCTAATAGTTATTTTCCGGTTTAATTGGCTTTAATATAAAATATCAAATTTGGTAGAAGCGGATTGAAATATTTTATACTATCTCGCTAACAATTTATAGGAAACGCTGTAGAACTTTTTAATGTCCATTTAATGCCAAATTTTCAATTTGACTATCAAAATGAAGACAAAGTGAGCGCGCGTTATCTCAGTAACCAATGGACCGATTTACCCCCAGTTCAATAGGGATCGTCAGTGGTCTATAGGCATTGTTTTTGCCAAGTTTGGTCAATATCCGTCATTGCTTTCGAAAGTTATCGTGGGGACGGACGGACGTACGGACGGACGTACGGACGGACGTACGGACGTACGGACAGACTGTGCGGTTCTATAAGCTGCCTTATTCAGGCGAGCTAAAAATCATTAAGATTAAATATCTGTCGATTTTCATAGTCAACATTAATCAATTTTGATTTTCTGTTCATTTTCATAGTCAACATTAATGCATTTTGATTTTCTGTTCATTTTCATAGTCAACATTAATCAAATTTGATTTTCTGTTGATTTTCATGGTCAACATTAATCAATTTTGATTTTTTGTTGTGTTTCATAGTCAACATTAATCAATTGTGATTTTCTGTTGATTTTCATTGTCAACATTAATCAATTTTGATTTTCTTTTGATTTTCATGGTCAACATTAATCAATTTTGATTTTCTGTTCTTTTTCATAGTCAACATTAATCAATTTTGATTTTCTGTTGATTTTCATGGTCAACTTTAATCAATTTTGATTTTCTGTTGATTTTCATGGTCAACTTTAATCAATTTTGATTTTCTGTTGATTTTCATAGTCAACATTAATCAATTTTGATTTTCTGTTGATTTTCATAGTCAACATTAATCAATTTTGATTTTCTGTTGATTTTCATTGTCAACATTAATCAATTTTGATTTTCTGTTGATTTTCATTGTCAACATTAATCAATTTTGCTTTTCTGTTAATTTTCATAGTCAACATTAATCAATTTTGATTTTCTGTTCTTTTTCATAGTCAACATTAATCAATTTTGATTTTCTGTTGATTTTCATGGTCAACTTTAATCAATTTTGATTTTTCTGTTGATTTTCATGGTCAACTTTAATCAATTTTGATTTTCTGTTGATTTTCATAGTCAACATTAATCAATTTTGATTTTCTGTTGATTTTCATAGTCAACATTAATCAATTTTGATTTTCTGTTGATTTTCATTGTCAACATTAATTAATTTTGATTTTCTGTTGATTTTCATTGTCAACATTAATCAATTTTGCTTTTCTGTTAATTTTCATAGTCAACATTAATCAATTTTGATTTTCTGTTCTTTTTCATAGTCAACATTAATCAATTTTGATTTTCTGTTGATTTTCATGGTCAACTTTAATCAATTTTGATTTTCTGTTGATTTTCATAGTCAACATTAATCAATTTTGATTTTCTGTTGATTTTCATTGTCAACATTAATCAATTTTGATTTTCTGTTGATTTTCATTGTCAACATTAATCAATTTTGATTTTCTGTTAATTTTCATAGTCAACATTAATCAATTTAGATTTTTTGTTGATTTTTCAAATAATATAGCTTCGTTTCCTTATAATATCAATGTCTGAATTTTTAATATGTCATAGTTACATATATAAAGACCCAATTCTGAAAGTTTGATCAAAATCCGTACGCTCGGTTTTGTGCTACGTGCGGGTACTTTTCGTCTATCAAAATGTGTACACTGTAACCTTCACTCAGGCGAGCTTCTGTTACGGCTTGCTGTAGGTTTTTTGTTATAATCGTAGGTATAATTAACAAAACATTTATCTGCCAATATAAATCTGTACCTACATGTGACGTACGTAGGGTGACTTTGTGCATGTTCACTTTATGTATGCCATTAATAAATTGGAGCATGTAAATAATGTAAATATTGTTTGAAATTTCCTTTGACATATCTATTTTAACGCCTAAACGCATCCAGGAATTTGAGACCAAGGCAAAGGGGCAAACCATAATATATTCGCACATTAAATCACTAACATGTTTTGAAATTTAAACCTTTTTGACAAATTTTTTTTCTTTTCTGAAAATTTAGGGGCCCGGTGTCAAGCGCCTTTCTGGATAAAGGAAAGAATACAAAAGTTTCACAGGTTTCTGAAATTGTTGCACTAATGCATAAGTTAAGTTAGGCTGAGCCACGTTGGGAGAATAATGAAGTAATAAATAAAAATAGATTTCATCAGACGAGGGCATAGAATGAAGATTTATTTTGTCGAATCCTAACTTTATAGGTTTAGAGCTCTATTATATAGTAGTAGAGCTCTAATCTGTTAAAATAAAACCACCGCAGTTTATTGACGCAGTGTGCTAGTTTTTAATTATTCAAAAGAATTTTTATCTCTTTCGTTTCATTCGGAAATTTAACTGCTTCCATACTTAGGCCTTGCTTTGAATCGAGTAGATACTTCAGCATTAGGTATCACATTGCAATTACCGTTTATCTGTCTGCCGGTTATCTCTGTGCACGATGAATTTTGAGCCGTTTGAGTTAGACGATTCTAGGTAGGTCTATGGCTTTTAGCGAGGCTTCCCAGTGGGTTGATTCCCACCGATATGTATTAATTCTATATACTTATACTTTCCTTTGAAAGGAAAAAAACGGTTTTCCACAAATTGTGTAAATAATATTTTCTTTATATTTATAATGGGCCAGCTATTTTCTTTTTCAGTGATTTCCTGTCTTCAAGTTGGCCAATTTATCTCTTTTGTCATGTACAGGCAAGAGTTCCTCCATCAGTTTTTAATATTTTATTAGGACATTATTGTTGCATCAAAAATGTAGTATAAGCACTGATTGAAAAAGAAGTATGGAAAATAGTTGAACTAATTTGCATTGTTTATTAACTTCGGCTATAGGATATCAGTATGCATATATAAACCGATGATGGTTTATTACGAGTTGAAGAAACAGCTAAATTGGCACGTGAAACTTTTTTGGACTCTTTTGTACTGACTTATTACTTGACAATTATCGTCATGTCATGAGATTTCGGATTTCATGGTTGGTACCAAGTAAAGTAAATACAGCCAACATTCTGTTTTACTTACAATAGTGCTACAAGTTTAAATAAACTATTTCTATAGAAAACAATTAAAGTAAATTTCATTGTAAATTTTATTTCCTCCTTTGCATTTCTTCTAATCGATACAGTTAGTTTTAAATTGGTTTCTTTTGAAGTAAATACTTTTTATTTAGTCTTGGGTTACCAATTGATAGATAGTTTTTATCTATGATATAAACGCTAAACGGTCAAGAAAAAAAATTAAAAAAATAATAAAAAATAAATAGAATTCTGTTGTAAGTTGTAACATTCAATAGCAAAGTCATGTGAAAGGTTAAACATTTAAATTTGTCTTGAATATAGGGGAAACTATTTAAAGCTGTTTTAAACGAGATTTTTGGTTAAGTTGAATTTCCCCGACAATATCTGTTATTATTTTATTTATTTTGTGAAGCCTAGTGCTTGGAATTACCTCGGCTGGAACCTTAATGAGAGAACGTAGAATACACGCTCCGAAAAACTGCCGGCGTTAGTAGTTGTTTCAGTGGTTACGTTTTCCAGATGTGCAACTGAAAAATACAGAAGGTATACCTATGTGTGGTAGGCTGGGAGGGATACAATTCCTCTCTTAGTCTAAACTGAGAGAGATAACTATCCATAGGTAATTATAAGATAATTACTAATATCATTAATTGTGCTATATAGTATCATCTCTTCAACTGTTGCCATATTGTAATGAAGGCCGTCACTTCCAGGTTATGGGGATTGGGGATGAATGTATCTAGTTTTAGATAGTATAAGCAATAGGTATGTCGCCCAGGCGAACGGATGGCATTTTGACAATGACATCACCGACGAAATAAAAACGAGCGACAACTCTTGGGCTACATCATAACAACCAACGAGCCCATCTTTCCCTCCGACTCCTTCTTAACGAATTTCTTTCCTCGACTGGGTCTATGACTGCCTCAATGGTGACTGTATGCATTCTGCATGCTCTCTCATACGGTCACATTGAACATTTCAACTTTTTATATAACGGGTCAGAAAATTGAATTTTATTTCAAATTATTTGGTTTAAAACCTTATAATGATTTTTAATTAAAATCTTTTAGTGCTACGGTTAAGACCATTATCTTATTTTCATAATAAATGGTGAGTATAATTCACACGTGCTGTGGACATCTTGAATAGCCCTGATTAAAAACAAGTCTGCAAATAGATACATTGCTAAATTTTTATGTATGAAACTCGAAATTTGAGTCAGCAAGCATTATTAATATTGATAACTTTTCTATATAAGACGTAGCCCAAACAGTAAAATGTGGATAGGACGTCGGAAATCCTCGCAGGTTGTAATAAACCATTGTAATGGAATACTAAGCTTACGAGGTAGCTAATGAATTATATTATACTGTTTAATAATACGAAGCATTATAATGGAATCACAAGGGAATACAAGAATACAAGCATTATTATAGAGTTTGTCCAAAATACTATGTGGTACTGTACATGTAGTACAATCATGTACCACTGTACTATAGCCTGGTACAAGCGTTGCGTTTTGTTCGAACTGTATCAGCGGTAAATATTATTAGCGTCAGTTGAGCAGAATGGGTTGTTTTGTTAACTTTCTAAAACTACCTCTCGTCTGTCCTCAGCGTCGACAGTTATTTGTTTCTAGTGTACTAACGTAATTCTGATTACTGAGTACATTCTTTTTGCACTACGTAGACTATAATAATTTCCTGTAGTTCACGTATATTGTTCATTTTAGCTGGTGACTTGTCAAGTCACAAGAAATTTTTGGTATCTTAAACTTAAACGGACGAACTTAACCGTGATTCGGAATTCACCTTTAGGGATGGATGATATAGAATTTTTATGTAGGCCACGTGTATTTACAAAGTAGGTTTGAATGAAATTCACCTTTAGGGATGGACGATATACTTATAGTTACAAAGTCTGGAAAGGAAAACAAATGCAAAAATAAATTGTCAATATTAAAATTATGCCCAAAAATAATTCGACAACAATGATAACCACGAATGAGTTGACATCAGCAACCATATTTTATGAGCAATATGATTTTTGAATTTACGAGAATTGCATAAAACAATTAGATCAGCCGTCTGGCTCTGGTTCACTATCTTACCGATTGACTTGATGTCACTAGTCCCTAGTTGCTATAAATAATAGAAAATCTGCAATTGAGGGGTTGACTTTTCCAGCGGGATGAATGATTGAATCGATTTAAGACAAATTATTAAATAGGCAATGTGAACTTGAAAGTCGAAAGTCGTCAATTTGGCAATTATTGATGGCAAACACAAAGATATTTGCAATTCGAGTTCGTTCTTGTTCAGTTCAGATATCAAAAGCATTAGTAATAATAATAAATAATTTCGTAAACCCCAGGATGCGTGGGCACGTGAAAGATCAGTACTGGGAGAACAGCCTTTAGCTGCATGCATTGCAATTGTATTGCGTTGTTGCGATATGTGTGTATGAGGGGAGATCTGTGTCACAAATGAAACTTTCCTAGAACCCAGAATATTCCTTGCCATACTCAGAATATAGTGCACAGAATTCTCTTCGCAGAACGCAGATAATTTTTCCTAGAACGCAGAATATTTTTTGCAGGTCATAATTTTTTCTAGAATGCAGATTATTCTTCCTAGAACGCAGAATATTTTTTGCAGGTCTGAATATTCTTCTTAAAACGGAGAATATTTTACCTAAAACGCAGAATATTTTACTTAAAACGCAGAATATTTTACCTAAAACGCAGAATATTTTAACCAAAAAGGCAGAATATTTTACCTAAAACGCAGAATATTTTACCTAAAACGCAGAATATAGGAAGAAACGCAGAATATTCTTCCTATAACCCAGAATATTTATCCTAAAACGCAGAATATTCATCCCAAAACGCGGAATACTCTTCCCAATCGTATACGCAGAATATTCTTCGTAGATACGCAGAATATTCTTCGTAGATACGCAGAATATTCTTCGTAGATACGCAGAATATTCTTCGTAGATACGCAGATTATTCTTCGTAGATACGCAGATTATTCTTCGTAGATACGCAGATTATTCTTCGTAGATACGCAGAATATTCTTCGTAGATACGCAGATTATTCTTCGTAGATACGCAGATTATTCTTCGTAGATACGCAGATTATTCTTCGTAGATACGCAGATTATTCTTCGTATATACGCAGATTATTCTTCGTATATACGCAGATTATTCTTCGTATATACGCAGATTATTCTTCGTATATACGCAGATTATTCTTCGTATATACGCAGATTATTCTTCGTATATACGCAGATTATTCTTCGTAGATACGCAGATTATTCTTCGTAGATACGCAGATTATTCTTCGTAGATACGCAGATTATTCTTCGTAGATACGCAGATTATTCTTCGTAGATACGCAGATTATTCTTCGTAGATACGCAGATTATTCTTCGTAGATACGCTGATTATTCTTAGTAGATACGCTGATTATTCTTCGTAGATACGCAGATTATTCTTCGTAGATGCGCAGAATATATTCTTCGTAGATACGCAGAATATATTCTTCGTAGATACGCAGAATATATTCTTCGTAGATACGCAGAATATATTCTTCGTAGATACGCAGAATATATTCTTCGTAGATACGCAGAATATATTCTTCGTAGATACGCAGAATATATTCTTCGTAGATACGCAGAATATATTCTTCGTAGATGCGCAGAATATATTCTTCGTAGATACGCAGAATATATTCTTCGTAGATACGCAGAATATATTCTTCGTAGATGCGCAGAATATATTCTTCGTAGATACGCAGAATATATTCTTCGTAGATACGCAGAATATATTCTTCGTAGATGCGCAGAATATATTCTTCGTAGATACGCAGAATATTCTTCGTAGAATATCATTCGAAGAAGCAGCAGAAGGGATGGACGATTTGGCACACATTCTCCCCCCATACCTAGAATTTTTGTCTACAGCCAGACGGACGGACAGACAGACAGACTGTTAGGACCGTTCACAGTACCTTACGAATTACTCGTAAGCTAATAATTGTATATTATGCCTAGGAGGTACACCAAAACCGAAGTCAAAAACATTTTAGCAATGGTAAATAAATAATTTTTAATAATTCATATGCGTTATTAAGTAACGGAGTTGCTTTATAGACGTGTCGAATCTGTCTGTCTGTCTGTCTGTCTGTCTGTCTGTGTGTCTGTCTGTTAGTGCGAACGGAATTCTCAGGAGCAATACAATGCACACAAACTACAAGCACTGCACTACGGAGCGAGGGTAATGCATGAGTGAATGGAGTCAAGATAATGCACACAAGCACAGCAGAGCTAGGTGGGGAGTGAGGGATATAAACAAACAAGCACAGCACTGTGGATTCCTAGAGAGGGGTCAATTACACAGACAAGTCACAAGTCGGCACTTTGCATTGAAGTGCGGGAGATTTCCTCAGGAGAGGAGTTGGTTCTTGAGTAGCATCAACTTTTTGGCAATTTGAGTGAGTGTTGAAGAATTGGGTCAAAGGACAATCGGTATTTTGGTTTTTGAATTATTTTTAAATCACCCTGAGGAGTTGGTTAATTAGTAGTACCAACTTTTTGGAAATTTGAGTGAATGTTGAAGAATCGGGTCAAAGGAAAAAGGTTCTTTTGACTTTTTGTTTTTTAAATTACTTTTACACCGCCTGCAACAATGTACAGATAACCGAAAAGAGACAGGGTTGAGGATCCTACACGGTGAGTGAATATTGAAGGAATTGTACATAACGTGGACAGTAAATACTGAATGCATTATCACATTGATATTTTGACGACTATTATAAATACTTTCATTCTAAATATTGCAGATGGATCTGCTATTATCAATAAGCATTACTTCCGCGTTGCCAACAGCAATATACAGATAATTGATAAGGAATTCAGTCAACGTTCATATACAGCGGGCGAATTTGTTTTTTAAATTACTTTTACACCGCCTGCAACAATGTACAGATAACCGAAAAGAGACAGGGTTGAGGATTCTACACGGTGAGTGAATATTGAAGGAATTGTACATAATGTTTGAATACACGTGGACAGTAAATACTGAATGCATTATCACATTGATATTTTGACGACTATTATAAATACTTTCATTCTAAATATTGCAGATGGATCTGCTATTATCAATAAGCATTACTTCCGCGTTGCCAACAGCAATATACAGATAATTGATAAGGAATTCTGTCAACGTTCATATACAGCGGGCGAATTTTGAAGGAATTGTATTACGGTCAATGAATTGGAGTTTTGATTTCCATGGGGCATTCAATAGTACACAGAAAACCGACAATGGATTGATTAGAAGATATTAAAGGAATTGTACATAATTTTTGAGTACACGTGGACAGTAAACACCGAATGCACTATTAAAATTGATATTTTGATGACTATTATAAATACTTTTTTCGGAAAATTGTAGTTAGGTTTTCTGATATCAATAAGCATTACACATGTGATAAAGAATTCTGTCAACGTTCATATACAGTGGGCGAATTTTGAATGAATTGTATAACGGTCAGCGAATTGGAGTTTTGGTCAAGACATTGACTTCTACGTGGCATTCAATAGTACACAAAAAACCGGCAATGCAATGGATTGATTCGAAGATCATATACAGTGATTGTTTTGGAGGATTTGTACATAATGTTTGAGTACCACCGGTGGATAGTAAATACTAATTACACCATTACAATTAATATATTAACGACTATACTTTCTTTCCGAATATTGCTGTTTGGTCTACTGATATCAATAAACATTACTTCAGCGTGGCCTACAGCAGTATACAGATAAATCATTCTGTCGTCTTTTATATGAATTTCGAAGAATTGTGTAACGGTCAATGAGTGTGAGTTTTGATCAAGACATTAACTTCCACGTAACATTTAATGGTGCACGGATAGCTGACAATAAGATTGATTCGAAAATCATATACCGTGGACTTGGGATTGTATTTTACTGGCTTTCTATTTTTAGACAGTGCTATGCATAATCCCTATGGCCCAGTTACCAGTCTCTGTATGTTTGTACAGTACTTTAGCCTTTTTGAATATTCAGACAGGGAATAATTGTATACTAATCAGTATAATTCCTGTCCTTGCTCCGTTACTTTTTTACACCAGTTACTATGGTTTATTAAAAATACAGACTGGATCTTTTCAGCGAGCGCTTAACATTAGTATGTAACAGCAACACATGTTTTAATCAAAGTATAAGTGCGTGATTAAACTTATTACATAGTTGGACCAGAATAAATAATTACATCGTACAAAAAATGAATAGTAATTGTTGCTTAAAAAGAAAGCCTTTTTGTAAAATATGTACTCCGCTGTTAGTAAATAAATACCTTGCCCTTCCCACCTTCCCACGTCTTTTAAATTTAAATCTACAAAAACAGAGGTTTAAGAAAAATAGCTTAGTTTGCTTTGTGATAAACATTTTGCTGTAAATGTGTTCAAAACAAAATACTAGGAACGCAAATGTTGTCAATGACATACAAAAACCAAAGAAACCGAATAAACGTATAGACTGCGAATTTGGAGAAATGTGTTTTGGAAATTGTAGTGATTGATAACTCAGCCTTTTCAAATACTTATCCCACTTTTTAAAGAGCACGTAAATTCCAGTTGCCATGAACTGTTGTACTTTAAGGTAGAGTTGTTTTTTAATTAAAATAAAATTAGGAATATGATACATTATTTTTAGCGGAAATAAATCAGCAATACTTATGACATACTCGTTTGACAAAACAATATCACTGTATAAGTTAAGTCGACTACTGTAATCAACGTAAGCTCTTTTCAAAGAACAGTTCTTCAAAAACGACCTTATTCTCTCAAAATAATTTTGAAGGTTTGTGTAGCAACGTGAATTTAAATTACCTTGAAGAATATTATCTGGGAAAATATATTTCTTTGGCATGCCGTCGATATTCATTTTCAGTTCTGTCAACTTACTCCAGGTCCACTCGGTGATTTCATTTCCAAAAATTTGATGATCAGCAAATATTTCACTACTGCTATTTTTGTGGTACGTACAGTCACGGGGATTCAATGTTCCACAAGAATCTTTATTTGTTTTGTTTTTGTTGAAACAGAATTCCAGATATATAAGGTAGTCGATTCTCAATAAATACCCATTTTGAAATGCGGTATGTTTTAAATCAATAGTAGAAATGACAGAAAAGTTGTGAAGTTCTTTGAAGGATGTGTAAGAGTGTGCTCCTAAATGGCGATTGGGACTCCTAAGTCCTCATCGACATTCGGGATGTAAGATTTATAAAGAAAAACAACTGCACAATCTACAAATGTCTGCACAATTGATTTTAAATCTGATATCTCAATATATGATTGCGATTTTGTTTCTGAAATTGTGACAACAAAAATTATTGTAAGCAGCTTCATTTCAAAAACAAACTTAAAATTGTAATAGTCTCAAATGTTCGTTTCAACGGAGAATCACTCTTGTTCTGATTGTAATTTCGTGTCGGAAGGTTCTGCTATATATACTAAGTTCAGATACTATGCGTTTAAAAGCCTTTAATGTGGAATGCGGTTTCCGGGATCCTTTTTAATCAACAGACTTCTTGTTTCTATACAATGGAAACATAAAACTATTGCAGTTTAATGTGTTTATCAAAAGTCTCATTGGTACCTTTATTTCCTTTTTCCTCATTCGTCTCTTTGCACACTAAGTAGTTTCTTAACTCAAATAATTGGTGAACATAATAACAGAATAAACAAAATAAATAAGTAGTTCTGCAAATAGTAATCTAAATAACTTAAAACTCATGGGTACTTTTATTTCCTCATTCGTCAAGACCTTTTGATGTATCAATTAAAGTACCTATAGCTATGGCATTACTCCACTTTCCGATAAAAGAAAACTGTTTTACTCAAATAGAATTTCCAGGCAAAGCTTGTTATATTGTGTTTCTTACAATGTTTATATTACGAGGTCATTCGTCAATTGGCATTTTGAACTTTTTTAATCATTTCTTTGAAACTTATGCAAAATTAAAAACAAAAACGACAAGTATGGTTCAATTATCCTTATGTCGTGAGGTTTTGGGTTACCAAGTAGTTAATAATTAAAACATTCTGTTTCTAATTACAATAACGCAGCGCATTTAAGTAAAACCGTTTCTTGAGAAAATAGTAAATAATTACAGTAAATATCATTGTAGATTTTGTTTCCTCCTTTGCATTTTGTCTAACTCGAAAGCTTTCATTTATGCATTTTGAAAAGGTGTCTTTTGATACTATTCATTTAGTTTTGGTTTAATAATTGTTATTAGGTAGTCTATTCAAAAGTTAAACAGTGAATGAAGTAGATATCTACTTAAACATTCAATCAATAGCAAAAGCCCGACAATTGCAAATCTTTAGCTTTGTCGTAAACTATGTAGATCTGTTTAAAAGATATTTTTGATAAATTTGGATACAGGATAAAGGATACAGGACTGTCAAAAATCTTAATTTGCATTTCAAAACTTCTAATAAAAATTGATTCTGCTATTGTCCCAATCGTCTGGTGGGTTGTCAAGTCAACAAACTGGTGACACAAAATTTCCACCAATAGGAGGGCCTGCTGGACCGTGAGAAATTCATCTTGACAACTCACCAGACGACTCGACTAGCGACGGGGACAATATATCGACAAACTTGTTTAGCATTTTAGTAGACCTTGTGGTGTTCCTTTTATTGCCCTCTTGATTTCTTTGTACCAGTTTGCACACCTTTTTTGTAGAATTAAATTCCAGTTAATAACTTAAGGGAAATACCGATTTTTTTGGAAATTGTGATGGGTGGCTCGCTGAAATTCTCTTGAGTGCCAGGTTCTTCGCCCCTTAGCTGGGTTCACTAGTCTAAACAGAAATGTTTATTCCTATGTTGCAAGTATCTATTTATGCCATGGGAAATGATGCTTTTTGTTGCAATGCACATGCGCGTATATACAATGCATGTTTCATAAAACAAGGTAATCCAATATGAATGACATTTCGAAAATTAAGCATCTCTATAAATAATCGTAGAATTGATAAAGCAATAAATTTACCTGTCTGTATATGTCTGTACGTGTGGTAGGGAGAACCAAGGAAACCTGCATAAATTACGTAACGCAAAACCCCCTCCTACATGTGTAACGCAAGTGCTGACTACAACACTTTTGAGTACCTTCTTCTCCCATCAACTGCACACGTAATATATGCAGGCTCCTTAAAAGCAAAAAGGGCAAGCCCAAATCCTCTACACAACCAAAATGAGTCGTTTCATATTATTATTATAAAATCAAAATAATATTAGAAATTTACATAAGACGGTTGATTGGTGAGTGGGGATGGAATGAAAATGATTAGCGAAAGGGAGCATTTCGTAATGGTCGTAAAGCGCGTATTAAATAGCATTTCAAAACTTCTAACCCAAATTTGTTCTGCTACTTCGACACACTTATTTTAACATTTTTTAGTAGAGCTGGGTTTATTTTTTACCCTCCTCTTGATTTCGTGCCAGTTAGGACATCTTTTTGTAGAATTAAATAACAGTAATAGGTACCACTACTTATTCTTTCAAACTATTTATTCGTAAGTTGTACTCATGGAATTTGTATGTTTTTCCCAAATAACACGGGGAATCGAATTTTTTGATTTTTAAAGGGAGCGTTTTCGTAACTTTGTGGGAGCTTTTTCGAAAATAGAGTCTTTCATTGTTCTCTGTATTTGATGCTACAATCTACAGTTATTATTTTGGTGTAGGAAATTCCTTTTTATCAGGAATTTGGGGCTGCAGCTAATTTTTCCAACCACTGTAGAAAATAAAATTATATTAATTTAAATATACTTTGTGGTTACAAAGTTAACATAATAACCTAATGGGATGTTTTCTAAATTGTTTTTATTACGTTGGATGTGTGGCCAGCTGACTTTCTCTTGAGTGCTTGATTTGCTTCTAATCTGGGTTCAATATTTATTAATAAACCTAATCATATTGATATTCAGCATTAGTACTCGGAGCCTAGTGACATACATATATACTTGAGTGACACATAATAGTTTGTATAGTTTTGTAAATTATCACAAAAGTAAATTAGCAAACAAAAAATATTCAACTAAATTTTAAACATTGCAAATGTGCTTCAATTTTTGCTATTTGTACATACATAAAATATATCATATAAAATCTGGATGCTTGGTAATCCAATGATGATTTTTAAAATCACAATTAATTTGCTGTTCTACCATACGTTTAATTTTTTCGGATTTCCATCTTTTGATTTTACCTATGCATAAATAGACAGAAGCAGGAGTAAGGTATCTTTAGATTAGTTTTCAAGCTTTCGTCGACAACAGATGAATCAATAGGATAGTATTTCTGTCTGTCACACAAACGATATGTGAAAATATGTGTTGAGGAAGTATATAGAATGGAATTACATGTTAGCAGCCTAAGATATAAAATATTAGAGAGGTACCAAGAAAGGAAGACTTACTGGCGTCATCAGAAGGTCTTCCTTTTCTCATAGACATAAAGTGGGGAAATCAAACACACGTGTATATTATGAATATTGAATGATGCCTTGGAGGAAAACATAGCCTAATATGCCTATTTAGATAGCTCATATATTAGCCTAAAGATATTTAGAATTTGGCAAATGAACGCTGGATATTTTCCCAGTGGTTTTTTAAAGGTTTGAAATGTTGGTTTTTAAAATTTTTTAAAGTACTATATAGGTAAAAGGGACAGAGTATTACACCATTTTTAATAGGAAAAAATAAGATTTTTGCCTAGAAGCTATATTTTACGACAATTTAAGAACGTTTATATCAATTTTCAATTTGGGATTTTGGCGGTACTGTTTCTAGACAAATTTATTACCGAGGGCCGGCCAACGATTAAAAAATTGAAATTTTAGCTACAGATGCTGTATTTAAGAAAAATGATTTTCCTACTTAAAAATATTTACACCAAAGCATAAATAAATCTTATTGCCCAATTTTCGGACGTTATGTGCAAATACGTGCTGAACAAGTGTATATATAGCATTAGATAGGTATCTGGAAAGACTGACTGGCGTCAGCGGAAGGTCTTCGTTTCTCAGCGAAATAAAGTCTGACTTCAAACATTATACTACTAACAGAATTTTACGCGATGCCTGTTTGTAACATACATGCTCTATGCGTGAATGCGTGCTGCAGAACGAAGGGAGAGAAAAGTTTGTTTGTGTGTGTTTATGGTAGGCATAACCTTCGCTCCGCTGCACGCTAACAACTTACTCTTTAGCTCAAGTAGTAAGCGCGCCGCCCATACATCCGGTAATGACATCGACTCTTGGCAATGTTATTATACTTTTTGCCTCATGCATATTAATTAATGCACATTAATTGAGCACCTCCACCTTGAAATTGCAAATCTCAGTTGCTACGAAATTAAATTTTGTTAAAGTTAACAAATTTTACTCGTAGCAACTGAGATTTGCCATTATTCGTTTTAAGAGCTCAATATTAGTTTATATGTAACCTTCTAGGGGATTTTATACCATCGGCGAAATATTATAAAAAATGAGTTAAGGCCAAGAAGCATAAACTGTAGTCATAGCGCTTAAGTCAGTTTATGCTTCTTGGTTAAGGCCATACTCTTCCTATTCCTATTGCTATCACGATTTGTGATTGTGATGTCATTATCAGTTGATTTTCAATCTACTAAAAATTGTTTGCAATTAGACATGCAGAGCTCCCAGTCGTGATATTTAGTGGCCGCGGCGGCTGGAAATTTTGGTAAAAACGGTGGCCGTCATATGGTTTCATCAATTTCATGTATTTTTCCCCAGCAGTGGCGCGGCGGCGACTGATAGCAAATTTGACCATAAAACGGCGGCGGCAGTGGCTGACCATCACGACTGGGGGCTCTGTTTGGGTGTGAGAAGTAAGGAGGTTGGTGAGTTGGTGTGATGGCCTTACTATCTCACATTCAATTCCAGGCAAATCCATCTAGAATACTGTCGTGCGAATTAATTCGCATTTTTGTTAAGGCCTGAGCATAGTGACGGCTTGGGTCTATTGACGGGCTCGTACGTGTATATTATGAATATTGAATGATACCTTGGAGGAAAACAGACTAATATACTTTTATATAGATAACTAATATATTGGTCTAACGATATAGACAATTTGGCAAATGGGCGATGGATATTTCTCCCAGTGGTGTTTTAAAGGATTTAAAGGAAGGATAACGTAGGTTTTAAGAAATTTTTTAAAGTACTATAGAGATAAATGCGACTGAGTATTACACCATTTTTGATAGGAAAATATTTTTAGCTGGAAGCTATATTTAACTTATGAATCACTTTTCAATTTGAGATTTTGACGGTAATTTTTCCAGACAAATTTATTGCCGAGGGCCGGACAACTATTAAAAAATTTAAATTTTAGCTACAGATGCTGTATTTAGGAAAAATGATTGTCCTACTTAAAAATAATTACACCGCAGGTTAAATAAATTTTATTACCCAACTGTCAGACTTTATGCGCAAATATGTTATTAGTACTTGTATATATGTTTGTTAGGGGGAGAGTACGGCTACTACTATTGATTAGTAGAGCTCTGCTACCGCTCCAGCCGCGGGGGCTTACTTGCAGTGACTCCCGAAACAACTTTCTAAGTTTACAGACTTACACGAAGAGACTTAGTGAAGAGTACTGAACCATGAGACGTAACGAATCAACACTCCCACAATTTGAACTGGTGAGCAGGAAGAGAGAGACCGAGAGAAGTATGCCGACCGGAAGAAAAAAAAGTGTATATATAGCATTAGATAGGTATCTAGAAAGACTGACTGGCGTCAGCAAAACGACTTCCTTTTCTCAGAGACATAAAGTGGGAATTTAAACATAAGTGAATATTATGAATATTGGATGATACCTTGGGGGAAAACTTCCTGTACCGATGGCCCATATATCGGTCTAAGGATAAAGCAAATTGAGCAGATTGGATCAGCAAATTTCTCCCAGTGGGCTTTTAAAGGTTTAATAATGCTATTTAAATGAAAATTTTTTTAAAGTATAATGAAGGGTTACGATAATGTATTATAACATTTTTAGGAGAGATAGACATTTATTGTCAACTGATCTTACATTTAAGATTTGCCATAAATGGCACAGTATTAAACAATTACAATATATTAAAATCTAACATGGTCAAACATTTAAAATGATATAATTTTACCTATATTTACACCTTATTAACTTGTGTATATAAATATAGACAAGATAAATTTGGAATACATATGGATTCTATTGTGTTATACAGTAGTAAAGAGATGAAAATGTAAAATTGCCACAGAATTACGTATAACTGAAAGAACTATAGACTTTTGCCTGGAAAGTTTATTTTAGGTAAACTTATTAATTTTTAAATCTATTTTCAATTTAGTGGTTTTATGGTACTGTTTCGTCGAAAATTCAGTGTCAACCAACGGTTATAAAATTAAAATTTTAGTTACGCTGTATACTGTAGTTAAGAACCTTCATTGGTTTTAAGAATAATTACACTACAGAATACATAAATTTTATTACTCAATTTTTGGTCTTGGAATATTGCATTGAAGACTGCACTAATGCAAATGCATTAAGTTCGCCTTTTCTTGATTCTAAACAAACCAAAAAAAGGCGCCAAAACTTGCTTCTTCTTTAGGTGAAGTTTTCAGATTCAGTTTTTACCATTTCATACCATTTCATACCATTCAGTCTTTCACTGTAATAATAAATAGCCAAATATCAAACAGAACATTGGAATGCTCATGATAACTACGTTATGTATGTTATTTTATTTGCTTAGTGAATAGTGCTTTCCTGTCTTACTATGTTTAGTTCTATATTAGTTCTATATAGAATAGCGTTGAACTGGCTTAAATGTAAACCTAGGAGTTCCATATAAAGGAAATCAATGTTCCTTATATCTTTACACTTAAGGTAGCCGAGGTAATTCCAAGCACTAGGCTTCACAAAATACATAAAATAATAACAAATATTGTCGGGGAAATTTAACCAAACCAAAAACAGATTTATATAGTTTCCCCTATATTCACGACATAACTAAATTTTTACCCTTTCCAGGACTTTGCTATTGAATGTTACAAGTTACAACAGAACTCTATTTTCTTGACCGTTTAGCGTTTGTATTATAGATAAAAACTGATGAAAACAGCTAAAAACAATGTATTTTCCAATGACCACGACAAATATTATTTTTTTGTGTTTCGTGTCAGCTTGTCTGGACGCAAAAGGCCACCATCAGCTTCACTATAGGCCAATGGACGCCATCTGGAACAAAATGTTTCCACTCCCACTGACAATACTAATTTTAGATGGCAAGGTATTAGTGCAACAATTTCAGAAACCTGTGGACATGTTTTATTCTTTTAAGCGCTTGACATCTATCCCCTAAATTTTCAGAAACGAAAGATTTTCTTTGTGAAAAAGGTTTAAATTTCAAAAAAATTTTGGTGGCTTAATTTTACCAATATAATAATATTATGGTTGGCCTCTTCAAATTCCTGAATGCGTTTAGGCGTTGAAATAGATCTGTTTATTTTCGATAACAGATAATCTGAACAACTATTTAAATGAAATGTATGTCAAATGAAATTTCAAACAATATTTACTTTATTTACATGCTCCAATTTAATATCGATGGCATAGAGAAAGTGAATATGCTCACCCTTCGGCGCATGTACATACAGACATATATAGACAGGTAAATGTATTGCTTAATTATAACTAGGATTATAACATAAACAAAGATTTATTTAATATTTACATTATTATTTATTATACATTTATTAAATATCTAATGTAATTCAAAGACGTCATCCATTGCAACTGGAAATACACGATTTTCAGTTTTTGTATTTTTGTGACAATTTTTAATTTTTTCAAAAATATCTAAAACATGTGCATGTAAAGTTAATCTGTGATACCACAATCTTTCTAGGAACAGAGTAATAAATGACCCAAGTATGAAGTATCCACAAACGAAGAAAATTGTGTGAATCTTCATCGTAAGACTGATCGCCACACTCCGAGACTCTTCATACTTCAGTTTGGTGTAGTATCGTCTGTACCTTAATTGCCATTTAAAATCGTGTTGTTGCTTAAGATATTTTAAAAAGCCTCTTTCTTACATGGCCTTAAAATACGATTGGAATATAAAACGGTAGCAATACCGGAATTCATAAGATACCGGATCAGCTAGATCTGTTTCTTTTACTGTCATGCAAAATCCATCTGAAGATACTTTAGATGGTATTGAGTGCACGAGGTATTCACTTTCCACTTTGTCATTTATTACAAACAGTTTCAATGAAAAGTTGGTCAACAACTTCCATGTGAGTTTCGTTTTTCCCATTTTCATGTCATCAGGTAATGCATCGATTTGCCAATCGAATCTGTAGATACTTGTATTATATATATCCAGAAGTTTATATTTCTCAAAACATTCGATTTCCTGTTCATCAAACCCCCGGCTTGTATCTTTTTGTATTAACAATTTGTATTTGTTTTCTACAAGATCTTTGAAGTCTATGAATTGTTTTCTGTCTGGCGGTGCAATAATCTCACTTGTTATCCACGTATCATATTGAATAGCAATTATAAATCCCATGAACATAGTTATCAAGTACAAAATATTTCTCCCTTTATTGGAAACATCCTGATTTAAAAGAACGGATATTGTAGACACAAAGATGAATTCGATTTTCTTATGGACAGACGTGAATCTTAAGCCCAAAAGATAAAATGAAATCGGGAATAGAGAGAATATCAGCCACCAGCAATAATCATCAAAAGTATTTTGAATTAGAACTGTTAGAGGAGTGTCGAGGAAACTAGGATTGGCTTCACAGTAATATGGAATCTGTTCCGCAAAGTATTCAATGAAAATAATTTCATACCATCGGATATTATACGGTTGTACTTGATTTGCATACATATCAATTATTCCACATCGTTTATGTTCTCTATTGAACTTTTTCCATCTCGATGCGTAAACGGCAGTGAAGTTCAATCTTTCGGCCATTAATTCAACAGCTCTCACTGCATTTCGACAATTATATTGAATCTTCGTTGTTGTGTATATTGGTTTCCTGCATTTTGGCAGTTGGCTGAAACCCTTGAACATGAAGTGGTGATAAACACCACCAATTGGAATTCCATGCAATGTATTCCAAACCCTTTCCCAATCTTTTTCGGAGCTTCCAATTTCAAGCTGACGAAAAACTGGAGATTTTGTGCTCGGATTGTAGAGAATCGTAGTGTAAACGGAATAATTGTTCCCACCTTCCATTGCCAAAATAACGAGTGGAGCTATACCAAATCATTAATGAGTCTTGATTGCCATTCTGGATTCATAGTTTTCATTTCATTTTTAATGGCGACTATGAATCTTGAAGTGAGTCGATTTATTTCTTTACCAAAATGTATAACCAGATTTTCCAAATGAGGGTCTGGCTCCATTAGAATATTCACACTGCACAAGTTTCTTGACAGATCTCGAGGATTTCTTTCATGACGACCGAAAAGCGTTTTGCTATAATTTGATGTTGCTAAGGTCCAGGGTTGACCATTTTGGTTTGACAGCATAAATTTTGTCTGCCACTGGGATTGATTGAAAGTGATTATGTTGAAATCACATTTACTGTAATATGATAAATTCCGAAAACATTGAACACTGTTGATAGCAGAAAAAAGCAATAAAAATTGAATAAATAAATAGATAAAAAACATGCTGATATGCAGTGTTAAATTTTATCTAAATCAAGATCAGAGCGCAATCAGCGATGTGTAAAAAGTAAGAAATAGTATAGAATAAGAAATCAGAATATGTTTATGCATGTTAACCCTTCAGAGCCCAGAAAAAAGTAACCATGCTATTGTAACCAAAATCTCAGGGTGGTAATATCAGGATTTTATTAGTGTGCCAACCGAGTTTTAAATTTTTAAATTCACGGGTACCGAAGATACTACCCGTATCATATATGATACGCTAGGGTGGCGATATTTAATTATTTAATTTACTTTTGTGAAAATGTAAGTTTTATGATGCAATTACAGAACAACACATATTAGCGATCAAGCACGTATCCAGTAGGGAGTCGGGGGGGGCCCAGTTGCCCCCCCCCAAATCTGAGAAAGAGAGAAGAGAAGGCCAAAAATTGCAAAAAATTTTCGCGCTTCGCGCAAATATGTCCTATTTTTAACATTATTTTTGGTTGCGCCCCCCTTGACAAAATTTCTGGATACGTCCTTGTTAGCGATAATAAAATGTGTCAAAACACTTGACACAGAGTCCAACGTTACATTTTTTACAAGATGACCTTGCAAGTGTTACACAATTTTCCGCTGCGCATCTTCTCCTTTTACCATTCGGTATTTGACAGTGTTGTCCATTCCGTCGTATCTAATGCCATCTGAAATCCGCAGTTTTGTTACACTTTCAAATGATCTTCGAATTCTTCCTGGACCTCTTGACACACCAAAAATCAAATATTCATCCACAATTGCTCGACGGAAATCCAGTTAGGTCATGCTTCCACCGGAAGATTTGTGCAAAATCCAGGCATTTTGTAAACATGCATCTATAAGCCAAGGAAATAGTGACCACCATCATTTTTGCTTCTTACTCCAAGCCGGTATCTACCGAAAATTTGATCCATTATATCTGTGCCTCCCATATATTTATTATATTCACCGATGAGAAAAGGTCGAGGTACCTGAATTTTAGATTTCGATGCTTGAGAATATCTTGAGGCTTTGGAAATTGGGATTACTCCAAAACTATTTGAAGCCAAATTTACGGCCGCGTTATCCTTCCAAGATACAATGATGTTTCCTCCTTTTGCATCACATTGGTAATAGTAGGCACCTCTTTCAGCTTTTATCAGGTTAGTACTACCCCCCAATGAACATTCTTTGGGTATTCGATCTTTTCGTAGAGTTGCAGTACATCCATAACTTCGGATTTTCATTTCGGATAGTAAACTAATGCTGTTGAATAAATTGTCCACAAAAAATTGAAATGGCAACTTCTTCACATCATCATTTGCCAGGTAAACAATTATAACCAGATATAGTAAGCATAATTGCTATCAATACTTTGATATCTTCAGTAGTTATGTAGGGATCCTATTCCATTTTGAAGACAGAGTAACTCTTGGGTTCGGTTTTGATGAGTACCATTACCTCTGAATCAAAAAACTGTTCGAATAATTGAACAGCACTTAGATTATTATACGAACTGTAGTCTGAGGGGGGAAAGTAACCCCAGAGCTAATTTGGGACAAGTCAGTTACATTCCAGACAGAAGGCAAGGCAGCCGTTGTAATTCCTTTTTGTGATATTTTTGGATTCGGAGATTTCTTGGGTTTTTTGCTGGAGTTTGTGCGGCTTTTTTAGCTGGGGGGATTTTCCCTGGTCTTTTGGATGAGGAGCTAGGCGAAACAGTGACAACTGGCTGTGGTACAGTGACTGTTGATGATAGGTCATCAACATCTTCATTATATCATCAACCGGATCATCAGTATATCTGTTCAATTTGAAGTGTCCCATGGCTCTCAGCTGGTTACTGGACAAGTTGTCAATAAGTCCCCCTTCATCTTCATCAGCAGAATCTTCTTCAGAGTCCACATTTGGGTCAGGAGTTCAATGTAAATTCCATCTGTCTGGAAAATCATCATTTTCGAGCATGTCAACTAATTCAGCCACCATTAGGACCCTAGAGCAAGTAATTGTGAAATAATTATTATCGGGTCATTCCTACCGTATCATATATGATACGGAAGTGGATTTTCACTTCCGGAACCGAGGAGTATGACATTGGGACAAACACGACATTTTTATGACAATCTTCAACCAATTTTGTACTGAAATAAAACAAAAAATTAAAGTGCAAAATTTTTTGAAAGTGTTTAAAAAATTTTCAAAAATTTACCTGCTCCGCGCTGACATATTTTTTCGTGGGTCCGAATTCCGAAATCCGATATCTCGGAAACGGGAAGTCAAAACTCAAATCTGAAATTTTTGGTATATATCTAGAAAGTGTCTTGTACTACCCGCGTAAACTTACTATTTTGCATTGCCTCAATGTGAGAGTGATAACAGAATTTAGTTGTATATCTTATATGATACCGTAGGCTCTGAAGGGTTAATGAGAGAATGTGGAATACACGCTCCAAAAAACTGCCAGCGTTAGTAATTGCTTCAGTGGCTACGTTTTCCAGATGGGCAACTGAAAAATACAGAAGATATATGTGTGGTAGGCTGGGATGGATACACATTCCTCTTTTAGTCTAGACTGAGAGAGATAACTGTATCCATAGGTATTTATAAGATAATTACTAAACATTAATTGCGTTATTAATTGCAATAATCATATTTCCAACAGTTGGCATATTGTAATGAAGGCCCTCACTTCGAGGTTATGGAGATTGGGGATGAATGTAGCTTGTTTAGATAGTATGATCAATAGGTATGTCGCCCAGGCGGCCGGATGGCATTTTGACAATCACATGACCGACGAAATAAAAAAGAACGACAAATCTTGGGCTACATCATAACAACAGCCAACGAGCCCATCTTTATTTCAAGACTTTCCCTCCGACTCCTTCTTAACGAATTTCTGTCAGTCACTGGGCCAATGACTGCCTACATGGTGACTGCATGCATTCTGCATGCTCTCTCGTACAGTCACTTTGAACATTACAACTTTTTATATAACGGGTCAGAAAATTGAATTTTATTTTAAAATTATTGGTTAAAAACCTTATAATGACTTTTAATTAAAATCTTTTAGTGCTACGGTTAAGACCATTATCTTAGTTTCATAATAAATGGTGAGTATAATTCACAAGTGGTGTGGACATCTTGAAAAGCCCTGATAAAACAAGTCTCCAAATAGTTACATGAATAGTGCTAAATTTTTTATGCACGAAACTCGAAATTTGAGGTAGCAAGCATTCTTAATTGGTAACTTTTCTATTTATGAGGTTGTCCAAATGGTAAAATGTGGATAGGACGTCGGAAATCCTTGCAGGTTGTACTAATGGCAAACTATGCTTAGAAGAGTTACTCTAAAACCGAAGTCAATAATAATTTAACTTATGTAATATTATAATCTACAGGATGTGAAGTACACCATGATAAATAAATAATTTTGCACAATTTAAATGCGTTATTAAAAATACAGACTGAGTAGCTACAGCGAGCTTTTATCATTAGTATGTTACAGCAATTTACATGTTTTAATCTAAGTATAAGTGCATGATTAAACATAATATTACATAGTTGGACCAAAATAAATCATTACATCGTAAAAAAATTAATAGTAAATGCTGCTTAATAAGAGAACCTTTTTGCATAAAATGCTCTCAGCTTTTTAGTAAATAAATGCCTTGCCCTTCTCATCTTCCTACGTCTTTTAAATTTTAAACTCCGAAAACAGAAGTTTAAGAATAATAACTTGGTTGGCTTTAACATAAATATTTTGCTGTAAATGTGTTCAAAACAAAATACTAGGAAAGCAAATGTTGTCAGTGACATACAAAAAATAAAGAAACCGAATAAACGTATAGACTGCGAATTAAGAGAAATGTGTTTTGGAAATTGTAGTGATTGATAACTCAGCCGTTGAAAATACTTATCCCATCTTTTAAAGAGCACATAAATTCCAGTTGCCATGAACTGTTGTACTTTAAGGTAGAGTTGTCTTTTAATTAAAATAAAATTAGGAATATGATATATTATTTTTAGCGGAAATAAATCAGCATTACTTATGACATACTCCTTTGAAAAGACAATATCACTGTATAAGTTAAGTCGACTACTGTAATCAACGTAAGCTCTTTTCAACGAACAGTTCTTCATAAACGACCTTATTCTCTCATAATAATTTTGAAGGTTTGTGTAGCAACGTGAATTTAAATTTCCTTGAATAATATTATATGGGAAAATATTTTTATTTGGCATGCCGTCAATATTCATTTCCAGTTCTGTCAACTTACTCCAGGTCCACTCGGTGATTTCATTTCCAACAATTTGATGATCAGCAAATATTTCCCCACTGCTATTTTTGTGGTAAGTACAGTCACGGGGATTCAATGTTCCACAAGAATCTTTATTCGTTTTGTTTTTGTTGAAACAGAATTCCAGATATGTAAGGTAGTCGCTGTTCAATAAATACCCATTTTGAAATGCGGTGTGCTGTAAAGTAATAGTAGAAATGACAGAAAAGTTGTGAAGTTCTTTGAGGATGTGTAAGAGTGTGCCAAAGTACGGGGAACTGTCATCTGACTTAAAAGTATTCCTTTGTATCCATTGCTACAAATAATTCCAATAACTATCCAAACCCCAAACAGCAAAGCTAGTTTTCTTTTGTCCATCCTTTGGCCAATACTAACTGATTGTTCCAGCATTGCGGCAGAAAAGCAATAACAGTTGTAAAATGTATCTTTTAAAGTTGTTGTCGGGTTGGCCAAGCCGTTTTGAACCGTAAACACTACCGAACAGAAAATCGTGGCAGCGGAAAAAGATATCCCGAAAATTGTATCATAAGGTTCAAAATAAAATTTCCACATAGAATCGTCATACACACCGTAACAGGTCACGAATTTTAATTCGTTGTCATTATAGACATATACTTGAGGTATGTGTGCAGATGGCCCAACTTTACTTATCAGAAAACCACTTTTAATAGAGAATTGGAAATTGTTTTTGGTTTCTGAGGTTATGACCTTGAAATCTTCCCACATAAATACACGGATAAGTGAGTAGAAATCCCTTATTCCCTGATTTGTTAGTGATTTGAAAGGATTGACCCATTTTGCATCGATCGAAGAAGTTCCATTTATTAAAGGTTGAAGTAAAGAGTCTATTTTTGCGTATATAATTTTAGAACGGTGAATTGTATCAACATAATCCTTGAATCGAAACATGACTTGCCCTAATGCTCCGTCAGGAAATGCTGTTGTATCTGTTACATTTATATTTTTTGAGTTACGTGAGGCTAGTGTAAATAAAGTTGGGCAACTAAAGCACACAATTTGTTGAAACTTAATGTCATACGATGGAAAGTTAGTTCTTGATTTTACATGATTTGTAACTACATTTAACATTAAAGAAAGTCCTTCAACGAAATTAGCCTGATAAGTAACTAAGGGTGAGATATAAACGTTGTATCCGAACGTATCATAGCAAAATTGAGGTTTTTTCCGTCCTAGCAGCAGCAAATATTGGTTATAACAGATCAGATGTGGATCCAAAGAATAAGTGACTGTTTTTTCAAAAGAAATTATTATTTTCAAATGTTTGAAATTCCATTTTCTCTGAGTTGACAGTAATTTGTGTTGATCAGAGTTCAAAATGGCGATTGGGACTCCGAAATCTTCATCGATATTCGGGATGTAAGATTTATAAAGAAAAACAACTGCACAATCTACGAATGATTGCACAATTGATTTTAAATCTGATATCTCAATATACGATTGCGATTTTGTTTCTGAAATCATCACAACGAAAATTATTGTTAGCAGCTTCATTTGAAAAACAAACTTGTAACAAATTTGTACAATATATGTTCTCAAATATTTGTTTCAGCCGAGACTCACTCTTGTTCTGATTGTAATTTCGTGTACGAAAGTTCAGTTATATATACTACGTACAAAAATTATGTGTTTAAAAGCTTTTAATGTAGAATGTGATTTCCGGGTTCCTTCTTAATCAACAGATTTCCTTATTCTATACAATGGAAATATGGAAATATAAAATTATTGCAGGGTAAAGTATTTATCGAAAGTCTCATAGGTACCTTTATTTCCTCATTCGTCTCTTTGCCCACTAAATAGTTTCTTAATTAAAATGATTGTTATAATAACAAAACATTCCGTTAGGTAGTTTTGAAAATAGTAATCTAAATAACTTAAAACTTAATACCTTGCAAGACCTTTTGATGTATCAATTAAACTACCTATAGCTATAGCATTACTCCACTTTCCGATAAAAGAAAATGTTTTGCACAAATGGGGTTTCCAGGTGATGTTATAGCTTGCTATATTGTGTTTCTTGCAGCAGTTATATTACGGGATCAATAAAAGGCGCAATTGGCATGTGGAACTTTTTTAATCATTACTTTGCAACTTATGCAAAATTAAAAGCAATAACGACAATTATGGTTCAATTATCCTTATATCGTGAAGTTTTGGTTTCCCATGTAGTTAATAATTAAAATACATTCAGATTCTAATCACAATAATGCAGCGCATTTAAGTAAAACCGTTTCTTGAGAAAATAGTAAATAATTAAAGTAAATATCATTGTAGATTTTTTTCCTCCTTTGAATTTTGTCTCACTCGAAAGCTTACATTTTGAAAAGGTATCTTTTAAATTTGATACTTTTCATTTAGTTTTGGTTTACCAATTGTTAGGTAGTCTATACAAAATGTAAACGGTCAAGGAAGTAGATTTCTACTAAAACATTCAGTAGCAAAAGCCAGACAATTGTAAACTTTAGCTTTGTCGTATATATAGAAAAACTATGTACATCTGTTATAAAAAATATTTTTGGTTGGTTTGAAGTCCTCTACAATGTCTAGAAAGTGGAAAGCAGAGTTGAGCAAAATTAAATTGTAAATATAGTGAATACGTTTTAGGAATTTAGATTTCAACATATTATACTATATTCAACATATTTCATTGGACAATAAGATTGAAGAATAATAAAACCGATAAGAAAATATAATAGAAAAGTTCGCGCTTCATTAAGCTCCTTTGTTCGTGCTTACTAAAGCGCAAACTTGTCTATTATATTTTCTTATAGGTTTTGTTATTTTTCAATCTTAGTTTCCAAAGTTATTTGGTCACCACAGTAAATATTGCTTTCAGTAGAAGCGACTTTCAGCCTGTATTATTTATATTACAGGTAAGTGCAGAAAAGTAATAATAACCCTTATCAAGTTATAGTTAAAACAAATAGTAATTACTTTTGTTTTCATAATAAAATAATTGTCGTTGCCTTAAAAACATTTATACTAAAACTGTTCCCTCTTAACTAAGTATCTTATTACAGGTAAATGCATTCAAATGTTGGTTAAGAAAAGTAATAATCCTTATCAAGTTATAGTTCAAACAAATAGTGCAATTAATTTTGTTTTCATAATAAAATAATTGTCGTTGTCTTAAAAATTTTTACATTAAAACGATTCCCTGTTAACTATGTATCTAAAATCAAAACCTAGATTACTAAGTATAGAATTCACTATCACAAATGTAGATATTTGAATTGTTTGCTATCTTTAAAATTCCCTAAAAGTAAAACAAACAAAATGAAATTGAAGACCCACATTGCAACTTTTCATAAGAAAATCATTCAACCAAAATTTTGGGTAAACATTTTAGCTAATTGTGGAGCCATTCCACTATTGTGGAGTACATCCAAAGAAAAGTTTGTCAAAATAAAATCACGAAAACATATTTTGGTCAACGAATTTGTTGAGAAATGTCACCGATTATTGACGTTTTATCAGCTCCTACAGTTAATATCAGAATTGAGACGCCAACATCCCAATGCGACTCAATTGTCATTTCATTGTATCTTAACCGTTGCACACATAATAATGAGTGCAGTATTGCTCAATTTTAAATTAAATGGAGAAAGTATTGTGCGAGTTTTGAATCAGCTGGATTTCAAAAATATATTCAATGGTAAGTAAATTGTAAATTGCTTCTAACAAAATGAATAGCTGTGTAAATTCAATTTCAGCTTCCACCAAAAAAATAAATTATAATAACTACGCATTTTTCATTGTCACTAGTACATATAAATCGTCACTTAAGGATTGAAAAGGCCTTATTCCAATTTTCCTTTGGTGGCTAAAATGATTTATTTGTTATTTATTGAATTTAAGGTCATATCTATAGCCTACTGCCAAAAAAGGGCAGGGAGATTTTTTAAAATGTCATTGTTTTTAGATGAAAAAGAGGTCAATGGCAAATACCTGAAACAAGAAAATATAAAGCTGGAGTCCTATATTTGGAAATGGTTGATACCATCATATTTGCTTCTGGCCATAATATTCTGTTTCTTCACAAATTTCCTCTGTCCAGGAAATTATTTCATTGCTGATTATATCTCGCCTGGAAGAAATGGAAATGTATTTGTAATTTTGGCAATTTTTATGATTGAAGATTTTCTTTTAATTGTTGGGGGATTAGCATACATTTTCTTCTTCGTCTACGCTGCAGTTTACAATTCCAGAAATTTTGTAATGTTGAACAAAATTGGGTAAATCTCTGAAGCAATCCACAGTTTATAAAACAATCTACATTTAATAATTTATTAATTATTAAATAAAAACAATTTAAACTATCTTGACTGAATTTAAAATTTTGTATGTTACAGTGCAGAGAAAAGAATCCAAATGAAAATTACAGCATTTCAAAAGCTGAGTGTCCTGAACATCCTTTACAACGAAAGCTATGTATTGGTACTAATACCAACTTTTACATTTGTGCTTTCCAGCTGTATTACGATGTCAGTAGTTGCAACTTTAAGAATTTTCAATGGAAAATTATTAGAGGTGTTCGTTTTATGTTTGATTGGTTGTGTGGGCATGTTTTATCTAACAATGCTATTATTGGGATCCGCAATAAGCTGGGAAAAATCATCGAAAGTGCTAGCAGATATGGCTTCAACTTGCTCAATATTTGGAGTAAACGGAAAACTAAACCGTCTAAAACTTCTTGCAATGAAGCCTTATGGAATTCGATACGGAGTTTTACGGGCTATAAAACACAAACATTTATTTGACGCTTACGAAACCATGCTCTCATACACGGTCACTCTACTTTTAGCATTTCCCTCCGTGTGAAATGAAAGTGACCAGCTTGCAATTCTGAAAATTTTAACTGTACCACTTAATTACTTTTATTTAATAATGACAACAGTACTTACAGGCTACACTCACCCTTTTTTTAATTTATGGATCCGATTCGCATACAGAAAAGTAGCAGCACAGAAAACTTGAAGAAATATGCAATCCTTGTAAGGAAAAAATCGCCCCAGAATCCAATTTCTGATTGTTTATTGTTTATTTGTCGGAAAATCTTAGAGTGACTAGTTTCATATTATCATCAGACTCTACATCACCAAAAGTTATTTATATTATAAAATATCCTTAAGTACCAGCTTAATTATATCATTTTATATTTTAAATGACAGAATACACATAAAAATGCCACTGAAGTGATTACCTATTATATTTCGTTTTCCTTTCGCAAAAACATTATTTCTTCAATAATCTAGTTGTATACTAAATTACATTGTCATCTTCTAAAAAACAACATTATAAAAACATTAAGTTTCGTTACTATCGTTACATTTTACAAAAACAGAGCAAGTAAAAAACGGTTATACATTAGTTTATAGAATGTAAAGTATAGGCTTATACAAATGTAAAAATATAAAGTTACCTTTGATACAATGTTAGAAAAAAATCTAAAATTCTGACAGAATTTTTTCTGTCCGGTCCCGGCTGATGTTAATTGCCTCTCAATGTCATAATTTCCCACTCCTTGCTATTAATGACAGGTTTTTATGTGTAAGTAATCTTAGACTGAGAGACACGAGAATTCTGTTTCTCTTTACCCCTTCAACATTTTCTGTACAGAGTTTATTTTTGTATACGCTATACTTATGGTAACATTATTTGTCCAATCTTTGAGTTTTTCATCGTTACACTTTTGTATTGCGTTAAACACTTCCTCCTTAAAAATATTACCAATATTCCGTATATTATTATAAAAAGGTACTACTACAAATATCTTATTACCAAACTCTTTTTCCGTTAGCTTAGTTACGTCGATTTTATAGTGTTCCAATATTTCTGGAGTATGAATTCTGAGATTGCGGATCAGTAAGTCTTTTTTAGGTGTGAGAATAGAATGTCTGCTTACATTTTTCAGTTTTTTAACGCAATCATTTAAAAGACTATTTGGATAACATCTAATTTTAAATTTTTCCATTTCAGATGTGATTTCCAAATTTGCCTTTTCAGTATCAGAAAAACATTTCATAATTCTTATACCCGCTGAATAAGGAAGTGACTTTTTTACATGGGTTGCGTGATTTGAATAGTAATGAAGATACAAATGCTTACTCATTGGCTTACGAAAAATTACAGTTTCTATAATATTATTATTTAGACCTATTGTTAAATCTAAAAAGTTTACTTGATTATAAGACCATTCGTATGTAAATTTTAAAAACTCGTGCTGAAACAGGGAATTAAGATACTCATCTATATTATTAATATTGGTTACTTCAATGAATCGTAAAATATCATCAATAAATCTATTCATGGAAATAATTTCCTCTTTATCTTCAAATAGTTGCTTGATTTCTCTAGATACAGTTATATTACTTACAGTTACACTACAATTAGATCCCATTGGTATTCCTTTATGTTGTTTAAAATATAGTTGGTTAAATTCTATGAAGTTGTAATCAAGACTCCAATCTAGTAACTTGGACAGCTGCATGCTTGAAATATCGCATGGTAAATTAATTAAATGTCTATTTTCTTCAAATGCTTCTAGACATTGTTTTACAGACTTTTATGGGAAGATTCGGGTACAGTGCTTCAATATCCGCAGTTACTAACACGTACTTCTTTTCTGGATTTAAACTTATTTCATTTAATCTTAAAATTAGATGGTTAGTGTCTAGAATCACATCTGGCATAAGATTCATAACTGGTTGTAATATTTTGTCAGTTATTTTACTAATATTTCTATTACAACATTTTAGTGTACTGCTTATTGGTCTACATTTTGGAAAATCTTTGGAATCTTTTTTGAGTTTGTGTACTTTAGGTAGACCATAGAAAAGAGCTGCTTCATAATTCTTATCCACTATTTGCTTTATTTTCATTTCCATTGGCATTGAAAAATATCTAACTTCATCCAATAGCGATTCTGTTTTGTAAATGAAATGCGACTTAGTGGAAGGAAAATATGTATCAGTATTTTCAAGTTGCGATAATATTTCGGTGTCATAATCTTTTCTGTACATAACACATGTCCCTGCATTTTTATCACTAGGTTTAATAATAATATTATTGTCTATTTGGAAGTCTTTAAACACGTTAATAAAATCCTCAGAAAACATTTCAATTGGATTATAATTTTGGGTAACACGGTTACATACATTTTTAATTAGTTTATCCCTGTCAGGAAAGATCTTATATTCTAAATCTGAATGAACTTTTGGTTTGGTTTTCTTCGTAAAATGGTATGCAATGTTTCAGCTCCTACAGTTAATATCAGAATTGAGGCGCCAACATCCCAATGCGACTCAATTGTCATTTCATTGTATCTTAACCGTTGCACACATAATAATGAGTGCAGCATTGTTTAATTTTAAATTAAATGGAGAAAGTATTGTGCGAGTTTTGAATCAGCTGGATTTCAAAAATATATTCAATGGTAAGTAAATTGTAAATTGCTTCTAACAAAATGAATAGCTGTGTTAATTCAATTTCAGCTTCCACCAAAAAAATGAATTATAATAACTACGTATTTTTCATTTTCACTAGTACATATAAATCGTCCCTTAAGGATTGAAAAGGCCTTATTCCAATTTTCCTTTGGTGGCTAAAATGATTTATTTGTTATTTATTGAATTTAAGGTCATATGTATAGTCTACTGCCAAAAAATGGCAGGGAGAGGAGATTTTTTAAAATTTCATTGTTTGTAGATAAAAAAGAGAAATACCTGAAACAAGAAAATGTAAAGCTGGAGTCCTATATTTGGAAATGGTTGATACCATCATATTTGCTTCTGGCCATAATATTTTGTTTCTTCACAAATTTCTTCTGTCCAGGAAATTATTTCATTGCTGATTATATCTCACCTGGAAGAAATGGAAATGTATTTGTAATTTTGGTGATTTTTTTAATTGTTGGGGGATTAGCATACATTTTCTTCTTCGTCTACGCTGCAGTTTACAATTCCAGAAATTTTGTTATGTTGAACAAAATTGGGTAAATCTCTGAAGCAATCCACAGTTTATAAAACAATCTACATTTAATAATTTATTAATTATTAAATAAAAACAATTTAAACTATCTTGACTGAATTTAAAATTTTGTATGTTACAGTGCAGAGAAAAGAATCCAAATGAAAATTACAGCATTTCAAAAGCTGAGTGTCCTGAACATCCTTTACAACGAAAGCTATGTATTGGTACTAATACCAACTTTTACATTTGTGCTTTCCAGCTGTATTACGATGTCAGTAGTTGCAACTTTAAGAATTTTCAATGGAAAATTATTAGAGGTGTTCGTTTTATGTTTGATTGGTTGTGTGGGCATGTTTTATCTAACAATGCTATTATTGGGATCCGCAATAAGCTGGGAAAAATCATCGAAAGTGCTAGCAGATATGGCTTCAACTTGCTCAATATTTGGAGTAAACGGAAAACTAAACCGTCTAAAACTTCTTGCAATGAAGCCTTATGGAATTCGATACGGAGTTTTACGGGCTATAAAACACAAACATTTATTTGACGCTTACGAAACCATGCTCTCATACACGGTCACTCTACTTTTAGCATTTCCCTCCGCCTGAAATAGTGACCAGCTGGCAATTCTGGAAATCTAAAATGGACCACTTAATTACTTTTATTTAATAATGACAACAGTACTTACAGGCTACACTCACCCTTTTTTTAATTTATGGATCCGATTCGCATACAGAAAAGTAAGCACACAGAAAACTTCAGATTAATTATATCGAATCAAATTAAGGTGATAATTATAATTCACAGCTAACGTAAATCTATAATGTAATAACAAAACCATTATTTATGTCGAAAAGGAATTAACTGTTAGTTAACTTCGTCAATTATGTCTTTCGTGGCAAATGGTAAGGTATTTAGTGGAAAAGAAATTTTGTTAAAATATATTTATTTTCTTGGCGTTGCACTTTAAAATAGATAATAAAAATGTTAGATGCAACCAACGATGCAACCAAAGGTGCGGGGATGAGAATTCAATGCGAGATCTAATAGCCATTCATCTGTATGCGGATGAAATAGAATCTGACTTTATTATCAAACATTCACGGGTATTTATACAAAATCAGTGTGAAGTTCACAATACAAATCAATAAAAGCATAAACACAAAATACATCGGTACATCGGTATGTGTGTCATAAAATGTGTTAGGTAATAAAATGTAATAACATGAAAAAGGTCAACAAGTAGGAACTTGCTTACAAAGGAAATAGCTTACATAGTCACCTACATACTTAACACGGTATTAGGTACATGAATAGCCAATGTCATATAAGATTACTTACATACTATTACTTCATAACATATTTAAGTAATAATGTCACTGCTATGGATTTCCTACCTCTAACACCCTCCTAAATCCGTAGTCGGTGCACTCGGAGGCGAAACCTTTTTCAACATATCAGGAGTGCAGAAGCACTTCCATTTCTTCTTGTGTTCATATCCGAACACGCATTCCTTCGTTTCAGAATGATGACCGATGAAACCCTTCCGGGCGTTTATGTCCCACAGCTCCTTGTACGAGGATTTCTTCCTAGAATTCTTGCCCTTTTTCCTGTGGGCCTTTTCGCACTCTTCTTCTATGGAGCTACTGCGTGCTGTTTTCTCCCGAACTCCCATCCGACTCCTCGGCTTCCGAGTCGATGAATCTCCTGGCTCCAGATTTCTTCCTTTTGTAGGACACCGGACTGTCATCTTCGTCCGAATCAGAACTCTGGCGCTTTATTACGGAACATCCCTTCATAGAAGTAGTCAGAGCCTCTACTTCTTTCTGTGGTTGGGGAAGACAGCATTCTTTTTCCCATTTCTCCATCTGGTCGCTCCAGAGAGAAAGATTTTCATCTTCAGGTGATTGGGGGACTTCATCTGCAGACGTGGTTGACCCTGATTCCTTGCTGAGTATTCCAGTTTCAGTAGTACCCTCCTTCAGAGAGACTGCGGCTGCAGAATCTACCATTTTACTGGCCCATGTCAGCTGTGGAGTGACTTTCGTTAGTCCACTTGGTCCACTTTTTATTTCTTCCACTAGTCTGTCCATCATATTCATGGTGCTGGGGACAATCACTCCCCACTCAACCAATTCGGGCAGTTTTTCCTTCCAAGGCTTTGGAGGAAATGCAATCAGGCTTTCATAAAAATCCACGGTTTTAGCCTTAAAGTATGTCTTGAGTTTTCCATCCCACACGACATTCTCTTTATTTTCGTGCCCAACATAAATCCCATGGCGGAAGAAAGGGGATGACATTCCGCCGGGCTTCTTATTCACTTGCACTTTACAACCAAACAGTCGTAAGTGACTAACGTTGACACTTTTCCCACGTAGTAGCTCATACGGGGACTTATTACTTCTGGTTGTGTCTGTATAATTGTGGATCTGCGCAGCATGCTTTGCTGCGTCTTCCCAAAAATTGTTGGTCAAGCCTGAACCCAACAACATTGACCAAGCCATAGTAATCACTTTCTGGCTTGTAATACAATCTGGTCTAGTTCCACCAGTGTATTTTAACTCTTGTTCTTTGACGAACGCCAACCACTCCGGTGATTTCAAAGTGAACGTGCTTTTCACTTTTCGCAACTTCTTGTTGTCCGGAAGTTTATAAGCCTTTATAAACTCTATTGCGACCTTCGCAATGTCGGCTTCGTCCAGGAGTCCGTAAATTCGACGTCCACATAGTTAGTCCTACCCTCCTTGATCAATACAAGGTGACGGATCTTCTTAAACTTATTCTCCGTCTTCCCTTGAAAAATTTCAAAATAGAGGCAAGCTTCCTCTGTATTTACAGGGTGGTCCAGGTACACACACTTCTTCGGCAGCAACTTGCTTGCGCAAATCAAGCAATTAAATTCAGATTCCAGGGACGTACCATTACCAAGGTGGTAGGTTTTTCTTATTATCCCTTTATGTAGCTTGGGCAAAGGCTGATGCCCCAAACGCTCATGCCAGCGTTGATCTACATTTTCTTTCGGAGCTCGAAAGAATATCTTGGGCTGCATCTGATTGTCACGAATTCCCTGTAACATCAGTCTTCGGCTTAAGTTTCTGACATGTACCTGATCTCCCTCACATTCCAGCTCTAGTCCTTCAAACTTCAGAGCAGTGGCTGAAACAAAATTGGAGGTAGTCTGCACGTAATAAACATTACGCAAAATTAAGAGTTACCAACGTCCACAGGCTAGTGCGAGAACTTTCACTTCCCCATAGGCAGTAGCCTCAGCAACGGTGTCTTCATTGACTCGAACAGACAAGGGCTTCTTGCTGTTCTTTATCCAGCTAAATCGACTTTTATCATTGCAAATATGTCGATGGCACTTAAAATTAAGTACCCACTCATAGCTGTCCGCTGCATTTTTAAGTTCTTTCAGCATGGCTATGCAAAGAACAGTCTGCGTGGACCGGAGCACTGTTGATAAACAAAAATTCAATAGCAGCACTGGCGGCAACGGCGGCAACCGTTGTAACTTAACTCGTAGCGCAGCAACACAGGCGGCGACTTCAGGGGCGTCACAAAGACTTGGGCGGCGGCAACACAGGCAGCAGCTCCTTGCGCAGCAACGCAGGCGGCGACTTCATATACGAGTTTTGGCAGTGCTGTAATCAAGTTAGCTACTTGATTCACTTAGTGAAGATGGCACAAACACGAACAACGGCGTAAACTGTTAATTAACCATTAACCAGTCAAACTAATAACAAAAAATTGGAGGTGGCAACACGAGCACACGTCACACGCGACTCAAACGCCCAATAATGGCAGCACCCAGCGGCGATTATGGACAATGACACCAATAACGGCAGCACCCAGGGGCGGTTATGGAATTTTAAAAAACAAGCCAGTCCAACTTAACTGAAATTACTGACAGCGGCAGCGGTCAAGTCTATAACACGCAGAAGTTCAAAAAACCACAAAGGTGAAAAATGGCTATTTCACTAAGATTTTAACAAAAAATTCGGCAGTTGCACAAAATTTTTAACAGTCATCAAACGGGCTCCACATAAACATAACAAATGTTGGCATACAAATGTTGGGTCTCTTCCTGACGATTTATGAATTTACTAAGTGGTCACTGCTTGACTCACTTTACTTCAAAAAACACTTCAAAGTTCTCCCATAAACAGATATCAATTCTCAACTCTCCCTCCTTGCTCTGGAAAAACTAAAATTCTCCAAAAATTTTATTTTAGTAGAGCATAAGTGTAGATAACGTGTTAGATGCAACCAACGATGCAACCAAAGGTGCGGGGATGAGAATTCAATGCGAGATCTAATAGCCATTCATCTGTATGCGGATGAAATAGAATCTGACTTTATTATCAAACATTCACGGGTATTTATACAAAATCAGTGTGAAGTTCACAATACAAATCAATAAAAGCATAAACACAAAATACATCGGTACATCGGTATGTGTGTCATAAAATGTGTTAGGTAATAAAATGTAATAACATGAAAAAGGTCAACAAGTAGGAACTTGCTTACAAAGGAAATAGCTTACATAGTCACCTACATACTTAACACGGTATTAGGTACATGAATAGCCAATGTCATATAAGATTACTTACATACTATTACTTCATAACATATTTAAGTAATAATGTCACTGCTATGGATTTCCTACCTCTAACAAAAAAAGCTAAAAAAGATCTCGCGGCCAGACCAAATCAGAAAGTACTTTCTATGATTTATGTTTGTTGATGATGTACTAGGCTAAAATATTATCAATTTGCTCTGCTTTAGCACCACGAAAGAATCAATTGATTATTTAGTATACTTGTTGTATGTAGTATGAGAAGACCTTACGAGACCATTTTGCAGACGCCGTGTCGTAACAAGAAATTTGTCCGCAATTTGCATGCTGTGCTCACAATTAAATATTTTACTTAGTGAGAAAATAAATAAGGTTAAATTTAAAAAGTTGAAAATGTTTATATTTATTTTCTATTGTGCATTTCTTTAAGGGTCACAAAATACAGTAAAAAACACTGACCACATTAAAAAACACACAATCTTCCCACTCTATTCGTATAATGATACATGTTGTTGTAGCTCATTGGCTTCGGACGAACGATGATGTTGAAAATTAATGGTCGGCATTTCAATTTACGACTAATACTGTAATGATTCTAAATTAGGAAATTTTTGGAGTTAAGAATAAATGCATTGAATATGGCAATGGTATATCTCTCCTGTTGGCTTATTTGACGGGGCGATATGTAAGTAATCTAAATTTTGTAATAAACCTATGAAGATTGTTTTAAAGTAAAGCCTGAATCAAGATTTTTCGGTGATGAGGGGGAAGTCGCCGTCTGGTGAGAGGAATCATTTTTCTTATCTAACATGAGTCAGAAAAGTGTATAAGTTGCCCATTTTTGATGTATCATTTGCTACATTAAAGTTCGCAATCATTAACTAAACGTTTTGACTTAATGTTCATCATGCCAGAGGCAGTTATTAAAAATGATAATTCAAATGCAATAAATATTTTTAAAATAAATATGACAGACCATCATCCCTTATATTTTTATTCATAATTTTTTTTTTCAGTTTCTTAATATAAGCGTGCTAAAAATCACATCGATTTACCGGCTGCGTTTATTCGAGATGATATTCAGTAAGTAATTGTCAACTTTGAATTTCCGTTCGTTTTGATCTGTGTTTTTACTTATAATTTTTGTTCGTTTTATTGTCAGCATTTTTTCTTAAATTGTGTTTATTATAGTAATAAATATTATTCTTTTTATATTTGTTGTTCATTTAAAAAATATAATGGTATTCTCAGTTAAAGCCCTCCTTACAAATTTAATTTTGGATGCATATTGGGTCAATTAAATATTTAATTAATTGATTTACTGCCTCAAATCGAGATTTCCTTTAGACACAGCAATAGAATTCAATACAAAATAATAACAAATTAGAAAGGAAACAATTAAATAACATGAATATGTGTTGTATTAATGATGTTGCAAAATCGATACTGATCCCTTGACAGCAGCAATAGCCAAATATTCCAATAATTGGGTTGATAAGTTAAATCTTTTACAAAAATTTTCCAGGAATGAGGAGATAGTCCCACGGTCTCCAATATACAGTCCTATCAGCTCAAACTCATAGTTTATAGAGTATTTTTGTTGAAGATCCATTATACATTACATTTATTGTGGTGCTTAGTGCCAAGGTATCGAGTGTGCCGTAAATGCCGCACAAAAATAGTGTACGGCATGCCGTAAATGCCGTAAACTAAAAAATATCGCCAAAAATCGGATTTGTCAAAAACGATGTCTTTGCTTAATTTACGGCATATGCGGCATTTACGGCATTTACGGCATATACGGCATGCCGTACATCAAATCAATTTACGGCGTGCCGACTTTATACTCTGTTAGTGCTTACCCGGAAAGCCATTTTGCAAAAGATCGGACTTAGCTGTTTTAAAAAATTCTCTAAAACTATCGAAATAAATATTTTGCTCTTCCCAACCTGCCTCTTTTAAATTTAAAACCATAACAAGGTAAATTTAAGAAAAATAATTTGGTTTGTTGTAGGCTGCACATTTTACTGTAAATACTTTCGAAACAAAATACAAGAAAAGCAAATGTTGTCAACGAAAGACAAAAAAGAAAGAAGCCGAATAAACGTAAAGATTGAGAATTAGGGGAAATGTGCTTTGGAAATTCCAGTGACTGATAAGTTTTCCTTTCAAAATACATGTCCCACTTGCTAAAGACCACATAAATTCCAGTTGCCATGAACTTCTGCACTTTAAGATAGAGTTGTTTTTTAATTATAATGTAATTAGGGATATGATATATTATTACTAGCGGAAATAAATCAGCATTCCTTATGACATATTTGTCCGAGAAAACAATGTCGCTGTATAAGTTAAGGCGACTACCGAAATCAACGTAAGCCCTTTTCAGAGAACAGTTAATCAAAAACGACCTAGTTTTTTCAAAATAACTTTGAAGGTTTGTGCGGCAACGTGAATTTAAATTGCCTTGAATAATATTATCTGGGAAAATCTTTTTCTTTGCCATGCCGCTGATATTGACTTCGAATTCTGTCAATTTATTCCAAGTCCACTCGGTGATTTCGTTTCCAAAAATATGATGATCAGCCAATATTTTCCTACTGCTATTTTTGTGGTAAATACAGTCACGAGGATTCAATTTTCCACAAGAATCCTCATTTGTTTTGTTTTTGTTGAAACAAAACTCTAGATCCCTAAGGAAGCTGACATCCAATATATACCCATTTTGAAATGCGGCCTGTTCTAAACTAATAGTGGAAATCACAGAAAAGTTGTGAAGATCTTTGAAGGATGTGTAGGAGTGTTTCAAAGTACGGGGAAATGTCATCCGACTTAGAAGTATTCCTTTGTAACCATTACTGCAAATAATTCCAATATGTATCCAAACCCCGAATAGCAAAGCTAGTTTTCTTTTGTCCATCCTTTGTCCAATACTAACTGATTGTTCCAGCATTGCGGCAGAAAAGCAATAAAAGTTGTAAATTGTATCTTTTAAAGTTGTTGATGAGGTGGTCAACCCGTTTTGAAGGGTAAAAACTATTGAGCCTAAAATCATGGCTGCAAAAAAATATATCCAAAAATTTGTATCATAAGGTTCCAAATAAAATTTCCATAAGGAATCGTCATACACTCCCGCACAGGTTACAAATTTCAGTTCGTTATCATTATCGACATATACTTGAGGTATATGTGCTGATGGTCCACTTTTCATTATCAAAAAACCACTTTTAATAGGGAAGTGAAAATTGATTTTATTTTCTGAAGTCATGACCTTGAAATCTTCCCACATAAATACTCCAATAAGAGAATTGAAATCGCTTATCCCCTGACTAGTTAATGATTTGAAAGGATTGACCCATTTTGCATCGATCGAAGTAGTTCCATTTACTAAAGGACGAAGTTTTGAGTCTCTTACTTCGTATATAATTTTAGAACGGTGAATTGTATCCACATATGCCTTGAAGTTGGACATGACTTGCTCTAATGCTCCGTCAGGAAATGCTGTTATATCTGTTACATTTATAGTTTTTGAGTTTCGTGAGGCTAGTGTAAATAAAGTTGGGCAACCGAAACAAACAGTTTGTTGAAACTTTATGTCGTACGATGGAAAATTAGGTCTTGATTTTACTTGATTCGTAACTACATTTAACATTAAAGAAAGTCCTTCAACAAAATTAGTCTGATAAGCAACTAAGGGCGAGATATAAACGTTGTATCCGAATGTTTCATAGCAAAATTCAGGTTTTTTCCGTCCTAACATTACCATATATTGGTTATAGTTATAACAGATCAAATGTGGGTCCATGGAATAAGTCACTGTTTTTTCAAAAGAAATTATTATTCTTAAATATGAGAAATTCCATTTTCTCTGAGTTGACAGTAATTTATGTTTATCAGAGTCCAAAATGGCGATTGGGACTCCTAAGTCCTCATTGACATTCGGGATGTAAGATTTATAAAGAAAAACAACGGCACAATCTACAAATGACTGCACAATTGGTTTTAAATCTGATATCTCAATATACGATTGCGATTTTGTTTCTGAAATTATCACAACGAAAATTATTGCAAGCAGCTTCATTTGAAAAACAAGCTTAATTTTGTGTAATATATATTCTCAAATATTTGTTTCAGCCGGGACTCACTCCTGTTCTGTTTGTTCCTGTCCAAAGGTTCAGCTATATATACTATGTACAAAAACTATGCGTTTAAAACCTTTAATGTGGAATGCGGTTTCCGGGTTCCTTTTTAATCAGCAGACTTCCTGTTTCCATACAATGGAAATATAAAATTATTGCAGGGTAAAGTGTTTATTAAAAGTTACATGGGTGCCTTTATTTCCTCATTCGTCAAGACCTTTTGATGTATCAATTAAACTACCTATTGCTATGGCATTACTCCACTTTCCGATGAAATAAAACTGTCTTAGACAAATAGAGCTTTCAGGTAAAGTAAGCCTTTTATATCGTGTTTCTTGCAATGATTATATCACGAGGTCAATAAGCAGCGCAATTGGCATGTGGAACTTTTTAAATCATTTCTTTGAAACTTATGGTTTTGGGTTACCAAGTAGTTAATAATTAAAACATTCTGTTTCTAATTACAATAACGCAGCGCATTTAAGTAAAACCGTTTCCTCAGAAATTAATAAATAATTAAAGTAAATAACATTGTCGGTTTTATTTCCTCCTATCCATTCTGTTTCACCGAATAGTTACATTTTGGAAAGGTTTCCTTTTGAATTTGATATTTTTTATTTAGTTTTGGTTTACCAATTGTTAGGTAGTCTAACAAACGTTAAAGTTAAACGGTTAAACGGTCGAGGAAATAGATTTCTACAGAAACATTCAATAGCAAAGGCCAGACGCAGACAATTGCAAAACTTTAGCTTTGTCGTCTATAGAAATACTATGTACAGCTGTTATAAAAGATATTTATGGTTAAATTAAAATTCACAGTAAAGTCTTTAATTAATTTAAGTCCACAGTCTAGAAAGTGGAAATTGGTTCTTTTAATGGCTTAATTGGGCTACATATCTTAAGTTACATAACGCCTTACATAACGTCTGATCCGGAAAACGGAGTTTAAGATACGGTGCTGAACATATTTATGAAATGATTGATAACAAAATGACAAGTTGTCATTTTGTCATTGACAACGCTGCCATTATTTTATGTATATTGTAAAGCGTAGTGCTTTGAATCACCCCGGAAACTTTTTTAGTACAAAGTTCAGTCTTCTGGCTTATATTTTAGTTAACACATAGACCCAACATGGGGCATAATTGACTCAAAACCAATTATTTCGATAATGAAATGGTAAAGAAGATAATTTTTACCACAATAACCTGGAAGTACTTTTTACCTCAATTTTTAAAGTGGAATTTTTTTGATTTGCATGCATATACCCACGTAATAGAAATGATTTCTTCGGGCGTAGATTCCATTAATAGCTAATTCAAAGAATGTATTCCTAGACTACTGTAGAGGAATGTAATTCTTTGTTTGGTACAACAGGTCACAGTCACGAATCTGTAATGTAATCTGTAATCCTTATCTCAAGATAATATAGGGACATTTAATCTTTCATTGGCGAATCATTGGCATTTTCACTATAAATGTTTGACTTTTTTTCCATACTTTACTACGCTAAACTTTACGTCCTACTTTCACCAAGCATAATCATTACTCATTACACAGTCCTATAATATAACCTTATATAAGCTTTGTTATAAGTTTTTAAGCTATTTACATTGAGTGGAGACCAATGCTAGTTAGAAAAACAAATATCGTTATGAAGCTATAATTTCAATAAATGGTGCTATTTATTTCATTTTCATTAATTTCATTAATGAGATAATAGCCTTAATTATGAAATAAAAGGAACCACGTTAACTCTTGGTTGATTTTCGAACAACTGAGTGCTTTATTGTTCGACTTCATTGATTATATATACTTACATGCAATGTCAGTAATGCGGTAGTCTTAACTAACAACTAGAAATAGCTTCCTAATAAATTGCATACTCTGGAGAAAAAAAGTATTTGGTACTCTTTTCGCGATGTCCTATGAGACGATGTGTAGGTGCACAATAAAAGAGACGATGATAACACAATATTATTTTGTGATTGCAAAAGAGAAATAGCTTTACTGGCAGAAATAGTAAATAGACAAAATTAAGAAAATGATTGATTTAATGGAATTTAATCAAAAATAAAGGAAAAATTTCTCGCCACTGAGGCGAAGACAAGTCACCACGACGAAAGTTGACGAAAGAGTCCTGATCCTAAGTTCCATTGCATAGGAAATCCTCTAGATTTCCTATGCACTCACATTATACTATCATGTCATGCATAGGGAATTAGTGCATGCATCCAGGTATCTCCCGGTAATTTTGTAGTGTGGGTGGAGCAGAAATGGAACCAACTGTGCGCAATCCAATGGGATTGCGACAACTCGAAAAGACGCAACAGCTAGCTCATCCTCGTATGCAAATGCAAGGACAGCTGAGATGACTGTCCATTGCACTCAGCTGTCTTTGCATTTCTATCTTACAATACCTTTCATCAATGCAAAACATCATAAAACAAGCATGCCAGACTTTGTAATAACATTACCAAATACATACTTAGTTGCTTTCTACTATTGACATACATAAATCTGTCAATAAGTACTAAACTGCATTCCTGAACTTTACAACATGTACATAAAACTTACTACATACATTTTTGTGTTACGCAAAGATATTTCTGTGATAATAATATCTTGTCACAGCCTTAGTTTTCAAAATTGCTATACTAAACCAAAGCCCTTTTATCTTAATTAAGTCTGCACGATGGAAAGCTTGTTCTTAGTAAACAACAGTTCAATTACTGGATGAAACGATTTAGATAAAAACCTTTTTTGAGTAATTGAAACCATACTTTCCTATAAATAAATAGGAATAGCCTTTCGATATATTTAACCACACCATGGAATGGTTTGATAATTGATAATGAATATTTGAGGAAAGATATAAAATTCTAACGTTTAACTAATTACGACATCTCTAATATATCGTTAATGTAACTTATTTTCTGCAAATGCTTGGTATATTCCAATAATTTTTCAAAAAATGTATGTTAACAACAAAGTTTCTGGCTAATTTAACAAAATGAAGCATGATCAACTTTGCGTTATGGAGATGTTCAATGCAAAATATGAGTAAACAAATTCCTGTCAGGCAAGCGTAAAACTTAAAGAAATTAAATAAATGTGCAGATTGTACATCTGGATGATTATCTTTTGGGATTGATAATTGCGATTGATAATACTTCTTGTCAAAGAGTCCTTTCCATTTTTTGAAAAGTAAATAAATTCCTGAACTAAGAAAATGTTGCATTTTTAGGTAAAGTTGTTGCTTAATTACTGTGTAATTAGGGATGTGAATTAAGTGTATATTTGGTATTAAATCAGCCTCCCTTGTTACATACTTTGTTTTTTCAAACACAAATTCGCTGTACAAATTTAAACGACTGCTATAATCAATGTAAGCCCTTTTCAAGGAACAGTCTTTCATAAACGACCTAGTCCTCTCAAAATAACTCTGCGAATGCTTATAGCATCGTTGCTGTAATACACCAAATAAAAATTTTGTTTTCTTTGATGATTTATCGATCATGTCATTTTCCGCCAACTTCATCCATGCCCACTCAGTGATTTCCTTTCCAGAGACCCCGTGCTCCACGAAAATTTTTTCGTCGCTATCATTGTGAAATTGACAAAAGAGGGGATTTAGTTTCCCACAAGAATCTTCATTTTTTTGTTTTTATCGGCACAGAAGGCTAAGTAATGTAGGGAACTGTGTTCCGACCAGCCATTATCAGCAAAGTAAAGCTTTAAATCTACAGGTCCAATCACAGAAAAATTTTCAAGGTCTTTGAAAGACGTAAATAAAGTCTTCAGAGAAGGTGGAACTGTCATCCGACTCACAAGTATTCCTTTGTAGCCATTGCTGCATGTAATTCCAATAATAATCCAAACTCCAAAGGTTAATACTAACTTTCCTTTGTCCATGACATTTTGGCCAATACTTACTGATTGATCCAACATTGCAGCAAAGAAACAATATAAACTTCGAAATATACTTCTTTTTATTGCTATGGGTGACAATCTATTTTGTACGGCGAATATTATCGAAACCAAATTCAAGGCTACACAAAAACATAACCAGAAAATTATGTCATACGGCTCTAAATAAGATATCAAAAAGAAGTCCTCAGATACTCCTGCACAGGTCACAAACTTCAGGCTATCCATACTGAAATGCAATTGAGGCATGTGAGCCGAAGGTCCATGAATATTTCTCAGACTACCACCAGATATAGTTGTGATGTATCCAAAATTGTGTTTGTTATGTTGAGTAATAACTTTGAAATCTTCCCACATAAATAATTCCAAAATTGATTCAATTGCCAAACTTTTGCTTTGCAATGGCTTAAAAGGGTTTAACCATTTTGCATCAATCGATAAAGATCCATTTAAAACCTGGAATTTTGAGTCCTTTATTTCGAACACGAATTTTGAACGTTGAAATGTATCCACATAATTCCTAAATATTGACATGATTAATATTTTTCTTGAAATTTCCTCAGGAACTGCTGCAATATCTGTTATTTTTATAAATGGTATGCTATTCTTCTTCAAAATAGCTGGACACCCATAACAAACCGTCTGTTCAAACCTTATATCGTATGATGAAAAGTTCTTTTTTGATTTTAAGTTAGTATCCAGAGTCAGCACTAAAGAAAGCTCCTCAAACAAATTAATGTTATCAGCTATGAAAGGAGACAGGTAGACAATATAGCCAAAAGTTTCGTAACAAAACTGAGGTTTTTCATATAAATTTTCCTTGCTCTTATATGTTTGATAACAGATAGAAAATGGCTCTTTAAAATCAGAACTTTTGACTTCGAAGTTAAGATTTATGCGTAAATATGGAAAAATCCATTTTCTTCTAGTTGATAACAACTGATATCGATCCATATCCAAAATTGAAATTGGGACACCAAAATCCTTATCTATGATCGGCGAAGAATTATTATAAATGAAAACGACCGAACAATCGTAGAATATCGATACCGTTGTTTCCAAATCAGATATTTCGATATATGGTTGTAATTTCACTTTTGGAACTATTCCAATAATTTGAATGATTAAAAGCAGCAATCTCATTTTTGTCGGCTTTAGAATTCGGTTATGAAATGTTACTTTACGATGCATTTTTCGCAAATGGTTAAAGCTTTATTTCACGAATGCTCCTAAAAGTCTCTCATCAATTATCGATGTAAGTGTCCAGTTGCTGGGTAACACATTCTCCTTTTCATGCACAAAGTTTATCCTTCAATAAATAATTCAAATGCCAAAGTTTATTTTCATTGGGTTAAGGTTAAATATATAATTTCTCCTTGGACAATAACATAAATAGTTCAGTATTGACCACCAAGTATTTTCTACTGCATGTGGTACTTTTTAATTTCGTCGTGGTTGTGATAAAGATAATAAGTGCACCAAATAAATTAAATTAAATAAACTAAATTAAATAAAGTTCTTAAAACTTTTCTTGAAACTTTCTTTTCTTAAACTCTCGTGGCCGCAGATATATTTTACGAGGCCCTGAACGAATTTTCTGAGTACAGAGGTATCTGAGTTCAGCTGGGAGATGGATAATGGCTATATTGCAAAAGTGACAGCAATGTGCCGCTTGTTAAGAGGTAGCTAACTAGTAATAAAAGGAATAAGTTGTAAAAATTAAAATGGGGCTAAAAGATAATACCTATTATGTAAAAATTGGAAGTTTAGGTATTTTAGCATCTTTTCCCAATCTAGTTTGTACTGTTAAACGTGACCGTAATGTAGACAAAAATTAAACATGCTCCCACAAACGAATTTTTCTGTTTAGTGATTTTATGGAAAGATGTTTTTTGTCTAGACTTAGAATCTCGAAAAGATATAGGAAAGTGCCAGTTATTTTGTAAATATCGTTCCTTTAAGGAATGATTTAGCGTCAATGAACTTTTCGTTTTGTGGACGAAATAGCCTCAATGCATTTTTTTGTGCACGAAATGGCCTTACTGTACTTCTAGTTTGATGCATCAAGGCTATTTCGTAAAAGAGAAAGTGCATTACCGCTATTTAGCCCATAAAATTGCCACACCGAGGCTAAAACGTAATTTAAGGTTCGATATGTGCCCACACTTAACCATTTCTATATTTTCGAAAGTTAAACAATATAGCATTTGGCAATTATATTGCTTCCCTGAACCAAAAAAGTGCTCTTCTAGGTCTAAAGTTTTATTAATTTCCGACTTTGATATCCTTTAGTTAATTGAGCACTGAGAGATAATGTGCTGTTTTATTGAATGTTAAAATTAAATTAAATAACATAATGCAAATTCCTGGTTTCATTGTTCGTTATTTATCATTGCTACACCATAGATTTGGATAGATATGACATCGCCATTCATTTAATGTATTGCGTTTTTATGACCTGCGAAGGACAGACTTAAGAGTGAATTGGGTAAAAAGCGGGACAATTAAAAAGCTCAATTGATTTTTTTGACAACATTGAGAATATTGAGATTGTCAAGCGGCATTTTTGTATTTGCCTCAGTTTACCCAAATTCCAAAAGTAAACAAAGTTCAATCATGTGACCGTATGTCGTATCTAGGTCTACAGTGTACTAGTTATATAATCTAAGTGCTACACACATCTTAACACGGCTCGAGGCCCCAGGTGGACGCCCAGTTCGCCCGTGAGGAGGGTCAGCTGTAGGCCTGGCCTTTGATTTAACTAACTTTTAGTGCACACAACGACGAATGCAATATGTTATAGAACAGTATAACATTATTTCCTTTAACATGGGTAACTGTTACATACTAAGACAATCATCAAATATTAAAGAAAATGAAAGTTTTGTTTCATAATTACAGATGTCTAGAAAGTGTTCAAAAGTTCAAGAGTTAATCATGAAAGTTTTAAATTGTCAAAACACGATGTAGTTTACTATAATAGCATAGTCATTAACTTACAATATATGACAGGATTGTTTGTTGCCCATTTCCATGAATTTCTTCAATCTACATAGATATTACTTCACAGGTTATAAGCAATTATATTTTAATTCATTATATTATTACGTTATTGTATTATTATATTATATTATTTATTTGTTTGAATTACAGGCATCCATAGCTAGAATATTCCTTCCTGTTCTTCCAAGAATTCTCATTCATGTATGTCTTGTTTGCCATTACTACTTCCTGCTAAATACCATGAAATAAAATCCATTGGGGCAGAAGTCAAATTAAACTACATGGAATTTGATGTTAAAAGAAATATCACTATTTCACCCAAAAAAAGTTTACAGACCATAATATTATTATATTATGCAACTTCACATTTCCTCTGGATATGTATTATCGTTACGCTGCCACAGTCATCCCTTTGTATTCGAAAGACAATGGATCATATGTTACAATACAAAGGCTTAACTTCAGCGCAAACTTCGAGTCGAGCAAATCAACATGGGACGTCCATTGTAATGCAACATAATATGATCCATTGTCTTTCGAATACAAAGAGAGGACTGTGGCAGCGGAACTACAATAGTCATACTTTTCATGAATAAATAAATGTTTTAGGTAGAAGATATTTTCTTCGCTAAAATGTAGTGCTCTATTTTTAAAGGTAATTCTATTTTAAGCTAGTAGCTTTCCTATTTTCCATGGAATTGTAAATGTTTCAACAACACTTCAAAAACATTTTTTTCCATGTTGTTGTAGAGTTGAGCTTGAGTTTATTGACAATTGAAGAACTAATCTGGAAAAAGGCCTATCAGAATTTCTTTTTTATTGAATACAATACTCCATAGGCAAAATCTTGATCGTTTCTATGACTACTAAAAAGAATTTCTGATAGGCCGTTTTCCAGATTGAAATCTCAATTGAACTTACAGTTTTACAACTTTTGTTCTCTCCCATCACAGACATTTTAAGATTTTGGTATTAATAAAAAACGGAAACCTTTAATTTAAGTTTTCCCTTATTAATAGGAATTTAATACATTTCATAATATAAAATACGATTACAGGTCTACATCACATTAACTCTAAATGACATAAGTAATACAGAACAAGATTCTCACTGTTTGAAAAACGTACCGTTCGCGTTCACACAAAATGTGACTGCGTTCATAATAAAACTAATTACAGCTCATTACAAATAATATCTAGTTTAGAGAAAGAGAAACAGTCATAGGCTTACACCTAAATTGATGATACTTAATTATATACAATTACAGAACGTAATGAGGTTATATAATTACTAACCTCCTGTGGCGGTTGTCACCTTGAATAGCCACACTGCATGGTGGCTTGTAGAGAGTTCAGAGTTATGAGCCTTCTTCTTTCAACATTGTCCAGTCGAAAGTGTAGTCATACTCATGGCGGCAGCAGGGTGACACCCCCCCCCCGAAATCGAAAAAAAGAAAGGAATTTTTGCCTTAAAATCCAAAAATTTATAAAAAATAAGTATATATTTTCAATTACTATCCCCCTCCACCGAAATTTTTTTCTGGCTACGGGTCATACTGATGATGGTTCAAAGCGGACCAGCTGTCGCAAATACATATAATCTGGAACTTTTGCAAAGCGTAAGCCACGGCAGTGATTTAAATATCTAATGTAGTTCAAATACGTCATCCATTGCAACTGGAAATACACGATTTTCAGTTTTTGTATTTTTGTGACAATTTTTAATTTTTTCAAAAATATCTAAAACATGTACTTGTAAAGTTAATCTATGATACCACAATATTTCTAGGAACAGAGTAATAAATGAGCCAAGTATGAAGTATCCACAAACGAAGAAAATAGTATGAATCTTCATCGTAAGACTTATCGCCACACTCCAAGACTCTTCATACTTCAGTTTGGTATAGGATAGTCTGTACCCTAAATTCGATATAAAATCGTGCTGTTGCCTAAAATATTTTAAAAAGCCTCTTTCTTGCATAGCCTGAAAATACGATTGGAATATAAAACGGTAGCAATCATTAAAATCATAAGATATCGGATCAGCTAGATCTGTTTCTTTTACTGTCATGCAAAATCCATCTGAAGACATTTTAGATGGTATTGAGTGCACGCGGTATTCACTCTCCACTTTGTCCATTACGACAAATAGTTTCAATGAAAAGTTGGTCAGCAACTTCCATTTAACATAGATTCTTTTTATTTTCAATTCATTTGGTGATGCATCGGTTTGCCAATCGAATCTGTGGACACTTTCATTATATATATCCAGAATTTTATATTGCTCAAAATATACGTGGCTATCTTCAAAAACATTCCGTCTTGTGTCCTTCTCTAACAACAACTTGTGTCCGTTTTCTACAAGATCTTTAAAGTCCATAAATTGTTTTCTGTCGGGCGGAGCAATAATCTCGCTAGTAATCTACGTATCATATAGAATAGCAATTACAAACCCCATGGACACAGTTACCAAATACAAAATGTTTTTCCCTTTATTGGAAACATCCTGATTTAAAAGAAAGGATATTGTAGATATAAGGATGAACTCAAATTTCTTGTATACAGTTGTAAATCTTATACCCAAAATATAAAATGAAATCGGGAATAAGGAGAATATCAGCCACCAGCAATAACTATCAAATGTATTTTGAATCAGAACTGTCAACCGGGTATCGAGTAAACGAGGATTGCCTTTGCAGTAATGTGGCATAAACTCTACAAAGTATTCACTGAAAAAAGTTCTATACCATGGGATGATATTATAAGCTTCTGAATAATCTCCTAACATAAAAATGCTTCCACATCGACGATGTTCAATTTTTAGATAGTTATTTTCCTTTGCATATACGGCAGTGAAGTTTAGTCTTTCAGACATCAATTCAACAGCTCTCACCGGACTCTGACAATATATATAAACGATAAATTTTTATCATTGAATAGTGCTTCATTTTACAGTATGGCATTGTTCTTGGATATAGAAGGGGACCCTTCTATATTAGATTCAAAGTTTCCAAAACCAGAGCCGGTAAGTTCTTCATGCCCGGCAAATGCCATTATAATGTTTCTTTTTTAGTAACTATAACGTCATTCCAGGTTTAAGGAACAGAAAAGAATGTTAAACTGAATAAGGTTGGGTTTCAGTTAGATACTGGTTGGATTGAGATGGTTTGGGTTGAGACAGATTTGATTGACATGGTTTGGGTTGAGGCAGTTTGGATTGAAACGTTTGGAAAGAAAATGAAATCACCAATTTTGTTGTCAATTGGAAAACTAGTAGCTCCCAGCATACGCGACTCGATTTCGAAAGGTATAACCTTGTAGTAATAATGACTCCTTGGATCAAGGCGGTAAAATTCAAATCTGCCTTACCAACCACATATAGGTAGGAAAATTTTTCTCAGTCTACGATTATATTATACTAGGCTCCCAGTAAACTTTGGCAAATTTAGAAAGGTAGGCGTCCAGCAACCATTAGCAGAATTTATAAATAATTGCAAAAATTCCACTACTTGTCACATAACAGAACACTTTTTACGCAGATGAGATTGTTGACAATTAGAGTCAATTAGAGGTAATTCATTTCGATGGAAGAGGAAGTGGGCATGCGCGGGCATGCGCATTTGTTATTTTGCCTTTAAGGAACGTGCACATATTACGTGTGCAGTTGATGGGAGGAGGAGGTACCTAAAAGTGTTACTGTCAGCATTTACGTTACAGATGGGGAAGGGGTTTTGCGTTACACAATAAATGCAGGTCACCCAGGATCTCCTACCAGACATAGATATATAGATACATAGGTTGGTAAATTTATTGGTAAATCTCAGTCTGTGGTTATAATATAGAGATAGCCCACTCAGATGCATATGAATCAATTCTCATTTCTCCTTTAACAACAAATGTTAATTAAGATTAGGAATATTGGACGTATTTAATTTATGCAACAAATTATTTCTGGACATCATGCAAGCAGAATTGAAAATGCTTTCCTTTTCCACTACTCGCCTAAGCTCTTTATCCCGTAAAGGATTCTACAGAAGAAAAGAAGGGTGTAATAGAATTCATTTTAGTTAACCAACCTAAGTAAGGCAGAATTAGCGAGAAGTGCATTAAAGTCGGTGTAATTAATATAAATAAATAAAGGTAGATTATATTCTGTTATGTAATTATATTATTTGCCCTTCTGTTTGCACTACTGAATACAGAAATACAATATTATGCAACAATTCAAATATAGGTAGCTCATTGTTTAATGTCTACATTGTGAATGGCTTATTAATACAGATATTCATGATGTAATTAATTACAATATAATAGTGTTGCTTTTTATGTACAGACTCAACTGAAATACTAATTACTAATTATTAAAAGGGTTATGGATAACAAAAACACCTTTCCTTTAACTATTTAATTATCTAAAAGAGTAGAAGAGAAAATTGTGAAGAAGCCAGATTTAAGCAAAAGTTCTGTTTCAATGAACTATAATTTCGCTTTTTTCTGACACATTCTAGGTATGTCATTTTTTATATGGCGACAGATATTTCAGTTCACCAAGTTCATAGCATTACAGAACGGGTTCATCAATCATAATCCCACTTGGTTACACCGGTCACCGTGATTACAACAACCATTCAATCATCCTAATCACCTTAATAATATTAAGAAAGCTGTTTCTTTCGAATAGACTCGAGTGTAGCACTCTGTTGCCTAGAACTATACGTCGGAATGAAAAAAACCGAGACCCACGTCGTAAAAGAAACGTTAAACAATTTCATAACTACTTGTTTTCAATAGTTTTAATTGCCAATTTTGGACATCCCCTTAATTTTCGTTCCACCATTATTTTCCTTAAAACTCTCATTGCTTATCGCTGTTTTCAAAAGCAATGATGAAGAAGTTAAGGTTGGCATGATAAACTGTTCACTGCAGGTATGATGTTTCTAACTGTTTCTACTACAGGGTTAGGACCCGGGTAAATCACAAATTGACGCCCCATAAAAATAGGCGTGCATGGCTTCAGCATAGAAAGTTGGTAATTAAGGTGACATTTAACTTTTTTCATAGATTTCGTTATGTAATTGTTCAAATTAAAATTACTTACCAAATTGATGCTAAAAATGTAGTTTCTTTAGTTTTAATTTTTTGAGATAAAGGTATTTATTCATCAGAGAGTGAAGAAGAGAAAGTCTGAATTTCTGTTTTTCCATAGCAAGGTTCACTCGATTTAGTTATTTGTTCCTCTGTTCACGACTTTGGTCTGCCCATACCCAAAGAGGCTTTAAACAATAATGAAAATTAGTTTTATAATCCGTTTCCATAAAATAGTATTGACAAATAAATGCAGTATTTGCCATTTCGCGCAATAATAAAAACAGAAATATTATTTTGAAGTTCTATTTTCCATTAAGTGAAAGTGTGATTATGTTGGGGGAAAACATTTAAAAAAAAGAGAAACAGTTAAATAAATATGTTATACTACTGTGTTTGAAGCATTTACGGCTTCTATATAAGCTTCAACGGCATGCGGTAATGAAAAATAGCTTACACCATGTCGACTTTATAATCTGACTACACAAGATGCATGTGATTCAGCAGTAAGGCTTAAACAAATCATAAATCATATCACGTTGTCTTAAAATATGCATCCGCAGAAAATAATACAGAAGCTCGACAGCTATGCAAGCTCCAAGCTCCGTCTTAAGCGTTAATATTTCGATATTAGATTATTCGGAAGGCGAATACTAACTTAGAAATTCTTAGAAATACTGGTACCTATATATTTACTCCTCTCCTTATCCCCCCTTCCGAATGTAAGGAAAATGTTCGAGAATGAACTATTTCTAAAAATTTTCAATAAATAATATTTTAAGAAATGTTTTATGAAAATTAACCCTTTCAAATAAATGAAACGAATAAAATAAATACACCTTCAAATTTTTCAAATAAATACTACAAGCGTGTGTACCAGTAATAAATATCACAATATGTCATATATTTATCATTTATTTTAAATAATTCATTTTCCATTTTAAAATTTCCCTATTGTATTTGAGATGTATTTCAAATGACTACCTGACTATCATCGCATTGTCATTTAAAAAATGAGTTAATTATTTGTTAAAACATCTTACGAAGTTCAGAGACATTATCCATTGCAACGGGAAATACACGATTTATATTTTTCGTAGTGGCCATCTTTAGTCGATTTAGAAACCTTAAGACATGTACTTGCAAAGTACAATGCCAAATCCTTTCTAGGAATAGTACAAAGAAAGACCCAATTAAGATGCACCCACAAACAAAGAAAATGGTGTGAATCTTCATCGAAAGGCTTATAGCCATTGCCTGAGACTTTTCATGCTTCTGTTTTGAATGGGATATTATATACTCCAAATCATATTTAAAATACTGTTGTTGCTTAAAATATTTTAAGAAGCCTCCTTCCTGCATGGTCTGAAAATATGAAAGGAATTTGTAACGGTAGCAATTTGAGAATGTATAAGACATCGGCTGAGTGAGATCTGTTTCCTTCACAGTCATGCAGACCCCATCTGATGACATTTTGGATGGTATTAAGGGAACGATGTATTTACCTCTCACTTTCACAATTAAGGCAAATATTTTCACTAAAAAGTTGGTCAACAACTTCCATGGAAATCGTGCGGGTCCAATCTCTCTGTCATTAGGTGATGCATCGGTTTGCCAATCGAACCTGTAGACACTTTTATTATATCTATCTAAGATTTTATATTTCTCGAAAAACTCAACACCTTGTTCGTCCATATTCCAAATCCTGTCTTTCTGTAACAACATCTTGTATCCATTTTCCACGAGATCTTTCAAGTCCACAAATTGTTTTCTGTCTGGTGGTGCAATAATCTCGCTGGTAATCCACGTTTCATATTGGGTAGCAATTACAAATCCCATCGACACAATTACCAAATATAAAATACTTCTCCCTTTATTGGAAACGTCCTGATGTAGAAGAACGGCTATTGTGGATACCAAAGTTTTTTGCATTCTCTTGTATAAAGAAGTAATTCTGAAGCTCAGAATATAAAATGAAATCGGTATTAGTGACAATATCAGCCACCAGCAATAATCGTCAAAAGTATTTTGAATCAGAACTTTCAAAGAAGTTCCGAAGAAACGAGGATTGACTTCACAGTAATATGGAATCATTTCTCTAAAGTATTCAATAAAAAGAGTTTCATACCAAAGTATATTATAAGGGTTCACTCTACTTAGAAGCATGTCAATTCCTCCATATAGTTTATGATCTTTTAAATTTTGGTATCCCCTTGTATATAGTGTAGTAAAGTTGAATCTCTCAGCCATCAACTCTACTGCTCTCACTGAGCCACTGCAGGTATATCCCATTTTCATTGTTGAGTAGGGTGTTTCCCGGCATATTGGAATTACTTGAAATCCTTCGAACACAAAGAAGCCATCATAACCACCAATCTCAATGCCATGAAGATTGGCATTTAAAATAATCCAAATCCTTTCCCATTCTTCCACCGGTAATCTATTTTTAATCCGATGAAGGGATATATCTTTACTTTCTGGATTGTAGAGACTTGGAGTGTGAACTGAATATTTGTTGTCTTCTCTCATTGCAAATATGAAGAGAGGAACCATCAAGTTATAAATAAGTCTATATGAATAATATGAATTTATCCATTTCAAGTCATCTTTGATGACAATTATAAATCTGGAATTCCGACGATTTATTTCTTGTCCGAAGTATTGAACCAGATCAGTCAAAGTAGAGTATGGATCTATTAGAATATTTACACTGCACCAATTTCTTGACAGATCCCGTGGATTGTCCCAATGACGACCGAAAAGATTTATATCGTAATTGGGTGTTGCCAAGGTCCAGGGTTGGCCATTTTGGTTGGACAATATAAAAGCTGTCTGCCACTCGTATTGGTAAAACGTGACCATGTTAAAATCACAATTATTATAAAATGACAAACTTTGGAAACATTGGACGTTTTGGGGGACAATAGCATTTAATAAAAATAGGATAAACCTGATCATAAAATATATTTCCATTTGCAATTTGTTCAAACTCAGCTTATCCGAAAAATTATGTTGCTATATGAAAAGGTAGAAAATGTAGCAATATTTCATTAAAATGTGGAAAGTAAACATTATAACGTACTGTATAATTAAATGCAAGATGATTACAGGATATCAATCGGCCTACTACTAAATTGATAGTAAATGCTTACATAAAATTCAAACGTATGTACATTTCAATTAAGTGTAAATAATAGCAAGGAATTTAACTAAAGATAAACGAACAAACAAACTTGTAATATTTTGATTTTAATTCAATTTATCAGTTTCTCTATGCTCAGTTCTGAAGAATTAAAATGCACTGTTAAGTCAGTTCAGAACTCGTTACTGAATTGGAATTTTTAAACAAAAATAGCAAATTTTACTAAATTCATTAATAAATCGTCTTGTAAGAACGCCGAAACCACAAAGATTTATTGACGCCGGTAAATAGGTCTAATATACCTTTGCCTGGAAAATTAATTGACAAAACTCGATGTAACTGTAGTTCTGTTCATCGTAAAAATTAATTTATTGGCTAAGATTTATAAAGCTGCATAACAGGTCAATTGTCAAAATTCAAATGATGTCACTGAAAAATTTGTCCATTGTTTTAAAACGATACTTCACGGCACAAATGTTACAGAACCAGTCGACTTGGAACAATCTGGGTTTTATGTTGCATTAAATATTGACGCAGCTTAGATATTTGATAATTTGAACCATAACTTATTTAACAAATATATCCCTGCAGCGTCTTATAACCATAGTCACTCTACATGCTGTGAGAGTAGAGTGACGTGCATGGTCAATGCAAATGAGAGGGCGGTTGTGAGTTGAGGATGGTGTGAGTGAATGGAGTTGGGAAAAGCAAGTTGGGTTTAGCGACAAGTTCTACTTTGGCCTTCTTCCCGGATTGACCTCCTCAACTGATCTCTTCCAGAAGACTGACGTCTAGTTCCTGACATTTGGATCAAGAAGAAGACTTTTGTGTTATTTCTGTTATCCTATCATTTCTCTGGCTTTTGGTGAGATCAATCCAAACATTATTATTTTGTAATTATCAAAATTCCATAGAGTCAAATTATTCTTTCCTCTCCAAATTGATTTCATGTTATATTATAGATTAAATAAATTTATTCTGATTTTATAAAAGAACCTGTAGCTGGAGACAGCTTGATTCATTATTGAATATCTAACACCTTAAGTATAATTGCATACAATTACAGTGTTACAATGGCGACCGTGTATTTTTGACTACTCACACTATTTTAAAACAATTTTTCAATTTCTATAGTGTTGAGAAAATCAGTTTATATTTAATCTATATTTTTTCAATTAAAATTTCAACATGAATATCACTATAGTAGCTTCGAGTTATTTGGAAACGATGAAATGGTTTGACTCAAAGGTACCATACAGCAGTTATAGTATTTCATTATTGATAATATATTTATTATGCTATGTGATATATTCATTGATCTATCGTTGTGTATATGGTTCTTCTGACTATGTGAAAAAGCGTACAAATGCTGAGCATATGTTATTAGCGAAAATTAGGGCTGATTTTCCTACAATGTCTGATTCTGAACAGAAAGTTTTGCTAAAATCTCGATTAAAGGAGGTGGAGAAAAATAATTTTTCATATCCATCTTTATCTCAGGACATTTTTAATCCAGAAGTAATTCCAGTTTCTTCTGTTCGTGCACCGACACATAGGCATAGAGATAGACCAGCAACTGTATTTGATGAACAATTATCAACGCATATTAAGCAATGTAATGACCTTTTCAATGATTTTAAATCTAAGGTTAGTCAAAAACTAAAGGCTTTTACAGAAACAAGTAGTAAACTTCATAATGAATGCAAAGACATGAATGAGCACAATTTAGACGAAATGCAATCACAGTTGTCTGAATTTTATGACAAATTCCACTTGGTCAGTCATGACGGTACTTTAGTGCATATCTCCAAATACGTACAGCATCGATTTTCCATTCATCAGGAGATTTTAGATTCACTTGATGATAAAATGGATGAATTTAATCGTGTATTTGAGAACCGTATATCATTGCGAAATCAGTTGATTCGTGAGTTACAGAATCATATTGGTCATTTGGAATCTAAGATTGAAAAATTGCATTATGTTGTGTCTAGCATTCCTGACTCAATTGCAATTGGAAAATTAGTGGCTGACACCATAGCTAATATTTTCAAAGTTGACAACTCCAAAAAGGCTGGGGGCAATGAGATTTCTTCAACTCATTCTGCCTTGCCGTCAGACACCAGCCATTTTCTTTCTCCTCAGAGCCATGCCTCTGCAAATGTAGGTCAAACTGTCTGCTCTGACACGTCAGTGGCTACGCCAGAAAGTCATTCAGGGACACGAAGTGATAATGTATGTGTGGATTTACATAATCCTCTGCCGTCAGCAGACACTAGTCAACCTGATAATGCATTAAGACCTCAGACAGTCATTTACAATTCACCTACTAATGTTCCTATTCCAAAGTTCAATCCTAAGTTGGGCACTGCTGATAACTTCTTGGCAGACTTAGATGCATATCTCAAGATAAAGCATATACCTTTAAAAGACAGACTTCTTCATCTTTATTCCGTGTTCGATAAAGGAGCACAAGAATTATGGTGGAAACGCACGAGACAAATCGTAAAGACATGGGAGGATTTTCAGTCTCATTTCCTTGCGATGTATGGCTCCTCTGCTAATTATAATACCACCATTGAAGAATTGTACAGTCGTAGGCAAAAACAGAATGAACTTTTTGAAAAGTTTGCTTTAGAGATAGAGTTGATGTATATGAAGGTTCATAAAGGTAAACCAGTTGATAATACAACCTTATTATCATTCATTTCTGAACGTGCATTACCTGATATTCGAGCTAATCTATTAGGCTGCAATGCAAAGAATATCTATGACCTCATTCATTATGCATCTAAAATAGAGAAGCCAGTAATTACTAAGGACAAGGACAAACCTAAACCTAATTGGCAGGATAAATCTTCTTTCAAATCTGGAAAGCAATTTCCATCCAAGTCAAATGAGCATTCCTCTTCTAATGATCAGCGATCTGAAAAATCAGATAATATCACTCAAGGTAATTCGTCAAATGACAAAGGTGGACAATCTACTTTTTCGGAGTCGAAAGGTAGGAAAGATAAATCCAAGTCTAATGGAAAAAGATATCCATGCAAAACTTGCGGTTCCATGGAACATTACACTTTTCAATGTCCTGATAAGCCACATTCTACGGCTAAGGCTGATACCGCATCAGCAAAGGACAAGGACAATTCTAGCACTAAATCGGAAAACTAATAGCGGGAGTGGGGATTGATGGATTCATTGTCACTCATCCGTCTATTAATAAGAATCCAAACCGATTAGTTGCACAAATCCCAATCACAATTAAAAAGAATAATCTCTTAGCATTAGTTGACACAGGTTCTACACTTTCTGTAATTTCTCCTTCAATTTTACGACACAATGATAAATTATTACCTTGGACTGAGGGTCCTATCGTTATGCTAGATGGAAGTAATGTAAATCCGAAAGGTGCACTTAAAACTTCCTTTACATTGGGTGATCGTAAATTTACAAAGAAATTTTGTGTAGTTGAATCTTCCAATGACGTCATACTAGGTATGGATATTCTCCATGCATGTGGTTTGATGTTAGATTTAGGAGGACTTCGATGGGGTTACGTTGATACTTGGGCCATGACTAAATATCCTCTTACAGTCCATCGTTCTAATGATTTTCCGATACGAGCTCTTAGTTCTCTTCAGGAACATGAGTCAGATGCGATCGAAAAATTATTAAGGACTTTCCCGACTGTGGTGGACGCACCATTAGGGAGAACGAATGTAGTTACTCATAAAATTGAGTTAACGGAGGAAAAGCCTAGGAAACAACGTCCGTATAAAACTTCACCCAAGAAACACAAAATTATCAATGAGCATGTAGAACAAATGTTGGAACTAGGAGTTATTCAACCATCAACATCCAATTACTCATCTCCCGTACTTCTACGTGAAAAACCGGATGGGTCATGGAGATTTTGTATAGATTTGCGTCACATTAATCTATACACCAAACAAGAGTTATATCCCTTGCCTCTTATACAGAGTTTACTGCAGAAACTCTATTTAGCTAAGTATCTCAGTGTAATCGATGCAGAGAAAGGTTATTGGCAAGTGGAATTAGAACGGAACAGTAGAAAATACACTGCTTTCATGACTGAACAAGGCTTATTCGAATTTTCTGTTTTGCCTTTTGGTTTGAAGAATGCTAGTGCTAGTTTTCAAAAACTCATGAATGAGGTTCTTTCAGGGTTAGACGAGTTCGTATTGGTTTATCAAGATGATATCCTGATTTACTCGCAAACTTTTGATGAACATCTCAAACATATTGAAATGGTAATGGACAGGCTAAAAGAGGCTAACATCACCATCAATAAATCTAAATGTCAATTTGGCAAGACCAGAGTAAAATACTTAGGTCATATTGTCTCAGCAAATGGCATTGAGAAAAATCCGGAGAAAGTGGATTCTATTATGTCACAACCTTCTCCGAAATCTCGTAAAGCTCTTCGCAGATTTCTTGGTGCAGTCGGTTGGTACCGAAACTTTATTGAGGGTCTTGCAGGGATTTGCGCACCCCTGTATGCTCTTTGTTCACCAAAGAAAAATTTCATTTGGACTGACGAAGCCGAAAACGCTTTTCACGACTTGAAACGAGCCATCGAAACTGATCTAGTTTTGGCTTACCCAAGATACGACAAACCGTTCATCTTACGCACTGATGGTAGTGGAGTCGGCGTAGGTGCTGTTCTCTCTCAATTAGATGATAATGGTGAGGAAAAGGTCGTATGTTTTGCAAGTAAAAGTCTCGAACCAGCACAACAGAATTACTCTGCGTGTGAAAAAGAATTATATGCTATAGTCTATGCACTAGAAAGGTTCCGAGAATATCTGGATGGTCAAGAATTTATATTACAGACAGATCACCGTGCTCTGGTATATCTTGACACATTCAAAAACAATTCACAGAGACTTATGAGATGGGCAATCTTACTGCAAGGTTGGAGTCCTTGTATTCAATACATTAAGGGCAAGGACAATACAGTGGCGGACTATCTTTCACGTAATCCTTTACCCGATAATTCTTTCATCGACAAAGATGAAGATTATATGTTTCCGCCTACTCATAGTTGTAATGTTGTGCTCACTTGTAATTTAGACAAGAAGAAAATTCTAGCAGCACAACGTATAGACATGGATATTCAAAATTTAGTCATCACACCTGATTCCGACTTCATTAAAATTGCGAATATCGTTTATAAAAAACATAAAGAGACATACATACCGTACGTTCCTGATTCTTTACGGGAAGAAGTAGTAAAAATCTTTCATGATTCTCCATACTCAGGTCATTTGGGTGTAGATAAAACTTTAAACCGGTTAAAAAGTAGAGTTTACTTCCCCAACATGCAATCTTATGTGGAAAACTACATAAAGACCTGTGATATATGTCAGCGAATTAAGTACGATAACAAGAAACCACCTGGTTTAATGAAGTCTGCTAATATTGAATCACCTTGGCATACTATATATATAGATCTGATGGGCCCATATGTTCCATCATCGCCAGGTCGATTTCGAAATATTCTAGTTGTAATAGATTCATTTACCAAATGGGTGGAAATTTTTCCAATAAGGCAGGCGACTGCACAATGTCTCTCCAAGGTTTTGGAAAATGAAGTGTTTTGCAAATACGGCATGCCAAAAGTACTCGTTTCTGATAACGGTACTAACATGAAAGCCAATTTAATTGACTATCTGTGCAAACAATGGCACATTAAGCATGTCTTCACTTCAATTTATACACCTCATTCTAATCTCACTGAACGGGCTAATCGTACAATCAAGCCCATGATTAGAAGTTACATTGAAAATCAAGAGCATTCGAAATGGAGTCGGTATCTACCCTTTTTCCAATTGGCCATAAATACCGCCGTCCATGACTCCACGGGTTTTACTCCTTTTGAGCTAATGCTCAATCGTAAACCCAATCTTCCGTTTGATAATGCTAACTTGATTAATGATGATATTTCTGACTTACAGCACTTACCTGAACATACAACAGAATATGTTTTTGAAAGACAAAATGTTTATAATCTTATGTGTTCTATTGTCAGAAATAATCTCGAGAAAGCCCAAAGGCGACAAAAGAAATATTATGACCAAAGGCACCGGGATGACTCTTTTTCTGTTGGAGACTACGTGGTGTTGCAGGATGTCACCAGATCGTCTAAAGCGAAAGGCACAATAGCGGGATTTGCACCTCTATATTCGGAGAAAATTGCTCGGATATCAAGGGTTCTGAACGACCTCAACTATGAAGTCATTTTCGAAGATGGGAGAACTCAAGGCCCACTTCATATTCAGTTTTTGAGGCGTTATCACCCTAGGGACACGACCCAACTGGATTTTCCTACGCTCAGTGCACATGACCATCCTCGAATCTCAACACACTCGGCTAAGTCACCTTCAAAAATAGTCAATTCAATACTCCCTAACCCAAATAGTAATAATGATAATAATCATGATATTTCTGTTGATCTAGGAGTCGCTGCGGAAGATGCTATGTCTGCAACGTCGCAGAATGAAATAAGTCAGACTCAATCCTTTCCCATGCCCACACCTTCTCCTAGATCATCTCGTTCGCATTCTCCTACGTCCTCGGATACGTTTGTGGATATTCCAGTTCGTAAATCTAAACGACTGAGTAAAATGCCTAGACCAAATTACAGGCTATAAAAAACCTTGTACGAATATAAATAGAATTTATTCTTTCACTAATTCTATTAAGCAAATTGCAGTAATTTTGTGAATTTCATTATTATTTCTTGTATAATATGGTTATTCTACATTGAATTCTGATTCATCTATCCTACATAGGATACATGCTCTATTTTGACTTGTTACTAATACTCTAATAATTGTATTCGAGTCCGAACGATCCGAAGCATTTTCTGTGAAATGTATTGCACAAATCGGTGGCGGCAGATGCAACATGGGTTGAATAATTATAACTTATGTGCCACACTGAACGATCCAGGGCAACTCCTGTGAGCTGCATTGTATACCTGGTGGCGGTGTCACATTTTGAGGGATAATAATCCTCTTTTAGTTCCCCAAGTACATTTAAAGTAACACTAGAGTCTTTTAGAATTATGCATTATTCTCGGTAGATATGAAGTAAGGAAATGTTCAATCACTATACTCTTCTTTTGGTAAATCTAGAATTCTTTACTGCATTTTCTTGTACAAATATTGAGTAATCCTTAATTCTTATATGATTACTCATTCTAAGCTTCTAAACCTGATATCCTTAACACTTCCTTGATGAGTCACCACACCAATCTGCGAGGTTCAGCATATCACATTCCTAAAGCCTAAATCTCCTTTTACCACTCTGTAGCCCATTACAGAGACTCCGCGTGAGGGGGGGTTATAACCATAGTCACTCTACATGCTGTGAGAGTAGAGTGACGTGCATGGTCAATGCAAATGAGAGGGCGGTTGTGAGTTGAGGATGGTGTGAGTGAATGGAGTTGGGAAAAGCAAGTTGGGTTTAGCGACAAGTTCTACTTTGGCCTTCTTCCCGGATTGACCTCCTCAACTGATCTCTTCCAGAAGACTGACGTCTAGTTCCTGACATTTGGATCAAGAAGAAGACTTTTGTGTTATTTCTGTTATCCTATCATTTCTCTGGCTTTTGGTGAGATCAATCCAAACATTATTATTTTGTAATTATCAAAATTCCATAGAGTCAAATTATTCTTTCCTCTCCAAATTGATTTCATGTTATATTATAGATTAAATAAATTTATTCCGATTTTATAAAAGAACCTGTAGCTGGAGACAGCTTGATTCATTATTGAATATCTAACACCTTAAGTATAATTGCATACAATTACAGTGTTACAGTCTATAAATAAGTTCTCTCGCTTTCATTACTTCTGAAGTAAAATTGAGCAGGTTTTCCTTAATTATTATAAAGATTTGAAAGGTGGCTGAGGTTTTTATTTAAACGATTATAATTGACAACCCACTGCATTACTTGCATCCGCTATTAAAATCAGAATAGAATCCAGATCTTTAAAATGTTAAAATTCAACCCTCTCGAGATACATTTTATTACTGTTATCAAATGATATGATTTAACAGTTTAGTGAAATTGTTTTAAGATAAAAACATTCACATATATACCTGATCAAAGATATGTGATGATGAAACTACCAACATAATATTCATAATAATGTATTATGACTCAATAAACTGTTCGCTATCACTTCACAAGAAAGCCCTCCTTCACAAGAATTTGTTGGGATAGTGTTTAGCTGTCATATTTCTTATATACAAACCATAGTCATATGAAATATTTAAGCTTGTTTTGGCTAAAACAGTTTGTCACTGAGAGACGAAGAACTTTGCAGCCGTGATGTCAATCCGTTTATCTTGACATTGCCATTCCACCTTCCAACATTGTAATGATAATCCTGGGATGAATACAATGTAATATATGAGTGATATTTCAGTATTAGAATCACAAATATCACTATTCCATGTATTCTTCGTGAGAGATATTGAGCATAGCTTATACACAAACACACTCGGTTGTACAATAAAGTTGACTATATATACATATTTTAGTGAAATTAGCATGGACACCTTAAGTTCATAACTCTGATGGTTTTATTTAATTATTACCACGATGGCAGAAAGAGTAAAAACACATTTGTAATTTGTATGTTTGAAATAAACCGTTGCAAAACGGGGTATAACAGCAGAGGAGTTTCGCGTTCCAAAGTATCACCAATTGAAATTTATTTGAGTAGTTTAGGTATAACCGTTCCAAAGTTATTGCCAATTGAAATTTTCAACCCTTTCCCCCAATCAGGGGATTTGACCGATCCTGCTCATATGCGAACTCAGACCTACATATTACCTCAATATTGTGCTCTGAAAATTTGAGTAGTTTAGGTATAACCGTTCCAAAGTTATCGCCAATTGAAATTTTCAACCCTTTCCCCCAATCAGGGGATGTGACCGATTCTGCTCATATACGAACTCAGACCTACATTTTACCTCAATATTGTGCTCTGAAAATTTGAGCAGTTTAGGTATAACCGTTCCAAAGTTATCGCCAATTGAAATTTTCAACCCTTTCCCCCAGTCAGGGGATGTGACCGATCTTGCTCATATACGAACTCAGACCTACATTTTACCTTAGTGATGTATCCTGAAAATTTGAATTGTCTAACTTAAACCGTTCGAAAGTTATTGCGGATAAGGACGGACGGACGGACGGACAGACAGACAGACAGACAGAAAGTGTAAACGCATACATAGGAGTAAACTCCTCTGAATAACGAAGAAGAACTTTGATGAATACCTGTTTACCAAAGAAGTTTTAATATTTGCAGTAGGCAAAGTTATGCTATACTAAAAATGTTGGAAATAGTGAAGAAATTAAAAATGAAGATTAAAGCCGCCTTACTTTACTTTACCAGATCACAGACGAGTATTTGTGATATTGAAATATAGATACATAAGTTCTTGGCGCAATAAGGAACCTTTTTTATCGTAAACCAAGCAAATAATTCCTTTAGGATGGGAAATACTTGGGATTGTATTGGCCTGAAATATTCCGTTGTATTTAAGCTCTATTAAAAATTTACTGTTATTCTGTTTTGGCCCAGCTTAATGTGTCTCTGAGAATCGAAGGTCTTTGCTGACGTCAAACCATAATTTTCTGGATACAACCTTCCACCTTGATCATCATCGATTATTGGTGCTAGACAAAGGAGTAGAATAAAACTGAAAAGAAATAAAGTTAAAAGAAAATGTACCTATGCAATTAATACAAGAATAAATGTTATCACAAGTGTTCATCTTGCATATATCGACTTTTGTTTTTGCTAGCATCTGACATCGCCATCAAAATAATTTAAACATTTGACAAAACAATTGTATCATCTAGCAGAATTCAAAACCATTTTACAGGCTGCGTCACAACGCAAAAAATTTTTTTTTTCAACATCTTTTTCTGAACAGCAGGAGTCAATTTTTGCTTTTTGTCTGAAAACGAGTTGTATTTAGTACCCTGGTTCACTGCTGTTGAATCCAATTTTTGCACAAATTGCCACAACATTTGTAAAAAGGAATCCCAGTTCCACATTTTAAGTGTTAGTTCATTTCAGTTTAGTTTCTTTACCAAAAACTTAGATTTTGTTTCAAATGACCATTTTTAAGAAAACATTTCCGTCCAATCTAAAAACATTTGAACTAATAGATATATTATGATTCTATATATATATATATCTGAATAACTTCATTCGTGTTCCACTTAGTTTGTTAGTACAAAAGAACTTCTTAATTATTTACACCTAATACTCGTTCAAAGCAAATATACGGTGAATAGTTTTTAAACCGTTTGGCTAGCTTTTCATCTAACCTACACAAGTAATATTTTATATTATTTCCCAACTCATTTAATACCTATTAAAAATACTTGGTTAATCTACCTATCTCAAGTATGCATATACAAAATACTGCACTACATATTCCTATATGTTGTGTTGTTCAAACACTAAACATTCAATACCTACTGATTACCTACATTACACCCCTAAGTATTCCAAAAATAGGTCGAGCCCTAACCGAAACCAAATAATTGGTAGCATTATTCTCCTAATTAAATTGTTGGGCACTCAGAAATCGATTTGTCTTATCTCTATATTGCTCTTGTAGGTAGGATTGTATTCATACTTCTTCCCATTCACTATAATTCAAAAAACTTTCAGAATTTTAATGCTTTTAAAAAGTTTGACAGTAATACTAGCTTCCAAAATTTGTCGAGTTTTCGAAATAGCGACTTTAACTTGATAATTGCCAAAAGTTCAGGGACATTATATTTAAAATGCTCAGCCTTAGACTGCGGCTACCTACGACTATCAGAGGACTTAGATTAATTCTACAAATGGCTGGAAGGAAGGACTCCAGCAAAATAAAAATTGGAGATATCACAAAGAAGTCTGTGTGTATATTTTAGTCCTTGTGAAGATTTTAGTTATAACACATTGTCGTACACTTAATTATGCTTCATTTTAATTAATCACTTATATATTCATTACTGTAATGCTTCACAGTTAACGCTCCACATTAACGAAAGAATATTCTCATAAAGTCAATATAATCAGTAAAATATTTCTAGTTTTTATCAAACAGTAATAATAAATTTTGTATTCACAAAAAATGCTGGATGATGGCTACGTAACAACATGTTAAATTGCAAGGCCTAAAATTGAAAACGTCGAATGTATGCATAGAAGGAAAGCTCTTTTCCTCCAGAGTTCAACTAGCCGGTGGGTAGTGGCTAGATGGCTAGTGGGCGGGTAAATTGCGATGTGGCTAGTGGGTAAAAGGCAAAATGGGGCTAAATAATACACTAAAAGATGTAAAAATTGGCGCAAATTTTTGAATTTTAGGTATTTTTGCCCCTTCTTCCCGGGTAGGTGGGCAAAATGTAAAAACAACCGGCTGAAATAGAACTATGTCCTCCTCTAAGAGGACACAGGAAACATAATCAATAGGAATCCTCCATGATGCCAATCACACTTAATTTTTTTCAACCATCGCAATATTCGAAATTATGCTTACTCATTTTAGGACAAAACCAAGCGAGAAGACTACACTAACTACATATTCATAAATTATAGAGTAAATTCATAAAAAGTTTTCTTTCTTTTTTGATAATGTCTCTAATTGACTAAGCAAGTTTGTAGTGCCACATTAACTATTAAATCAAGCATTATTATTGATTAGTTAACCTCAATTCGTAAAGGAGTATCTTTGCAAGTCTAGGTAATGAAATTCCATGACAAACAAGGTTGAATATCGTTTTATCTTGGCAGCTCCATGACATATTCGTAATCTCACATTTGTGTTTTAATAATATAATTAATAATTATTACTAGCAATATAATAATTTTCGTTTGATAAAATTCCAAGATGTGTAGATATGATCTTAGTTAGTTTGGTCCTCGGCTGACGATTGATTGGTAGCACTGACGCATATACACGCGAAAATTGTGGAAAACGTTATCTAATACCAAGGAAATATTTATTTTTATTCTTCCGATTGTTGCCAATATAGCATAATATAACTGGATTAGTTTCTCCTTCAAAGATGCTCGGTTTTCCCACAGAAACGCTGAACTGAACACAAATACCAAAGTCAAAAATATATAAAAGATAGTTCCGATATTCGAATTGTGAAGTGTCAACGCTCTGGCGGGAGATCGGACCCAACAAGTTTTGCACTCTGTGAAATTCCATCTCTTGTAATGTTCTAGCCATAAATTATAAATTCCTGAATGACTTAAAGCAAACAACTTTCGTCTATAAAATAGAGTGAGCATGGGAGAAGAAATAGTGGAGAAGCCAGAATAAACTAAAGCATATGAAAATGAATTTTCTCTCTTCCCACGATATAAAGGATGGATTGGTTGAATTCCCCCACTCCGAGGATTCCAATGAGAGTCATTGAGAAGGCGATGTAGGGCAAGGCTGGAGAGAATTAATGCCGAATTATTGCATTTTGCTATCCATTGTTGGGGAGTAATTAAGGTAGGGAATCCCGGAGGAAATCGAATCTTTTTACTAATTTTTAACATGATTTCAATTAAACGAGATACATTCAATGAGCTGTGGGCCATTAATCGAAATTGCAAATAATAATCTACGAAATTGTCAGTATACCTTTGAAATTGCTGCGCAAGTTCAGTCTTATCTATCTCATCAAGTTGGTAACCTGACTGATCTACTGTGTCCTCTTTTTCCTTGCAGTATGATGAGTTATAGGATTTTGTGCCATTGGACTTCCAACATTCATAGTAGAAATGTCCTAGAAGATCTTTTTGTAAATCCATAGAAAAATAAAAAGGGTTCAAGTCATTTGACTGCGTCAATTCCCCAAAAGCAGTCATACCCGAGAGATTTGCAATCTGCTCAAGAGTGTCAATTTGTTTTACTGGACGTGGCTCTACTAAATCAGTGATAACTATTCCTTTGTATCCATTGGTCAATACAATGAGCATCAACAACAACGGACCGATGACCAACTTAATCCATAGTGTTTTTTCAGCTTTTGCTGACAGAGAATAACTAACCTCCAATGCGTATGCAAAGCAGATCATAAGAAATGGAATACCTTCATCTCTTTTGCAATATGCCATTCCATGGACGAATACTATCACAGCAGAAAGAGTGGCAATAATTCCAAGCCAAGCGTAAAGTTGGAAAGGTCGAATGTATCCATAAAAGGAAATACTTTCGTCTTCTAAAACGACACAAGAAATAAAATTAAAGGAATCTTCCATGGTGCCAATCACATTTAAATACGGGCTATACTTTAACATGCGATTGAAATATGGTCTCGGGTCATTGAGAAAATTGAGATTGTTATAATATGTAGCAACATGATCATCAAAAAAACATGTTTTATTTCTTTCATAATCGTTGATTGATATGGTGGAATTAATAGAACTTTCTAACACAATAGAAACAATCGCAAGGTCAATTCTATTGTATTTATTTAAATCATAATTAATGAGATATATGTTCGACAACGGTGGCCCGCAATATGGTTTAATTTCGTATGAATATTGATTAATCCACTCCATGTAGTCTATAGTAACAAATTTCTGTACAAAGTTGCTTTTCATCATGAGATCACTTAACACAATTTCACGCAGCGATCGATTCATTGGACACTTGTTATGGAGACATACCGCCAACATAGCAAACAGCATTTTGCCTGCGTCCCAATATGCTGTTTTCTCAGGCCATATCAAATATATATCTTGTTGATCTTCATCTGATGATGGCAGTACAAACCAGGCTTTTTCCAAACAAAATGGGAATAGGGTGTCACCTGTGGTAACACTGGATTTTGACTTTGCAAGCGCAAAAATCTTATTTTCAGCAAAGATGAACATAGAACTATGTTCTGCAAAATTGTACATTAAGCCCAATTTCCGAACTAAACCTATAGGACCAATAGTTCTAAGAAATACATTTTTTTTCTCCTCATCAGAGGTCATAGTGATAATATTAAGTAACAGAGCATCTGTGGTTAATGTTGGATTAAAATTAAATGCAATATTCACCACACAAACTAAACGGCTTGCTATCAAACGTGGTGATGACAATCTGAATGTATCATTTTTACTAAACTTCATCTTGCATTTTGAAGATTGACTTTTAATATATGTTGTATAATAATAATAGCTTTCATTGTGAATTTGGTGTAATAATGACAATGATTTTTTTAAATTGCAGACTTTTTCCTTATAAGATTTTAGCTTTGTAAACGCGTATGGAATGTCGATTTGTTGTAATTCGTTAACCGTAAGTTCATTTGATTGTTTATTGAAATAATTTGGCCCCAAAATTATGTTAATGTAGCATTCCTTTTCCAGGTGGACAACATCTTTTAATTTCCACCCTAAAGACAATTCAAGCACGACCTGTTGAAGAGTGAACAATAAAATAGTAATTGACATTTTTGTCTACGTTAAAGATAAGCGGTAATTTGTCGAAGAGTATTGATGATTTATAGTCTTGAATGATTGATAACTTCGTCGACGTTCACTTGATTCATGATATCCCAATTAGATGCACAGTTTTTGGATGTGATTCAGCAGATTAAACTGTAGAAACGAGAAAGTAAATGGTGATTGAATTTTTCAACTATTGGAATCAGTTTTTCCAATTGAATTGCAAAGGGTTGATCTGCAATACGTTCTTACAACAACCGTCCTTAAAATCCGATGAAATTAAAATTAGAGAGGCTACAACAGCCAAAATTCAGCTCTTTAATGGCTACCTCTCGAGTCGATTTTGATAGCACGGAAACAGCAGTTGAAGTTCAATTCATTGTTACACACTTCATGATGTGGTAATAGTACAAGTAGAAACTCGCAGAAAACACAAATATTATTGTATGCGATTGATGTAGCTAAGGTTCCTTATACAATTATTTATTTTCGCATTATAATAACCATCCTAAATGTCATTAAAATGTAATTTCAAAACCAATTTTGTCCTTCAATAAAGATGAGTAGAAAATAAAGGCTAAAATTGATTTTTAAGTTTGTACTTCCTAATATCTATGAAGCACGATGTTAGAATTGTGTTTGGCACATCTGAAAAGATTGTGACTTCCAAAGGGAAACAAAGCCCAGCACCAAATTAGTATGTACATCTTTCAACCATTTCTCGCAATCCTCTAAATTTGATTCTCGTGGCAACGTCACTTTTTTTGGGAATTTCAGTATATCAGGGGTTCGTCGTAATTTTGTTCCGTGAACACCAACGAAATGGAAAATACTATTTAATGATGGACGCTCAAAAGATAATACCTAAACAATTTTTAATTTCCTTAATGCAGCATTAACATTGCATTTAATGGCATATTAATCAACAGCTACCTATATATATTTCTGTCTCCTTACAGGAAAGATATACAAGCATTAAATATTAAGTTAAGCATTAGTGTTGAGTAGTAACTTCAATTCGTAGTAATATTAACTAAAATAAAATTATGGTCATGTTTCAATCCATGTTAGTGTTTGTTTGACAGCTAATTTTCCAAATGGGGAAATCTTATACCTATCTGTATAGAGAAATTGAATTATTTATTATCCAATCAACAAAGTAAAGAGAAAAGCAAATAAATGTAGAACGTACAGACAAATGACGCATTTTGAAAACAAGCAAAAAACACGATTAATTAAAAGAAATTTTCACAAATATGACCTCCAGCTAAGTCACTACATGAAAACCACTAATCAGGAATAATTGACATTTATACCTATTGCTAAATTTAACTAGTTTGAATTTTGGATTCGATAAAAATTTGAATGAAATTAAACTAGTCATGTTACCCATTTTTTGAGTTTTATGATTAGAAATAAAATTAGAAAAACACAATTTGATTCTCAAATTGATAGACCGTTCAGGATTCCATTACACACATATTTAACGTGGTCATTTTCTAAATTAGGACAAAGACAAGTAGGCAAGACAAACTCTTAAGTCTGCTTTGATAGAAGATCATTAAATATGTATTTGCATTTCGTAAATAATATATGCTGCTTTTTGCTAGTCTCGCAAAATGACTATAAGCAAGGTCCAAGCAGCTCCAACCATTTGCAATTAATATTAAGTAGCATTACCAATTTCTTGGAATGGAAGTATGTTCGTGCGCTCAGCAAGGTTAAAAAAGCTCTTTTAATTCAGCAGCTCGGGAATTCCGTCACTTTCAAAATGAAGAAAGCTCGGTACCCATGCCTATGGAGAAGCTGAACTTTGCTAAATATTTAAATAAACTGGGTGTCAACTAATCACGAAATTTGTTACCGAGATGTGTAAGATGAATTTTTACCTTGAAAAGCATTAAATATTTGAAGGATTTAAAAGAAACACGAAAAAGTGGCAGGGAGCTGAGCTAAATAGTTGTACTTACAATAGTGTACAATAGTGTCACTTTTAAGATCCTTCAAATGGTATTTAATGCTTTTCAAGGCAAAATTTCACCTCCGTCTCAGTCACTTAGTTTCGTGCTTAGTCGACACCCAGTTTATTTAAATATTTATGTATAGGTACAAGCATTATGTGAGTTCTCATTTCTTATCCCACTTTCGTTAAAATATCTGAGAAAGAATAAATAATATTAATAGAAATACGCTTGTATTGTGTTTCACACGCAAAGCTCACTCCATATACTAATTAATATACATCCTGCACTGCCGGATTTTTGGGGCTAATTAATAATATTCCTAATTACAACCGTGCGTGTTACCCTGTTACCTAAAAACATTTTTATCAGATTAAAATATTTTCTGGTGTTTTAAGTGGGACACAAAGGCTGTGCAAATCTGGGCACTAATCACTTTTTTAAAAATACAATATAAATAACAATAATCAGATATGAAGTGTTTTTAGCCAACAGTGGATACTTTCAATTTCCTTTTAATTTATAGCTTTTCACCTCCATACTTCATTTTTGTTTTTCAAATCTAAGGAACAATAAACTATAGTTTGCTTTATTGTAATAGGTACAAAATATTTAAAAAGTATTTGCCTTTTGCTTTTTTTCATTTTAAATATCAAACCAAGGCAAGACGTGTTATTCCGATTTCAAAAAGAGTTAAAAGTAAAAACAATGTAGCATTCTGCAATATTTGAAATTATTTTGACACTTTATTTTATTATCGAACTCATAATATTTTTACTTGCTCTATTTCTCTTATAGTGGTTTTTATATCTTTTAGGATGTTTTCTCATTGTTCCCCAGCGCTTTAAACAGAATTTGTAATAAATTTTCAAAGGTTTTGAATTTTAAAGATGTGCTGACTTTCGACAAAAGGATGAAAGGGAAAGTTGACTTTAAAAATCTATTTCACCATCCTTGAGTCACTATAAGGCTACAAGCGTTTATTGAGAATATTACTATTAAATATCAATTTCAAGTCTAATTAACATGTCATTTGAGTTAAGAATAAACAGTAACCAGTAACCACAAGTGCTTACACAATGGATGAAAAGACATGATTTTTAACGAAAGTCGTTAAGGAAATGTTGTGTAAAAAGTTGGTAAATTTTGTCATGCATCGAATTAATAGGTCTAAGTCTGAACCGATAAAATAGTTGTTATCCTCATTTCGATTGCAAATATTTCATTATCCCAATTTTGGTGGCCTCATTACTATTAAGGTTAGCATAGCATAGCATAGCAGCCTCCGTTTAAGAGGTAGAGCGGCTATATAATATGGCCATGTTCAAGTATATATCAATTGCCCTCTATAGACAGATAGCCAAATTTCAAAACAGTATCAAAAAGTATAAATTATTTCTTCTTTGTTAAATATAATTTACATGATTTTCATTCTGCATAAGTAATCATATTGATGCTTCCACATCTACTAACTGATGTACCGGCAAATTTCGGATATTATTATTTTTGTCGTATTGTGCGTAGATTTATTTTCCCGAGAAATTCCTGAACCACGGGATTGAATACCCTACCATAATCCTTTGCAAAATCAGACACACCCGTTTTTTGTAAGCATTGGCAGTTATCAATCAAGACAATGTAGTAGATAACCCACTTTAATATATAAAGGCCGTGTAGATAAAATATTTAAAGTAGAAAGAAATTAAGTGCCGGAGTTTTTGTCTATAGTGATGTTATACTATGTTTTAATCGTGGAAAATTACAGGGTAGATTGCGTGTACATTATACAAAATTAGCAAATAGTCTTTCCTACCTGTCCTAGATAAGAACACAACCACTCGACCGGAATTAGTAATCGTTGAAGGCCATTAATTACTTTAAGTCAATTTAATGAAAGTATATAAACGGTGGCTTGTATGGCAACCTTAGTTACTTAAATTTTTACTTTACAATCCCTAATACTATACTCCCTCCCGTGTTAATGTTCTATTTAACTAGAACCATTATTTAAAAATTTCAAGTGACTTAAAATCTTTTCAATCTTACATCTATAGAAAGCCAGACATTAGACAGTCCGTTGAAATTTTTAGCCAAATTGATTGCAAGGGATTATAAAGAAAATAGAAAAAACATCGTAGTAAATGCAGAATATAAATATGATCTCTCTAACAACATTTTATTTCTTAATTATCATAGCTAGTGCAGTGGCAATTGGTGGACAATTAACAACACTATCAAAGTTACAGGAAAACTGCAACCTAAATTTTATTTTTCACAGTGAAACAAAGTTTAATGAAAAAATACTTCAAAAATCCAAAGAAGAGTTAATTCATGTAACTACTCCCTTCACGCTTAGTAATTTAGATGGATTGGAAAACTATGTAAAAAATCATTCAAGGTGTACAATCGACGATTTTTTTTATTAGATATGTTCCCATTATTCCTAAATCTCAGGAAGAAATGTTACTTACAACGAGTTTCACTATTCAAGAAAGTAGCAGCTACTCCATTATTTTCCAAATTAAATTGTAAGAGTGAAATTTCCGTTGGGCTTAATCCGTCGAATTTATTAGAAGGTTTTGTTGCAGTACAAATAGCTATAACTTACATTGTTCCGTCACACTCTTATAAAAATATTCGCGAAATATTCGAAATATTTAGAGAGTACGGTTGGCTTGGAGATTCAATTTGTCTTCATATGATTGTAGATGGTGACTTATTGACTAATGATACCAAGAAGGATCATTTCATTACGCAATTCTACAATTTGGAAGAAAAAAGTTTTATTTTTAAATATCCCTCCGTTTTTATCCATGAGCATTACTCCGATGAAAGAAAAGAGTGCAAAGAGTATTTCCTTTGCCAGAAGTGTGAAACAGGACAACGTTTTTTCTCTAAAAAACTACTGGAATTTAATTGCCCCCCAAAACTAACTTTGGAAAGTTTCAAGAGTCTTGCACTACAAACCTTTTTTAAGAATAGCTTGCCGTTAGTTATTTTTAGTAAAATTGGATTTTTCAAACAAAAAAGATTAGTGCACTGTGGCTCTCATGCTCAAAATAACTATTTTATTCCAATGTCATCATTTAGCAATACAGATTATCGAATTGCGATAGATTCTTTGCTTATTCAAGAAGATAACACAACATTTTCTCAAGGTGAATACTGCCTTCGTTTCCATAATAGACGTTTATCATTCGGTCATGTTTTTTTTGAAATAGAGTTACTTTCAGAGTTGTTTATAACTCCTCATGTCTATATTTCAACCGACAGTATTTATACACTAACAGAAGGATATAACTTCTTATCATGTTCAATAATTGAAGATGGATTTATTTCTTTTGGCGGTTATATTAAACCGTATTCATTGACATCGTGGATTGCAATTCTGACAACGTCTCTAACTATTACAGCATTTGTGGAAATTGTTTTTCATTTTAAAAAGCAAAAAGGCGTTCCCGTCATGTTAATGGTCTTTTCGTATCTATTAGAAGTAGGCTACTCAATCCCTAGAAGGTTTAAAAACACATTGTGGTTGAAGCTGGTTATTGGTCCTTTTCTTGTAACAGCTGTTGTATTAACCAACGCATACAAAGGAATTGTCACTACAGATTTAACAGATGATCCTCAGCCTCAACGTCTTGAATCAATTGAAAGTTTTCTAAATCAGTCCATCGTATCATCCAGTTCAATTTGGGATGACGATGATCCGTTAGATAACTTGACCGAAATTCTTATTACAACATTGAATGAAATGAAAATAGATCCACACAATGGCATTAATGATGAGACGAATATCGACTCTAACTGCACCATTCACACAAACGTTACAGATATTACCCAACGAAATCAATGCTACAGACCATATAATATCAAGTGGAACATGACTGAGAGCAGGGACAGGAAAACACTTCAAAATGCATGGGATGCTTGTAGATCAGTTAAATCTTGCTATTTAAAATTCATAAGCTTTTTAAAGGTGTTAGACTTCCATTTGGTATTGCATTCTGATTCCCTGCGACAAATTGGTAATTGGAAATCAGTAATGGAATTATTTAACACACACAGTTTTCCTCCAGGATTTCCATTCACTACTTTACAAAAATGGATATCAGAATGTAATAACTCCGCTTGGATAGACAAACAAAGCCAATTACATCGATTTTTTAATCGATCTAAATGGGAAACAAAAGAATCAATAATGCAACCTAAAAGAAAATTATACAAAGGAAAAATGGAAAATCAATTTATGCCTGAAAGATATGGATTTGCTATACAACTGTTTCATCATCCATTAGGCTCTATCCACAAAAACATTATTATCCAGCGATTTAAAAAAATATTTGAAACTGGAATCTATAAAAAATGGTTAGAATTTTCGAAAAACAAAAATTTTGTTCAGTGCTCGGAATGTTTGGGAAGGCAGCCTTTGAAACCACTTTCACTAAAGGCCAACATAACTACTATATTTATAATTTCTATAGTTCTCAGTGCCATTTACGCATCTGTGTTTATGTATGAAGTTAGAATGCTTTTGAAAACATACACACTTATGGTATTGCAAAAATTACTCAAGAAGTTTTCAGACATGTATCGTCAGATGACCGTTATATTCAAGCCCGGTACACAGAATCGGCGAACTAGGATGCTGTCCAGGGCACCACGCTTAAGAAGATGTCATGCTAGATATAGATAAAGACTGCTTCAAATGTCAAAATGTTCAATTCGGACAATGTAATATACCAAACAAAATATGTCACTCTTAGATAGAATTAGTTAGAGGTTTCATTTATTGTGATTCTATATAGATTTAATAAAGTATTTTCTTTTTAGATCAAATGCAAACTGTATAATCCCATAGAGTTTTGCAAAAATAAGGAAATTAGTCAGAGCTGCTTAAGAAGCGGCTCGCCAGGGAATAACGAGCGAGCAGAGAAGGAGCAGAGCCATAACGAGCAGAGCGCCAAAGGAGTAGAGCTATAACGAGCAGAGCAACTATAGATCTGCTCTCTAAAAGCTCTCTAAAACCAAAAGTAGCACAGTGTGAAAATGAATAAAACAGAGGACACAATGACAAAACTTATCATGGGTAGACTTGACAAACGAATTTCATAATGGTACAATTGGGATGGTAAAAGCACACAATGGTAAAATTGTGATGGTAAAATTGCAAAATGGTAAAATTGGGATGGTAAAAATTTACAATGGTTAAATTAGAATGTAATAGTGCACAATGGTAAAATTAGGATGGTAAAAACGACTAATGGTAAAATCAGGGTAATTAAAGTGCGCAAAGGTAAAATTGGGATGGCAAAATTGAACAATGATAAAATTGGTATGTAATAATTCATAATGGTAAAATTGCGATATAATAATGCACCATGGTAAAATTGGTATGTAATAATGCATAATGGTAAAATTGCGATGTAATAATGCACAATGGTAAAATTGGTATGTAATAATGCATAATGGTAAAATTGCGATGTAATAATGCACAATGGTAAAATTGGTATGTAATAATGCATGATGGTAAAATTGGGATGTAATAATGCATGATGGAAAAATTGGGATGGTAAACATGCACATTGGTAAAATTGAGATGGTAAAAATATACAATGCTAAAATTAGGATGTAAAATTGCACAATGGTAAAATTGAGATGGTAAAAATATACAATGCTAAAATTAGGATGTAAAATTGCACAATGGTAAAATTGGGATAATTTAAGTGCACAATGGTAAAATTGGGATAATTTAAGTGCACAATGGTAAAATTGGGATAATTTAAGTGCACAATGGTAAAATTGGGATAATTTAAGTGCACAATGGTAAAATTGGGATGGTAAAATTGCACAATGGTAAATTTGGTATGTAATAATGCATAATGGTAAAATTGCGATATAATAATGCACAATCGTATAATTGGGATGTAAAAACGCAAATTGGTAAAATTGGGATGTAGTAATGCACAATGGAAAAATTGGGATGGTAAACATGCACATTGGTAAAATTGAGATGGTAAAAATACACAATGCTAAAATTAGGATGTAAAATTGTACAATGGTAAAATTGAGGTAATTGAAATTACCATCCCAATTTTTCCATTGTGCATTATTACATCCCAATTTTACCATCATGCGTTATTACATACTAATTTTACCATTGTTCAATTTTGCCATCCCAATTTTACCATTGTGCACTTAGCATCTGAAAGAGCATGCGTTTCTTAGTCAGAATTGAAATTATGAACATAATTTTTACACAAAAACAGAATAAAGAAGGGCGCGAATAAAATAAAAGCAACAAAATTTTGTAAAATTTACATTTTGTAAAATTAAATTTTTACCTGTCATGTTTGGAATGAAAATGGCGAGATTGACAAGATAGCAGAAAATGTAAGGAATAAAGAGGTAAAATAGTTCAAACAGTCAAATACTGGATATTTTGCTTGAGCTGATATATCTCATATAGTATTTATTGTACACAGTACGCAGATGTTCGACCTGGCTCATTTTTTACTATACGCTATACGGCTTGTCACAAATACATTATAGTTTATTTTGAATTGTGTAGTATTAGTAATAAATAGTTTAATAATCAAAAAACTAATTATAGCATCTGCAATTTATCTGAATATTGAATGTGTAGGACGGAACAGTCTATAAAAGTTAGCTTTAATGAAGTATCACAGGTGGCGGTGACTACTCCAAAAAGGCAAAAAGCACAAAAAGGCAAAAAGGTAGCAAAAAGGCAAGAAAGGTAGCAAAAAGTTAAAAAGGTGGCTTTTTGCCTTTTTGCTAGCAAAAAGGCAACCTTTTTCATGCCTTGAATCTTTCTAGGAACATAGTAAAAAGTAAAAAGTATCCACAAACAAAGAAAATGGTATGAATCTTCATCAAAAGACTTATCGCCACAATCTGAGACTCTTCAAACTTGAGTTTTGTAAAGGATAGTTTATACTTTAATAGAAATTCGAAATTCCTCTGTTGTTTAAAATATTTTAAGAACCCTCTTTCTTGCATACCCTGAAAATATGATTAGAATTTATATCTGCAGCAATTTCTGAATTCATAAGAAATTGGTTCAGCTAGATCATTTCTTTTACTGTCATGCAAATTCCATCTGAAGACATTGTTGATGATGGTATTGAGTGTACGAGATATTCACTCTTGTCAATTGTGACAAAAAGTTTCAGTGAAAAGGCATTTTCTTGTCATCAGGTAATGCGTCGATTTGCCAATCGAATCTGTGCATACTTGTATTATATCTATCCAGAATTTTAAATTTCTCAAACAATTCGTATCTCTGGTCGTTAAAATCTCGTCTTTTGTTCTTCTCTAACTACAACTTGTAATTGTTTTCTAACAGATCTTTCAAATTAACAAATTGTTTTCTGCCTGGTTGTGCAATAATATCGCTCGTTATCCACGTTTCATATTGAGTAGCAATTATAAATGCTAATATGCAGACATGGCACTTGAAATATTTCTGGGAAATAAATAGGCGAAATTTTTGAAATATTTCACTCTCATTTTCCATGAAAAATGAAATATTTGAAATAAATGAAATAAATAGGGTACATGGCATTTATTTCAATAAATTTCAATAAATTTCGCGCGAAATAAATGAATTGCGCTTGCATGTACACATGCGCATTGTATTTATTTCATTAATTTCAAATATTTTATTTCACAATTGTTCATTTACCTAAAGATAATACCTACAGTTGGAAAATATTTATCTAACTACATTTAGGGACAACTCGGGGAGAATTTTTAGTGTCAAGATTTACTTCTTTGCTAGCATAGGTCTTTTAATTGTAACTACAAAACCATCATTCTTTACTAACGAGAAAGTAGATTTTGTGTGATGCTTATGTACAATTGTAAAAGCTCATTAAGATACACATTTACAATATTTGAAATATCGGATGAACAATTATAACTCCCTAAAATTAATAATTCATGTGACAATTTTTAGCGCTATGCATAATAAAATATTATTATTCTTTTACTGATATACATATTCACTTGTGTCATAACCTAGGTGGTACTTATTTATATTATGTGGTATAATATCAAGCATAATAATGTTTGAGGTCCCCAAATTTCTTCGTCGTTTCTCAGAATCGCAAAGCAAGAAAGAGACAAACACATAATGAATAATTTAAATGATGAATATATGTATTCAAGGCTTATTGATTAAAAGAGAAAGCACTAACTGACTGGACGGGCTAGAAACTTCTAATAAGAGATCTAATAATTGATTGAGAGGCGTTTATTACATATCCACCGTTTGTAATAGCATTTGCGGTATACATACGGAGCACACAGGTCACATAAACAGCCACTTTGCTTAAGTATGGTAAATAGTTATTTATGATTAAATCTACTGGTGAAAGTAGACAAAAAATAACTTTTATTACAAGTTGATTGATCATGTAATTATTTAAATATATCTATCGTAAAGAACAAGTGTATGCTCTTTAGGGTACACTGTAAATACTCCCATCTCGCTTTCAAATGTTGGCTTTGGGCTACTTTTGTCAAAATCTACTCTAAAATTGAGAAAAATATTGGAAACGAATATGAACATCTGGTCTTTTGCGTAGTTCTCTGCGGGGCAAACTTTCTTTCCAAACGAAAAAGGTAAAAACGCGTCATGTCTAATGATTTCCTGGCCATCCTCACTGAGAAATCTTTCTGGGCGGAAATTGTGTGGGTCGCCCCACACAACCGGATCACTCATAATTTCAAACATATTGGAAAATACTGCGGTGTCCTTTGGAATCCTGTAACCTTGAAATTCAACATCCTCTGTAGTTCTGTGCATAATTTGAGAACTAACTTTGGTGTATCTCTGCACTTCCATAATAACAGCTTGGGTATAGGGCATTCTAAAAAATTATTGATAGTAATTATTGGAAAATTAATTATAATTTCCCTCTTTGAATTTTATATTTTAAACAAAATGCTTAACCTTTCTAGAATCAATCATTGTGATTAAATTAATAAACAAAATGTATACCTGTTTTTATGTGTTAAAGAAGGATTATTTCCTAATCCAACGACATCCTTACACTCCGCATGAAGTTTTTCTTGAACCTCAGGGAAATGGGCCATGGAAAGAGTGATCCAAGACAAAGTAACAAATATAGTTTCAATACCAGCAAAAATAAACTCCGAAATTGAAAAAATCATATTTATATCTGAAAAGTAGCAAACTCAATGTAAGTCGCTAATATTGTAATTCACAAAGAAAAAATTTAATTTTAAATCACGTCCAAACCTCCAGTTTCCTTGTAAAAACTAGATTGGGAATCTGAAGTTTCATTAATTTGGTTCAGATAGCAATCAATTAAATCCCTATTAACTCCTTCATTGAAAGTTTTTTTGTGCTCCAAAACACGTTGCTTGACAAAGTCATGTATTTCTGAGGAATTATTTTTAAACGCAAGTTGTTTGTCCCATCTTAAGTACTGCAACCAGGGAAACATCATGGACGCGGAAAACGTGGCTGCATCTTTCAAATTTCTAAAGGGAAACAATTTTCATATTTAAAATGTACACCGGTATCATAAAAATAATAGTATTTAATTAGGGCATGATATTTACGTTGTAATTAAAGTATTTAGTCTGATAAATTGAGGGTCGTCTATTGTAAAGCGCTCGCCAGCCACCATTTCCCAAAGACTATTTATTGCTGCGGCATAGAAATACTCATGTAAATTTATTGGTATTCCAATCTTGGATTTTAATTCGGCGATGGTTTCCAAAGCCTCTTCCTGTAAACGAGAATCGATAGACTTCGAAGACCAACCAAAATCTCTGAGGTGTTTGATAATAAATTTTCTCTGTTCCATCCACAATCTCCCTTCCGTAAAAGCAATGCCTGAATTTCCAAAATGTACACGTTAATATAAAATTTAAATTTAAAGCAAACCAATTAAAAAAATATGAGCTAACCCTAGACTACATGACATACGAAATGAACTGTAACACAAGACATGTCCCAATTGGGATTCCCATTAGTCCCATTTGGGATTGATTCCCGCCGCGTAATTGCACACGGTTTCGAAATGACATGTCCCAAATGGGACATGTCATGTAATACGCGAATTCCAAAACAACTGGATTTATGCTACTGATCAAATCATTGTTAATTCTGACCTAAAAATTTAAAACCTGACCCAAATATAAATGCTGACCCAAATTTAAAGGCTGACCAAAAATTTTAAATTTGACGCAAAAATGCTGACCCAATTGTAAAGGCCGACCCAAATATAAATAGTGGCCCAAATATAAATACTGACCCAAATATAAATACTGACCCAAATATAAATACTGACCCAAATATAAATACTGACCCAAATATAAATACTGACCCAAATATAAATACTGACCCAAATATAAATACTGACCCAAATATAAATACTGACCCAAATATAAATACTGACCCAAATATAAATACTGACCCAAATATAAATACTGACCCAAATATAAATACTGACCCAAATATAAATACTGACCCAAATATAAATACTGACCCAAATATAAATACTGACCCAAATATAAATACTGACCCAAATATAAATACTGACCCAAATATAAATACTGACCCAAATATAAATACTGACCCAAATATAAATACTGACCCAAATATAAATACTGACCCAAATATAAATACTGACCCAAATATAAATACTGACCCAAATATAAATACTGACCCAAATATAAATACTGACCCAAATATAAATACTGACCCAAATATAAATACTGACCCAAATATAAATACTGACCCAAATATAAATACTGACCCAAATATAAATACTGACCTAAATATAAATACTGACCCAAATATAAATACTGACCTAAATATAAATACTGACCCAAATATAAATGCTAACCTAAATATAAATACTGACCCAAATATAAATACTGAACCAAACATAAATTTAAAAACTGACCCAAAGATAACTGACCCAAATATAAATGTAATTTGTAATTTAGCATATTTCCATCTCGATTGTATCTGTAAATCACCGATTACATGACTTGTCCCAAATGGGATTTGTCCGATTATGAAACAGTGTACAATCCCATTTGGGACATGTCATGTATTAACATAGTAATTAGGTCCCATTTTCATTTCTTAATTTTTTAAAAATCTAATTTATAGACATTTCATTTCATTTCATTTCATTTTATAATTACTTGAATTTAAAAATATAAGCAGAGAAACGCATTTGTGACACATACATAAATATCCACGAGGTTATGCGGCATACCTGCTCAAAGCTAGAGCACAGCAAAGTCAGAAAAATCCCATTTGGGACATGTCATGTAGTCTAGGGCTAAGTACCTATTCCATTTATAATTATTATTGCACAGATAAACATATGCAGCAGCAGCATCAATATTTGTAAATAATATTATTGAGCACTGGATCTTATTAAACAAGCAGAGTCATAAAACATTATAAAGCCATTATAAAGTTGTAGATAAGGGTGTTGTTGCTAGTGTCCACGTTTTTACTGCATGTTGCAATGTGCTTCTATTTATATTTGACACACCTGTCTTTCACTTTTCAGTGCTCACTATTTCTATATTCATCTCCATAACAAGTGTATAGTTTTATCCAAAGATATTCCATAAATTAGCTTTTATTATAAATTTCGCTTTATATCTTTTGATTAGGATATCCGATATCAGCATAACACAACTCAGATTCCATCGGAAGAAAAGAAAAAGTCGCTATATTTTGTAATTACCTCGAGTTATTCCGTTTTCATCTTTTGAAAAGTTTGAGAATGGTCGTGCTGCAAATGCAGTCTGATTCTGCGCTTCTTTTACCAATTTGTATTCGTTGATTACTACGGATCTGTAAACAATTCAACAATTTCAATATTTTATATACTCTCGTGGTATTCATAGCTATATAACTATGTTTAATCCAGTTCATATATTTTTATAACAAGCATTCTATATTTTGTTACCTTAAACTTCCCAAATTTACAGAAAATATGTCGCCATATTCTTTTCTGAGTTTTGAATACATTTCGAATTGGTTGGATTGCAATTGAAATAAATTTCCAACAATAGGTAATCCGGGTGGTCCTATAATGAAATGCAGCAGATGATTATATCTATTCTACCACTTAATATTGACTCACAATAAAAATTTACCTGGTGGGAATTTTTGTGGACGCTTCCGGTAAAGAAAATATTCTAGAGCCAAAAAGCTCATGCAAAGAAATAGGAACCAAATCATTTGATTTTAAACAGTGAAGTTGATCGATGAACAAGGTACTGTAATTTTCAATAGGCTTAAATTCTAAATGAATTTAAATTTTGTTTGCTGTAATATTACTGAGAAGATATCGATAGTATCTTTCGTTTTCAATAACCAGTATGCCGCACTAGGTGAGAATTTCAGTAAGCAAACTGTGCACCGTTTATTTTTTGATGTAGTATTTATAAGAGAGATTTCATCAGAGTATGACTATAGGTAAGTATTAAATGTTTTTTCGTTTTACGTAATGTTATTTTGCTACAATATCATTTGCATTCATAGATTAATTCTTATCTTTAGCCACTGCTTCACCTTTGCATTGGTGAATACAAAATGTTTACATTGTAAACAAAAACAATATGTCAATCAAAAATCACAGATTGTGGTATTGCAACTTGGTCAATTGGTATACATACAGGCGTACAGTACTTACGTACTTACATTCAAATTATTCTTAAATACGACACATAAAAATTAATCAAATTGTGCATTACTTATCTATCTCAACAACGCTAATTACAAATGACTACAAAACATGCTATATTTATATGAGTTTCGAAATAAGAAGAGTGTAAAAGTATAAAAGAATTATAATGATCACGATCTTCAAAGTTTTATATCAAATTATTACGCCTATTATATCTTCTAGAGATTACATTATTGCAGTCGCAATTTATTTTTGGTTATTATAATACTTTAGTGTTCAATACTGAATGTGACGACTTGCATAAATAAAAGTAATAAGCGGGACGCAGTGGGAAAACGACTTTGTAACTTAAACATTGTCTTTATCTATATGCATATTGCAATGTATTTGTCTGTCAGAAAACTGTAAAATGTGCTTATAAATACTAAGCTAAAATATAAAACAGCATCATCCGTTGGACTTGGGCATTCCTGTTGCAGCTATATCAATATCCAAATTGAACTTAAGAACATTACAGCGATGTTACATTATAATATGAACAGTGTAATGAATTTGCCGTGATACTGTAAAATAAATTTATTACTAAATTCTGACAGGGTAATAAAAATTGACAGGCATTGCGTTGTTTATTTAGACTTTTACAACACAATAAGACTTTTGCAGCAACGGAAATTACATACAAGCTAAGCAAATATAGCGAATCGCAGAAAACACGTAACTTTAAATTTGTGTTTTGCATATCAGTATAAACATAGTTGACATATGACTTTTAACATACGAAGTAAGTTTCCTGTTACATACCTCATATCGTCCCTTAAGGAACCAAATAGCCATCTCCACTTTTCGTTTTGTGGACGAAATAGCCTATCTCCATTTTTCGTTTTGTGGATGAAATAGCCTAAACGTCATGTAGCCATAGCTCATCATACAATACACTCAAACGAGTGTAAGTGTAAAAATAAGTGTAAAGTGTAAGTTACACTTAATTTAAAGTGTAGTGTAAGTGTAGTGTGGGTAGCCACATACAAAATAGTGTAGTGTAACTGGAGTGCGAGGAGCCACATAGTAAATAGTGTAGTGTAAGTAGCCATATAAATAAATAGTGTAGAGTAAGTGTAGTGTGAAAAGTCACAAAATAAATAGTGTAGTGTAAGTGTAGTGCGAGGATTCATACGATAAAAAGTGTAGTATGAGTGCAGTATGCGTATTCACACATTATACAGTGTATTTAATTGAAGTGTGGATGTGGAGTGTGCCATAAAAGTAGCTTAGTGTATTTTTTAATTGTTGGAACACTCACTGTAAGTTTACTTAACATAGTCAAACAGACAATGTAAGTATAATTAATTTATAAATACTCCTCGAAAATAAGGGGGAGTATTTATTAGGCGATAAGTAATACTCTGCTGTAGCTGGAAATACAAGGGGCGTGTATCGTTAGGGATTATAAGCACTCCACTGATACTAGAAATGGAAGGTTCTTATTTCTAGCGGATTATAAATGCTCCGCTGGTTGTAAAAATAGAAGGGGTGTATTTTTTAAGCAAAACTATACTTAGAAAGTAACTTACTTGTGATTCCGACAATTAATTTAAATGTCCGGTTTTATATTTTGTCTGTATATTAACTTTTTATTGTATGTGATAACATTTACCCCTTTATTTGTGTATATTCTATTAAAATAAATTATTTGAGTTTTACGCTTCCGCAATAATTTGTTGTGTTAATACTATTTTAGTTAGCATTGAAATCATCCAAACCTAATCTATTTCAAGATAGCTCATATTATAAAATCAAACTGTAATTTTGAGTGTAGTGTAGAAACTCAAACCTTTATCTAAATCTGTGGTTATTTGAGGGGCAGTATAAAAGAACCTTGTATAACAAACTGACCTCAAACTGCTTTCTTCGTAGACTTCAATTCCCCTAAAAAAATGTAGCCAAGTGACGTCAGAATTGCACTCCTGGAGGTCCTGGAGGTGCCATGAGGTCCTTGTACATTTTGCATTTCTTCAGAATCGAAAAATATACCATACTATACCGAATGAATGTTATACCGAATAATGCAGCGATAGAGCCGGGTATATTAAATTTGGATCAGCCAAATCTAAACCATGAATGAGAGAGTAGGATTCCACTCCAAAAGGCTGGCATGGCAATGCAGAGGTGATTTCCGGATAAGACATAGGCATCAATATAGAAGTGTTTATTGGCGTCAACAATTGATACGACATGAATTGTTTATTTTCCTAACGATGCTATGGCGTTTCCTCCAGCGACGTTGAATTGTTGTCCGTCTGGAGTGATATGCAGACGGAGCTGTTCAGCTAACTCTTTCGTGATAAAGAGTCATGGGACCCGCAATCAATAAGACTGCGGCCGTCCATAATTCTTCTTTCGTTGTGGAATCTGACTACTGCTGTAGGCAGTAGTTTTCCCTTGGGGGGCGTCAGAGAGTGTTGCATGGTGGAATTGTGTTGCCGTTGATTAGTAGTAGTAGTACTTCCAGAGCCAGTCATCTCCACATGAAGACTGGGGTTTGATGGGGTGGCCGATGATTTAATTTCCTTAGTGAGATTTTTGGCATGTTTCTCCAGAAACAGTATACATGTGTCCAACGACGGCACATTGTTATTCAGCAACGATTGGTTGAATTCTTGGATCGTTTTATTGTCCAGTCGCGTCGAGTGTTGAAATTGGATTTGAAAGTTGGCCATTCATTGTGAATGCCACTAAAATATGGGACGTTGAATTTAGGAATCTGCTAATTGGATGTCACAGTGGAGGTATTGAATGACTTAGTAAGATCCGTCATTCTCACTCTTACCGCCAAAAAAGCAGAACTCAAAGTCTCATGAGTGTTTCTGGCTATTAATTCAGGGTTGTCACCGGTGATAGAATCGGTAACGTTGGCAAGAAGCTTAAAACAATTGGCCTGTTGCCTGGCGGCATTTCTGGCTTTAAAGTGACGACGTCCTCTCAATAAATCTCTGCTGTGGTGGGAGTTCCGGCATCGTGGTCAGTAATAGCATTTTGTATTACCTCAACTCTCGGTGCTAGGGCATTATGCTCATCAGTGTGAGTCTCGTCATTGGGATAATTAGTGGTTGCGCAGGTGATGACGGTGGAGGGGAGGGTGGCGGAGGAGGAGGTGTTGAACTACGTGGTGGTGTAGACGATTTTGGTGGAGGGGAGGTCCGTTTTGGAGACTGTGGTGAACGACAGGTCCGGTTTGGTGACTGTGAGAGAGGGGAGGGTGTATCGTGTGCTGTCGGTGACGGCGGCTGTGACGTCGGCTGGGACGACGGCTTTAAAGGCTTCGCGCCTAAAGACTCGGTGTCTGACTCCCGCACTTGGTCGCTTTCCTCCTACTCTGAATCCTCCTCCTGCTCCGCTGCGGTGTCCTCTTGCTTAACAGATTCTGTGGTGCCCCAAAATAAGGATTTCAGGTAACCGCCAACTCCGACTGGAGGTTGTTGAATAGGTAGATCAGCCTCTAATTGTAAGGTGGAACTATCATGGACTGCAGATTTGACTGGAAGTGTCTGTGGCCTTCCCTACGATGAGGAAGAGATAGAATGATGAGTGACAGGTTGTGTGGCCTGTCGCTGAGCTCGAATCAGTACACAACGCTGGATATGAAAATTATAATAACCAATACGAAAAGGAAAAACAAGATTCTTTAAAAGATTCTAATCTTGAGGAACCTCCTTCCTATATTGAAACCTCACAAAAACGACCACGATCTCGTTCACAGTATAAACTTCCTTCCGCTCCTATTAAATCCTCCCCCAGACATTAAAAACATAATTGACACACTCGCTTGTTTCGTGACAGTCTTGTAATATATATAGCTGTCTGGTGGAAATACTTTCTTAAAGACGTTACTAATAACTTACTAATTCGATTCGATTACTTACAGTGATGCCTGGACCAGGACAACTACGGGACCAGGTCCCGTAGTAAAAACTCGACGGAATCTGGTCCTGTCAAAGTCAATAAAAGACAGGCAATGTCCACTAGCTGCGTTCCCCGGGCCACGACTAGCAGGGGAATTATTCACCCTCCCAAAACCAACGACGAGAGAGACGTGTATATCACGTACTGTACCAACTCGTCCATCCCTTTCAGTAGTTCGGCCTTAGAGGCCTTTGATATATATATTGGGAAGTGTATGTTTGAAAATACTAGTCCCGACTAGTTTTACATTAACCCTAAAAAATCTAGGTCATCTTCATAATGTTATGCCATTAAGAGATGACATACTAACTGGTCTAGTGAATTGTAATGAGCTGTTTCTACAGACATTCCAATTCACTATAATTAAATCAGAAGCACAGTTAGGCGGATTATTTTACTTCCGCATAGTCTATTCCGCATAATGAACCATTAAGTCTGTTCCTTAGAGCCAACACTGACTCTAAGACTGGTAAATGTGCCCTTCGGTATTACACTAGAACGGCACATTTCAGAGAGTCTAAATAAACCCATGACCCCTTGTACAGTTTATCTTTCCGAATGGCAACGGATTTTCCTGTTTTTCTCTCTATTTTTCCATTTTCATTTGATTAGTTATTAATGATGAAAGTAGAACATCAAGCCACCTGGTTTGATGTTCTACATGCATGTGGTAGAAGTGTTTTACTCCCCTTGCAACTGAAAACAAAAAACATTAAACCCAAAGAGGACTATACTGTTTTTACAATGATACTGCCCAGGTTTTTATTTGTCCTTTCACAGATTCTGATGACACACAACCTGGTCTCGGTAATTTTGGTCGGACAAAATGGTAACCAGTACATTTTTACATATAAAGGCATCCGCCGAGTTGCGGTAAAATGTAAGGCGGCGGGGGAAGGAACAATTGTATGTCCACTTTAACACAAGAGCATCTGCCGACCATGGATATTAGGTCGGCGGCTAAAAGTATTAATACCACAACCTATGTGGAACATAAACGCATCATATCCAACAAACTCAGATGCTTACAGATTAACTTGCAGCATTGTCAAGCCGCCACTGCTTTAGTTAGTAACCGTCAACTAGGCAACACATATATAATATTTATACAAGAACCTTATGCATATAAGGGAAAGGTTTGTGGCCTATCAAGAATAGGAAAACTTCTTTCCAACGAGGGTCCTGAAAACCCTAGATCATGTATTGTTACATCAAATAATTTGGAAGTCTGGCCTCTCTGCTCCTTCTGGAGTAGAGATTTGGTTGCCCTGAAAATTAGAATCGATGATAGGGATATTGTACTTGCATCAGCATATTTACCAGATAAGGACAAGCATCCACCCTCTAAAGAAGTTGGGAATTTAATTCACTACTGCTAACAAAAATCATTACCTATATTGTTTGCAAGCGACGCCAATGCCCACAACACAGTATGGGGCAGCACTAATACCAATGAGCGTGGGGAAGATCTACTTGATTTCATAGCATGCTCCAACCTTGAGATATTGAACCGAGGACATAAACCAACCTTTCGGGATGGTATGGGTAGAGAGGAGGTTTTAGATATCACTCTTTGCTCCGAAAGTCTCCTTCATCACATTCATAACTGGAGAGTGGAAGACGATATTACACTCTCCGATCATATGTACATTACATATGTATTAGAAATAAAGCCTCCAATGCCAATTCAATTTAGAATCCCCAAGAAAGCTGACTGGTCCCTATTTAACAGGACAGTCAGGAAAAAAATTGCAAATGTTCCCTGCACTCCAATCGATACAGTTGATCAACTCGATGTACATGTGCATAATATCAATGATATTATCATTAATGCATTTCACAAAGCGTGTCCACTGAAGACCATCAGAAATGGTGGTAAACTTTCTCCTTGGTGGAATCATGATCTCACGAGACTTCGAAAGGAGTTACAGGTCGCTCTTAGGAAATACAAATCCAAGAGAACTGAAGAAACTAAAATAGCATTACGAGACATTGGAATACTATTTAATAGTACATTAAGAAAAGCAAAAAGGGACTCATGGAGAACCTTTTGCAACGAGATTGAGGAAACGCAGCAAGCATCAAAGCTTGTCAAAATACTAGCCAAAGACAGAAGTAGGACACTAGGTCCAATAGAGATCTCTGATGGTAACTATACATCCGATATGGATGATTCGTTAATCCAACTTCTAAAAATTCATTTTCCGAATGATCACCAAATAGTACATTCCACGCCAGACTATAGCATCTGTGTTGACAACTCTATTGCAGAGTTACTCACGTTGGAAAACGTCCAAAGGGCCATAAGCTCATTTGGACCGTTTAAGGCTGCCAGCTGCGGTGGCATTCAGCCAGTCATGCTTCAAATGGCCAGAAGAGAGCTAGCCCCCCATCTACTTAATATTCTACAAGCTAGCCTAGCTTTTGGGTATATACCCCAAGCTTGGCGACAGACCAAAGTAATCTTCATACCTAAACCTGCCAAAAGTAGCTATCAAAAACTCGTGGCGACCAATATCACTCATCTCTACTTGCATGAAAATACTTGAACGTATTATCGACTGGAGCATCAAGACTCCGGTACTCGAAAATAAACTAAAAGAGGCTGGGCAGTTTGCGTACCTACGTGGTTCTTCCACGGAGGCTGCTCTTCATCAATATATTGCCCGCACCGAATGTGCTCTCAAAAGCAATCAAATGGCTTTAGGCATTTTCTTAGACATCGAAGGGGCTTTTAGTCACGCCACTTTTAAAACCATACATCTGGCCTTGGTAAGGGAGGGAATAGATCCCGCACATCATACGCTGGATAGAACGAATGCTAAGGGATCGCACTGTAAATGCTACTGTAGGAAGTGCCACTCAAACCATGAAAGTTGAACGTGGTTGTCCCCAGGGTGGAGTACTTTCGCCACTATTATGGAACCTTGTTATTCATGAACTATTGGAGAGACTCTCCAGTGTTAGTTCAATCTATAGACAAGCTTATGCAGATGATCTAGGCCTTATTCAGGTTGGCATAGATGAAGCAACCATGAGGGCATTGGGACAAAGAGCCCTTAATATCATTGAAAACTGATACAGTCAGCGGGATTTATCTATTCACCCTGACAAAATAGAAATCATAATATTTCATACACGGCATAAAAAACCCAACATGAAACCTCTTAGATTAAGGGGTAAAAACATTGCATTTGTTAGCAATGTCCGGTACCTAGGTGTGCACTTAGACAATGGTCTGACCTGGAATCACCATTGCAAAATCAAAAGTACCAAGGCTAAAGCAGTTCTCATACAATGTAAAAGAGCTGTTGGTAGGTCCTGGGGCTTATCTCCTAAAGTTAACCTGTGGCTTTATACAGCAGTAGTCAGACCTGCTTTATCTTATGCAGCTTGCTCTTGGCTAACAGCTGTGCATAACAAATCAAGAATGACAACTTTAACTAGATTTCAACGTCTAGCCTGTCTCATGATCACTAGTGCTATGCATAGTACACCAACTGCTGCATTAGAATGCATAGTAGGCATTGAGCCTATAGACTTGTTTCTTACCAAAACAGCAATTACAACGGCTCATCGTTCAACTCTCGTTGATCTTGTTACAAATGTTTTAAAGCATATACCTGAGTTGGAATTCCCCATTGATGAAATTCCTCAAACACCGCTCGTGGGTAAAAACTTCACTGTGCTTGTAACAGAAAAACCTGATATTCTTCAGCCTTCAAATCAAAGACTGGTCTGTTATACGGACGGGTCCAAAATAGATAATCTAACGGGATGTGCTTCATTCATTGCTAGCACTGATGGTCATATCATCATTCAACAACCTCTAGGAAAATATTCTACTGTGTTCCAAGCGGAACTGGTAGCTATTCTTATGGTCATAAGTAGAATAACTGATTTGGACTGGAGAGATGAAGTAGTTATTTACAGCGACTCTCTCAGCTCAATAAAAGCCCTTGAGGCTAATCACACGGACTCGGCATTGATCCTTGAATGCTTTAGTGCTCAGCACAAGCTTTCTGAAAAAGCAACTGTCACACTGCAGTGGGTGCCTAGCCACACTGGTATAATAGGAAATGAAGAGGCTGACTTTTTGGCCAAAGAATCAACAAAGATGGCTGTTTTTGGTCCTGAACCAATACTGCCGTATTCCTCACAGTGTGTTAAAACCGCTATCAATAAATATTTTAACAAACTCAACATACGTAATTGGAAAAAGCGTACAGACTGTAAAACCACAAAATTATTCCTGCCATCACCCTCACACATTAAAAGTAAATACTTCACAAGTTTGGGTAGAAGAACGCTCAGGGTCTTCACTCAGTTAATCACTGGTTTCTCCTCCTTGGCCAAGCATCAGAATCAATTGGGGAATCATTCGTCTCCGCTATGCCCTCTGTGCGCACTAAGCGTCGAGACGTCGGTCCACCATGCAGCTGAATGCCCAGCTTTGAGCGAGTTGAGATTCAAACACCTGAGAAACTTCATCATTCATGTTGATGAGCTACCGGGGTTGCCCTTGTCGTCTTTGCTTTCATTTTGTATGTCTGCAGGACGAATGAGTGGCTTCTCCGAACAGTAAAGCTGTTCAGGGAGTAACTGCAAGTAAGTACTCGCGGCTTGAGCGGTAGTGTGTCTTTGCTAATCAATAGTATTGATCATACTCTCCCACTAACACACACATACAGTGATGCCTCTACATAGAGATATATTGCCATTTCTCAACAAGTTCGAAGAAGTGATGAGTAAACAATTTAATTCCTTAACGGAAAAAATAAATAAATAATGATAAATAAAATGCTGAAATAGACATTACATCATTTTTATGTTGACAAATGTCATGTCTTGTTCCCGTTTTACTTCTGCTATTAGTCCTTGGCTTATGGGAAATCTTTTCAAGGATAATAAACAGTAGAAGGGGAAGAAAAATCGATGTAATTGTATTACCACCACCGCCGACTGATTTATAAGAAACTATTCTAAAATGAATGATTATTTTACAGAAGAAGAAACAAAGCACATATGTTTAGTGAACTCATCCGACTGGGGCAATTACGACTGGCTTGCCTTATTCTACAAACAAACAGTACTTAATTGTTCACTCACTGACTCTACTGAAATTCCAGTTCCTCATCAAAACTCAATTAATATTAAACACTAAATTCTAATTGTAATAGCACTACTATCGTCTATTTTACTGACTATTCTACTAATTTGCCAAGTGTGTAGAAATCATAGAGTATACCCATTCTACCCTAGTCCACCTAGTCCCTACCCGTATTCATGCAAGCCCCATGAAAGAATTGCTCACAACCTCTACTTTCTATAAACAGCAATTGACATATCAATAATATAGGGCTGTTGCCATTGTATGAACTAAGGTATATAACAAGGACTAAGCTACTTATAAAGGGTGCGAAGATAAATCGAGATAATAGAACTAATCTCAGAGGGGAACGTACAAGGTGAACAGAATAGTGCTACGTAATGTTTATATTTATGCCTGGGTACGATTCATGACAAACGAACTATTTATGTTTGATTGGCAAGACGACGTATGCAGTAACATAATACGGAGAACTTTTCATGCTAATGAAATTATAGACAGCCCTACATATATATATTTTAATGTTCAAGCTACCCCAAATTCACCAATATACCTATTTAGTAAACGTACTAATACGTATCTATACGAGACTCACTCAGTTACTAACGTTCAGGATCCCTAAACACCTATTACCGTAAATAAAGTCGTAACAAAAAAAAGGGAGATAACCGGAATTAAATATTATTGATTAAATAGTTTGAACACTTTACTGATATAGCCTGAAAGAAAACTTATATCAAAATGAGATACGCTTAGCACATCTCGAGGAACTTAAACGTTATTTCGGTGATTCTGAAGTTTGTTCCATCGCAGATCGAAAAATTGGAGCTGAAGATATTAGTTTCTGTGTGATCACTGCAAGCCGTATGTAAGGCTCTAGAACCGACCCCAAGAATCCGTTGGTTCGCAGCTAGAAAATCAGTCAACGGAAATTTACATAATACTTTCCCCATTTTCGGTGCTTTTTTCTAAATTCTGAACAGTTCTAATTACCAAAAATAAATTACCTTTTTGCAATTCTCTACATTAATAAACAATGGACTAGACTCACTTGGTATCATATAAAGTGTCACAAACGACGTCTTAACTGCAAATGCAACCCATGCAACCAATGCAACCAAATGCAACAATAAGTGTCAGTGCCCAAATACTTGCTACGCTTCATTTAATTATAGAAATAAGTGAACCTTTAAAACCGTGCCCAGAACCTACCTTGAGAGCAATGGACTTGATCAGATTTCTATTAAGGCACAGGACGAATAGAAGAGAACCACAAGCAGTTCCAATCATCATCAACACCGTAACTGCTTTGGGAATGTATGGAAATCCACTGCATCTAAACAAACTAAGTAACGTAGCTAAGTAACGTATTTGCTAAATATATTTCCCGTTCCAGTGTAAATTTAATTTACGTGGCTAAGTTATTTACAATTACCAAAATGGAATATGCCAATGCACTAGAACAAAACTGCCGATCGTGCATGATCGATCTACACACTCAAGTGCCTAGTATTCAACACTTTAAATTAATGCTGGATATTTTGGACGCCAATTTGTCTTAAGGAAATGAACCACACTCAACAATAGTGATTGACTAAATATCGATCAATTATTAATGACCGACTTAATATTTTTCTGTTCCCCTAAGGACACAAAGAAAATCTATTGTGCCGGATCACTTTATGTAGCACCAAATTTTCAACTTCACCCGAAACACAATACTGCATATTGTGATGCCGATTGGGACTCATTAATAAAATGGTGTAAAGCACATATTAATTACGCCCATAAACAAATTTTATGTGAACATAAACAAGAAGTTTTGTTCCAATCTCTAGTGAAACGGTGCCAGTACGACAGAGATAAAAGACCAATTTTTTAGCAAGAAGAATTTAACTTTATCTTACAGTTACAGTAACTTGTCGAGTGTTTCAATATATGACTTGTTAACTGTTAACGATTTGTTATACACGAATCAATATCAAGAAGAAGATGATAATTTGTTTCCAGCTGACAAGCAAGACAACTAAGCGAAATAATACATCATTAGTGTAATATTGCATATCAACTCACCATGGAGAACCCCGTTTACACCTGAAGTATAGTAGAACTAGATAAAATATATACTGTATACAATGACAATTTAGGACGAAATACTGTTGAAACACACTTCAATCCTTTTACAAATAATGAAGTGCCCCATCCATTACTTTCTTGTGAAGTGAACTGGCCTATATTACAGAAAGTAATATACATACACTTATCCAAACATCTTTCCTTACTCCAAGATTTGTCAAGTTAATAAACTCTATCTTTGCCTTTTTGCCAATTTGCCACTTAAAAGGGTTGTACCCCCCGATGTATTTTTAAAGTGTATAGAACTTCTAAGGGATCTAATTTACGATCTGTACGCCATTAGTGTTATAGCAATTGAAAACTCTAGCTTCAGTGCTTTAATACCCACATTCATTAAAAAAAGCACCCAGTTGGAAATCATTGGGGCTTTATTTATTTATTTTATTTTTATTTTTAGTTTATATTTGCTGTTCCTTAAGAAAAAGACATTTAATAGTTTATATAACAGACTTCTAAACATTACCCTTGTGGACATAGTCGCTGCTAACAAGGAAAACTCTTTACTATCTGAAGGCAAGTGTTTCAACATTTAACCTAAGTTGTGCACATCATTTAGTCATAAACGACTAGAGATAACGAAATACATCTGTAAATTAGCTGACTACACTATGAATCTTGATCCAATTACCAAAAATGTTATATCGAGTGTCAAAGTTTGTATGAAATCAAATCAACTGCATACTCTATAAACAATGCCTCTGGAAAAGTCACTTAAGTGTGAGGACGATCCTTCCTGTCTTCCACCCATCATCAAACTACAACAAGTGGAACCAGCTAACATTTATGACTTGTTTTCCCGTCGAGCACACCCGGATGGAGACAATCTTCTGGTGAAATAAGAGAGGGATTCACCTTCAGGATCTCTACTTCACATTAAGGAAGAAAAAATCGACGAGAAAATTATAAGATGGGAATATGATGTGTAACCATATAGCTACCTACACAACTCTACACGACAACATCTGTAAATCTGCCTCATGAAAACCAAGGTGATCTCCAAGCCTTATTTACTAAAAGACTGCGGTAAGGATAACTTAATTGTGCCTTTAATCTCAGTCATTTGTAAAATATTATGTAATTAAGTTAAGTTAATTAGTAATTAAAAATTAATTATAAGTTTAATTAGCAATTAAAAATTAATTATAAGTTTAATTAGCAATTTTAATGTAGATATTTACTAACGCTAATTATAATACTAATTATGCTACAAGAGAAATGTATGTACGCAATGTATGAATTGAATTGAAGTGGAAAAATTGAATAGATAAGTATTAGAAAACTAGGACACCCTGATTCATTTACATAGTGACCAAATTTAAGCAGAATAACTGCAACACGTAGATTCTCTTCTATCTATATGTATATGCATTATGCAGAAAGACTAATTGACTTAAGAGCCAAACTTAGATTTGCTATGCAGATTTGCATTTTTATTTCGTGAGATGAGTAGAGGTTGAAAAAGCAGCGTCACAAATCTCACACTTGAAAGATTTAGCATGCTTTCGTAGATGATAGAGGTATTTTAATTTACCACTACCCGTCAAAGGAAATACAGTACCACAGTCAGAACATTTATTGACTGATGGCTCAGTTGACGAGACATTTGTAGCAAGACGTCTCGGAGGTGCACGGATAGCAGGTGTAGGACGAGATGGTATAGCATTACTTGGACCCGGAGACGGAGGCGATTGTCTGTCTTCCAATTCTTCGGCCTCTCCTTCCAAAAGTCTCATATTTTGAATATCCTCAGTGATACTTTCCGATTCATCCGACGGAGAGAAAGACCAGAAAATTTCTTTTAAACGCTGACTCATATAGTTGTAAAAGGAATTTTACAGCAAGGACATTCAGGAATTTCAGTTTCTGTGGGATCTCGAGTCCTCATCGCTTTTACAATACACTGGCGATGAAACGTATGTCTACAAGACAAAACCAAACTTCCTTTATAGCGACAAAGGACTACCTTATTGTCCTTAACCAAATTAAAACAGATATACACAGGAGTTGGACGAATACTCACATTAACTCGCATATAATTATTAACATTATATCTTGCTCTTTGTTCTTGAGCTGTGAGTGCATCTTGAACTATGTAATTTCGACATGAAGCAGCCTCGTTAGTAACAAGCTGAGCAGGCCGCCTTGGCCGATGACCATTTACATTATAAACTATTTGGTCAACTCCATCCAACTCACGATGAAATATCATTGCGTCAAAAGCCACTAAAACATTTGTATTAAATCGGAAAATGTCTGTATGTCCTCTAGTTTCTAATCCGCTAAATAACCACGAATCTTATATCACAAATAATTCGTCACTATATTTTAACATCACTAGCTGCATTGTAGGTGTAAGCCGCTATTGCTATTTGAGCTACATTTTCTTCACTCAGAAATTTTAAAAGTCGCCGAAAGGAACAGTCTTTTAATATCACCACACCATAATAGTCACAGAAAGCACTTAAATCCATTAAATCTTCCTTATCACTAGGTAGAGCAATTGCTCCATTGTACAAACGACGCAAAGCATAGTCCATGCTCTCCTCCGAAAATCCTTGGAAAGTTACTTTCCCTTCTCTCACTTCACTCCATTCACCTCTGAATAAAGCAGCAAAACAAGCATTGTTGGCTGCTAACACACTACGGTGAACAGATATCTTTGTGTAAAGGCCTTCACGATTAGTAATTCCAATCTAAAAGTCTGAATAAGTTTCTTTCGCGTTCACTAACAGAGTTAACATTTGATTTTGGTGTGAGCTCACACTAGAACACTGAAGTTCATTGTCATACGCACAATAGCCAGTGTTAAAAGGAGCAAACTCTCCATCTACATTATTTCGGGATGTAACTCCGCCTGCAATTTAAATTAAAACTGCTAATCGAAGAGTTCCAGGAGCTAAATACAGGTGCTTAGTCCCATAGGCAAAAAGACAATAAAACCTTTGGTTTCACCAAGTTTAATTTCACCAAAGTCTCGTATTTTTTTCAATCACGTTGTTTGCATCGTCGTAAACACGATAAGAGAACCGAACCATTAAGTCAGTGGCACTTCCGAGTATTTCCTCTAGCCGTAGCCAGAGCAAATTTAACCGTAACTGTTGTCATCTTCCAGCATAACATTCCACATAGAATATTCAGACGTTCCTATAGCGGCCGGATAACGACGGTCCGCCATAAAAGCGTCAAACCAAGTCCAAGAAGTGGGACACAAAATGTGATACTGTTCGATATTCCATCGAAAAACGGACCGAGTAGGCTCAAAACGGGTAGTACTACAATCAAGACGTGAATTTATTATTAAAAATGTAATGATATGGCAGCGAAACTGGAGAGTGAGAGAGCCAAGGAGACTTGATTATCTTTGATTCATTTTTACTATTTACTACCGCTATTTATATTTCTGTGGGCCCTTATTAAAATAAAGTCATGATCATTTCAGTGTAATGCACTGTAGATAGAAATGTTATTTTTGTACACCCTACTAAAAGCGAGAGAAAAGAGAACATTTCATAATGCAGTAGACTAACGTTTACGACCAGTGCACTTAATATTTATGACCTTCCCTTAAGGTCGTGGAACTTAAAACTGCATTTCAGTACAATCCTCACCTATACATACTTATTCGTATTGTTGCACAGCAACTGAGTCTGTTGAAAGAGCAGGAAACTCAATGAGGTAGTATGATACTATAAATGTCAATAATAATAACAAGTACTGATTGTTTATGAGGTAGATACCCTTTGAAACATAAAATAGGACCGACTCAACTTTGCGTTACAATAATCTAAACTAATAATGTCTGAGAAAATTGTGCATTCATTTAGATGTAATGGAAGCTTTAAGTGTGAAGCATTAGAATCTAGAAGACAATAAATATGCTAGCGAACATAAACAAACAATTGTATGTAGGTAAGTAGTACGTACTGCCTGCGTGCAGTAGTATTTAATGTGTAAAAGCTTAAATTGTGTTGTGTAGTATGCTATTAGTATGTACCATCATGTAAAATACAAAAAAATATGTAAAATTATTATTTGCTTAGTGTTATTCTAGTTCCATGCGTGTGTATTCATTGTGATGTCGAAGGGACTCGACAAAATCATCAAGTGATGGGAACATTTGTGGCCGGATATTTATATGAGTATAGCCAGTAAGTATAGATATAAGGACTATTCAATAATGAACATTGTATGTATTGTGTAACTAATGAACATTGTAATTTATTCCTTTGTATATCCGGCACCCTCCCGACCCTACGTCGACCGCATCCAACTCAGCCTCCGACCGAGTTGACTCCGCTTTCCGTCGACACCCACCTCATTTTTCTCATCACACTCATCTCCTCTCCCAAAAACTAACACTGTTCTGTGTGTAAGAACTTTCTCCACACACGAATACCTACGAAGATCTTAAGACGGAGACGGATAAATTCTGATACTGACACTGACAATTTCAGGAAATCGAACCCCGCACACGTCCACACTAGTCTTACCTGTGTTGGCCCAGTCCGTTTCGATTATTCTTCAAAGCTTCCAGTCGATAATCAGCAGTGTGTCACTAATCTACAACATCTAAGTGAGACTCATACCTAACCACTTGAACACAGCATATCAAAATTTTAATTGGATGTTTAACATTTTGTTTTTCCGTAAAGCTAACTCTGAGAATCCGCTTATACTGGAGTATAGGGTATTGGGAATTTCCACATCTAAAGTTTTACATCCTGGGGTAGTGAAGTTTTACAACCATGCCCTGCAGTTTTACAACCAGCTACTGCAGTTTTACATCCAGCCACTGCAGTTTTACATCCAGCCACTGCAGTTTTACAACCACAAACGGCAGTTTTACAACCTTACAAATGTAATGAAAGTTTGGTAAGACATTTAAATAAAGGCTTAAAACTTATATTAAGACGAAGTGATATGGTTATTGCTGAAAGGTTGTTTAATGCACTTAAAGTAAAGAAAACAGTCAATGATGGTCAATATCAAATAAGGTTAAGTAATATGTAAACGTTAATTCAATCTTGTAATTTACGACGTTTTTTTTTTCTCCGATATGTAGCTTGACTCTTTAGCAAAGGACATTTCATTAGTTGTAGAATTCGTTGCCGGAAATTTTCTTGGTTTTGTGATGATTTCTTCACTCTTCTCTCACAAACCCAATAAGAACCACCATGCTTATATTCCTTCACATGACAATAAACGAAGCAACGGAAAGCTAATTTTTCTTTTCATCTAACTGATTTTACAAAACTAGCCATGCTGCTATTACAAAACTGCTACCGCTTGCGTCAAATGTCTAAACTGTACTCTGCACTTCAGTTACGATTTCTCTTCTACAAGTTTACATTCATTGTATGTAAATACAATCATAATCTCTTCCTACCTTTTGCATTTGAATGGAGCATTTACCATAATGCACCATTCCTTCGGCTGTCAACCAAAATTCGTCTTAGTATTATTATTAGGCATTTATTTAGGTCTTACCAAACTTTGAGTTCATTACATTTGTAAGGTTATAAAACTGTCATTTGTGGTTGTAAAACTGCAATGGCTGGTTGTTAAACTTCAGCAGCTGGTTGTAAAACTGCAGTGGCTGGTTGTAATACTGCAGTGGCTGGTTGTAATACTGCAGTGGTCGGTTGTGAAAAGTCACTATTCCAGGATGTAAAATATTAGATGTGAAAGTTCCTGGATCCGGAGTATAGGCGTAAATACTGTACAGGTGTTAATACAACTATCTATAATTATTACACGTGTTAAATTGGACCAAAATATACTATTTTACAAACTTTAAAAATATCAGGCTATTAGTATCAGCCTAGTAGGCTATTTGTGCAATTTTATTTGAGTGTAATTTCTTATCCAGATAATTGGATAAGCAAGCACGTATCCAGGAATTTGACCTAGGGGGGGGCCACCAAAATATATTGATAAATGCAAGTCATATTCGCGCGAAAATATTTTGGATTTATCACCTTTTTTGACAAAAAATTGCCTTTTTCTGGATACTTAGGGGGGCCCGGACCCCCCCGGCCCCCCCTCTGGATACGTGCTTGTGGATAAGTCCTGATAGGACAGGTAGCTTTTTTGGTTATTTGGATAGTAGGGCGATAGGAGTGTGACTTAAAGAGAAGATGGTTGGACGGTGGCCTGGGTCGTAGAGCTCGGGTGTTGTGATCCCACGTGAACTCACGTAAAACGGTATCCACTTTCAACGAAATTTTTTTGTACATGTACGAATGTTCTGTGAAGCTGTCAGTTGGTCGGCATATAGCGGTAGTCATTACTGTGTTTGTTATTTATATGTATGTACAATTGTGTGAATTAAATTACCAAGTTCTATGGGCTCAGTGCCCATAGAATGTTGAATAAAACAATATGCCAATACCAATATTGATGTTATTGTATTTTTATATTATCAATTTATTTGTTTGAATTACTTACAGGTATCTATAACTAGAATAATTATTTCTGTTATAGCTAACAAATAATTAAAGCTGAAAATTGCATTAAATAGCTAAGGCAAATAATAATAATGAAAAATATTATTATCGGAGCAAGGATCAGGTGGGTGTGAGGTTTAGGCAGAGCTAATTTTGCATGTGCAGGATGATAGGTAGGTGCTTATGCATGCAGGAGTTAGGATGGAATATTCCCTATGCTAACATTAGAATAGGTATGCTTAGTATAGGAGAATGGATGATGTTGCAGGTGAGGAAGAGAGAGGTACACAAAACACACGAGAATACAGGGTGAGGCAAGGTAACGGATATTATTTTGTCATTGTGAAACTTTGACATAAATAATACAATGCATTGACTCTAACTAATATTAACACTAACTACTGACTAATTACTAAATACTTAGCTAACTTACTAACTAAATCTAACTTAATAATTAAATAAACTTAAATAAATCGAAGATTGACTTACGACCAGTTGACTTAGTGCAACTTCACGTAAGGGCAAGATTGGGGCGACCCGATCCGATTGACTTAGCAATCTCCAAAAGAACAGCCGACTAGTATCGAAAGATACTTCCAGGCAACAGGTAATGGATCCTCGGAGTTGTCCAAGCAACTTACTGGATTCATCTGATCCCGACTAAAGGAGCTCGAAGGCTTTTATAGCCTTCGAGATCCTTTGTCTTTTGACCCCGGGTAATTAGATGCAAGTCCCTCATTATTATTTAATTTCTGAGGGATTAAAACAGCAAATAATACATTGGCTCTTATGGCCGAATGCTGCTTGCATCTCATTGACCCTTAATTTTCCTATATATTATTTTAGGAAAATTAAGTGAAAGGGACTTTTTTACGAAGGACAATAGGGATTAGGTAGGTAGCATATAGTTTTTTAGTTACATAAATCCAACTATAGCTAGGTAGGTGCATATTATATTCTAACGGTACTTTATGCATGCAAACATACAAACAAACTAGCTCTGGGTGCTACTCTATGCGCATTAGCATAGACAGCTCCAGATTAAATCAAATAAGTACAACCACACACGGTTGTACCTTATACTGTTCTTCCAAGAATTCTCATTCATGTATGCCTTTGTTTGCCATTATCTCTTCCTGCTAAATACCATGAAATTAAATCCGTTGGGACAGAACTCAAATTAAAATACATGGAAGTTGATTATATTGTTATATTATGCAACTGCACAGTATTTTCCTCTTGGAGTGTAATGTAATCATACTTTTCATGAATAAATAAATGTTTTAGGTAGCAGGTATTCCCTTCGTTAAAATGTAGTGCTTTATTTTTAGAGGTAATTCTATTTCCTAGTAGCCTTCCTATTAGCTTACCTACTTTTCTTGCTTTGCTACATAATCACAGTGTGCCCAATCTCTGAATCACCGGAAATAATTCAAATAGGTCTTTATTTAATTCAAGCCAACACATTAGATCGAAAAACAAAACAATTGAACGATTTAAAACATTTTTACTGTTAAAATTTAATTTTTTTTAAAATAATAAAAATGCCCGCCCGAACGGACTCACTCATACCATGACGATTTCCATTATATTAAGTCAGGCGGAATTTCATTCATATCGCTTTCTAAAATGCTGTCTAGAAATTCAGCATCACCCAACCCGTCATTGATTTCATGTTCGTCAACGTCATAAAGAGTTCTACATGAAATTGAATAGTGTTGTGTCTCTCTGATTTCGCAATCAGGTTCTTTTAATAATTCTTGAACTTCTATTGGCAAAGTAAGATATTTTCTTCGATTCCTTCTTTCTGGTAAAGAAAAGCTGGACATGTATGGATCTGAGGTTTCATGGGAACGATTAAACATGTCTGTCAGAGTGTCCTTCCTGTTCATTAGCCTTGAGTGATGATGAAGTCTGTCGGATCTATACAGCTTATTTCTCGCTTCGGCCCCTTCTTCGCTCATCATCCCCAATGGCAATTCACTAGCATTCATTATTTCTTCACCGTGCACTAGGATCTTATGTAGAGTAGCAGGCATATAAAACCAATTGTATTTATCATTTGTTACATACTTTTCAAAATAATTAAGACAGAAAATACCAAATTTTTTTGAATTGATTTGAGATTACAAGCTATCGAAATCAATATAGTTCTCAGATCATGAACAATCCACTCATCTATTTCTAATATGGCTGCAAAAGTTTTAGAATCTGCAAAAGCTCTCCTGGCACAGTTACCGTCATTGGAATTTCCTTTTCCACTACTGTCAGGAAAGTCGACACGGAGACCCATCTTTGCCATAGATCTTTTTGAATTTTTCTTTCTTAGCTATTAGCAGATTTCTTTTTTCTTTTCTTACTGCCCAACATCTCAAACCTGGAACATTTCTATACGCTAAGTGTAGACAAAACTCCAAGCATCGCAGCCAGCAATGCAAAGGGCTGATACCATATTGCAACTTTTCCACAGGCACTTTAAATTTTCCATTTTTTAAGTTTCTTAAAAGATTAAATTGGGTTGGTGTTGCTCTACAAAGTGGACAGGACATGCTGGATTTGTTTTCAGTGATGTAATTTAATATTTTCCCATCTATCATGGTGAATTTAATGTCAAATTTTACGGACAACGTTTGTTGATCATTAAATATTATATGTTGCTCGTAATCCTTAAGATTTTGAATCTGTTGATTCAATTCTCTTGCTTTAGCTTTAACTATGGCTTCAGTTTCTTGAGTGAACTCAATTTCCAACGGTCTACAAAATCGGGTTGACTGAGGTGTAGAGTTGTTCCAAAGCAAATGTCCTGTGTCACTAACTAATCGCAATGGTACTACCGTTGTGGTAAACAAACTTTGTCTCTGAAATCTTCATCCTGGTTGGTGAATTTTTGTTTAAACCTATTTTGGTTACTGCTACCATCCATTCCAGTGGTACAATACAATATCGCATGACTGTCTCTGTAGCCAAGTTTATCATGTTCAGATTGAATTACATCCTTTTGAAGTTGCACTATTCTGTCAGCAGTATGTTCCAGAAGACATTTTAATGGAACACTAGCTTTAGTTTCTGTAACATTTTTTGATGGAATGCGACATTTTTGTTTAGCTTGAAATAATTTTTTGTATGAAGGGTACAAGTTGCAGCCTCGAGATTCTGAACTTATTCTTAACGTTTTGTATTGTTGAACTGTCAGATTTAAATCTAGGAAGAGGGCTAAAGCTTCATCGGGAGAATACGGCTTGATGAAGTTATTGGGCGTCTTAAATTTTTTATTCAGTTTTTCAGCTCTGCCTGGACTTTTGGTAGTTTCTAATATTGTTGTTCCAATTTCACTATAGCCTCTTTTTCTTACAGCTCTTGCTGTAGCCTTAAGAAGTAGCGGAGTAGAAACATTTGCCAATGTGTCAGACATTCTAGCCGTCTCCATTCTTTGTCCTCTGTTTGTCAACTCTGAATACCCTTTTTTGGGCGACCCCGAGCTTTTGGCGAAGTCGTTTTCCAACTAGATTTTTGGGTAGTATTTAATACAGTGTATTTCTGCAATAAAATGTATTGCTTTGTCCAAATTTCTCTACTTGACAGTTTCTTTCCCACCTATCTTTTTCTCTTGAACAACTTTGCCATAACGAGCTAGCTTTACTCCTTAAAGCGGTTAAATACTTTTTTAACAGATCTACTTTGGAATCCAAGATTGGTGCCGCATTTTTTATCATAGTCAAACACTTTCTCATATTATTGTCATCATCTTTGCGGTTCTTTAAAATTTCGACAAAGTCGCGTTTAACAAATAATTTGTCGTAATTAGCTTTAGTAGGGTCACCGGCCATTTGTGCTATATACGGGTGCAAATCATCGTTACTATCAGTGTCACACATATTCAATTTTCGTTATTCACTATAGGTTGATTAAATTTGTTCAGCCAACCGTTTGAGATTCAAATAATTTTTGAAAACATCTACTGAAACTGCAATTTTGAAATAAATTAGGTTAAATTACAATAGTCGATATCTAATTTCTTAAACAAAAAGTTTTAGTAATTATCAGCTATTACATTTACTTATTTAGTATGTTGAACATTGTCGCAAAGAAATTTGACAAAATTAAAGATTCATTGATCCTTAACGGTGACAATAAATATATAAAACACTTAAATACATAAATCTACAAACATAGCATAGCATTGCACAACTAGTAAAATTTGGAAAATAATAATACATGTTCATACCTTTAACTAAATAGAAACCATGCTAATTATACCAGTGAAGTAACAAAACATTAATTTGACAATTGAATTCTGGGAGCCAATAAAATAAGCTGGATTTTAGAATAATTGATTGAACACTAAAAGCAAGCAAAGTGACTTCAGATATTGCGATTAATTACAACGATATGATACAAATTTTTTTTACAAATCAGGATATTAAAGTTACAACACATTCATTGACAATTGTCTGTTATTGTGTGTAAGAACGAGTAAAGAAAAAAATAAATTTTAAAAAGGCCGCATAAGATAAATGATTTCTTTTTACAATATGCTATATTCTCATTTCAGGGGTTTTAATATTCTATAAGAGATACAGAATATTATAAAGAGGGTCCCCAATTGATGTTTTCTAAAGAGCAAAGTATATGGAACACAATATTTTTAAAATTCTTGACTACAAAAAGAGAATTTGAATTCGTATATCGCAAAATTCATTAAAAAATTATTGAAAATGAAACTGTAATTATGTTCAAACTATATACATTTTCAAAACACAAGTTTGGCGAAAATAGTAATGCAAAATACATGTGGACTGATGTGGTAAGATAAAAATATTTTGCATTCATTTTAAATAAATTTGAGAAATAAGGGGGAAAAGGAATTTTTCAGTTGTTTTATGAAGATTCGAAAATTGCTTAAAACTAAATTCTCAATGTTTAAAATATTAATTACAAAATCGTATTAAAAATACATGATTAAATTGTTAGTTATGGTTTAGGTTTGTTACTTTAAATTTCTGGTAAGCATATAAAAGCAGAAATTGGAAATTGAATTTTCTCAATTTTCAATTTGTCGAAGCAGTAGGCAAACAATAGTCATTCAGTTACAATTGTAAATTATTATAATTGGCTTGTAAACAAATTTTTTCACATTGATACTCTGACCGTAACCATGTTCCGAGGACGATATCATATAAAGAAATTAATAAACCATTGCAAAATGGATATAACAGAGAAGTTTATACTTTTGATCCAAGGAGTAACCCTATTTAGCAATTTTAGTAGTGCCTCAGAATTTTTGCTGTAGTAATCATTGCACTACTTTGTACGATTAACCGAACTAATGTTACATCGATTTTCAATTATGTTTTTAATCAAGTTTTCTCACCCACATTCCCTAACAGGGAAAGTTTACAACCCGAATATTAGTGTCCGTGGACCGGCCAGCTTTCAATCGAGCTAATTTTACCCAAATTTGTCGGATAAAGGAAAGTTACGTCTATTTTCGGTTATTTTTAATTTTTCACCCACTTACCCCGCCATGAGATGATTTTACCTAGTTCAGTAGTTTGGCAAAACATGTCAGCTGTCGAACAAGTTATTACATTAAGTTGTAGAATGAATAGAACCAAGGTTACGTCGATCTTTAGCTATTTTTAAGTTTTAACTCTAATTATTTTTAACTCCTCCCCCAGACAGGGCCTAAGACCGATCTTGCCCATATACAAACAAACGTTTCACCTCAAGAAAATATCCTGAAAATTTTACCTGCATAGCTCAAACCAGGCATGGGCACCTCAAATTATCGTGCACAGGGATTTCTGCATGGATGGACGGACAGATAGAAAAGGCATTCGAATAAAGATCAGATAAACTTGAATAAATAATAAATAGGGAAATGTAGGTCGCCGGTTGGTTGTTGTTGTTAGCTAAGTATGAACTGTTGTATCACTTCGGAATTTTACGAATTTTAAAAATTAATAATGTAGACCATAATTCACATATGTAATAACTTGAAAGAATTTTAGACGAAGAAGTTTTAAGAAAGGAAATTGTTAATGAATATCCAAAAACTAATATCTGCGACGTCTGCAAGCATAAATGTCATTTATAAACGTTACAAAATCAAAAAAGCAACCACAAACATTAATTTCCAGAAATTACCGGTTATAGTTCCCAAGGTTTTCCTCCGACAATGGTTTTCAAATAAAAAAAGATGGTATTTTATCATGTGCTTCGGCTTTTTAAAGGGATTTTATAAGTACATTTGATTTTAAGCGCTGTGTCCTACTAATGATGTGCAAGGTACACTCGGGCGGGTTCAACGTTTTTCTGTATCTCGAAATGGCGCAGCTAGGCGCAGCAAATTTTTGCTGTAAAAGTTTCTCCACCAATAAAGAAAAGTTTTAAGCTCAGTCACCACAATGTGAAGTGAAGTGATTTTTAGCACGAAAGACTGATATGTTTTACATAATTGCTTTTCGCAATACGTTACGTGATAATGGAATTGTAAATGTTTCAACAGCATTTCAAAAAACATACTCTTTACATGTTATTGTAGAGTTGAGTTTCAGTTTATTGGCAATTGAACAAACAGTTTTACAACTTTTGTTCTCTCCCATCACTGTCATTCTAAGATTTTGGTATTAATATAACTTAATTGAATACATTCCATAATATAAAATACGATTATAGGTCTACATCATATTAACTCTAAATGACATAAGTAATACAGAACAAGATTGTCACTGTTTGAAAAACGTACCGTTCACACAAAATGTGACTGCGTTCATAACAAATCCTAACTACAGCTCATTACAAATAATAGCTAGTTTAGAGTTAGAGAAAAAGAAACAGTCATAGGCTTACAACTAAATTGATGATATTTATAATTATTGACCTCCTGTGGCGGTTGGGTTACCATCTTCAATAGCGACAGCGACACTGGTGGCTTGTTGAGAGCAATCTGGAACTTCTTCAAAGCGTAAGCCACGGCAGTAATTTAAACATTTAATGTAGTTCAAATACGTCATCCATAGCAACTGGAAATACACGATTTTCAGTTTTTGTATTTTTGTGACGATTTTTAATTTTTTCAAAAATATGTAAACCAAGTACTTGTAAAGTTAATCTATGATACCACAATCTTTCTATGAACAGAGCAATAAATGAGCCAAGTATGAAGTATCCACAAACGAAGAAAATAGTATGAATCTTCATCGTAAGACTTATCGCCACACTACGAGACTCTTCATACTTCAATTTGATATAGAAAAGTCTGTGCTCTAAATTCGATATAAAATCGTTTTGTTGCCTTAAATATTTTAAAAAGCTTCTTTCTTGTATGGCCTGTAAATACGACTGGAATATAAAACGGTAGCAATCATTGAATTCATAAGAAATTGGTTCAGCTAGATCTGTTTCTTTTACTGTCATACAGACTCCATCTGAAGACATTATAGATGGTATTAAGTGCACGCGGTATTCGCTCTCCACTTTGTCCATTACGACAAATAGTTTCAATGAAAAGTTGGTCAGCAACTTCCATTTAACGTAGATTCTTTTCATTTTCAATTCATCTGGTGATGCATCGGTTTGCCAATCAAATCTGTGGACACTTTCATTATATAAATCCAGAATGTTATATTGCTTAAAATATACGTGGCTCTCTTCAAAAATATTCCGTCTTGTGTCTTTCTCTACCAACAACTTGTGTCCGTTTTCGACGAGATCTTTAAAGTCCTTAAATTGTTTTCTGTCTGGCTGCGCAATAATTTCGCTTGTTATCCACGTATCATATTGAATAGCAATTATAAATCCCATGGACACAGTTGCCAATTACAAAATGTTTCTCCCTTTATTGGAAACATCCTGATTTAAAAGAACGGATATTGTAGACATAAAGATGAATTCGAGTTTCTTATAGGCAGGTGTGAATCTTAAGCCCAAAAGATAAAAATGAAATCGGAAATAGTGAGAATATTAGCCACCAGCAATAATCATCAAAAGTATTTTGAATTAGAACTGTTAGAGGTGTGTCGAGCAAAAGAGGGTTGGCTTCACAGTAATATGGAATCTGTTTCATACAATACTCAATGAAAAAAGTTTCATACCATTGTATATCATACGGCTCAACTCGATGTGCCGACATCACAATCTTTCCACATCGTTGATGTTCTCTATTAAAATTTTTCCATCTCCTTGCATAAACGGCAGTGAAGTTCCATTTTTCAGCCAATAATTCAACAGCTCTCACTGGATTTCGACATTTATATTTAATCTTCGTTGTTGTGTATATTGGTTTCCTGCATTTTGGCAGTTGGCTGAAACCATCGAATTTAGAGTTACCATAAAGACCACCAATTGGAATTCCATGAAGGTTTCCAATCAAGGTATTCCAAACCCTTTCCCAATCTTTTTCGGAGCTTCCAATTTCAAGCTGACGAAAAATTGGAGATTTTGTGCTAGGATTGTAGAGAATCGTGGTGTAAACAGAATAATTGTTCCCACCTTTCATTGCCAGAATAAAGAGTGGAGCCACCAAATCCAGAATGAGACTTGATTGCCATTTTGGATTCATTGTTTTCATTTCATCTTTAATGACGACTATGAACCTTGAATGCAGTCGATTTATTTCTTTTCCAAAAGGTATAACCAGATATTTCAAATAAGGGTGTGGCTCCATTAGAATATTCACACTACACATACTTTTTGACATGTCTCGAGGATTTTTTTCATGACGACCGAAAATAGTTTTGTTATAATTTGATGTTGCTAATGTCCAGGGTTGGCCATTTTGGTTTGACAGCATAAATTTTGTCTGCCACTGGGATTGATTGAAAGTGATCATGTTGTAATCGCAATTATGGTAATGTAACTTTCGAAAACATTGAACATTGTTGATAACAATAAAAAGAAATAAAAATTGAATAAATAGATGGATAAACAACATGTTGGTATCCAGAGTGTTAAACTTTACCATATCAGAGCGCAGTAAGCGATATGTAAAATGTAAATAAATAGGATCGAATAAGTAATCAGAATACGTTCATGCATGTTAAGTGCAAACAAACGACTGTTGTATAAGGAAAATAATTGACTTCCTTTATATAGAACTCCTAGGTTTACTTTTAAGCCAGTTCGAAGCTATTCTATACGGAATTAACATAGAACTAAATTTAGTCAAACAGGAAAGCACTTCACTATGCAAATAAAATAACATACCTAACGTGTGTGTGTGTGCAAGGCGGAGAGCACGGCTACTACTATTGATTAGTAGAGCTATGCTACCGCTCCAGCCGCGAGGGCTTACTTGCAGTGACTACCGGAACAACTTTACTTAAGTGTATAGACTTACACGAAGAGACTTAGTGAAGAGTACTGAACCATGAGACTGAACGACTCAACACTGTCCCGCAACTCAATCAAGGCATGAAAAAGGTTGCCTTTTTGCTAGCAAAAAGGCAAAAAGCCACCTTTTTGCCTTTTTGTGCTTTTTGCCTTTTTGGAGTAGTCACCGCCACCTGTGATACTTCATTAAAGCTAACTTTTGTAGACTATCCCGTCCTACCTATTCAAATATTCAGATAAATTGCAGATGCTAGTTAGATTTTTTGATTATTAAACTATTTATTACTAATACTGTTACATAGCACAATTCAAAATGAACTATAATGTATTCGTGACAACTGACAAACCGTATAATAAAAAATGAGCCAGGTTGAACATCTGCGTATTGTGTACAATATTATATGAGATATATTAACTCAACCAAAATATCCAGTATTTGACTGGTACTGGTTAGCACTTAGCACAGCTCTAGGTTCTTGTTTTTTTCCTCAAGTTTTTTAAAATTGCTTACAATGTTAGTTTGTTGTTTTCGATTGTTTTATTGTCTAATGAATGACCGATTGAAGATTAAGATAATTCTGAATTGCTGTTTTTTAAAATCGTATTTCTTGTTCACATCCTTGGTTGTCAACATGTCAATTGCTAATTACCCCATTTAACAGCAAAAAGGCAAAAAGGTAGCTTTTTGCTGATTTTGCTAGGCAAAAAGGCAAGCAAAAAGGCAAAAAGGTAGCTTTTTGCCTTTTTCATGCCCTGAACTCAATCTGGTAAGCAGGAAGAGAAGGACAGGGAAAAGTAAGCCGACCGGCAGTAAAAAAGTGTATATATAGCATTAGATAGGTATTACTGTTACAGCATATCCTTGTAAACAATGGATACAATGGAAACAATGAAACGCCATCGCTAATTGGATATTTTGTATTGTGTAGCTAATTGGTTTTAATTGCCTTTCCTTGACGCTCGGCGAAGCGAATGCAGTATAGTGAATGTGTTGTAGAGAGCTGCTGCATGCCGGGGACAACCAAACTGGTGAAGTTCTATCTTCAATATACCGAACGCAACTTATAATACACAATCTCACACACAAGTACCAATTCCTATAAATAAAATGGGCGCATTAGTTGTGTTTTAACATTTCAGAGCCTGAATTTGGCTCAGTGGCGTTGGAATGTTACAAACAAATCCAGGATCTTAACACACAAACAAAAATAAATATTATATTCTCGGCTTGACCAACTTATTTTATTTAGTTTTGATTTCAATCAAAAATTAAATATACCTATACAATCAAATGATATGTAAAAATGTAAAAGTCTATAATACCTATAACTATAAAATAAATTTGTTTCCACAAATGATGTAGATTACAACTTACTAATTTGCAAAATTTCATGTGCACAACTCATTGCAGCATGTAAAAAATTTTAGTCTAGTAAATTTTAGTCCTATTATAATAATTGGCCGCGAGCTAGTCCGGGCAGATGCTGCCCGTACGAGCCTAAACAAGGCCGCAATTTAAACTTTAATTTAATTAATGATTTCCGTGGGGCCTTAATTTAATTAATGTTTAAAAAAAATCAAATTCCAAAAAAAGTGGATCAGTTTTCGTTTTTATTAAATGTTCATTTTTGCACCATTTAAAGCAACGATATCAAAAATCCAGCAACCCTTGTGTGGTCATCGATAGTCCAGGATTCCAAATATTTAAGTCCCATAAAAATCGGACTTATCTTTCGGGAGGAATAAAGCCAGATGTAAACATTATTTAACATGCATTTAGAAAGGTCCATGTGGTTGTGGTTGCTATGCAGGCGTGAGTGGTGAGCCTTCTTAATATGTTAATATGTTATTAATATATTGGTACTTGTGTGTGAGATTGTGTATTATAAGTTGCGTTCGGTATATTGAAGATAGAACTTCGCCAGTTTGGTTGTCCCCGGCATGCAGCAGCTCTCTACAACACATTCACTATACTGCATTCGCTTCGCCGAGCGTCAAGGAAAGGCAATTAAAACCAATTAGCTACACAATACAAAATATCCAATTAGCGATGGCGTTTCATTGTTTCCATTGTATCCATTGTTTACAAGGATATGCTGTAACAGTAATATTTAGGAAGACTGAATGGCGTCAGCGGAAGGTTTTCCTTTTCTCAGAGACATAAAGTGGGAATTCAAACACACGTGTATATTATGAATATTGGATGATACCTTGGAGGAAAACTTCCTTAACAGATAGCCCATATATCGGCCTAAGGATAAAGCGAATTGGGTAGATTGGATCAGCATATTTCTCCCAGGTGGCTTTTAAAGGTTTGATAGCGGAGTTTATATGAAATTTTTTAAATTATAATAAAGTTTAAGGATAAATTGTTACATCATTTTTAATACAAAAAATAAGATTTATGTCTGGAAGATTTATTTTAGGTAAACTTATTAATTTTTATATTACTTTTCAATTTAGTAGTTTTATGGTACTGTTCCATGGAAAATTCAGTGTCAACCAAAGGTTAAAGAAATTAAGTTACACTGTATTTATGAAAGCGAACCTTCATTGGATTTAAGAATAATTACACCACAGGTTAAATAAATTTTATTACCCAATTTTCGATCATGGTGTATTGCATTGATGACTGCAGTAAAGCATTACATTCGCCTTTTCTTGATCCTAAACAAACCAAAAAAGGCCCCAAAACTTGCTTCTTCATTAGGTGAAGATTTGACATTCATTTTTTACCATTTTGTCTTTTACTGTAATAATAAATAGCCAAATATCGAACAGAACATTGGAATGCTCATGATGTATGTCATTTTATTTGAATAGTAGATAGTGCTTTCCTGTCTGACTTTGTTTAGTTCTATGTAAGTTCTGCATAGAATAGCTTCGAAATGGTTTAAATGTAAACATAGCAGTTCCATATAAAGGAAATCAATTTTCCTCATACAACAGACGTTTCTTTACACTTAATATGCATGAACGTATTCTGTTTTCTTATTTTATACAATTTTTTACTTTTTACTCATTCCTTACTGCGCCCTGATCTTGATTAAGATAAAATTTTACACTGTTCCTATCAACATGTTTTTTATGTGTCTATTTATTCAAATTTTATTGCTTTTTATTGTTATCAACAATGTTCAATGTTTTCGAAAGTTATATTACCATAATTGCGATTACAACATGATCACTTTCAATCAATCCCAGTGGCAGACAAAATTTATGCTGTCGAACCAAAATGGCCAACCCTGGACCTTAGCACCATCAAATTATAACAAAACTATTTTCGGTCGTCATGAAAGAAAACCTCGAGATGTGTCAAAAAGCCGGTGCAGTGTGAATATTCTAATGGAGCCAGACCCTGATTTAAAAAATCTGGTTAAACATTTTGGAAAAGAAATAAATCGACCGCATTCAAGGTTCATAGTCGTCATTAAAGATGAAATTAAAACAATGAATCTGAAATGGCAATCAAGTCTCATTCAAGATTTGGTGGCTCCCTTATTTATTTTGGCAATGGCAGGTGAAAACAATTATTCCGTTTACACTACGATTCTCTACAATCCTAGCACAAAATCTCCATTTTTTCGTCAGCTTGAAATTGGAAGTTCCGAAAAAGTTTGGGAAAGGGTTTGGAATACCTTGAATGGAAACCTTCATGGAATTCCAATTAGTGGTCTTTATGGTGTCTTCAATTTCGAGGGTTTCAGCCAACTGCCAAAATGCAGGAAACCTATCTACACAACATCGACGATAATTAATTGTCGAAATGCAGTGAGAGCTGTTGAATTAATGGCTGAAAAATGGAACTTTACTGCCGTTTATGCAACGAGATCGAAAAGTTTTAATATACAACATAAACGATGTGGAAAGATTGCAATGTCTGTAAACCGAGAAAAGCCGTATATTATAGAATGGTATGAAACCTTTTTCATTGAGTATTTTATGGAACAGATTCCATATTACTGTGAAGCCAATCCTCTTTTCTTCGACACTCCTCTAACAGTTCTAATCCAAAATACTTTTGATGATTATTGCTGGTGGCTGATATTCTCCCTATTCCCGATTTCATTTTATCTTTTGGGCTTAAAATTCACATCTGTCTATAAGAAATTCGAATTCATCTTTGTATCTACAATATCCGTTCTTTTAAATCAGGATATTACCAATAAGGGGAGAAACATTTTGTATTTGGTAACTGTGTCCATGGGATTTATAATTGCTATTCTATATGATACGTGGATAACAAGCGAGATTATTGCGCAGCCAGACAGAAAACAATTTAAGGACTTTAAAGATCTCGTCGAAAACGGACACAAGTTGCTGTTAGAGAGAGACACAAGACGGAATATTTTTGAAGAGAGCCACGTATATTTTGAGAAATATAAAATTTTGGATATATATTGTCAGGAAATAAATGGATTTGCTGGGTAGATGAGTGTAAAGAGTGGAGAGAATATAATAATTTATGTAGGGAAGTGGGACTTATTTTTATTTTAGGATAGCGACTGAATTTAGCGTCAGATTGGATTGGTAGGATAATTTTGATTTGAGTAATTATAAATAATATTAGCAATAAAGAAATAAATGTAATTTTAGTAGAGAAATGGGGGCGTTTTTCTAGAAATCTCTCGGTGCGGACAGCACCGTCGAGATGTAAGTAGGGACAGAGTCAAGAAGTAAGTGAGTGTAGAAAGGCAAGTTCAGGAGTTCATTAGAAGGAATTGAATGATGATTAGCATATTTAGATAAGTTAGGATAGGATAGGTAGGTATGTGATAGCAATAGGGACAATTGGAGACAATTCCAAGAAAGACAAGGTAGGAGTAGTGGCGACATTCAGATTTAGGCAGATTTAGTCAAATCTGACTGATGGGGCATTGGCCACTGAGAATGCAAAGTTAGTTTGCATTCTCTCAATATAATGAAAGTGTCCACAGATTCGATTGGCAAACCGATGCATCACCAAATGAATTGAAAATGAAAAGAATCTATGTTAAATGGAAGTTGCTGACCAACTATTCATTGAAACTATTTGTCGTAATGAACAAAGTGGAGAGTGAATACCGCGTGCACTCAATTCCATCTAAAATGTCTTCAGATGGATTTTGCATGACAGTAAAAGAAACAGATTTAGCTGAACCAATTTCTTATGAATTCAGGGATTGCTACCGTTTTATATTCCAATCGTATTTTCAGGCCATGCAAGAAAGAGGCTTTTTAAAATATTTTAGGCAACAGCACGATTTTATATCGAATTTAAAGCACAGACTATCCTATACCATAATGAAGTATGAAGAGTCTCGGAGTGTGGCGATAAGTCTTTCGATGAAGATTCATACTATTTTCTTCGTTTGTGCATACTTCATACTTGGCTCATTTACCACTCTGTTCCTAGAAAGATTGTGGTATAATAGATTAACTTTACAAGTACATGTTTTAGATATTTTTGAAAAAATTAAAAATTTTCACAAAAATACAAAAACTGAAAATCGTGTATTTTCAGTTGCAATGGATGACGTATATGAATCATATTAGATAATTCATAAATGTATACCTAATAAATAATAATGTAAATGGTGTCCCTGCGAATAACTTAGAAAGCAGGGCATGAAAAACCCATGGGTTTTTGCTTTTGGTTAGGAAAAACCCAAAAACCCGGGTTTTTGGGTTTTGGGTTTTTGCCCAAAAACCCAGGGTTTTTGCTGTTTGCCACCCAAAAACCCAATAACCCAAAAACCCGGGTTTTTGGGTTTTTCATGCCCTGTTAGAAAGTACCTAAACAAAAATTTAAAATGTCCCTGCAACCCGTGATTTTTACATAAGCATTATATTTGGTTTATTTGTTTTATTTGAATTTATGGGAGATGAGGGATTATGAGTAAATTCAAATAATTGTCTCCAGCCAGAAAAGCTGCATTCAATCAACTATATGTTTTCATTGCTCAATCTTATTTATTTTCAGCAAGCGCCTTTCGTACAGTCATCATCAGGCTTAAATTAAGAAACAATATAGAGCAAAATCAGATCTAGTCACTTATTTGATACATTATGAGTGAGAAGAACAAATTTTATATTCTATTTATTAATTGAAGTGGGTATACAATAAATATGTGAATTGAAATATAATAGTTTATAAAGGTTTTATAAAGGTTTTACCATCAGTAATCACCTACATATTTTTGTTTGGAGTCGAGAGCAGAAAATTTTATAAAAATAATTTTGTTAGATTACATTAAAAAGAATGTGTGTGTGAAGTCTAGTGTGTCTGCACTCAGCTGTCTAATCAAAGGCTAAAATTTACAATTTTTGCCATTAAGTGCATTTTTACCACTGTGATGGTAAAAAGGCTAAAAAGTGGTAAATTTTGTACAATGCTTGTGGAGTGACCGCAAGGAAATGACAAAATGACAGCTCCTAGTCATAAAGAAGGTTATTCGCCATAAAGGTTCGTCAGAAAGTCATAAAAGTATATTCCCTGTGTTCATTTACCACAATTTACCTTTTCAGTATCTGCAGGGAAATTATAAAATTTTTGTTTAGGGACTTTCTAAATTATTCGCAGGGACACTTTCAAAAATGACCGTTTAAATTATTATTCAAGGACATTTTAAATTATTTCAATTACCCAATAAATATATTCCGATGTAGGGTGACCCTGCGCATGTTTACTTTCTGTATGCCATCGATAAATTGGAGCATGTAAATAAGGTTAATATTGTTTAAAATTTCATTTGACAGACATTTCATTTAAATAGCATACCAGAGTATCTGTTATCGAAAATAAACATATCTATTTCAGCGCCTAAACGCATCCGGGAATTAGGCCAAGGCAAAGGGTAAAATGAAATCATTAACATTTTTTGAAATTTAAACCTTTTTGACAAAATAAATCTTTCTTTTCTGAAAATTTAGGGGATGGGTGTCTTTCTGGACAAAGGAAAGAATAAAACATTTGTACAGGTTTCTGAAATTTTTGCACTAATGCCATGCCATCTAGAAAATTAATATTGTCAGTGGGAATCAACCCACTGTGAAACTACGCTAAAAGCCATAGACCTACACATAAACAATTTTTGGTCTAATAAAAGCTGCCCAGCAGTCAAATGATGGTGGCGCGATTTCAAGCTCAAACTATTTTATTATTATTATTATTACCATGGCCAATTAGCCGTGCAGTGCACAGTGCACCATATACAATTTCAATCTTGTCTACAAGCTTTAGCAAGTAGTTGGTTTCCCTTAGCTCTAGTTTTGCAAAAAATTCCGTTATGTAGCTGCACTCTGTCGCTTTAAGGCCCATAGCATTATTCTTCCAGCTTAACCTATTAACAGTCTAATTCCGTGGTGGGAATAGAAATATTTTGTTCCAGATGGCGTTCATTTCCTATAGTGAAGTTGATGGTACCACTTACGCCCAGACAAGCTGAAACAAAATATTTTATTTCGTGGTCATTGGAAAAGTCATTGGAGTTTTTATCTGTTTTCATCATGTTGCATATCGTAGCACTGTAAATATAAAGGTGAATCGTTAACATTGACTCCATATGTATTATCGGTGAACAAATTTTGGAATTCAAAGATCTCATCGACCAATTATTACAAGTTGCTACTGCAAAAATAGGCAGGGCGAGATTTAGATGAAAAAAGACTCGAATGTTTTGAGAAATATAAAATTCTGGATAGATATAACAAAAGTGTCTAATTCAATTGACAAACCAATGTATCACCTAATGACTTGAAATTGAGGCAATCTATTATGATATTTAAGTTGTTGCATGACCAAATTTTCATTAAAACTAATTTGTCGTGAAGGTCAAAATGGAGAGTGAATACACCGTGCACTTAATCCCATCTAAAATATCTTCAGATAGAGTTTGTATGACAGTAAAAGAAACAAATCTTGACTTCTTATGAATTCATAGACTGCTACCGTTAAAAATTTGCATCACATTTTTATGCCATGCAAGAAAGAGGATTCCGGAAATATTTTAGACAACAACACGATTTCATATATCAACTTAAGTATCGACTATCCTATTCAAAACTGACGTATGAAGAGTCTCGGATTGTGGCGATAAGTCTTTCGATGAAGATTCTTACCATTTTCTTCGTTTGTGGATACTTGATACTTAGCTCATTTATTACTCTGTTCCTAGAAAGATTGTGGTATCATAAGTTAACTTTACAAGTACATGTTTTAGATATTTTTGAAAAAATATCTAAAACATAATTTTCACAAAAATACAAAAACTGAAAATCCATCTTATTTGGGTCCTGCTTTACACTATTCTTAGAAAGGATGTGGCATTATATGTTGCAAGTACATGTCTTTTAAAAATTAAAGATGGTCACAAAAAGACTAAAATTGTATATAGCTCAAGTATTTCCAGTTGTAGAGGACGACGTATTAGAATTAGAAGATATTTAATACATAAATTCAACATACTCAAGTTCACCCAAAAGTTGATTTCAAATTTCGGCATTGAATTTGAAATATTTTGAAGAAATAAATAGGAATGTTTGAAAAGAAATATTTACAGTTAATAAAACTCATTACGTGGATGGCATATTTGTTATCTAGAAAAAATTCATTGCTATATCAAGTTATTCATCACATTAAGTTAAGGTCAAGTTATTCAGGTCAAAAAGTCAAAGGTCATTGAAAAAATCACTCTAAAAGTGACTTAACGCCGCAAAGGTAGTTTCTCATGTATTGACATTGTCTATTTGCTATAAGCAGGGCTGTGATATTTAATGTGTTGTGATATTGTAATAATCACACTACAGGTTAAATAATAATAAGAAAATTATATAAGAAAAACGAAATATTATATGTAAGAAAACTCAAAAACGCAATGTGCTAAATATAGCTCCAAGCAACCAACTTATTACCTTCCTAGCTAGTCAAATATAAAAATTTAGTGTGAAATAGCATTTTAAAATAAAAATAAAAGTTATCTCGAAGAATCGGACTACAAAATTAGACATTTCATTCATTTTATTCCAACTTTTTGAAACTTAAAAAATCAAAGAGGTAACTTTTTGCAATTAATTTTTCACATACCTTTTTTGAAAAAAAATTCCTATTTTTGGCTCGTTGGTCAATATACTTTTGATATCTCAAAAAACAAGCCCCGAATCGGTAAACGAATTTTAATTACTCAGTTTTGTTAATAATACATTTTACAAAATAACAATATTGGCTTAAAATCTTACTATTAAATTGTTATCCTGTCAACGCTTTTGAATGGGGCAAATAAATAGCAGCCAGTTAAAAACATGGCCGCAGCGAGGGGGGCCGCCCCCCCCCCCCCGAAATCGAAGAAAAGAAAGGAATTTTTGCTTTAAAACCCAAAAAATTTTCGCTCAATTATTATTTGTCGGCCCCCTCCCGAAATTTTTTTCTGGCTGCGGCCCTGGTTATAAAAGATTTTGTACAGATCAGTGGGGCCTGAGGTGTAAATGGGAGCCAAAGGGACGGCTCCAAATAACACAAATTTTGTTTTTAAGATTGTCGTTGGTGTGCCGCTGATTAATGTTTATCTTTTTATTTTAAACTTGCTTGATCTGGATTTATCCAGTGGAGTGGAGTCAAAATATGGACAAACCAGAGAGAGCGAGTGATGGGGTGATACTGATATTATAGATACTTATTATTTAATCTATTTAAAGATTTACGATTCGTAATTGGATCACAAGGTCAATATACTCGAAAGTCCAGTTCATACTTAGCAGATTATTGAAAGGAAAGTTCATATGCTTCATACATCTTCCATCTGGTAATAAATATACTTGCCTCTATATAATTTATATTAGATTTGAAGATTAATCATTTTAATTTGGGCATTATTATCTCAGAAATAAAAATACGACATGATTTTCAACGTTCACTTTAGCTAATAATTTCAGCGGAGTTTAAGCACTTGTATAATTGTTTTGAACTCGGTAGTAGTAGTAGTAATACATGAATTACTATATATAACCTGCTAATAATTGAACTAAATGGCATAATATGGCACATTGTTAATGTTTGCAGTCCATGTATAAATGATGCACAAAAGTAAGTACGAACTTCCTGTTATGACTTTTAATCTTTTGTTTAATCACTTGGAAAATTATATCAATTTATTAAACCCTATAATTTGTATTCTTATAGCTACGGCTAGTCGTTGACGTTGGCACATTTATTTACTTTCATCGCAGTTTTGCTGGCAGTCATCATTCATCAATGAAGCATTCGTCTTCATAGTTCATTTTTCTGAATTATGAGCATTCGCAGAGATTTATAGTTTCAATAAACAAAATTATACTGCAGTTTACAGTGACTTCTAAATATAATCGGTTAGTCGTGTCTTAAAATAATTTTTATATTTTTTAAGAAATAATAATTAACCGTGTAATCTTGACAATATAACGTTAATTAATTTTATGCAATTAAAGATGCAAATTTTTCCTTAGTCTTTTTCTTGCAGATTTTTGAATCCATTCTGGAAAATGCTTATACTTAAGTACGTATGCATAGTATTCGTTGGCCTGCAATTGCCCGAATCGAGGTAAAGTGAAAAATTAAGCTCATTTTATTCCTCGTTTACCATTTGGAGACGTAAAAAAGATCATAACATCAATAACTGCATAAAAATCTATAAACAATGTATCTATGTATCAATAAAATTCATTTTAATTGATTTTTGTTTATTCTAACTTTTAGTTTCGGCATAGCCATTCCACATTTGATACACGAGTCACGGCGGGAAATACTTCAAAAAATTAATGCCACTTTGGAATCGAAATTTGGAAAAGTGGAGAGAAAGATTGAAAATGTGGAATCAAGGTTACTGAGAATGGAAAGAGAGATTGGGCAAATTAAATCCTTAGTAAGTGAAAAGTCTTTTGCATTTTCACAATTTTTAGTTCCTGCAAACTTTGACATATTCAATGACTTTGATGGGTTATTATAGCTGAACAACATAAGTGGCAAACTAGATATAAATTTGTTGACCTCAAAAGAAAATGTAGTCCAAACAACATTAATGCAAAATGAAATATTCTCTCTCATGGAAATTCCAAACGCAGTTGAAAATTATCTACAAGAACAGCAAGAAGTGCATGAAAAGGATTCGTCCATCATTATCCACCACCAGAACTCCTCTACGAATTTTCCGTTATTACAGGTAAATTTGATTTTGATTTGCTTTATTATGCATGAAATAATAATAAAATAAAATATACCTGACAAAACCAATTAATGAATTACATTTATACATGAAAAGCCCGTGATGCTATATATATTTGTAATGTTTCATAGCTTCTGGTCCGGAATGCAATTCACAAAAATATTGGTACGTTATTTTTTTAAATTACAAATCATGTCACATACATGTATCATTGTATCACATCCTCATAAAGCAGCTGCAGCTGCTTTATGATGGTCTTACATAGTTGCGATGCTATCTGTGTCGTCGATTAATTTGACGAAGTAGAGCATTCATAGTGGTGACCTTAATTGTTAGCAACTTAAAAAAATTAGAATAATACCAACATGATAAAACTATGTAAATCAGGTCACATAAGTTTTGTAGTTCAAGTTCAGCAACAAGCAGAGATGTGATTAGATTATTGTGTAGATGCTACATATATATGTAATGTTAATAGTTTCTAGTTATCCGGAACACTTCATTAGTTAAGTGACAATTTTTCAATTTTAAAAATATGATCAATTATTTGAATTTCAGGCCAATTAGCTCCTGTACAAAATACATCATGCTACACTCTTTTTCGGTGGATGAATTACTTACCAAATGGAGTGTACGACATTTTACCATTCGATGACAAACAAAATTTGAATCAAACATCAATTGCTGCATATTGCGATACAAATGAATTGGGTGAAGGCTGGACGGTATTTCAGAGAAGGGGGATACCCAGTCAACTAACAGATACTGATCGTTCTGATTTATTCAATAAAACTTGGATGGACTACAAAAATGGATTTGGTGACCCGAATTCGGACTACTGGCTTGGTATGCAGTATGATAAAATTTAGTATATCTAATACCTACATTTTTCCATTATGAAAAAATTAATATTATATGAATTATTACTTAAGGTTTGGATGCCATTCATACTCTGACGAAAAATTGCAATCATAGACTTCTAATTAAAGCAATATCACTCGACGGAAGCTCTTATCGCGCTTGTTATTCCACTTTTAGGGTAGCCTCTGAAGAAAATCAGTACAAATTGACAGTGAATGGCTTCTTGCGATTACTTTCGTGTACGGTGACGAAATTATATTAAGCATGAAAAAGTTCATAATTAGTTCGATTTAAAGTAAAGTATGGAGTTACAAGTTATAATTCCATTTATTTCAGCCTTTGATGGAAATTCTTTCACAGAGGACCATAACGGAAAAAGCTTTTCGACAAGTGACATTGATAACGATGAAAATTTATCTGGCAGCTGTTCGAGAAATCTTAGTGGCGGCTTTTGGTTCGGAGACTGTGGCAATGTAAGAACTAATTAAGTAAAAGTCATTTTCTTTTCCTGTTTTAAAAGAAAATATTTTGAAATAACAGTTTTACAATGAAAATTATATTTTGTGGTGAAGGGGAGGGGATTGTAATATTATTATTATATGGTTATAATATATTCTAGATATTTGAGAAATAGTATCACTATAGCAACTATGCAACCTAATTCGTTATTTTATTTCGATAAATACAAAAACCTTCATTTATGGGAATATTTTTTTAAATTTATTAGTATTGAATGAAGCTGCTCCTGCACCTAATGTTAATCGTTATTAGTATAATGATATCATATATAATGATACCTTTATTACATAGCACTAAATAAATGATCTAAAAAATAAAATTTTAATGCAAGGGCGGGGTAGGCTTTTATAAGTATACTTATAAATAAATGACCGTATATTTGTATATTATGGTATATCTTATATGTTTTCACATTAGGTTCTTCTAAATGGAATTTACCCCAATGCAGAATATCCCAACACTCTTTCAACAAATAGCCAAGAAGGAATGGCTTGGTATATCCGTGATCAGAAAAGCTATCTTAAGCTGAAAAGAACGGAAATGATGATTCGTCCAGATTGCTGACGTGGAAAGATGCAAATATTCACAGACACACATACTATTAGTTATTATTAATTTTGGGGCATTTCAATTACATGATAATACGTTTCTACAATAACAACAGTTTGTCTTTACATTTGTACCATTGTAAGTGTAGTGTCCAATTCAATCATACATAATTAAAATCTATATAATATTACTAATTTATAATATCATAAAAGTATTGCAATGTAAATAATATAATTATCTATAACAACTAGAAGGATTTCTACATTTACAAGATCAAGATAAGGGAAAGAGTATCAAATAAGTAAAACTTCTTCTGCAGAATAATTATTACATACGATACTCCTGGTGGGGTGAGCACATTAAGAAATGGAACAAAACATTTTGCCAACAATGTTTCCATTTTCATTTGGATAGATCCACTGAAGCCCAAACCGGCAACATCATCTTTAAAATAATTTAAGTTTAAAATGAAGTTTTTAAGAGCATTATTGTATATATAATTATATAGTTATGTTCATATCGGCAGATAAATTATGAATATCTTTATGCAACATATTTGTAATATTTCAGACTTACACTTTTTGTTCTCCAAGTACAGATAATCCAATAGCGATTGGACATTCTGGCCTTTCTTTAAAGAGCTGAGCATGTAGACCCCAACAACTATGTGCATAGTCATAATCAAAAAGGCTAAAGACAGCGAGGAAATGTCTGTATTTTCATCTTCCGGCTGAATAGGCTGAATATTGTGTAGCAGTTGTAAAGCTGTAAGACATGTAAATGCTGCGTTTAAGATCACAAACAGTTTTAAAATGTTATGCGATTTAGACCCAACAAAGGCTTCCTTTATATAGTCTCATAAAAATGGGAGAGAGCCTCAGAGATGTCCTAAGTAATTTAAAATCCAATTCAGTGAAAATGATTTATTTTCAATGTTGAAATAATTTCATGTGATTGATGTTGGAATGATAGCAAACCACGAGATATCTTTGAAAATGGTCTGCAAATAAACGCTATCATGTTGTCTGCCAACCTTGTCGAAGTTTAAACTGAAAATCATTTTGCAAAACATACCTAAAGAAAATATAGGAAAGGTCGTTGTATTTATATTTGATGGTTTTTATTGCTTGATTACACCGAAATGGGCTTAATAGTCATTTTATTGTACATCTAATCTGTACATAAATAATTTATAATGTACATGACAATCCTATTATGTGTGCTTGCTAGCGGCCATACAATTTATATGGCAAAAGCTATGATAATTCAAAGATTAAAATTGAATACTGTAGTTAAACAAACAGAACAACCGGGAATGTAATATTTTAGTTATAGAAATGAGATTAAGATTAATATAAAGTGCTTCTTGTTGTTTACAGTACAAGCACATTTTAGTTAGGCTTAAATTGGTTTAGTTCACGTGGATCCCCAACTTGTTTTAATTTATTAACTTATCGAGTCTCTAAGTGTTTTGATATAAGCTTATAGCAGCATGAAATATAATATCCGTTGACTAACACTGCAATGAGAGAAGCCATTTTGCCAAGGAGCCTACAATGTGACATACCAAACCTACTTGTGTTGATATAAAATCACATTGTAGACTCTTTTATGAAATGAATTGTCCCAGTCCCATTGTAGTATCATTTCAGTACAAGAACCAAAATAACGAATGTATCTATTCATCAAAAAGTACTTCTCTAGGTACATTGACCTGACAAAGATCAGAAGAGATTTATATACAGCAGAATTAAGAAAATCCTATTTTTAACTTTAATTGTGTATATACAATTTATATAATTTCCTTTCTTATAAATTCACTTCATTTGCACATGCATGTAAATTGTATTAACTATTAGCAGTATTACTTGGTCTTACTAGTTTTTTTCCTACAATATTTATACATTTGAAATATTCCTATTCAATGACCTAAAAACCACAAATACTTTTACAAAGTATTACAAAATAGGAAACAGCTTGACTTTGGTAAACCAACTATTTAGGTTTTTAGCTTAAGTGTGGTATTATCATTACAACGTGGATATGATTTTGCTTTGTGGTGCTTAATTAATGGTTTACGCCTATTAATAATTAACTTGCAATAAGAAATTAATTTCTGCATGGAAATGCAATTAGGTATTATATCGCCGTAGCAGCACTGATTACGGTCAATGTAATACTTCTTAATACGAAAAATTGCTTATCTACAAGTTTTGTGCTTATACTTTATTCTTCGATCACGTTGTTTATTGAACTACAGTGCGATAAAACAAAAGCTATTTTAATAGGTTAGTACTATGCGTATATGTAAAGAGAATTCGATTATGACTCACTTATGACTAACAGATTCTTATTTAGTGTATGGGTAGGTATTATGTTTCCAGTCGTGATACTTTACAAATGCATTTGTAATTAAAAAATATCTAAAAAAACAAAGTTTGTAATCGAAGCATGTGAACGCAATGCAAAAAATATACAAATATTTGTCAACGTAAATACATTGCTTTTCTTGCCACAAATGAATTGAGTAGAGAGGTAATATTTAGCCATTAGAAACAATTTACCATCAAATCTATAGTAGGAAATGATACCTAAAATATAATTGATACAACCTGTCTATGTATCCAGAATTTGAGAACATCTAAAACTGTCCGAATTTTCGAATAAAGATTTCTATTTTATTACTAGTCAATAGCACAAGATTTATAGATTATTTTTTACACATTTTATTTTATTATCAAACATTTTAGATAGAGAGAATAAATTTTGAAATTGAATTCTTCCATGAATGTGTTCATAAAAACCACAAAAATAACGCATTATCTACATAATATTTATAGTCAATGTTGCCCTACTTTCGTCGTCCATTGTTGTCGTGATTTTCACTTTAATGTTTCCATAAATAATTTTTTCATAAGCTATAGATTGCCCAGCTTCTTTTCGGACAAAATTTCCTTCTTCGTAATACATTTGGCGGAACAAATCATAATTCGGTTCAGGATTGTTATTCCAAATTCCAACTGCTTGCCAGTTGGAGTACCATCTCCATTCCCAAGGAACACCCCACATAATAGCAAGAGTGCTTCCATCATTTTCAGTGATTTCGTCGTCAACTGACTTCCTTTGATTAATTTTGTAAGTCAAAACGCCGTATGAACCTGATCAGAATGTATTATTATATTTTGATTGATAAAATCAAAGTGTAACTCTTATATAAATATAGTACAGAATTTAGGGGTAATATTGAACCTGTGGCTACTCCGTGTGCTTTTCGGAACATCCATTCTTCTTTGTCACCTGGTTTAATGACAGAGTAAGTATCATGTGTTAAATGAGGATGACCTCTTTCAACAAAATACTTCGGTTCAACCAGGACGATATTTTTATGATAATTTCGAATTATTATCAGGCAACTTCTGGCAGTAGGTGATGATTCTGCTAATGAGGTGTTTAGTTTGTTCTCTAAAGTATTACCACCATGGAATGTAGCCCCAATGAAAGGGCCATATTGCTGCGTCAGTGAGGTCATATTCAAAATAACAATGAAAACACACACGTACTCCTGTAATTTCTTTTTCGAATTTCCCATTTTGCACAATATGTTTTGCAAAATACAATGTCTTCTGTAATAAGTAACTTGTAATATGTTGCAATAGTAATCTGTTATAAGTTGAACTCTCTATGACGTGTGATGCTATTCTGATTCGTCGCGTAGTATTTATACTAAGGCTATAAGCAGTCGTATCAGTATTAATTTGCTACCAGGAAATAATTAGGAAATTATTGGCAGATAGAAACTTCAACTTCTAATTAATTATGAGTTTAGTTTTTCTTCGCAGACTTTAAGTGGTTGAATTATTAATTATTATTAATTTGACGTCATTGTAAGGTCCGAGAAGTCGAATTTCATAGAGTTATACTTTATATTGGGAGGATATTCACACAAAACAATAAAGTCAATTTCGTATACTATGTGTGCAGTTTTCATATGGAAGTGAGAACCTATTGAAATCATTGATGAGAAATATTATACTCTTTAAGAACACGTGAGGGCTTCCTTCTGCTTAAAATGGACTGTTAAGAAATCTTGCTTTGCCTTAAAAAACGCTGTTATAGAATAGCACAGTATATCACCTTGGTTCGTTAGTTTATAAGATAACTTATACAATATTGCTACTTTATCTTCTTTTACTTTGTGTCAATTTTCTAAGTCAATAGTAATTTAATTGTAATTTCTGCCCATTTTTAAAGTTAATATTAATCCAGTGTCAATGGTAAGTTCATATTGATGATCTAGTTAAATATTATTCTACTATTCTCTTACCTAACATGTGAACAAGCAGGTACCCTTTATTCAGGCGTCTGTGACGGCTTCTCATAGTTTTTTTTATTTTACACGCTTATGAAATGTACTAGGCATTTGAAAGTTGCGTTGTATACCCTCAGTATCATTTACTTGTAGCTTAGGTGTAATAACAAAGCCATTTATAGTATCACTCAGCAGAAATACAAATCATGACAACTGTCATATATCTACTTGGTACAATGGTACATGCTAATTATGCCATGACGTAATTGTTTACTCCGTACTTTTTATTTGCGTAATTATCTTCACAAAATAACGCAGAGTAGTACACATTTCATATAATATAACAAGAACGTTTGCGTTACTTAGGTAGGTTATGTCGATATTATAATATTATATAATAATAATATTCTACAGATATATGATGTAGATGTCACCGAAGTACTGACCACGGAAAAATAGTAGGTGAAAGGTCCTATTTTTCTAGACCCGAAAGCCAAAGACATGGAAAACCGAATTTTCAATTTTTTTAATAACTGTTGCCCGGTATTTATTAAACAGATAAAGTATATGGTTACCCGCATGTAACGTGGAATCCTATTCCTTTAAAACTGGAAACTGTATATTATGTCCCCCAACTTTCGGCTATGTTTAACTTTGACTTTCGGGTCTAGAAAAAAAGGACCACTGGATTTCTGTGGTACTGACTGGACATAATATCTTTGTCCCTTAAGGAACCATTTAGCCTTAGTGTACTTTTTATTTTGTGTACTGAATAGCCTTAATGCATTTTTTATTTTGGGTACGAAATAGCATTAATGAACTTTTTGTTTGATGCAACATTGGTGTTATTTCGAACACAAAACAAAAAATGTAAATGTAGCAAGCAAAACATATGTAAGATCATGTAATTACATAATATGGTCACTGTATCCTGTGCAGAATTTATTCTCGAAAGATAATCGCAAACTTATAAGGATTACCTATGTTTTGTCTATTATAAGATATTTATAATAATATGCTATCTGGGGATGTACTTACAAGTATAATACTAAAGTTATAGAAAATGTTATTCGAAATGCTGGATGACTTGAATTAGGTAATAGAAAAGTATGACAGTGTAAAAAGACAAATATCTGAAGACGTAAAATGGCTTTTCCCAAATTTTTTGTATAAATACGAAATATTGAAACTAAAATATAGCATAATGCATTATAATAAATGTCCGCCCTAATTTAAAGATTATTTAGTAATAGAAGATGTAAGTACTAGGACCACGAGAAAAAAAACATATACGTATATAGTTAAGAAAAATAAATGCTCTAGATATAGTGAAAGATCATTTTCCAACCAAGCAGTGCTTAATGGTTAAATATCCCTGAGTAAAGAGAGATATTTACTTGCTTACTAGCTGAACAAACAAAGGAATCAGGAAATAACGTGTATAATATAAGTGATTTTAACAGTTACGATGCGACAATTGATGAGGTTGTAAGATATTATACCACTAGCAATTATTAGTTAATTTATGCACATGTAACTTTGAATTTAACATATAAAAAACATTAATTTATGATGCAATACTCAAATGCAAGTGTGCAGAAGCAGCACAACTGCCTTCTTTTGAAGTAATCTTTTTCTTATCTAAATAAATAAAATGTATAAATGATAAGAGCCATTCATAGTCCCATTAAGTAGCACACCCATCTTAAGTCATGCAAAACTTCAACACACATTCTACTTTCCAGACCTTATATATGTTTGTCCATCAAAAATTATTTTAAGTGCAATAGTTAAGTTAATACGTCGGTATACAATATTCATGCAAAGTAAGTAGTTAGGTTGATTGTAGTGGTAGCATAGACCAGAAAAGTACAAGTGAAGGAGAGAGTCCGCACCCAGTAACATCATTGCCTTTGAGTTGTGTTTTCAATGTTGGGTAATCAATACAAACGGCAGTTTGACGCACGGACGGGTGAAAAAACTAGATCATAGTCAGCGTAGTATTTCTCTATACTGTACTATGCTGTCACCATCAAGGGACGAGTTAAGCTAGTAAAGAATACGATTCCACACCGAGTCATAACACTAAATAAAGTATACTAAAATAATAAATCAATTGTTTCTCTTTTTACTTTCTTTTCCCTGAATGTTTTTTCTTGATGTTGGGCTAAACCCTCTGCTTTAGTATAGAACAACGTGAGTATGCTATTTTATTGTACTCTATCGTTATTAGGATAATTTATGGATTGCTTACAAGTTGTAAAGCTATTAGAATATTGGATTGTTTAACAAATAAATAATTTCAGGGCATGTAAATTTGTAGTTTAAAGGAAAGTTTCGTACTAAAAGTTATAACAAGTTTGTTCTACTCTACGAATAAACTTACCAGTCGGTGCCAAGTACAATGTTGTGCAATGGTGATGAATTCTAGTTTTTTGGGCTTTTGCGACCAGTGCAGTGTACAAAATTTACCACTTTTTAGCCTTTTTTACCATCATCACAGTGGTAAAAATGCCCTTCATGGTAAAAATGGTAAATTTTAGCGATTGATTAGACAGCCACTTTGTTTTAGGTAGTGGTATTTAACGCTAAATACCATTAAAAACCACTTACCACTGGTAAGTGGTATTTTCTACCCTGTTTGCGACAAATAAAGTGAAAGGAGAATATAGTCTAAGCTTATTTGCTTTATTTAGTAGAGTTTTCACATTTACAACGTTGGAGATTAGTATCTCCACTAGTATATGACAACGTGACTACGCTGTTGCATGCTCTTATTGCTCTTCATTCCTATTGGGACATTTTATGGATTGCCTTTACGTTGTAAAGTGAATATATATTTTGTTTGGTAGGAAAATGAATACTTTATTTAATACGTAGTATAAAAAGAGAAAAGATTGTATACTCGGCGAACGAAGCTATAATATTACTTGCCACATGGTAATGAAACTTTTGGGCAATGGTGTTTAATTCTGGTTCGAAGACTTCTGCAGACAATGAAGAAAAAAAGAAAATATATTTAATTCCAGAAGGGGTTTTCGAAGAATTGGAACAGATCTTTAAACTGGGGTCCATATTAGGAGTATGTCTGTTCAAATGGAACAAAGAAGATTATTCGATAAAAGTGAATAAAAGGAAATTGCCATTTTTATATTGCGTCGCAATAACGATCTTCACACTGGCCATTATGCTAACGATCAAATTCGTTACATTGTCAACGGAAGGTGGTGCATCTTCGAGACAAATTCGGATCATGACTTTGACTTGTGTATCATGGTTAATATTCTTGACCCTAATTATGTGGATTAAATGTTCAGAAGACTTTGCTGTACTAGTAACAAACTTGCTACACATTCTTCACAACTTTGAAGGTATAAATTTTCTGTTCGTTTGAAACAATAAACTAAATATATTTAGTAGATTGAATAATGATGCAGTACAAATTTATATTTATATAATAAATTTATATAATTTATTTTAACTTCGTGACCATCAAAGAGAAAACATTCAACAAACCTTTGATTCGAGTAATGAAGGGAATATATGTCAGTCCGCTAGCATTTGGCTTCGCTTTTTTGATGTCTGCCATCTTCAAATACATGAAAGGTAAGATATACAATTTGACAATGATATTGTCACATACTTCATCTCAGATTGTACTAAAGAAAATATTTAAGATATTATCAAATTTCTTCTATAAGTATTCAAGTAAATCCTTCTACTATTTTGTCAGGTTTAAGGAGATTGTAATAATTTTTAGACGTTACTAACTTATGATACAGCGTTTTATTTACGTAGATCTCCCAAGGGAATACCAACAGTCACCTTTACTCATTTTCTTGGGAATATTCATTTATTGGATCGGAACCTCCTCATGTTCCATAAACATGATTGGCCTTGCGCTGCTTCTACTTTCGTATGAAGTTGCTAAGGCTTTAAAAAATGAGTTGATGTACGTTCCTTTAATTTTAGATTCGCTCTATGCTTTTATAAGCTATTTATTTTCTCCGAAAAGAGATATAATGGGTACTTTTATTTAACTTATTTCAGTCAAGGACGCCAAAGCTACAAATCACATCAAGTTGTACGCAATTCCGCGGGGACTATCATTAAATATAACAACATATATAAGTATATCCTGCAGTATATTCAACAAATCTTTGGTTCGATATCAGCACCTATTCAATCAGTGTTGACAAGATTTGTAATGGTTTCTTGGGTCGCCATGATTAAGCTAAACCTACCTCCAGTTGTAATAATTGGAATGATTTTTGGCACTCTATCCCTTTTTCTCCTTTGGTTGACAACTTTGTTGGTCGTGAACGCAGTCTACGATGCGTACAATGTCATGATGAAAAATCTTGTCACCTGGGAAAATGGTAGGAGAATGAAATATTTGAAAATGTTCAAAGTTTCTCGCATGCAAATGCATTTCAGATTTGGTTTAGAGGAACCTCTCACTATTCATAGTATCCCAACATTTGTGCTGCATTTGTGTCTCTGCAGTGGTACGATGAAAATAGCAACCATCCCTGCTGGTGAGACGAGTCAGGCTTTTGATTTAATTTGAAAAAATATGACTCACCATATAAATAGAAGTCTAAGTAGACACAATTTTTATCCAAACTTAATGCTTCTAGCTATTGCGAAAAAATATTATAAATTCACTATAAATACTCCAAATCTTAAATATATTTTAGCTAAGTATACAACGATTAATTATTAACTCTAAGCATATTCGTAAAACAAAGAAAGGCCCTTCACCAAACTATTACTGTCTGTATCTCATCCCTCACATAATAATAGTAGGTTGTAAATAAATGAAACTTCGAATACAACAATGTACATATGCAAAAAATGTTTTCGATAGTGTACCCCAACGCATAGTACAACTATGTACTAAATTTAGCACATAAAGGTATGCGTTGGGGTACAATATTAAAAACATTAATTCACCACTGATGTTTCAATTCAATCGATAAATGCCCACTCCACTATGAAATAAAAGGAAATGAAAGCGTGGAGGAATGACGTGAACATATGCCATGGGTGTGTATTACCCTAACATTGTAGGCAACCTAATGTTAAAACCGCTGTCTCCAACATCTAATAGAGTTACATACAGCCCCATGAAGTCACTCAATGCCCAATGTAATAACCATAAACTAGGTGGAAGGACTAGAAGCAGGCAAAATATAATATTTAAATATTTTTCAACTCATATAATACTTCAGAACGCTGCTGAATTTAATTTTATAAGTGAATATATTATTAAATTGTATAGTATAATTATAAAGAGTAAAGCCATCATTATATAGAGGCAATGATCAAGAATCATGTTCTATGTGGGATAGATTCATAAAATTAAGTTAAATCAATTTACTGCATACTGCTTCACAAATAAAAAAAATGTATATATGTATGCATGCACGTATTATGTCTGAAAGGCAGATTCTAAAAGACATGGCCAACAGGGTCAAACCCTATCTAAATGTTGAAGGTAATTATGTCAATGTATAAGGTTATAAATAAATACCTATGACTTACCTGTAATCTGTGTGCACTTGCCTCTTGTCCTTAGATATCTACACATCACATCTCTAACTTGTAAATAAAAACTCTGTTAATTTATATGGTCAATTCTCCAGTTTCAATTTTCCCATTTTACAGTTAGGCTGTACACTCTTCAATTATACAATTCTAAAAACTTTTAGATTTTTCCTAACGATTTTATGAATTTTTGTGTTGAGAACACGCGTAGCTAGGTTAGCTTTTTGCACTGCGTTAGGCAATCCTTATTGGTTATAGTTTGAGTGTTCCGATATTTAAACAATATATACAGATAGCTCAATGTATTCAAATTACTATAGTCATGAATCACTGTTTAAGTAACTAATAACTGTTGGATTTTATCTTAAGGGATTGTTGCATTGGTTATTTAAAAGCATGTATTGTTTCAGTATACGACCTAATGACCTAATATACATATTATACTATTAATGGCATACAGTGAGTCATAAATAAGTTAGTTTCCATGGAAAGTTAGTATGTAGTATCCAACTAGATATATAGCCACGTCACGTATTTAGAAATTTAGGGGAGACGCAACCAAAATAATATAAGAAACCAGACATATTCGGGCGTAGCTCTTATTTGCTTATTTTGTCGTTCTTTGGAAAAAACTTTTTACCAAAAAACCCTAACCCATAAAAAACCTGACCTACAACCCTGTTCTTCATGGTGTACTATGCTGTTACTTTCTGGAGACGAGTTAAGCTAGTAAAGAATACTATGCCCATTCCGGACTGAGTCGTAAAACTAAATAAACAATACTAAATAATAGATCACTTGTTTTTCTTCTTGCTAGCTTTTCCCTGAATATTTTTCTCTCCCTGCTGGGGTAAATCCTCTGCCTAAGTATTGGACAACGTGAGACTATGCTAGCATTGTACATACTTTATCGTTATTGGGATATTTTATTGATTGCTTACAAGTTGTAAAGCTATTAGAATATTGGATTGGATTGTTCAAGAAATAAATAATTTAAGGGCATGTGAATGTGAATACGTAGTTTAAAGGAACGTTTCGTACTAAAGGTTATGTATGACTATGACGGGTTTGTACTACTCAACGAATAAAATTACCAGTCGGTGCCACTATATGGGCAAGAACCTATAATTTTGTGCAATGGTGATGAATTCGTTTTAGTTAGAGGGCTTTTGCAACAGATAAAGAGGAAAAGGAATAAAACTACTTTACTTGTAGACTAAACTTATTTGCTTTATTTTGTGGAATGTTAGTTTTCATGCCACGTTGGAGATTAGCATCTCCACTAGTATATGGCAACGTGACAACGCTATTGTATGCTCTTAATTCCTATTGGGACATTTTATGGATTGCCTTTACGTTGTAAAGTGAATATACACTTTGTTTGGTAGGAAAATGAATACTTTATTGAATACGTAGTATAAAGAGAGAAAAGATTGTATACTCTGCGAACGAAGCTACTATTACCTATGCCACATTGGTAAGGAAACATTTGGGCAATGGTATCGAATTCTGGTTGCAGGATTTCTGCGGCCAATGAAGAAAAAAAGAAAATATATTTAATTCCAGAAGGGGTTTTCGAAGAATTGGAACGGATCTTTAATCTGGGGTCCATATTAGGAGTATGTCTGTTCCAATGGAACAAAGAAGATTATTCGATAAAAGTGGACAGAAGAAAACTGCCGTTTTTATATTGCGTTGCAATAGCAATCTTCACACTGGCCATTATGTTAACGATTAAGTTCGTTAGACTATCAACGGAAGGTGGTCAACCGTCGAGACAAATTCGGATCATGACTTTGACTTGTATATCTTGGTTTATATTCTTGTCACTAATTATGTGGATTAAATGTTCAGAGGACTTTGCTGTACTGGTAACAAACTTGCTACGCAGTCTTTACAACTTTGAAGGTAAAAATTTTCTATTGATTCGAAACAGTAAATTAAATATATTTAGTAGATTGAGTAATAATGCAGTACAAATTAATTATGCAGCAAACTTCGTTACCACTAAAGAGAAAACTTTCAATAAACCTTTAATTCGAGTGTTGAGGGGAATATATTTTACTCCGCTAGCATGTGGCGTAATTTTTTTGATGTCTGCCATCTTCAAATACATGAAAGGTAGAATATACAATTTGACAATGATGTTATTGTTACAAACTTTGTTCATCGCCGAATCTACTTAAAATAATCTTAAGAATAATAATCCTAAGATACAATAGAATTTCCTCTACAAGTATTGAAGTAAATCTTTCAACTATCTTGTATGTTTAAGGAGATTGTAATAATTATTAAGTCTTATTAACTTAGCTTTTCCCTTACGTAGATCTCCCAAGAGAATATCAACATTCACCTATACTAATTTTCTTGGGAATATTCATTTTTTGGATCGGAACTTCCGCATGCTGCATAAACAGCATTGGCCTTGAGATGCTTCTACTTTTGTATGAAGTTATTAAAGCTTTGAAAAATGAGTTGATGTAAGCTCCTTTAGTTTTTCTGTTTACTTACGAGTCAGTTATTTTCTCTGAAAGACATTTAATGGGGACTTTTATTAACTTATTTCAGTCAAGGACGCCAAATCTACAGATCACATCAAGTTGTTCGCAACTCTGCGTGGATTATCATTAAATACAACAACATGTATAAATATATCATGCAGTATGCGCAACAAATCTTTGGTACTGCATTAGCGCCGATTCAATCAGTGTTGACAAGATATTTAATGGTTTCTTGGGTCACCATGATAAAGTTTAGCCTACCTCCAGTTGTTATAATTGGAATGATTTTTGTTACTAGTGCCGCATTTCTCGCTTGGTTGACAATTTTGTTGGTGGTGAACGCAACCTATGAAGCCTACAATGTCATGATGACAAATCTTGTTACATGGGAAAATGGTAGGAGGATGAAATATTTAAAAATGTTCAAAGTTTCCCGCAAGCAAATGCATTTCAGAATTGGTTTAGAGGAACCTCTCACTATCCACACTATTCCAAAGTTTGTGTTGAGTCTCTGCAGTGGTACGATGAAATTAGTAACCATTCCTGCTAGTGAGACGAGTCAGGCTTTTGACCTAATTTGAAAAAATTATATGATTCTCAGGTCTAAAGTAAAATTAGTTTTGATTGCGCTGTTTTTAAAAGATTATTTAACTCATAATATCATTTATTCCGCCACAAATGCTTGAATTGTATCTAGCCACAAATTCGAGAATTTTTCATTGAAAAAATTTAATTAATCAGGTCAAGTAGTTGGCAGCAATGGGGATTGGGGAAGGGAACAAAAAGTCTTATATGAACTTGTTGAGGACAAAATTAGCTCATAAATAGAACAAGCCTTGAGATACAACATTATAAAATCACTCTAAATACTCCAAATCTTAAATATATAAACTTAGCTACAACGATTAAGTAATAACTCTAAGCATACGTAAAATAAAGAAAAGCACTTTACAAAACTAATATTACTGTCTGTATCTCATCCCTCACATAACAATAGGCTGTAAATCAATGTGAACTGCTAATCCTGGTGCAACAGGAGTAAAATCATTCCTTTGCACGGCAAGTGCGTTCGAACAAAAAATAAACTTTCAATACAACGATGTACATATGCAATTCACCACTATGATGTACCGATCGATAAATGCCTACTCCACTTATGGAACAAAATGAAACGAAAACGTGAAGGAACTTAAAGACGTCATATATAACATATCACAACATGAACAATATAAGCATTTTATTGTATCGTGTGTAGCACTCAACCTAATGTAGGTATTGTAGGCAACCTAATTTTAAAACCACTGTCTTTAACATCTAATGGAGTCGGAGTCACCCAATGCCCGATGTAATAACCATAAACTAGGTGGAAGGACTTATGAGGCAAAATATAATAATATGTACATATTTTCCACCCCATATAATACTTCAGAACGCTACTGAATTTAATTATTATTATTATTATTTATTTATTCAGCAGACCATTGTGATCGAGGATGTAATGAGCCCTGATCCAAACTTACATAAAATGTAAAGATAGGGGAAATTGAGATATTACATTAGAAGCAAAAAACAGTACAGAAAAAAGAGACTCTAATATAATATACAGACAGTAAATTGGTAATACATAAATTGTGAAACATAAATTGTGTCCTCCGGGGGATCGACTCATATAGATTATTAATCACTACACTCGTACTAACAGAAAAACAATTGTGTTATATATGAATTACATTATTAAATTGTGTTGTGTAGTATAATTATATATAGAGTAAATCTGTCATTAGAGGTTAATAAATAATCATATACTATGTGAGATAGATTCATAAAACTAAGTTAAATCAATTACCCATTACACCAGCCAATGCCCTAGTCCTATCCTACAATGCTTAAGCATTTCGAGACCTATGGCAGCTGAAAAGTCGCCGTTTACCCACCATCCTATTAAATTAAGTACCGACAACCCACCCATATGCGGCATGGGTTAAATTATGCCGATATGAGGTTACAAATTGTCTAAATTTGTAACATCTATATTTAAAACGTAATTTGAGAGCTTATAGTGCGCTTTAATTATGATTGGTCGGATGAGTTACAACGGTAACTGGTAAATTAAAACTGGTAAAAGTTAAATCAATCGAGTAAAATGCCGATAAATTAAATGGTATTTACATTAAATTGTCTCATATTAACTTTGTTTAAGTTATATCACTCTCCGGTCTAACAGTTTTATCGCCTTCCGTATCCATGAGTTCGCTTTTGGGTAGCCTAAGATGCCTGTGTCCACTGGTGTATATAAGGGATGCTAATTATTGAAAATCCAAAAAAAATGTACAATATTAAATACCCAACCCTAATTAGTAGTAAATACTATCGGAGAGAGAAAGGGTGTAAGTAGAGAATGTTCCAATTAGCGATTAAATGACTTATAAAAGTGTGTATCTATGGGACTTACAAAGATAATCGAATAAATGTACTGTCTGGATAACCAAAACTTCCATTATATTTACTTTAATTCCCTATATCATAATTTTCTTTACAGAGGGGTTATTGATATATTATGGTGATTTTAATGATAAAAACGTCCAAGTTTAGTATTAAAAAAATTAACTCCATTGCATATAATAAATGATGGTAGGCAAACAATAATTACGGTTTTAAGATTGTTTCCTTTCTGCTATGCCTGCTTCCATTTGAAGGGCTATTATGCCAAATATTGACATTAGGAATTCATTATAGCTATCCCCATTAAGTGTAATTAACCAAAAGTAGCTAAATAAAACTTTTTATTCAGAGCTACTATGGTACCAAATGGGCCTTATTCGGCAGTTACACACTATGATTGCTTATGATTTCTTTTCCAGAAAGTTAATAATAATCGCAGATATTATTTTCTGTTGCTGAACAGGGTGATATTTCTAGATTAATGAAATGATTGATGATAGTAACCTAAGCTAATATATATTATGTTCATTCTAAAAAAATAAGTTTGATTTATGTTATTGTTTTGTACTGGTTTACGTCTACATGGATGATACTCCACCAATATTTTTAAAAATTAAGGAAATGTGCCATAATAATTAACAAAAATAAATAATTTATACAGGGCTCTTCAATTTTTTAAGAGTATTATAGAGTCCTATGACCATTCTTATAGCAATATAAAGTTCCACACGTAGAGGTACCGCAACCTTTCATAATAATAACTTTACCTGGGCCAACCCAGTTGTATACTTGTTAGAACTTTTTTGAATTGATATGCTAATTTACAGGGCAAAAAATAAATCAAGAATACTAAATATTTTTGAAGAACCTTTTTATAACTCAATGTGATTAATTAAAATCAAATGCAGTAATCGTCTTATTATTTACAATTCATTTTACTATAGATTAATCATATGAAACCAACAATTAATTAACTAGGAACAAAAATACTTTCACATAAATTAATCTGGAAAAACAATTTAAAAAATGACATTTGAAAACAGCTAAACAAATAAAATAGAAACCAAAGGATTTTGTATTAATAATTTTAAGATTAGATGAACCTGGACAACGAACCTAGTGCATATTATTTAATTTTACTGCTTATTCACTCTGGAAAATGGAAATTAATTATTCATTGGTTCTTCGACTTTCCTCCTCCTCTTCTTCTTCTTCCTTTTTCTTGGCTTTTTAATCTTTGGATAACTTATGCCCATTTTTTCGTGAACATTTTTGCGATGTAAATGCAAATTGCTAGTGAATTTGAAGCGACAGTTACATTGATCACATCCAAAAGGTCTTGTCGGATCATGTATTTCCATGTGCTTTTCCAGGGCGTCTTCGTAGACAAATTTGGCAGGGCATAATTGGCAATTATAATGGACTTTAGGATGGTGATATACTTGATGACCCTTAAGATATCTTTTTTGGCTGTAGGATTTCCCGCAAATATCACAAAGATGACTTTTCTCTTTGTGCATATTTTCAGTATGGGCTTTTAGTAGCGTTTTGGAAGCAAAAGCGACATCCGGGCAGATAGTGCAAGCAAAAGGCTTTTCTCCAGTATGGGTCCTTTTATGTATGTCTAGACTGTAATTGTTAATGTAGGACTTGCCACATAATTCGCAGACAACTCTGGGTCTTACATGTTTTGGATCATGAATTTTGAGATGTTTATTCATGTAACTTTTAGTAGTGCATCGTTTCCCACAAACTTTACAGGCAAACTTCCCGTCTGTTGGATCTCGTACGAGTTTATCTTCTGTATGTGTCCGTTTGTCGTGCAATCGTAACCGGAATTCTATGGGAAATTTTTGAGAACATTTTTCGCAAGAGAATGGCATTTCTCCATTATGTAACTCGTTATAATGTTTTTCCAACTCCACTAGCCCAATTAACTCTTTTTCGCAAAGGACACATTTGTATAAGTCGTTGCTGTGGCCCAGTAAGTGTTTTGAGAACTCTTGGGGTCCTTTGATTCTTTCTCCGCAGATATCACAAGGGAAACTGTTAACCTTTTTTATTATCTCTGGGGGCTCGGTACTATGTTTAATTTTCATATGCTTTCGTAAACCAGCCTTGTTGTACTTCAAATAGGCTTTGCTGCAAATTGGACATTTTTGAGTCATTTCCCCGTTGTGTACAGAAACGTAATGATTAACTAATGCCGCGGCGGTCGAATAACCTTCAGTACAGAGTAAACAATTTGCCGACTTGTTATGTAATTGCTTGTGTTTTACATACATACTAGCAAATGAAAATTTCTCGTTGCAAATTGGACAGGAAAACAATTGTTCACGTTTGATTGCTATTTTCTTACGACTTTTTTTCTGCTTCTTAGGAACTTCTTCTTCTTCAATCTTCTCTTTCTTCACCGTAACAACTCTCTTCTTACCTATTCTGAGTGTGCCGCGCAGTCTCATGTTATGGCTTAGTGAACAATTATGATTTTCGTAAACATCCGAATTGGCAAAGACTTGTTCGCATAAAGAACATTCTGTCAATCTTGTTAATAATACTACCAACCGCTTTTCAAAAGGATCTTGTTTAACACAGATAAAAGGCTTTTTGTCTTCTACTAGTGATTCATTGTCCGAATAATCGCAAGCTGCAATATCCGTTGGATAAGGTAGATCATCTTCGGGCGCATCCATTCCCGTTTCTAAATCACCGACATTTTCTTTAATTAAATCTTTCTCCTTTGTCACATTTGCATTAGCAATTTCCTTTTCCTTGCAATATATATCAGATTCAAAATTGGGACAGTCTTCTAGTATTCTTTCTCCCTGTCCTAGAACTATCAAAACAGAAGCAATGAAATTAAAAGCGAAAATATGAAAAAGGTGAAGTAAATAATTCTAGGCAATAGCCCAAGAAATTAAGCGAAAAAATATTCATTTGTAATAACAAGCATTATGATTACCGGGAACATTGGCTCTCGAAAAGTCTACGTAACTTTTGTCAGTTTGGTTTATCGCAAGAGGATTTATAGTTATATGACTGACATTTTGGTCTCTTCCAAAAGTATCTTCAACAATCCTTTCTTGGCAATATATATTAGTCGCAACCTTGGGACAGTCTATTAACATTCTCTCTTCTTGTCCTAAATGTGCCGAAACAGAAATATATTAATAGAAAACAGCAATAGAAATCATTAGGAAAAGGAAAACCAATTTACTAATGGTACTTATCTGTTATATAGCAGATCAAAAAATTAACCAAATAAATAACGTTTTATTTATAAATATTCTGATTATTTCTGATTACCGGAAACATTGGCCTTCAGAAAGTCTAGGTAACTTTTATTAATTTCGGTAGCTGGTGGACTAATGTCGATATAATTGACACTCTCACCACTTCCAAAAGTGCCTGCAACGATTTACAAAAACAATGAACTATTTTTTTTATTTTTAGGTAATATTTTATTAACGTAGTAATAATGGAAGACTAATTGGAAATTAGATAGGAGAAATAAATATTGTGATTACCGGATGTATTAGCTATCGAAATGTCTGCGTAACTTCTGTCACTATTTGTAGCTGGTGGATTCGTAGCAACATGGGTTGCGCTTGGGGGACTGGTGAAGATTTCCCCTTCGTAATAGTCGACGAAAACGCGAACTGGACCAATATTAACATTATTTCCACCATCCATTGAGGAATTGACAATTTTCTGAGTTTCGACGTTTGGCAGCGTTAGTGCTTTTCTACCGCGAGGTTTTTCAATAATCTGATTGGCGTGGGCCTCATAGAAAGCTTGCTTAAATTTTTTGTCAGCTTCGGAATCCACAATTATCTTTGTATATTTCTGTAAAAACAGTAAATTTTTAACTGTTAAACAATAAATGAATGATTTAAATCTATTATAGCATCAAAAAATTGAATAGAGTAAAATAGTAATTACCAATGTATCTGGATGATCTTTTTTCCTGTGAGCATAAAACTGATAAGGATATCTGAAAACCATTTCACAAGAGTTACATTTGAATGTTTTTTCTTCTCTGTGCATTCGATAATGTTCCAACATTTTTCTCTTGTTGTGGAAAGCACTTTGACATACAGCACACGTTAGAGTAATATTGTGTCCTTTATTTCCACGGTCTACTTTTGGTGTGTGTTTTGAATTGTTATGCATGACTAACATTTCGGAGGATTTGACAGTTTTATTGCACAGGTGGCAAAAAGTTTCTGTGGGATTTCCAAATTTATGAATATTCGTTTTGTGATGGGAGAGTAAGATATAATTAGCCAATGTTTTTCCACAGATAGGACAATCTCTTGGAATTGCTTTGTCTTTTTCGCACACCATAGTTTTGTGCATGTGAAGATTTGGCTGATTGGTAAATACCTTTCCACAGACAGTGCATTCATAAGTTTTGTTTTCATGGGCAGTCATATGGTGTACTTTATATCCTGATGGGGTTGAAAATGTTTTTCCGCATTTTTCGCATGCAACTCTTTTATCGTTATCCTTAGGCGCAGCTGCAGCCGCGTGTCTTCGTTTGTGCCACCGAAGTGAATATTCGGTAACAAATCCTTTCCCACACAATTCGCAACAAAATGCTTTTTCTTCATGAAATCTCTGCTTATGAGTCTCCAGCTGTCTTACAGTGTCATACTTCAGCCCGCAAAAATCACATTGATAGGATTCGTTGAGGGAATGATTTTTGATATGTGTCTCTAACGTGGAGTATGCTTCATCGTCAAATCCGCAAATCCTACAAAAGTAGCCTTTTTCAAACCGGACTATAATTTCGTCCTTATCACCAAGTTCGGGATGAATTTCCTTCAAGTGCTGCTTAAACAGTTCTTCGGTTTTCACGTCTTCATTACAAACTGGACATTCTGTGAAAATGTCGTGGTAATTTTTCTTGTGTTTTACCATCTGCACTTTCATATAAAATGCATCGCCGCAGAGAGAACATACGAAACAAAATTTGTTCAAATATTCCTTGCTGGCTTTATGAGTAGCAATAATGTGTCTTCTGAAATTCGGTACTGTATAACATTTTTCTTCGCATAATTCACATTTGTACACTCGGACCATAAACGTTCCTTCCTTATTGCCTTCTTCTGAATTAGTGCCTCTCTTTTGCTTTGCTTCCGAGACTTCAGATGCAGTGTGGTTATAAATATAGTGTCGTCGCATCCCAATTTCCAAATCGTATTCATTATTACAAACCATGCATGTGAATTGTCCTCCTTCATTCTTGGTTATTGCAATTGGATATTCTTCGACGTCTGCATCTTTAAATGCTTGTTCGATTTGTCTCCTTCGAAGCCGAAGACGTTCTTCTGTGTCTTTGAATTTAGAGCGCTCTGCCCTTCGTATTAAAGCTCTATCTTTGTCTCGATTACCTTTTTTTTCATTTGAGGCGGTTAAATCAGGGATCTTCCTTACTACAGGTTTACGATGCGCGTATTTCTGCAACCTTTCTCGCAGTCCAGTCCATTTACGCCGTTTCATAGGTCCCTTCTCCAGTGGTGGACGTCCACGCTTTTTTGGAGGTTCCTTGTCCACCGACGGATTTCCTTCTAAAACTTTCTTATTAACCGACCGACGCTTTTTTGGAGGTTCCTTGTCAACCGATCGAGTTACATCTTTATATCCACCTTTAGGAACACCTGTAATGGCAGTAGAATGTGATTATGTAAAGAGTCATTTAAATAATTAAATCATTTAGATTTGAAATATTATTTCACAGTTTTCAAAGCTTGTCAGTATTAGAAAGAAATGTTTTATTAAAATATTTTAATTTAAATAGACGAAAACCAGAATCCGAATTTTAAATTTGGAATTCGAAATTCAACCAAGGAGAATACCTTTCAGACTTTTGACAGAACGTTGGATATTTTTCTTAATTACTTTCACAGCAGCTATCTTTAGTGCTCTAACAGATGTTTGCAATCTATTTATCTCCAGTAAGGCATCCCGTGTATCAGTACTTTCATTATCGCTTAAAGGGTCTTCTTTGATCTTCTCTGTTTCGATTTTCTTTTTCTTAATTGAATTTTCTATTCGGAGTAAAAGCTGTTCTTCTTTGGACAAGTTTTTAGGAAGCTCTTCGTAACCTGTCTTCCACTTCCTTTTCTCATTTGACTCTGGTTTATAAAATTTCCCTTCCGATGACATAGTGCTTGAGGAAGCAACGAACTCAATTGTCAATCTAGAAGCAAAAAGCAATTAATAATTTATTAAGTCTAATCAGTCAAATTATGAATCACTATTATTTACTACATCCTTAATTCAAATTACAATGCAAAATCTGAACAGTGTCAAAAATAAACACGACTAACCCTTTATTTACGTCAAAGTTTTTGACATTTTAGAATCCAAAGTTTCTTGAAACGTTTTTCTGTAATTTGGGGATGGTTCCTAAAAAATGGACTTCATCATCTTTAATTCACATTTTGTGTTATTCAAACTTTGGAATGATATTTAAATATTTACTTTTCATCTTTTACTAATGTAGAATTTTAAACCGTACCGGCATATCAACAACTGAGATTAGAGATCAGTGCTTAGGTATAAATGTCTCCTGTTACCCCGCCCGTCAGGAGTTTTATGTGTCTGTCTTTTACTGTATTCTGTATACTGGGACTGGGGTACTGTGAGATTGCAGGAGAACTTAAGAAATTCTTGCTGCTCGGTAAGTTCAAAATAGTATTGGCAGTTGAACAGTTTATTTGTCAATTTTGAATTACCTGCTTGGAATGGAAATTGTAAGGTTACTTTTACCAGTCATTGTGATTTATTAATTTCCGCCCAAATGCAAAATTTTACTGGTCATTTTAACGTAATAACATTAGTTTACGGGTCAAATCATTGTTTGATTTGAATTTTTCTGAGTAAGTTGACAAAGGGTGAAGGGCTTAATATATATAAATAATAAATAAATATGTAAATATTTACGTTATAAAAGAATCAATAATTAGTTACTAGCCAAAAAATTACTAAAAACTTACTGCCTTGCTTGTGATAACTCAGGCGTGTTACAAGATGGTGACATATCTCTGAAATAACGGTTAACATTTTTTATTAGCAGTCAGACATCAGATGTCAGAGGTTCCATTGCCAATTCAAAATGAGTCGATCTGCAAAAAAAGGAAATGCCAACTCCAAGTTGTCAAACGGTTCTGGAATTCCTACACCAACTAATCTAGGAAGAATACAGGGCAGTTCTGTGGCTGTTGGGAAAACTTCTGGTAGGGATTCAAAAGCACTGGATCTGCCTAAATTAGTAAAGGGAAAATCCCAGCTAAGAAAGTTTGCTGAAGCGGCGTCGAAATACGACGAGACTGAACCAGCTACTTGTTCAAATCATGTGCCTTGGGTGGAGAAACATTATCCTAGCAATATTGATGAATTATTTGTCAACAGAAAGAAAGTAGACGAAGTACTTTTTTGGCTGCGAGGTACTTTAGAACCGAATCCGAATGATAAGTCATCAAAAATATGCGTTCTAACAGGACCAAGTGGCAGTGGGAAGACAGCTTGTATTATGACAATCGCTAAACAAAACAATATTGAAATTAAAGAGTGGATAAACCCTGTAGATCTAACAGAATTTGATGCAACAAAAGGTAATAATATTTTAATGGCTATTTTGTAGCTTCATTTAAATCCTATGGTATAAATCTATAACTGCTTGCACATATATACTCTTTATTGTTGTGATAAATCCATCCCAATTAATAATTTTATCTTGCATTTTGTTCTAAACCTAGTCTTCGTTTATGGGGATGAAGTTACTGGCCGAAGTCAGACAGATTTATTCGCTAATTTTTTGTTCAGGTCTAGCCAATATTCGACCTTGCCAATCAAAGGGCGTACCACGCAACAAAAATGTGTAACAATCGTCGAAGATTTTCCTAATGCATTTTACAGAGATACTTCAATGTTTCACAATATTTTGAGGTAGGCCTTTCTTGTACAGAAATATAAACATTAATGGATCATACTCTATACAGCTAAGACTAAGACAATGACTGAATAATGACTGCATCTTTGTTACATTAGGAACTTGTCCACTACACAAACTCCAGTTGTGTTCATAATCGGTGATTCTTCTGCCAGTGACAGTGTTACCAACAAATTATTTCCCAATGACATTCGAAATGAACTGGGAATACGCTTTATCACGTATGTAGAGTTTTTATTTATAATCTTTGATGATTTATATGTTGTATCTACATACAAATTGTCCAAAAAATAAAGACTTATTTTGGTTTTAGATTCAATGCGATTGCTACAACATTTATGGTCAAATATTTGACAGCTTTGAGCATCAAAGAAAACATAAATGTGGACAAGAGTACTATTGAAGAAATCGCTGCTGTATCTGGAGGTGACATGAGGTCTGCTATTAATTCACTTCAATTTGGTCACCAAAAAACAAGTAGGAAAACATTTTAGTTTTCAAATGATTATAGAAATTCCTTTATAATTTCCAATGGTTACTATTAACTATATTTTCCTTCAGTTGGTGTTCGAGAAAAGCCAATGTTCAAGAAACCATTTCCAGTAAAACAAAAAGGGAGTAAGAAAGCGAAAGCCACCAAGGATGAGAGTTTATTTTTATTTCACGCGTTGGGAAAAGTGCTATATGGGAAAAGTAAGTCAATATTAGGTATTAAATATTTATTCTCATTAAATGGTCTTGGTCTTAGGCTTATGGTGTATAGTGTATATTTATTTTGTCACTTAAAATGCAATTTAGGAAATACTGGTGATATTAGTAAAGCGGAATATGAATTAGTGGAACGTCTCAGTGCAGAAAGACGGATTCATCCACCCACTGAATCTCCGGAAGAATTGTGCAACATGATTGAAGTTTCTGCTGAGACATTTGTCTATTTCTTGCAGCAGAACTACGTCCAGTTTTTCACTAATTTGGAAGAGTGTGCAAAAGCGTCAGCACATTTGGCAGATGCGGAACATATCTTATCCAATTGGGCTTTTGATACTTCTAGTAACGAAAAAAGTTTTAAGGTACGTAGTAATTCAATTTTCTATTTCAATACTATTGTTCTAAATTAGTATTGTAAATTTAAATGAATAATATTGAATATAAATTCAATACTAAATAATAAAGGTCAAAGAAAACAAAGAAGAAGTTGCTGTAAGTGTGGCGACAAGGGGATTGATGCATTCCAACACAAAGCTTGTTTCTAATTCATTCCTGCCATTAAGAAAACCGATTTGCACTGATTTAAACAAACGAATTCAAAAAAGGTAGACGAAGACGAGTTGAATTACATGATATATAGTAGTAGCGGTTTAATATGTAGGCCATTGGATATTTATTTCTTTTTAGTTTTATATTTGTGTAACATTGCTAATTTTTTTTAAATATTGTAGTGCCGATTCTTACCAAAGTTTGTGTGCAGCGCCAAAGGAATGTCAGCAATCAAATTTTTTCACTGATTACTTCCCATATTTTTCAAAAATTAAAAAATTCACCGGTGGTAATTTTATACGTTGTTTATTTAAACGTTTGGAATATTACAATCAATTACCTGGAATGTATTAATATTTCTTAACTTTTCAGATCAAAAAATTCTTCTTGATTCTGTTGTGTTTGGATACGGAAAGGGAAGATACAGGTAGAACATCAATGTTTCGTATAGTGTAGAGTAAAAAATGTAAGTATGTAAAATATAATGGCTTCTATTTCTGAAAATCAGAATGAATGATACTCAATTGGATCACACTTATGAAGAAACGAAGGATGAGGTAAACTGGAACAACTGCCCTGCAAACAACATTGATCTCCAAGAAGACCAAGATATGGAAGACGAAGCTGAGTTTAACATTGAGGATTTTGATGATTAATTCAATTTATTTGTCTTGTCAACGGAATGCTCAGCATGGCTATCTAGGAAAACTTTTGTAAGTATAAAAATTCAAAGAATATAAAAATTAGTTCACAATGTTCGTATTAAGTACGTAGTAGTATAAGTTTAAACAAGTTAATTGTAACCGTTCAATAATTAGTCACGTGTTTGCATGCTTCCAAAAATATTTTTTCTACGCTATATATTCGTATTAAAATTACCTTGCTAAAAACTGCTATTGAGCTTTATTCGTTCTTTTTTAAAACTTTAAACAGCTATTAAAAACTAGTACAGACATACTAACATAACTAAGAATTACTAAGACTCTCATTAACGTACTTTTTGTTCTCTCTTTTTCAAATGAATTAATACATGAGTGTTGGTTACTTTAGACTACGGTCTACGGTATAGGAGTCAGTGTTATAAATAGGGACTTATGTATTTTTGAAAACCAGCAATCTCCCGTATATGTCGCACGCAGCGAATCTGTGAACCTAAGATTTGATAGTGTACATTTAATGAGAGTTTCATCTTAATTTACTACAATGCACTTATTCATAATATAAAATATAAATGCAACATTGCAGGTTAATTAGAATTGAAATTATGGAAAATTTTAAAGTTTCATAACATTTTGTTTTGATTTTTTGATTTACATTGGATATTGCAAACTGGGTAAGGGATTATACCAAACCTTATAAACTCGCCATATCCTATTTCTATTTATATCATTACATTGTAATAATAATAGCACAGCACAAGCTTATAGGTTTCAGTTCAATAATAATATTAGATCGATTCCTAATGATTTTCAAACCCAATTCAATGCGTTATCCCTAATATAGTTAACACTTTTTAAGCCTGCTAAAAATACATTGGCATTTACTTTCAATACCATCGCCAATGTCACATAAATCAATAGTAAAATAGAATGAAGAAATCACATTACATTAAAACCAGTTTTAGCGTCTTACGAAAGCAAGGAAGTAATGATTAATGAATAAGTCCAGGTTTATATACGGATTGGGGATATTGGCGAATATACTTCTGAAATTAAAAACATTCCCACAAGATCAATATGAAAGAATAACATTTATAGCTACAGTAGCGTGTAAGTATTTCTTGTGAGATATTCCCATCCATAAAAAATATATAATAGCTATACTTTTTCCAACTCAGTGGGATCGTAAATATTGTAATATTCTGTAATGGAACTTGGATTTATTTTTAATCACCTCGCGTCTAAGCGAAAATTATCTAAAAAACGATTAAATTTACTCTGAATAATAAATTTAGTTGCTTTTTCGTACTCCGTCATCGTCATAATGGAATTCACAGTTCTTCGATTTCCAGTGTCTTAAGACGTCGATACTGATACTGTATTAAAATTCAATGTGTTTGGTTAATACACCTTGAAAGTAAGATCATGATACTTTTAAGTGCAACATAATCAGTGGAATGAAATTAAAATGTGATCAATAAGTGATCATTACAGATAGATACTACTCTAAAAACATTGTCACTTTATTCATTATAAACTTAGAACACGAAAAGACATACAGAAAGGAAATACATTCGCTGATATTCTCAATAAAGTATATATAGGTAAAGGACTATCACTATCACTCTGTTAAATATTTATGCTAGACATTGACGTAGAAATGACAGTTTTACTTTAAATGTTATTTAAAATTCATTTTATACAAAAGGTCAATGAAGTAAAATTTTAGTGCCCATAAGAAACTAAAAGACTTCTAGCAGCATAAGTAAAAAATAATTAATTCATTTTTGACGGAGAAAGGCTATTAATTATGATATATTTATTAAAATCGTTCAAGCTTTCGACAAAATTCTATTGTCATCCTCAGGAACTGGAGTTAACACTACAATTACATATATTAATGGATATAGGAGGAATATTATGTTATTTTAGTTTGTAACAGAAAATATTAGACAAATGAACAATAAACAAATAGTAGGTAGCCAGGTTACAAATTCAATCAGTTTTAGATGCTGTAAGACCTAAAGAATGGATTCTAATAGAGATGACCATAGCGGATTTAGAGATAAACCTGAATCCAGATTCATCGTTTGTGCTTTTGAACGGATGTACAAACCTTCTTTGACTTTCCTAATGAATGGGTTTGCTTCTTTATCAATTAGTTGTATAGACGGAGCATTTTTGATGTGTGTTTCATTTTCAGCGAAATGTAGGGCAACTGCTGAAGATAATACTCGATTATGACGTATATCCGCCAAATGTTCTTTAAATCTAACATTATAATCTCTTCCAGTTTCTCCTATATAGCTTAATTGACAATCTTCGCATTTTAATTCATAAATTCCTGAATTGATTTTTTTGGGTTGATCTTTATGGTTACAGAGTTTACTGTAGAGTTTGGGTCCAGGGTAGTAGCCAAAATCAGAATCTAGTTCCGACTGTATAACTTTAGTTATCTTTTTTGTAGCATTGCCAATAAACGGTAGAATTAGACGTTTTCTGTATTCCTTATTACCATTTTGTGAGTTGCTTATTCTTGATTTTTGAACTTTAATTCTGGAGTCTATTAAATTGATAGGATAATTGTTATTTATGAGAGCCTTCGTTATATGTTCAATTTCTTCATCGATATGTATGTCTTCGCAAATTTTGAGAGCTCGGTAAACCAGACTGTCTATTACTGAAATTTTGTGACAAAGAGGATGGTAAGAGTTGAAGTTGAGATATCTATCTGTGTGTGTTGCTTTTCTATAGACTTTGTGACCAATTCCATCATTTTTTCGGTATAATAATATATCAAGAAACGGTAACTGTCCATTATTTTCTGTCTCAGAAGTGAATTGGATTGAAGGGTGATAACTATTTATATCAACTAGAATATCCTTTTGTTTGTCTTTGTCCACTATTGCCAAAGTATCATCTACATACCTCCTCCAAAAAGATATATTCGGATGGTTAATGATTACTTCTGTCTCTAATTTTTGTAGAAATAATTCACTGAAAATTTGGGGATATAGGTGAACCCATAGCATTCCCGTCAAGTTGCAAATATAGATCATTTCTCCAACTAAAGTATGTACCTTCTAGACAAAGGCTAAGGAGATTTAAAATATCTTCAGAATCTAGATGGGTAACAGATTTCCACTTTGAAGTTTCATCCAAAAGCGATTTGACGTATATGACTGTCTCTTTGATAGGGACTTTTGTGAATAGGGAAACTACATCATAAGATACCATCATATCTTTTTCAGTTAGTTTTATACTGTTAATGTCCGAAATAAGATCATATGAATTCTTAATTGATAAGGAATCATTGGAGATTAGAGATGTCAATATCGGTTTTAAGAAAATAGCTAAATTATAGCTTGGAGAATCTCTGAAGTCGACAATCGGACGTAGTGGAATATTGTTCTTGTGAATTTTTGGAGATCCATAAAAAATTGGACATTTATAAGTTGATTTTGATATAAAATCTTTGTTATATTTTGATATTTTTTCCTGTTTGAATAATGTACTGCATTGTGTCCTAATTCTTTTCCCTTGGTTTTCAGTGGGGTCCTTTTGAATTTTCTTGTACGGACCTTCATTTAGCATTTGGATGATTTTGTCATCGTATTCATTTTTATTTATGATAACTGTGGCATTACCCTTATCTGCTTTGCAAATTACGATTGTTGGATCTGATTTTAAGGATGTACAGACAGAATTGATTTTTAATAAGGTTTTATCTGGTTGTTTCTTTCTGACTTCGGTTTTTAGTATTGAACTAATTTTGTCGCGAATTTGATCTTTTATATTTTCTTCTGTCTTTTCATACCGAGACAGATGACTTTCCACATTCGTAATTATTTGAAAAATGGCATTTCGATTATTTTTATGAGGAGTAGCATAATTAAGACCTAATTTGAGTATTGTTGTTTCTTCATCTGTCAGAATTCTCTTACTCAGGTTAATGACTGTATTATTTTCGGATGGACTTGTTTCTCTTTTCATTTTGTAGATAAAAAGTGAGTCGAATTTTCTCATCTGAGTAGTTTTGATTATGTTATTTAGTTTCCGGCAGTTATACGAAATTAATTGAAATAGATATGGCCATAGAATAGTGTAAAATCTTCCGCAATAAACTTTGGATTTTGAAACTTCTTGATCAATTTTGTGAAGTTCCTTATATTTTTGACGATATAATTCCTTCACCATTCTTAAATTGTGACGCTCCGTTAGTTTGTTCATACATGGTGAGTTGAATTGTGGAGCCACTATTCTTAATCCTTTAGGTATAATACCATTATTATAGCATCTCTTGAGGAAAATGATATCATTTTGTAACCTAACTTGCTTCAAAAAAATTGTTTCAATCTTCCTTATTCTACTAAAGTCAAACACCCCGTAGTGTAATCGAAATAATGATTTTATATGCTTCCAGCCTTTGATTTCATAATTCATTTTTGACGGAGAAAGGCTATTAATTATGATATATTTATTAAAATCGTTCAAGCTTTCGACAAAATTCTATTGTCATCCTCAGGAACTGGAGTTAACACTACAATTACATATATTAATGGATATAGGAGGAATATTATGTTATTTTAGTTTGTAACAGAAAATATTAGACAAATGAACAATAAACAAATAGTAGGTAGCCAGGTTACAAATTCAATCAGTTTTAGATGCTGTAAGACCTAAAGAATGGATTCTAATAGAGATGACCATAGCGGATTTAGAGATAAACCTGAATCCAGATTCATCGTTTGTGCTTTTGAACGGATGTACAAACCTTCTTTGACTTTCCTAATGAATGGGTTTGCTTCTTTATCAATTAGTTGTATAGACGGAGCATTTTTGATGTGTGAATGAAGAAATATAACAAAGATTTTATATCAAAATCAACTTATAAATGTCCAATTTTTTATGGATCTCCAAAAATTCACAAGAACAATATTCCACTACGTCCGATTGTCGACTTCAGAGATTCTCCAAGCTATAATTTAGCTATTTTCTTAAAACCGATATTGACATCTCTAATCTCCAATGATTCCTTATCAATTAAGAATTCATATGATCTTATTTCGGACATTAACAGTATAAAACTAACTGAAAAAGATATAATGGTATCTTATGATGTAGTTTCCCTATTCACAAAAGTCACTATCAAAGAGACAGTCATATACGTCAAATCGCTTTTGGATGAAACTTCAAAGTGGAAATCTGTTACCCATCTAGATTCTGAAGATATTTTAAATCTCCTTAGCCTTTGTCTAGAAGGTACATACTTTAGTTGGAGAAATGATCTATATTTGCAACTTGACGGGAATGCTATGGGTTCACCTATATCCCCAATTTTCAGTGAATTATTTCTACAAAAATTAGAGACAGAAGTAATCATTAACCATCCGAATATATCTTTTTGGAGGAGGTATGTAGATGATACTTTGGCAATAGTGGACAAAGACAAACAAAAGGATATTCTAGTTGATATAAATAGTTATCACCCTTCAATCCAATTCACTTCTGAGACAGAAAATAATGGACAATTACCGTTTCTTGATATATTATTATACCGAAAAAATGATGGAATTGGTCACAAAGTCTATAGAAAAGCAACACACACAGATAGATATCTCAACTTCAACTCTTACCATCCTCTTTGTCACAAAATTTCAGTAATAGACAGTCTGGTTTACCGAGCTCTCAAAATTTGCGAAGACATACATATCGATGAAGAAATTGAACATATAACGAAGGCTCTCATAAATAACAATTATCCTATCAATTTAATAGACTCCAGAATTAAAGTTCAAAAAATCAAGAATAAGCAACTCACAAAATGGTAATAAGGAATACAGAAAACGTCTAATTCTACCGTTTATTGGCAATGCTACAAAAAAGATAACTAAAGTTATACAGTCGGAACTAGATTCTGATTTTGGCTACTACCCTGGACCCAAACTCTACAGTAAACTCTGTAACCATAAAGATCAACCCAAAAAAATCAATTCAGGAATTTATGAATTAAAATGCGAAGATTGTCAATTAAGCTATATAGGAGAAACTGGAAGAGATTATAATGTTAGATTTAAAGAACATTTGGCTGATATACGTCATAATCGAGTATTATCTTCAGCAGTTGCCCTACATTTCGCTGAAAATGAAACACACATCAAAAATGCTCCGTCTATACAACTAATTGATAAAGAAGCAAACCCATTCATTAGGAAAGTCAAAGAAGGTTTGTACATCCGTTCAAAAGCACAAACGATGAATCTGGATTCAGGTTTATCTCTAAATCCGCTATGGTCATCTCTATTAGAATCCATTCTTTAGGTCTTACAGCATCTAAAACTGATTGAATTTGTAACCTGGCTACCTACTATTTGTTTATTGTTCATTTGTCTAATATTTTCTGTTACAAACTAAAATAACATAATATTCCTCCTATATCCATTAATATATGTAATTGTAGTGTTAACTCCAGTTCCTGAGGATGACAATAGAATTTTGTCGAAAGCTTGAACGATTTTAATAAATATATCATAATTAGTAGCCTTTCTCCGTCAAAAATGAATTATGAAATCAAAGGCTGGAAGCATATAAAATCATTATTTCGATTACACTACGGGGTGTTTGACTTTAGTAGAATAAGGAAGATTGAAACAATTTTTTTGAAGCAAGTTAGGTTACAAAATGATATCATTTTCCTCAAGAGATGCTATAATAATGGTATTATACCTAAAGGATTAAGAATAGTGGCTCCACAATTCAACTCACCATGTATGAACAAACTAACGGAGCGTCACAATTTAAGAATGGTGAAGGAATTATATCGTCAAAAATATAATGAACTTCACAAAATTGATCAAGAAGTTTCAAAATCCAAAGTTTATTGCGGAAGATTTTACACTATTCTATGGCCATATCTATTTCAATTAATTTCGTATAACTGCCGGAAACTAAATAACATAATCAAAACTACTCAGATGAGAAAATTCGACTCACTTTTTATCTACAAAATGAAAAGAGAAACAAGTCCATCCGAAAATAATACAGTCATTAACCTGAGTAAGAGAATTCTGACAGATGAAGAAACAACAATACTCAAATTAGGTCTTAATTATGCTACTCCTCATAAAAATAATCGAAATGCCATTTTTCAAATAATTACGAATGTGGAAAGTCATCTGTCTCGGTATGAAAAGACAGAAGAAAATATAAAAGATCAAATTCGCGACAAAATTAGTTCAATACTAAAAACCGAAGTCAGAAAGAAACAACCAGATAAAACCTTATTAAAAATCAATTCTGTCTGTACATCCTTAAAATCAGATCCAACAATCGTAATTTGCAAAGCAGATAAGGGTAATGCCACAGTTATCATAAATAAAAATGAATACGATGACAAAATCATCCAAATGCTAAATGAAGGTCCGTACAAGAAAATTCAAAAGGACCCCACTGAAAACCAAGGGAAAAGAATTAGGACACAATGCAGTACATTATTCAAACAGGAAAAAATATCAAAATATAACAAAGATTTTATATCAAAATCAACTTATAAATGTCCAATTTTTTATGGATCTCCAAAAATTCACAAGAACAATATTCCACTACGTCCGATTGTCGACTTCAGAGATTCTCCAAGCTATAATTTAGCTATTTTCTTAAAACCGATATTGACATCTCTAATCTCCAATGATTCCTTACCAATTAAGAATTCATATGATCTTATTTCGGACATTAACAGTATAAAACTAACTGAAAAAGATATAATGGTATCTTATGATGTAGTTTCCCTATTCACAAAAGTCCCTATCAAAGAGACAGTCATATACGTCAAATCGCTTTTGGATGAAACTTCAAAGTGGAAATCTGTTACCCATCTAGATTCTGAAGATATTTTAAATCTCCTTAGCCTTTGTCTAGAAGGTACATACTTTAGTTGGAGAAATGATCTATATTTGCAACTTGACGGGAATGCTATGGGTTCACCTATATCCCCAAATTTTCAGTGAATTATTTCTACAAAAATTAGAGACAGAAGTAATCATTAACCATCCGAATATATCTTTTTGGAGGAGGTATGTAGATGATACTTTGGCAATAGTGGACAAAGACAAACAAAAGGATATTCTAGTTGATATAAATAGTTATCACCCTTCAATCCAATTCACTTCTGAGACAGAAAATAATGGACAATTACCGTTTCTTGATATATTATTATACCGAAAAAATGATGGAATTGGTCACAAAGTCTATAGAAAAGCAACACACACAGATAGATATCTCAACTTCAACTCTTACCATCCTCTTTGTCACAAAATTTCAGTAATAGACAGTCTGGTTTACCGAGCTCTCAAAATTTGCGAAGACATACATATCGATGAAGGAATTGAACATATAACGAAGGCTCTCATAAATAACAATTATCCTATCAATTTAATAGACTCCAGAATTAAAGTTCAAAAATCAAGAATAAGCAACTCACAAAATGGTAATAAGGAATACAGAAAACGTCTAATTCTACCGTTTATTGGCAATGCTACAAAAAAGATAACTAAAGTTATACAGTCGGAACTAGATTCTGATTTTGGCTACTACCCTGGACCCAAACTCTACAGTAAACTCTGTAACCATAAAGATCAACCCAAAAAAATCAATTCAGGAATTTATGAATTAAAATGCGAAGATTGTCAATTAAGCTATATAGGAGAAACTGGAAGAGATTATAATGTTAGATTTAAAGAACATTTGGCTGATATACGTCATAATCGAGTATTATCTTCAGCAGTTGCCCTACATTTCGCTGAAAATGAAACACACATCAAAAATGCTCCGTCTATACAACTAATTGATAAAGAAGCAAACCCATTCATTAGGAAAGTCAAAGAAGGTTTGTACATCCGTTCAAAAGCACAAACGATGAATCTGGATTCAGGTTTATCTCTAAATCCGCTATGGTCATCTCTATTAGAATCCATTCTTTAGGTCTTACAGCATCTAAAACTGATTGAATTTGTAACCTGGCTACCTACTATTTGTTTATTGTTCATTTGTCTAATATTTTCTGTTACAAACTAAAATAACATAATATTCCTCCTATATCCATTAATATATGTAATTGTAGTGTTAACTCCAGTTCCTGAGGATGACAATAGAATTTTGTCGAAAGCTTGAACGATTTTAATAAATATATCATAATTAATAGCCTTTCTCCGTCAAAAATGAATTATGAAATCAAAGGCTGGAAGCATATAAAATCATTAAAAAATAATTATGTCTGGTAGGCACTTACTATCTTGTACATTTGAAATGAAGGCAAACATGTAAATTGTTTTATGCTTTTTAATTATAAAATAATATTCCGTGGTATTTTAGTGGCTGTTTTCACATGCAGGTGGTTACTCTTTAAACTGACAAACAATTGCATAGTTTATCCATGCCATTTAAAACAAACTAGGGTCAAGACCTTTTCTTTACCAAACCATATACTGAAAATGCTCCCAAGTTTGTAGATCAAGTGAAAGATAAACCAAGAACATTGAATATAAAAGTAATTTATAATTGCACCTAAATAGCTTTATAATATTTCTAAACATTTTTGTAAAGATGTGCCAAAGAATTATCTGTATTTAAAAATGATTTTTTGATTTAAAGCAGTACGAGTGATCAAATTTATAAATTTAGGAAAATAGTCAGCATGAAAGTTATTTCCAATCTTAGTGATTTGCCACATAAAATGAAAGCCAAATTCTTCCCACGTACGGAAAACTTAACTGGAGATGAAGCATTACAATGGATAGGGGACTATTTTAATTTAAGTTTAGGATTCCTTCCTATAAAATACAATAAATCGAGTAAACTATTTCAAACCTCAAAACCCACAGCACTAAGCCTGCACAACAAAGCCTTATATGCCCTCATCGTATACGAGGCCGTCCAATTTTGGAATCTTCTCAAATCCGAAGACACGATCAGCTTCAATACGGTTCTTATTTTCCTTGTTTTGTCAACTGCGATAATGCCAGCCATTATTTCACGCAATTTCCAGCGCAAGAGTTCTGAAATGGTGCATGTCCTCAATCAACTGAATCTAAAAGGATTTCCAATTCTAAATGAAGGTACAACTAATATTACTTTTAAAGCAAAAAAGCATGTATTACAATTTTTATTTCACTCTAATAGGTTGGCGAAAAACATCAATGAAAAAATTCAAATTTTTCGTTTACATGGAATTTTTGTTGTCAAAATGTTTTGTTGGAAATTGTATTACCTCTTCATGGATGGCTTCGTACCTGGTCAATTCTATTGTTCCTGGAAAACATAGTGTGGCCGTTGTTCTTAAAGAAATGGGCGTTCATAGAGCAGATATTTTGAGTATCGTCAGCTTTACACAAACTTGGGTCGTCATTGCAACCTCACATTTTGTAATGTTCCAAATGCTGGCATTTACGTATATATACTCAGCCAGAACATGTTTCTACTTGTATATGATCCGGTAAGGCAAGCAAAATTAAGAATATTTACTTTATTTGATTCCGTTCTAAGTTTGCAATTATTAATTCATAATTTACAATAGAATTAAATAAATATAGAATGCATTTTTTAATCGTATGCTGTAATCCCTATTCAGAGAAAGCAACGCCAGCCTGCAAGAAAAAATAAGAACCTACAACGGAGTGCAGATTTTGAACATACTATTCAACGACAGTCTTTTGAAATATTTTGTTCCTGCCATACTGTATTATGCATTGTCTTTTGGGTCACTTGATTTGTTCGCCCTTATACGGCAAGGCTCTGATAATCTTGTGCACTTAGCTTTGTTAGCCACTATATTTCCCCTGTGCGCATTTTGTCTATTATTTCTGTTACTCTGCTATTCCTCCTGTGGAAAAAGCTCCGCTGACACTTTGAATGCTTTGCAAATGGAATTGTTAGCTGATATTCCTAACAAAAGATATTTTCAAAAGGTACTGGCAAGTACAACTGAATTTGGCGTAAGGTACGGAGTTTTTAAAGCAGTGAAACATAAGCACACTTTGGACTGCTTCGATGCTGGGCTCAATATTGTAACATCCCTTCTCATTTCTTATCCCAAATTGTAGTAAAATACCTTCCGTAAAATATGTATTTAAATCAAAGTAGGAATTCTCTTGTAATGTCCTTTTAGAACTCCCCCGCTGGCCAACAAAACATTTATCCGACCTTACCACAACAAGTGGAAATAAATACACTGTATCCGAATCCACTCCTATCAAATATTAACTCACCAATAATAATACATTACAAGAGAATTCCTTCTATGATTTGAATGATAATAAGTAGTTCAAAATGCGACCCAAGGAAATTTAGATTTCATAGTGGTAAAACATAATACTACATTAAAAATAATTTGATAAATAATTATCCCTGTAAATTGTGATTGTGACGCCTCTGCTATAGGTCGACTGCACTGGTATAGGTGCTTCGTGCTCTGTACCTACTCAAAATAGAAAAAAATGGAATTTTTTTCTTAGAAAAAACCTACAATTTTCTCACATCGCCAATTATACATAATTTTTCTTGCAATTTGTAAATATTAATTTACGAATTGTTTTATTTTCGAAAATTTTACAATCTAAACACTTTCGGTGTTCCTAGGCTGTTCTTTCAAGAGTATTATTTTCCTTAATAGGTTCGGGTGGTTCGGGCTAACTAATAAAATATTCAGCTTCTCTATAGGCATAGGTACCGAGCTTTCTTCATTTTGAAAGTGACGGAATTCCCGGAGCTGCTAAATTAAAGTTTTTCTAACCTTGTTAAGCGCACGAACATACGTCCATTTTTCATTACTAGAGATTGGTAGTGCTACTTAATGCTATGTTAATTTCCGATTAATTTAATGGTTCTGCTGCTTGGACCTTGCTTATAGTCATTTAGCGACACTAGCAAAAGGCAGCATATATATTATTTACGAAATACAAATACATATTTAATGATCTTTCTATGAAAGCAAACTTAGGAGTTTGTCTTGCCTGCTTGTGTTTGTCCTAATTTATAAAATGACCACGTTAAATATTACACAGAGATCATCCAATATGAGCAAGTTATTTTGTTCGACAGCCTTTGTAAGTGATCGAATAAATCGAATCTGGAACGGTCTATCAGTGTGAGAATCAAATTGTACTGTAAATGATATTTCAATTGGACAAGATTGAAAAACAAAGGATATTTTTAACCTATCTTAATTGTGTATATGACTTTATTTATTGATCGCGACTTCCTTTTCTAATTTGATTTTCCTCATTAAACTTAAAAATTGGTAAAGTAGCATGAATACTTTAATTCCATCCACCTCCACCAAATAAGCTGTGTATATAATTGAGACACAATAAGTCTAGTGAACATTAAAAAAATTTTATCATCTGTACTATTATGAGAAATTAAACATGTTGTCAATATTTACGTAAACCTTTTCCCACATAAAGAAAGACATATACAATAACGTATAACACAATATACAAAGCAACACATATACGACATATTTCTAGTTCTATATAACACTGCAAAAAATGTCAATTATTTTACTGTTCAGTCTTCAACTGATCGTGATTGAATTGTCTTTAGGATGGAAATTGAAAGATGTTGTCCATCTTGAAAAGGACTGTTACATTAATTTGATCTTGCGTCCAAAATATAATAATAGACAATCAGAAGAACCGTCAATTAACGAATTACAGCAAATGGACATTCCATACGCGTTTACAAATTTACAATTTTATACGAAAAAAGAATGTAATCTAAAAAAATTAATGGTGATAATGCCTCAAATATTTTCAGTGCCATTGAGCAGATACTATTCAAATTGTAGGAGAAACTTTCGTAAAAACGATACATTCAGATTGTCATCACCACGATTAATAGCAAGCCGTTTGGTTTGTGTGGTGAATATTGCATTTCATTTTAATCCAACGTACACACCAGATATTCTATTGCTTCATATTATGAGTCAGAAATCGGATGAAGAAAAAACCAATAAATTCCTTAAAACAATGGACCGCTCTACCTATTGGGGATTGCGCAATATGTACAATTTTGCAGAATATTCTTCTGTGTACATTTTTCTTGGTAAAAAAACTTTTGCGCTCGCAAAGTCAAAATCGAGTGTAGGTGCAACTTCGCCCATATTCGAAAATTTTTGGGAAAAAGCCTGGTTTGTGGTGCCATTATCAGATGAAGATGAGCAAGATATATATTTGATATTGCCACATTATACAGCATATCAGAATAGGGAAACAATACCTTTTGTTATGCGGTCTTTATGCTTCCAAAGGAATTGCGCTATGAATGGATCACTGCGTGAAATTGTGCTAAGCGAATTAATGAGGGAGATAATCTTTCTGCAGAAATTCGTTGCTATCGACTATATACACGAAATGGCAGAAGGCGAATATTCATACGAATATAGACCATATTGTGGGCCACCGCTGTTAAACACATATTTAACTACTTATAATTTAAATAAGTACAATAGAATCGATCATGCCATTGTTTCTATTGTATTAGAAAAGGCTATCAATTCGACCATGTCAGTCAACGATGGCGCATGTTTTAGTGAAGACTATGCTGCAATATATCATGGTTCCTTTAATTTCCTTTACGTCACTGGGCCTTATAGTATCATAAATTTAATGTACCATCCCGGATTAAATGTGATTGGCATCGTGGAGGATTCTTTTAATTTTATATCCTGTGTCGTTTTGGAAAATGAGAGTCTCTCCTTTTATGGATACATTCGACCGTTTAAACTTTACGCTTGGCTTGGAATCATTGTCACTCTGTCTGTTGTAATAGCTTTCGTCCATGGAATGGCATATTACAAAAGAGATGAAGGTATTCCATTTCTTATGATCTGCTTTGCATATGCATTGGAGATAAGTTATTCTATATCAGCAAAAGTCAATCAAAAAGTTTGGATTAAATTTGTCATTTGTCCGTTGTTGCTGATGTTCATCGTATTGACCAACGGATACAAAGGAGTATTCATTACTGATTTGATAGAGCCACGTCCAGTTAAACAAATTGAGTCATTTGAGCAGATTGCAAATCTTTCGGATATAACTGCTCTTGGGGAAACTTTAAAATCAAATGATCTTGACCCTTTTTATTTTTCTTTGTTTCATCGAAAGCAACAGCTAATTTCCTACTACTACGACTGCCGCAAATATAATGGCACAAAATCATATAACTCATCATTTTGCGAGGCAAAATTAGAACACCTAGAACAATCGGGTTTCCAATTTGATAATATAGATGAGGAGGTAATTAAGGAAACATTTCAGACATTCAATAATGATCACCTGGACGAATCTTTCAAATTTCGAAAAATGATCCAAAGTTTATTGGAGTTAACTCATGTTGCTAATGCAAATAATGTCAAAATGATGTTAAAGCTCAAGGAAAAGATTAGAGCTCCTCCGGGATTTCCCGACTCAAACAGTCCTCAACAATGGATCTCAAAATGCAACAATTCGATATTAATTCTCTCAAACCTTGCACTGCATCGCTTTCTTAATGATTCTCACTGGAATCCTCATAGTGGAGGAGTTCAGCCAATTCACACCTTATATCGTGGGAAGAGAGAAAACTCATTTTTAAATACATTAGTTTATTCCGGGTTCTCAACTATTTATTCTCCCATGCTTAATCCATTTTATAAACGAAAGTTATTTGCTTTAAGTCATTCAGGAATTTATAATTTATGGCTGGAACATTACAAAAGATGGAATTTCACAGAGTGCAAAACTTGTTGGGTGAGATCTCCCGCTAGAGCTTTGACATTTCACAATTCGAATATCGGAACTATCTTTTTTATATTTTTGATCCTTGCACTTGTTTTTAGTTCAGCATTTCTATGGGAAAACAGAGTGGCTTTTAAAGAGAAAGTAATCCAGTTATATTTTGTTACATTGGCAACAATTGGAAGAATAAAAACAAACATTTCCTTGGTATTAGATAACCTTTTTCATAATCTTCGCGTGTATATGCGTCAGTGCTACCAATCAATCGTCAGCCGAGGACCAAACTAATTAAGATCCTATCTACATGGCTAGGAAATTTATCAAAGGAAAACTATTTTATTGTTTTAGCAATATAATTATTTTATTAATATTATTACGACACAAAATATGATTAACGTCGCACATTTTTATAGTCTAAAAAGTATATGATGAATTGACAAATTCGAATGTAATGTAAAACACGGGAAATATTACAAAAGTGCATTGTACCAATATACAGCAATCCCTCGGATTTAAGAAATATTCTTTGCCAATCTGAAGTAGCTACAGAGATTTAATCTTCACAGAATTTATTCGCCATAATATTATTTATTCTCTGTTCTCTGCATAAGGAAATCAGAAACATCTACCAAAATTTTAAACCACTTAAACCACTCATCACAGTTTTACAAATTTAATAATGGATATAAATGTCAATTATTCCTGGTTAGTTGTTTTCATGTAGTGACTTATAGCTAGTGGTCATATTTGTGAAAATGTCTTTTAATAAACCGGACTTTTTGCTTATTTTCAAAATGCGTCATTTGTCTGTATGTTCTACATTTATTTGCTTTTCTCGTTACTTTGTTGATTGGATAGTAAATATTTCAATTTCTCTATACACCAGACATGGCATTAATTTCTTATTTCAAGGATTTTTTCTTGAAAAATGAAATATTTGAAATTAATGAATGAAATAAATGAAAAAAAGACAATGCGCATGTGTACACGCATGCGCAATTCATTTATTTCGCGCGAAATTTATTGAAATTTATTGAAATAAATGCCATGTACCCTATTTATTTCATTTATTTCAAATATTTAATTTTTCAAGGAAGTTGGGAGTGAAATATTTTGCGAAATATTTCAAAAATTTCGCCTATTTATTTCCGAGAAATATTTCAAGTGCCATGTCTGCTATACACATAGGTACTTGATTTTCCCCATTTGGAAAATTAGCTGTCAAACACAAATACTAACATGAATTGAAACATGACCATACTTCTATTTCAATTAACATTACTACGAATTGAAGTTACTACTCAACACTAAGGTTTAACTTAATATTTAATGCTTGTATATCTTTGCTGTAAGAAGACATAAATATATATAGGTAACTGTTTATTAATGTGCCGTTAAACGCAGTGTTAATGTTGCATTAAGGAAGTTGAAATTGTTTAGGTATTATCTTTTGACTGTCCATGTGCATGAAACAAAATTACGACGAACCCCTGATATACTAAAAATTCCCAAAAAAATGTGACGTTGCCACGGGAAATAAATTTAGAGAATTTTGGGAAATGGTTGAAATATGTACATACTAATTTCTTTAAGCGAACTTATACCTATTTTCAGGCTATAAAATAGGATAAGTTGAATATAATGTCAATATAATGTTCATATGAGAAATATCGAGCATGACCATTCGTGCTTCAATCGTATAACATCTATTGTAGAACTTGTAGATTTTTGCGTGGTTAGCTTTCAACTTCCACTTGTACAGAAAGTTAAAATCGCAAAGTTATTAATATTAATACATCTTACTTTTAATTAGGCATCCGTTTTAGTTATCACTTTTAGGGACACTTTTGAAGGATTTTATTTAATTGGACAAATGGCACAGAGCTTCAATAAACTTTAGATTCCTTGAGCCGATGAAGTCCTACGAACTAAATATGCGTGATTACATGATCGTAGGTAAAGTCTTGTGGAAGATAGAGTAAATATTCTTAGAAAGAAATACTAAGTATTATTCGTCTTATTACAATATTAGCTATAACCTATATTTCGATGTCAAAATAATTATAAGTATATGACCAAGTTAAAGTAGAACAGAAAGAAATGACTACAACATTAATAGTCATGTAATGTAGTGATGCAACAAGTAAAATAGAAGACATTTAATGATGCACGTAATGTTATTATTGGCTTGACTTAGTTGTTAGGGTCGACGAGTAAGTGACCATACAATTTCCCCTTGTATATTTACATATAGTATGTAGCAATAGTATATCGTAAATCGGTTTAGCTCAATGTCAAACAAGTAAACTATAGTTATAACCAGTAAGCAGCTAAAATGTAAATACACAAGGCAGTTTTAATTGTCCATCTGAAATGTATAGCTTTTAAGGCGAAGACTTCTTATATTATATATTGTAAAATCATTTTCAGCAGTATAGGAATATATATTGACTAATACGACATTAACAGGGTATGGTTTTAAATATGAAAAGGCAATGTATTAGCGGCTAGTCATGCCTAATGAAGCCAAAAGACCTTTCCTTGAATAATTTAGATGTTGTGACCTAGAGTCTCTAGTACAAACATCACCCAGTGTCTCCATTTTTCTTCTGACATGGTTTCTTCCACCTCCAAATGTTGATATGAGAATGTTGAAGTAAAGCTAACTTTGTTTCTATATGCCTTCAAATATGAAAACATTATATGAAATATTCTCACGGTAGATTATGATGGTAGTTGTTAGTGCTCAAAATACTTTTTGAAATGTTTATTTTCAGAGACTAAGATGCGTTAATTAAAATAATATTATACATGTAAATACTAAATTTTCAAATTGGAAAAATTATTGGCTGTATTGAAATAATTGTCCATTTCAATGAAACCCTCAATTATGTGAACCTAATCTAATTCCTATAATCTATATCTAACATAACCTTATTTCTACGAAGTAAACGATTAACTTTATATACTAGTATAAAGAGCTGCAAGTGGATTTTAAAATAAAAATTATTATTATTTATACTAGTTATCCTTACAATATTATAGAAGAACAAGATATTGACGTCTGAGAGAAACAGTGCCGAGTTTCTTGAAACTGAACTGAAACCATCGGCAAATCAAAAAATATTCTAGAATTTATAGTAACAAAACGTATCTGTGTATTTGGTACAGACTATGATAGAGGTATTGTGGTTCTGTAAATATATTTTAAAACTATTGGTTTAATGTAAGTTCAAAACATTGACATTTTAGAGCCATAATCACAACCATAAAATACATTTCAAAATGATTAAAAACTGGAATATAAATTGCATAAAATTTACTTTGTTGGCTATTTTTGCAATACGGAGTATTGTTCAATCAGGAAAATTAGAAAAGTTAATGTTAACAGAGAAAAATTGCTACATCAACATTATAGTTTACAAACCGTACTCCTTAAAAACTACAACAGTTTTGAGGGATTTAATGAAAACAAATACTCCATATTCTTTAACAAATGTTAATTTTATGAAAAGAATTTTTGCTTTAAATTATTCAAATATTACAGAAGAGGAACAAGAACAAAGATTGAATAGAGCTATAGGTCTTTCGTATGTGTGTCCTGAAGGAAAACCTATTAGTTATTCACCGTACTTGAATAACCGATTCACATGCATCGTGCATCTTTTTGTAGATGTAAATTCCAACAACTGGATTGACATTGAATTGACAAAATATATATTAGACTATGTAGGAGTTAATTTCCGGTTCGATGAAGACAATACTGCATTTCAAAAGCCTTACCTGTCATTTGGAAAAACCTGTTATTACAATCGGATGCATCAGTCTCAATTTGAAGACTATACAAATGTTTATTTCTTGATAAAAAAAGAAATCATTGGTTCACTGAGCAATCAAACCAAATTGAGTGACATTATTCCTTTCTCTGGATTGGAAGGACATTACTTTGTACATTCGTTAGCAGAAGAAGACGAAAGAATATTTTTTATTTGTGGAAATTGTGAACGGGAAGTTAAGAACAGTCCAAAAGAATCAAATGTATTTAAAGACAATTTGGTTTTCTCACACAATGTCACCACGGGAGGAAGACCACTTGACTGGACACTCTTAAGAAAAATCCGTGCAGAAATTACTTTGAACAGTGATTACGTTAAGGAAAAACTGAATTCTGAGATTTATCGTTACTCAGGAACCAGAATAAGTCATTACTGTGGGCCCATAATAAAGAACGAATCCTTTTTAACAGCTTTCAGTGGAAAAAAGATGGACGTGGTTGTTATTTTGTCTTCTATTGTGTTCCACAGATTTATTAATTCAACAGTTTATACTCCATTGAAACCGTGTTATTTGAAAAGTCATATATCTTCAATATACTTCGGATGGTCAATTCAACAGGAAGACAATAGAGCTTCTGAAACAATAATTCCAACTCATACAGACAGTTATAATTATATATCTTGTGTGGTCCTTGAGGATGAGAGTCTGTCGTTCTACGGCTACATCCGTCCATTTCAACTCCCTGCGTGGATTGGGATTCTGTCCACAATATTCATTGTCACATCTTTCTTCCAACTCACTTTGTATTTGAAGTTCAATCAAATCCACCAATTTATCTTCACTTGCTGTGCTTATGTCGTTAGTAACAATTGCGGATACCCCAACAAATTGGAGAAACATTTTTGGTTCAAAATTGTACTGGGTCCATATTTACTAATGCTAATCGTCCTCACCTATGGCTATGCAGGAATCGTCATAACAGATTTAACTGAGCCCAGAGCCACAAGAAAAATTGAGTCATTTCAAGAAATTGCAACGCTGGACCATATTTCAGTTGTCAGTCCACTTCGCCAAGAGTTGCCATACCATACTAACCATCTTGACGATACTCAAAGAGAGTTTTCTCTTTATTGGGATTCAGGTTGGTATCGAATTAGGGAAAAGTTTAAAGGAATTATTAACAAGCTGTATTATCCTCCGTATTTGACTCTTCAACAATGGATATCTCAATGTAACAGATCAGTGTTGGTAGATAGACAAAGCACAATTCATCGATTTTTAAACGATTCTTATTGGAACGTTAAAAAGGGGATTAAGCCTATTCGAAAGTTGTACTTTGGAGTTCCCGATAACAATACCTTTACTGATGTTACGAAAGTAACAAGCAAATTTATTTTTCTTCTCGGATACATAAAACGAAAACTTTATATTCTATCCCAATCTGGACTACAAGATAAATGGATGGATGTCTTCAATCATTTTAATTATATCCAATGTAAACATTGTTTCGATAGAGACCAACCACGCCCTTTGAATTTTTATAATTCAAACATTTTTACTATTTTCGCTATTTATATTTCAGGTCTAATTTTGGCCTTATTAGTACTTTTTTGGGAAGGTAAACGTGTATTGTTTCGTATAATCATTGACCGGATCTCCACATTAAGCCATCAAGGAGAAATATTAATTCAGAGAACACATGATACTAATAAAATTTTAGTAGTTCCTCGACACAATTAAATAAATATCTGAATATCTGCTCTGATGCCGCGCGTCTAGAGCACCTTGATTAAAACAACCAATCAGAAAATGCCACCGAGACAGAGCAGGGAGAAGACTGAGAACAAAGGGAATGAAGTGTGCGAGCGAGAGTGATCGTGAAAAAAAGAATCAGAATCGATTTGACAGCGTCTCTTTGTGGTTTTTCAATTATTATTCTCATTGTTTGAAACATTGGATTTATTGATATTTTGATATTATTGAATTGAATGTTATTATTGAAATAGTGGGATTGCACTGTGTGTTTGTGTAATTCAATGGATAAAATTACACATTCGTTTTTGCTCAGCACTTTATTGATAGGGAACCTTGCAGGAGCGGCACTGGTCATTTATCACTAAACTGAACGAAATATCGAGATAGAAATATAAGAAACATCCCCGTAACTGGAAGTCCGCACAGTCAACGCATTTTGTAGACAAAAAGTTACATGCTCTGTTTCACCATCCTATTGTAAATAAAAAATTTTCTCAAGTCCCAATTTTCCTCAATGCATGATCATAACAGAAAACAATAATTCAAAATAGGGTGATGATATACAAGTAGTAGTGGCTATAATATAAAAATCTAATTTATTTATAGGGTTGCCAAATCAGTGTCAATATTCAAAATGTTCAGAACGAGTTTTCATACAAGTCTTTAAAAACCCATGGAAGTCTTCTAATTGCATTTAATTGGTGATTGATTGATATCTGTTAAACGTTTGAATTATGGTCGCATTTTCTTCAAATTGTCTTTAAAATGTCCAGTCTCCAAAGACTGGCGATAATAACCTTGTCATTTTATTGTTATTGGAATTTAGTGTTTGACTTTATGACAATCTTCATTACGAAACGCAGTGGATACTGCTGAGAGCATTTACAATTGATTGAGGCGATTGATCGAGGGAGAATTCGTCCTCAGGTTTCAGATACGGATGGCATAAATTGCATCAAATACAGAAAAAAACACAAATTGAGATGAAAAAATTTTGTTGGCTTATTTCCATTGTCAAATTGAAACTAGGAAGGAGAGATAAGTACGAAGTACCGCGGTTTGCCATTATGATAAAAAATAAGTCCATAATTTGCAGTGGAGAAGAGAAAGAAACATCTTCAACTAAAGAACATGTAATTGAAGTTTTAATGAATTTCATTAATTTATTTAATTTAAGATTCCATTGGATTTGGATAGATATCGACCCATTGAACAAATCCTTACCCATCTTCACCCCCTCCGAACCACTTTTAGGTTGGATTTAGGCATCGATCACGTTGCCCCAATTGTCTCCTCCCCCGTTGCTCCAAGTTTGGCCACTACTAGCCTGGCCAACTTACTACATTAATTTTTCCCCGTTATTCCAAGTACTTTTATATTAATCTAATGTGCCTATCTAATCTATTGGATTCGTTGCCGCCGTCGCCCCAAGCGTAGTAAATAGTAATGTATGTGCATTATATTAGGGGCAGATGGGGCAACAAATTCAATAGATTGGAATGCACATTAGAAACACTTGAGGCAACGAGGGAAATAAATTAAGGTAATAGGTTAAGTGGCCAAACTTGGGGCCACGGGTGCAGACGCAACGGAGACAATTGGGGGAACGAGATCACGCTGTCTAAAACCAGTCCCCCTTCTTTTGAAGTATCCCTTGGAAGGGAGTCGAAAGAGTTGGGACGGTTTAGGTTTTACAGCACTAGGCAGACTCTGAATACGCTATCATTAGTTGACGTCGTTGGTTTTACCAAGCAAGCTTACAAATGTTCAGATGAGTTTTACGCTGCACAGACGGTCGACAATAAAATATGACGATGTGAGCAAAAATCCTGACATGTGCAAGAATTGGGACGTCGGTTTGTGAGAAAAATGCTTTGCTGCTTTCCAGAAGCGTATCCAGAAATTTAAAGGGGGCGCAAACAAAATTAATGTAAAATGAGACATTCGCGCAATGGACGAAATTTTTTTGCTGTTTTTGGCTTTTTCCTGGGAAAAATCTTCTCTTCGATTGTAGCGAATATGTAATATTGCAGTAAATAAAATTTGGCAACAAAGACTTGTGATTAAAGGATAGTGTAGTAGATAATCACTCTATAATATAAACGTGATCGAAATATTTTTTGGATGTCCGGATGTTTGTATGTACGCCATATATATAAAAACTATACTATGAATGATCTATTTACAGCACTGTTAAAAACGTCATGAGCGGAGCACTTTTCCGCAATCTTTTAAACTGAACTGCAATATATTTACATACAGTGACTACAACCGGTGACTAAAACCCCATCTTCATATGAGCATTAAAATATTTTAGCCATGTCAAAATGATTCTGATTGTAGTTTTCTCAATGTTTCATTATAGATTATTTATATAGTTTATATATATTGGTTTATTTGCTAAAGATGCTAAATTCCATCCAGATGGAACTTGGTTTATGCATACGCGCTTGCGCGGTGAAAAAATTATGAAAGTCACTGTTGTGCGACGTGGTACTTGAAAGTCCTTCCTTCAATATAATATACCGTGCAAGAAAATTTACATTTAAATTTAAATGACCTTATTTTACATGCAGGAAAATTTAAAACTTGGCTATTCATATTGAAACAATTTTTTTCAATTCACAAATGGTTTTAAGCTAATACAATGTTTTACGTCTTAAATAGAAAAGCTAAGTCCATTCTTAAATAGAAAATATTCAGAGAGGGATGAAGTGGTAAACTATTTTATTACTTCAAATGTGTACGTTTTGAATGTGCCACCTATGTGTTAAAGAGATTTATTATCATAAAATTATGACTTCTATTATAACACCTTTCCATTTTGATTTCCATACATTTCCCAGTTTTCCTAATTTTCGCAGGTGACTGAAGGCCACTTTAGACTCATCTTATTCCTTCATTCAGGGTGACTCGAACGTCATAGGGTGAAGACAGTAGAATGTTTTGCTCTCTTTCTGCAACCAGTTTGAGGTTTGGGTGCATTCAGTTGACTTTTAGCTGTGAAAAATCCCATGGTCATGGATACAGCCTCCGATCCCCCCTTGGCCTGCACCCAGTTTTCCTATCTAAACTGGCTGCAGAAAAAGAGCAAAACATCCTATTGTCTTCACCCTATAACATTCGAGTCACCCTGCCCTCATTATCATGCTTCGTGACGTCAAAATGACGTCATGTCTCATTGGAAACAGTTTTTAGTAGATTTAAAATCAACTGATATGACGTCACAAATCGTGATGATGATAGGAATAGGAAGAGTATAAGTAGCCCTTAACAAATGAGTATAGAATATTTCTTTAATGTGATGCCATTTTCGTTGGTCATAGTCATGAATGTCATGGAAGTTGACATTTTTCTTGCATTGACACTATAAATTAATGGTAGTATATGTTACTAGTTATTCCAAACCTGGAGTTAAAATGAATTTTTCTAAAATTTCACCTTATTACGACCAAGAGCCAATATTTTTGTGTTGGAATTGTATTGAGGCTATCTGCACTTACTCTGGTCAGCCGTTAGGGTCACATTTTTGACTTGGGGTATAAAGTTACGTCTACGTTACTCTGGCTCATCATTATGCATACTGCCAAGCATAGATGTAAGCATCCCATCCATTTTACCCAAAATCCCCATCCAGGTGTTTGGATGGGCTGGAAGGGATGTGTTGGTGATGGCTGTATTGGATGGATTACTTTATTTGGATATTGGTATGGGCTTAACGGGATGGTTTAGCTTATTTGGATGTTGGTGATGGGCTGGATAGGATGTTGATCTTTTCTTGGGTGTTTGGTGATGATGGGATGGATGGGGTTGGATGTTCCATCTTTTGCATTGGATGGGATGTTTACCTACGACTTACATCTATGCCGCCAAGTGTTATTCTGTTTTATCCGACCAAGCAAATAAACTGCCTCCCATCACGCACCAGGTGGGTGACGGGAAGAAGTTTCTGAAATACTTTCTATCCATCTGACAATATTGCCCCGGAATACACACTAGCTTTATTTATAACAGGGCCTGGGCCCTGTGAGCGGCTAGTAGTATATAATAACTAATCCTTTTCGATAAATGTTGTGTTCGAATTGTTTTTATTAAGTGGTACTCATTTCTAAAATTACCACAAATGCAATTGCAAATTTTAACAATTAATATTTTAATGCGAAAAATTTAACGCTGATCATTAATTTTCTTCTCGTCGGGGCACTAAACCGCTGTTAATCAATTAGGTATATAATTTTCATTGGGGATGGTGCACATAGAGACCTAGCTAGGGGACATACTATTGACACAAATGTATTTTGACAATCTCTAATTTTTTAAATAAATATTGTGCTTTGTATTGCTTACTTTTTCTTACTTTGTTGATTATAGGTAATAAAATATTCAATTTCTCTACGTAGATAGGTACTAAATTTTCTCCATTTAGAAAATGACTAATTCCACGGAAATGGCAAACACAAACACTAACTTATATTGAAGCACAACTATACGACCCGTTTTCAAGCATTATATTATACTGGAATTAAAGGCACTACTTAACACTAATGCATAGTTTAATAATTAAGGTTAGTATATCTAGGTTGTAAGGCGACACAAATATATCATGTGTAGCTGATGGAATTTCAATGTACATGTTATATTAGAAAGAAGACTTTTAGCTCGCCTGACGAGTTATATAAAATGATACAGTCCATCCGTCCGCGAGATGGCACTACCATAGTACTCCCAAATCCGTACCAAGGATAACACACGAAATTGACGGAATTTGATCTAACTTGGCAAAGACGTTTTCCATGTGCTTTTGACGAACCCTGTTAATTGTTGAAAAAATATGTCCAAAGGTTAGTAATTAGTAAAACCCAAAAATGCTATATGCTTACTGTTGATTCGAATAATGCTGCTTTTGTTACATTAACTGAAAATAGTTGAAATACTAGAAATGGTTGTAAAACCAAAATAAATATGTATGCTTTTTAAATATGATTTTCTGCTCTGAAATTACATGTATAAATGTGTAAGTTTTATTTGCCAAATTATTGCTTAACATAATTACAGCTTAAAATTGCCCATTTTATTCTGCTTGCTGATATAGGTATTTTTATAGTCCCAATAAACATTTCCACTTTTAACAGATCCTGTTAGTAAACATTATAAATGACATTAGAAAATATTTGTGGGGGCCTAAATTGGACCTTTTTCAATAGTTTGGCCAACAATATGATTTTTTATTTACTAATTTATTGGAAACGCAATTAATGATAGTCAGTATTCCTATAAGGTATTGCTTGTGCCAAGTTTTCCCAACTGCCGTCTTTGGGTTCAAAAGTTATCGTGGGTACGGACGAACAAACTGTAGGGTTCTATTATCTCATCAGGCAAGCTACGATGGTTGCTGGGCTTGTATGTTCTATTTTTCATATTTTCTTACTTTGTTGATTAGATAATAAATTATTCAGTTTCCCTATTCAAGTAGGTACTGGGCTTCCTTTCCCTTTGGAAGCCCCAATTTTTTCAGATGTGCCAAACACAATTGACCTCTAACATTGTGTTTCGTATATATTTTGAAGCAACTTTAAAAAAATAAATTTAAGCCTTTATTTTCTACTCATCTATATTGAAGGACAAGATAGTATTTGAAATTACACTTTAATAACATTTAAGATGGTTAGTATAATGCTTAAATAAAAAACAGTATAAGGGATCTAGATTGAACCTACCTCAATCACATACGCTTATGTTTGCGTTTTCTGCGAGTTTCTACTTGTGCTTTTACCACATCGTAAAGTGTGTAACAATGAATTTGAACTTCAACTGCTGTTTCTGTGCTATATCAAAACCAAGATTTTAAAAGGTAGCTATCCAAGAGCTGAATTTTGAAAAATTCAATTACTATACTTTCTCGTTCTACAGTTTCATCTGCTGAATTACATCCACAAACTGTGCATCTAAAAGGTATGTCATGAATCAAGTGAACACAGACGAAATTATCTATCATTCACGGTTATAAATCATCAATACTCATCGACATATTATTACTGCTTGTATTTAAAAGTAGATAAAATGTCAATTGCTATTTTATTGTACACTCTTCAACTGCTCGTGCTTGAATTGTCCTTAGGTTGGAAATTGAAAGATATTGTCCACCTGGAAAAGGACTGCTACATTAACATAATTTTGCGGCCAAATTATTTTAATAAACAATCAGATGAACTTACGGTTAACGAATTACAACAAATCAACATTCCATACGCGTTTACAAAGCTAAAATCATATAAGAAAAAAGTCTGCAATTTAAAAGAATCACTGTCTTTATTACCTCAAAATCACTCTGAAAACTATTATGCAAAATATATTAAAAGTCACTCATCAAAATGCAAGATGAACTTTAGTAAAAACGATACATTCAGATTGTCTTCACCACGTTTGATAGCAAGCCGTTTAGTTTGTGTGGTGAATATTGCATTTAATTTTAATCCAACTTTTACCCAAGATGTGCTACTACTTAACATTATCACTATGAATTCTAATGAAGAGAAAAAAAAACGAATTCTTAGACGAGTTTATGTACAATTTTGCAGAGCATAGTTCAATGTATATTTTTGTTGAAAAAAAAATTTCTGCGCTAGTAAAGTCAAAATCGAGTGTTCCCATAGGTGACAGAATATTGTCAAATTGCTGGAAAAAAGCCTGGTTTGTTTTGTCATCTTTAGATGAAGATCAACAAGATATATATTTAATATGGTCTGATCAAACAGCATATTGGGACACAGACACAACTCCGTTTGCTTTGTATTCGGTATGCCTCCATAACAAGTGTCCAATGATTCGACCAATGCGTGAAATTGTGTTAAGAGATATCATAAACGAGAGCACCTTTGTGCAGAAATTGGTTACTATAGACCATATTGGGTGGGTTGACCACTATTCATACGAAATTAAACCATATTGCGGGCCACCGTTGTTGAACACATATTTAACTAATTATGATTTAAATAAATACAATAGAATCGATCTTGCGATTGTTTCAATTGTATTAGAAAGTTCTATGAATTCAACCATATCAGTAAACGATTATAATGACACATGTTTTTTCGATGATTATGCTGCTAAATATCATAACAATTTCAATTTTCTCAATGACACGAGACCAATGACCAGTCGCAATGTACATTATAACCCGTATTTAAATGTGATTGGAACCATGGAGGATTCTTTTAATTTTATTTCCTGTGTTGTTTTAGAAGACGAGAGTCTTTCCTTTTATGGATACATTCGACCTTTTCAACTTTACGCTTGGCTTGGAATTATTCTCACTCTCGCTGCTGTAATAGCTTTCGTCCATGGAATGGCATATTGCAAAAGAGATGAAGGTATTCCATTTCTTATGATCTGCTTTGCATACATATTGGAGGTTAGTTATTCTCTGCCAACAAAAGCTGATAAAACACTCTGGATCAAGTTAGTCATCGGTCCGTTGTTGCTGATGCTCATTGTATTGACCAACGGATACAAAGGAATAGTTATCACTGATTTAGTAGAGCCACGTCCAGTGAAACAAATTGAGTCTCTTGAGCAGATTGCAAATCTCTCGGATATGACAGCTCTTGGGGAGCTTACAGATTCAAATGACTTGGACCCTTTTCATTATACTCTGGATGCACAAAAAGAACTCCTAGGATATTTATACTATGATTGTTGGAAATCTAATAGCACAAAATCCTATAATTCATCACTCTGCAAGGCAAAAATGGAAAAAGTAGATCAGTCAGGTTACCAACTTGATGACATAGATCAGACTGTACTTGAGCAAGAATTTCAGAGTCTTAGTAATGATATCCTGAATTATTTATTGCAATTTCGATTAATAGCCCACAGTTCATCGAATGTCTCTCATCTTATCGAAATTATGTTAAAAATTAGTGAAAAGATTCGATTTCCTCTGGGTGTTCCCAACTCAATTAATCCCCATGAATGGATCGCAAAATGCAATAATTCGGCATTAATTCTCTCGAGCCTTGCCCTACATCGCCTTTTCAATGATTCTTATTGGAATCCTCGGAGTGGGGGAATTCAACCAATTCATCCTTTATATCGTGGGAAGCCAGAAAACTCACTTTCATATGCTTCAGTTTATTCCGGCTTCTCCACTATTGCATCTCCCATGCTCAATCCATTTTATAGGCAAAAGATGTTTGCTTTAAGCCATTCAGGAATTTATAATTTATGGCTAGAACATTACAAAAGATGGAATTTTACAGAGTGCAAAACTTGTTGGGTTCGACCTCCCGCCAGAGCTTTAACACTTCACAATTCGAATATAGTAACTATCTTTTATATATTTTTGATCCTTGCAACTGTATTCAGTTCAGCGTTTTTGTGGGAAAACCGAGAGTCTTTGAAAGAGAAATTAATCCAGTTATATTTTGCTATATTGGCAAAAATCAGAAGAATAAACACAAATATTTCTTTGATATTAGATAATGATCTCTTTCACCATTTCCTCGTGTATATGGGTCGATGCTGCCAATCAATCGTCAGCCGACGACCACACCAATTAAAATCCTATCAACACGGATAGCAACTTTATCAAAGGATAACTATAATATTGTTATTATATTATTTATATTATAAAAAAACAAAGTGTGGTAATAACTAATCCATTTATATTTTTTTACTTTGACAACAATCGGAAGATTAAAAACAAAAGGTTCTTATGCTTTAAATTAATTTTCACAAATTATGTGTACATTTGCACAGGTAATTAAATTTAGGTATTATTGTATTTTATACATATTATATTTTAAAATTTAATCAGTTTTATTTTATGTATTATACTTATTACTGTGTCAGTTTTGGCAAACCTTAATTGTAAGGTCAGTGGCAATAAAGGGATATATATACCCATCCAAATCTAGAATATCCTAGGTACATCCGTATATAATAAAAATATTTATTGTTATGTTCTATGTATCCATGTCTCTTGGACTTTGCGGCTTTTTGTTGCAATGCGCAAACGCATAACAATGAGGCCGCCACGGGTTAAAAGTATTTCGAAATAAACCAATACACATGATTATGCTGCATGCCTATCTTTCGAAATCGAGTCACTCATGCTGGGGCTACTAGTTCTAGATAAAATGAGTATGTAGATATAATGTTCTTCATGTAATTTTGAAAGAAAGTAAATTATGTAATAAGTAAAGAGTAAAGTGTCATTCATAAGTTAGAAAGTATTGAAATGTTTCTCTGCTATGCGCATTTTAATATTATATTTTATTTTTGGACGATTTTGGCAATTGAATAAAGCCAGCAGAATATATCTAAGCATGCTTCCACGAGTGCTTAAATGCTGTTAGTCTGTGAGATATATGATTTTTTGTGTATTGGTAATTAAATGTTTGTTAGAAATAAATATTAAAATAACATTTATATATATATTGACTTTATTAGGTCTACTGACTTCATATTTAAAGTTTGCCAATAATGACACAGTAATAAGTTTCAAACTACAAAATGAGTATGATTAGAAAACAAAATAATAAAATCATTAACTATTTCAACATAAAATATAAAACTATTGCATATAATATTCAATTTAGATTTGGACTAAATAAGTGATTATGAAGTATCATACTTGAACTTCTAATCACAGATAGTACTATGCTTTTAACTAATTCTTTAGACAGCGAGAATCGCTTGCGGAAATCATCAAAAAATAATGGAATGGTACCACGAGATTAAACCAATGACCTCGATATTAGCTAATTTGTGTTTACTGATAAAATATTGGATGCAGGGTTCATAAATTGACTTCTTCTCAACATCAACTTCCTCAGGTTGTCCAAAATGATTTTCGATTCTGATTGTTGGATCAATTATATTACCCATTTTTCCTCTTATAGCTAGTATGTCAACTCGGCGGTTAGACCCATTATCAGAATTGCAATGTACTTCCTCGAACACTTTAAATTGTTTCTCCCTAAGAGCATCAGCAATCATTGTTCTTACGGCATGATGACGATTGTTACGGAGTAATTCATTCTTCTGACAAAAACCTGAGTCTGTTCAAGAGTTTCGATCTCGTTGCAAGCTGGATAGCAACAACGGGTAGTGTTTTGGTTTCTTCCAGGAATCGAATTGACTGCAGCTACACAACCAGTCATTTTGATGGCAGATGTCCATTTAGCCGAAGTTAGTCCTTTCCTATTACTAATCCAAAAATTTGAGTACGGAGCCTGTTTGAATAATAACACACCCTTGCCTTTTGATTTTAATTCACTCCATTTCTCAAACTCCCTTTCTCGAAGAATGTCTCGTAAAATCTTTGAGGTCTTTATGGTTGTCTTTGATTTCTTAGACATTCGGACTTTTTCAATTTCCCCAGATTCTACATATAATGTTGCTAGACACTTACGCATTTCTTTTTCAAGCTGCCGACTGACTTGCACGCAAGGATCATTTTGATTGGGTAGAGTTTCACAAATATTGTATTTTTGGATAAAAGCCTCATATTCACAATTAGGTATTTCCAATCCTTTCCATTTTTTAGAGGAATATATCATGGAGGATGGTAAATCACCTGGGACTACAAGAATATTCTTCACTGAACTTGTAATCATACGATCAGTATCTAGTAAGAATGATTTTCTAAATTTTGAAATCGGACATGTTTGCAAAGTATAGACAATTACAGGCCATAGGTACTGATTGAGTATATTCAATTTCTGATCGGGATGACGACTTATTAAGAGACGACTGAATTTTACGTAAAATTCTAGTTTCATTAAATACTTGCTTTTGTTTGATGTAACACCCAAGTATTTAACCTCCTCATTTTCATTTATAGAATGAATACAGACATCATTGTTGATTACGAGATCATCTGACGATAGTTCACCGTCTTCTATTATTATTACAATTGTTTGGTTGGGCTGATTTTCAGTTCAGTAATAGCAAAGGCATTTTCAGCAATATAATACAATTCTCTAGCAGCAGCTCGTGAACTTGTTATTGTAGCAGTATCGTCAACAAAGCTCAACACAGAAAGGTTAGGCAATGATTTGTCCATTGTAAAACCAAGTAACTTATAACATGGAAATAATAAACACTTAATGTGGTAATAACTTCGCGAATTTTAATATTCTAAATTTTTTGAAGAATTTAGAATTTATTTCAAATTACGAGCAATACAAAACTATTGTACAGTAATGTGCAACATTACCTTGCAATTTACAAAAATCTACTTTGCCGATCTATAAAAGCTATATACAGGTATATATTATTCTCAGTATTTATATTTATTCACTAGATAAAATGATTCACTAGATTCACTAAATGGAGCTTATAGATGCGTTTAGACAAATTTGCTTTCATAGTTTTACAATTTTAATAATAAGTATAAGTGTCAGTGTTAACTTTCTGTACCAGTTGGTTTGACATAGCGATGGAGGTAGGAGTCATATTTGCGAAAATTTCTTTTGACAAGTCGGCATATTTCCGATTTTCAGAATGCATTCGTATGCCTGAATGTTCTGCTTTTGATATTCTTTTACTTAGTGGATTAGATAATAAAATATTCAATTATACATATAGGTACTGCATTTTGTCTCTTTGACAGTCACGAATGTCATGGAGCTGCCAAGGTAAAACGAATTTTAACCTTGTATGTCATACATTTTAATTTCCTAGACTTACAAACTCCTTTACGAATTGAGGTTAACTTATCAATAATAAACTGTGTTACACACAGGATGTAAGCAATAAGAGGTTCAAAAAAGGTTAAAAAAGACGGTAAAATTTTGTGTTAAACATCATGGGGCCTCAGGCGGCTGACCATTTAGCCCCCACGACAGACCGGCCCTGAAATGTTTTTTGAATCATTCGGTAACATGATAAGTGTTTCGGAGTCAAAAGAAGTGGTTAGAATGTACAGAATAAAAGTTATCTACTTCCCCAGGCGGGGGATTAAGGTATTTGTCATATAGTATTTCAAAAGTTGTTTAAGAAGCTTTTTTTGAAGAACCATTACATGACTTCATACGATGTACAAAACCAACTGAATTTTGAAAACAGACGCTGTTGAACTAAAAGACCCGAAGGGAATCTAGCCGAATTCCACCTCACTGAGTGAGTGACAAAAAGTGACGTCAGTGAGAGTGAAGTAGTAATATTTCAAAGTTGACCCAGATGTTCCACTTTTCTACACCTCTCGTGTTTTCCCATAATGAAGAACTAGATTTCATTTCATTAGTTTTCCCACCGCCCATATCAATCCCTTTGACTGTGGTTTCGGTAGATAGTTGACAGAGACAATGGGAATTCATGCGCGTCACAAATTAGATGACGAGGCATTTGGTAGCCATAAGAGTCATAGTTACTCCTGCCGTAAATATGGGTTGGGTGACTTTCTTATGGTAAATAAATAAGCAGCTGATTTTCACACGATTTACGAAAATAATTTTACGATGATCGTTAACTTGTACGGCTGATAATACTTAAAATGTAAATATGAAATAATTTTTCGATGACTACCGAATTCGAATGTGATGGTACATGGCCACCCCGAAATATCCAAAATCAGAGTTCCGTATTGTCAATGTGGCAACGTTGCAAAACGATGGAAACGCTGCCCTTCCCAAGCTTTCGATTTACTGTATTTTGTCAGGTGCTGCATAGTCAATGTTTTTATCTACAAAATCGTAGCAACGGCATCCTTCTGCTTCTCCGATGTGCACACTAGGGAATCCAGTCTTGATCTATTTTATGAGCTTTTGCATCCCTCTGATTTTCTGGTGTACGTATCACTGGATCCAGTCTTGCATTTTTATGAGCTATTGCATCCCTTGCTTTTCTGGTGAAAGGATTGCTGGATATGGTCTTGCTATTGGATGATCCATTGCATCATTTTGCTTTGTGTTCGCATTACTGGATCATCTCTACATGTCGTCATACATCCAACATTATTTTTTCGGTGATAATCGCGCAGATCTATTTTGTTTTGAGGCGTGTTCCTCCAGTAATTGAAACTTTAAATAATCACTATCCTTTTTGTTTTTGCATTTGCTTCTTTCTCTCTCGGTCTTCTTGCAGATTTTCTTGTACACTTTCTTTTTTAATTTGGGCATGATCTGCATTCAAAAGTAAAATTTAATGTGGTAATTCAAGGTGAGTCAATGTAGAGTATGATGATGAGTGATGGAAAAACAACTGAAGTAAAATAATTGAATTACCGCTGATTAAAGCAGTTAACGTCAATAGGAAGACCGAAATGTAAAATATGTGAAAAGTAAAATAAAATAAGGGGTATTAGTTAAGTGTAAAACGAATTCGTCATAAATGGTAGCTCGTGATTACTTCAACGGCTTAGTGTAGTCAAAATGAAGTACCCAAAGGGATGTATCTTCGATGAATGATGAAATAACAAACGTAATGGGGAGGAGAGAACTGTTGAAATGTGGAGGTAAAATGTAATGAAATCGACTTAAAATATGTGTGAAGAAAATGTAATGTAAAAAAAGGTGAAAGAAAAGTACCTTTGACGTGTGATACGTGTAACAAACGAAATAAAACAAATAATTTCACGACGATTGAGATAACTGTTGAATTGTGAAGGTGAATTTAATGACGAAATCAACGTTAAATAGGTGAAACGAAATGTAAAATACGCGAAAATTGAAGTACGCATTGTAAAGTGACGCTTGACAGGGACGTAAAGTAGAATACGCAGTGGATATACGAAAGTTTAAGTCACGGTTGAATGAGAGGAAGAAGTAAGACATGTGGCGGGTCTGCGGGAAACTGTAATGTCGCATCATATTGTAACTACAATGGAATGTAACGGTCATCGACATTAAGTCACTCCCCATGACCTGTGGGTGTGACCGATGTGGCCCATTAACAAACTCGATCTTAAATCATACGTCTTGTTTCAGGATCCGAAGACAGAATTTAAAAATTTTACTTCTGTCAAAAGTTATTGACCATACAGCTTATGCATGGAGGAGTGGACCACAGACAGACAGACAGACATCCAGACAGAAACACAAACTACTCGCATGAATAAGAGCGAACCTCTTTTAATAATGCTTAATTTAATAAAATTTGTGCCCTGGAAACTTGTTTAGTCAATTTGAGACATTATCACAATCTTTCCTTCTATGGATACATCCGACCTTTTCAATTTTACGCTTAGCTTGGAATCATTGTCACTCTCGCTGCTGTAATAGTATTCGTCCACGGGGGAGCATATTGCAAAGGAGATGAAGGTATTCCATTTCTCATAATCTGCTTTGCATATGCATTGGATGTCAGTTATTCTCTCTCAGCAAAAGCTAATTAAATAGCCTGTGTCAAGTTGGTTATCGGTCCATTGTTACTTGTTCTTATTATATTTACCAACGGATACAAAGGAATAGTTATCACTGATTTAGTAGAGCAACGTCCAGTGAAACAAATTGAGTCTTTTGAACAGAGTTCTTATCTCACGGTAAGGCTGCTCTTTAGAAGAAATAAAAAATTTAAATGATCTTGACCCTTTTTCATTTTCCTTAGTATGAAAAATAGGGATGCCTCATGAATACTTCTCCAATTGTTATAAATTCAATGGCACTAAATCGTATACTACTTCATATTGCCGGCGCTACTATATACTACTTCATATTATAAACTTTTAAGCTTACTTTATTAATATTTACTTCCTACATATTGTGTTTAAAGTTATAATAATTGTCAGATTTTTATTGAGGGAATATCATATTTTTGAAATGATGCTATTGACAAATTTCGATTTCCTCCGGGATTTCCGTACTCAACCGGTCCTCAACAATGGATCGCACAATGCAATATTTCGGTATTTATTCTATCAAACCTTACCTTGCATCGCCTTCTCCATGATTCTTCATTGTCATTCAAATGATGATTGATTATGATACTTATGATTCTTCTTGAAATCCTCAGAAGGGAGAAATTCAGCCATTTCATCCCTTATATCGTGGGAAGTCAGAAAACCCATTGTTATTTACATTAGTTTATTTTGGGTTCTCTTCCTGGAGTGGCTCTTCTTTGGTTTCTTTAGTTTGTCTACCTTTACTACTTTATTGGTTAATTTATTGGAATTTTTAAATTTTATTCTTGGATTTTATTGATTTACTGTATTTACATGTTTGCCATAAAATACATGATTCAATATAGAGTTCTGATAACTTTCCTAACCACAACTAAACATGGCCACGGATGTCCTAACAAACCTTTAAGTGGAAAAAGATTGATTTCCTTAGGCAAACATAATAATAAAGGTTTAAAACGCAGTACACAGCCATTGCAATTATGCAGTGCATCTATACTTTATGTGCAGTGAATGCAAGTGAAGTATTTCACTTGAAATAAATTTACACAAATAAATTACTTTATTTCGAGAAATATTTCAATTTCGATTTTGTTAAACAGTGAAATTATCATACACAATTTCAAATGTTTTAACTAATTTCAGTTAATTTATTTCATTTGGTTGCAGTTTATTTCACTAATTTTATTTTTCAAGAAAAATTTCTTGAAAAATGAAACAAATACCAACCCTGCTCATTTGAGCATTTGAACGGTAGAATCTCTTCTGTTTCTAAATAGGTAGAAAGCTGTAATTTAATTTTTGGCTTTTATCGTCACAAAATCTTCGACAATTTCCAAGTGCAGATGGACCAACTGTATATATGACCCGGGGATTTACATCTCGTATTCTAAATAGAGGTTTTTGTATAGATTTTTTCTGTTAGCAATGTCACCAAAACTCCTGTCTACATACACGCGATAATCATTTTTTATAATAATGATAATCATAGTCAAGGTAAGCGACAAAGTGAGTTTTCGTGCATAAGGTACTTTTTGTTGGAAAACCCGTATAAATTATACATAAGACTAGCCGATAACAGGACCCAGGCCCTATTATAATATAACCACAAAGCTAGTGAGTTGAAAAAGTTTTTACAAGTGTGGCGTGGAATTTCACCGATATTTCTCCTCAACCGCAACTTAAAACACCCAGGCAAATATGCTTTATAATGGCTTATTGTCGATGATTAATGTCGATGATGTTGAAATTAAATATGTAGTTTGTGGGATTATAGTTGATGATTAAAAACTTTGAATTTATATATTTTTTGTATAATACATGGTTTTGAATTAAGATAACAATCAATACCTATCGGTTATACAATAATCAATGATTTCAATGATAATTTCGAATTAGTTAAACTCACATTTTCACTCACTATACCATTTTTTGTCGCTCACATTATGTCCAACTGTAGAAAATTGTACCACCCCAGAAAAGAACACTCTTTTGTGGTACATTTCTTACACATTGGATACTACCATGTTAGTTAAGACTTTGCTTAGTTTTTCCGCAATAAAAATTAAACATACCTCATCTCAATTTTAGAAATTGTAACAAAATATTTTAAGAGGTACCGGAAAACCGGTTATTATTTGGTCCAAGTAAAAAATAATGGATAGGGTTCACCGGGTAAATAGAAAAAGGTTTTTGTCCATAAAAATAAGGCTTTTAGTAAATAGTCCAACGGTCCATAAAAAGAAGTAACTGGGTCAATAAACAATAAACTATAAATTCCTGATTGACTTAACGTATAAACAACTTTCGCCTATAAAATGGATTGAGCATAATAGGAGTATTATCACTGGAGAACCATACACAGAAGATTTTTTTCTTAATTGAGTACTCTGCCGCGGCTGTTTTACTTTTGTTATTTTGCTTACTTCGTTGATAAATTAATAAAACATTCAATTTCTCTATTCCGATAAGTAATGGATTTTCTCCATTTAGGAAATGACTACTTTCACGGAACTATCAAACACCATACTAATCTCGCTTGAAACATACCACACTTTCCTATTTTAAGCATTATACTAGAAATTGAAGTTACTACTTAACACTAATGCTTAATTTAATATTTAATGATCTTTACTTAAAGGCGACACAAATATACTATGCATTAAAGTGTAGTTGCACGGATGGATAGAACCGTAATGTAACGGTTGAATTAGGTAGAGGAAAAATTTAAAAAAATGGTAGATAGTACCCTTTTAAGACATTTTTAGCCAGCCTAAAATCAATTTTAACCTGCAAAATAGCTACAAATAGATTTAATTGCCAAAATGGCAGTATCGGCTGGCTTAAATGTAAAATAGACGGCTAAAATCAAACACTGATTCGCGTACCTGTAAAATTATTAGTACCTTACAAATATTAATTAAATGTATATTCCAATATCTATGCACACGCAATGTTTCTAGTTCCGTACTTACTATCACTCCAGACTCCAAGCAGATAAGCCAAAACGATATAAAGAAAAATACGTTTGACTGTTAATCAGGTTTTAAGTTTTAGCCGAGTTTTAGTAAACCTCAAAAGAAAATAATTATTATTAAGCTTAGTTTTTAGCTAATCAAAAATACTTGTTTCTTTATAATTGGAAATTACATGTCATAATTTCCAGCAATATTTATTACTTGCCATTAATACTACTAATATACTGTATTTATCTCACTATTGTCGGACTCTCGGGTTAGTTCCCTGCCACTGTCAAGATGTTTTTCGGGATTGCTTGCTAGGTAGTACTCTGACTCGGTGTATATCTGTCCGCGGAGGAGGTCGAGTTCCTTAAATACCGTTAAAAGTTGCCTCACTCCTAAAGTGCCATAAAGTGGAATAGTTATATGCCTTACTTCGACAATCTACTGGCACGAGTATCTCTACCTTGGAAATGCAGATTGGTAAGGCTTGACCCACTATAAGTCTGTTAAAACTAGATACACTCTTAAAAATAAACGTCAAATTGTGCTAACGCGGTCTCCACAATGTCATTTGTAACATTAATGATTGTAAAAATGACATTAAAATAATGTTAAACGATTTTAAAATGACAACTTTATCGATGTCAAAATATTGACAAAATTTACTGTTAAAATAACAAGAAATATTAATGTAGATATTTTGGAAGCTGCGAACAGAATATATATCGTCAAAAGTCTACCCTCAGTGCATAGAGCATTGGTAGCAGAGTGGCATTTGACGAGATTAAAATGGATGAATACACAAGTGTACGTATGTGGTTCAAACCTCTGTCACGGTACAATTTTTTGCTTTGATGACATTTTGTCACGTTATTTTTTCACAGGAGTTCACGTTATGGATACGTGATCTACTGTTAAAAGCTGACATTAAGTAAAGTTAGAAAATTGACAGTCTTGAATCATGTCATTTTAACGGGAAAAAATGTAAGTCCAAAAAAACAGGATAAATAACTGGGAATAATGTTAAAAACGACAGGAATGACTGTTGTCATTTTTAAGAGTGTAGTAATCCACCTTTATTTAATCTGCAAATTCAGAAGGTGTCGTACTCATGGTTTGGAAAGCAGTGACAATTGCCTATTGATTCAAATCTGACGTTTCTGATGTACTTATTTGACTATAAAGAAATTTTACTTTTTTTAAGTGTGTGCGAAAATAAATAATGGTATAAGGAATTTTGAACCTATCCCAATTAACTATATCAGTATTTGTATTGTTATAACAAGACCTTGTGCTTTTACCATATCGTAAAGTTTGTGGCAATCTGACAATTCATTGATTTTCCGCTGTTGTAGATGTGCTATTTAATTAACGGAACTTTAAAAGAAACCTATACACTTGCTGAATTTAGGCAGCGGTTTATCGTTGCCTCTGTATTCGTCGTTGCCTCTTCAAGAAGAGGAAATTGATTTTAGAAACAGTAAAAAATTCAATCAAATTACCTTTTTTGTAGTTCATCAACATCCGTTATTATAAACCATCAATCCAAATCGACATATTACTGCTTTTATATGCTTTGCTTCTACGCTAAAATGTCAATTATTAATTTATTGTTCACTCTTCAACTAATCGTGATTGGATATTCTTTAGGGTGGAAACTAAAAGATGTTGTTAACCTTGAAAAGGGCTGCTACATTAATTTGATCTTGCGGCCAAAATATTTAAATAGGGAATCAGAACCGTCTGTTAAGGAATTACAAAAAATTGACATTCCATACGCCTTTACAAAGCTAAAGTTTTATAAGAAAAAAGAATGCAATTTGAAAAAATCAATGCCATTTTTCCCTATATTTGCACACTTAGAGACGAAATACGCCTCAAAATGTAAAACGAAGTTTATTAAAAACGATACATTCAGATTGTCATCGCCACGATTAATAGCAAACCGTTTAGTTTGTGTGGTGAATATTGCTTTTAATTTTGATCCAGCGTATACCCCAGATGCTCTATTACTTCATATTATTACCATGCAATCTGATGAGAAAGATAAAATAAACAAATTCATGAAATCAGTAAACGGCTATCCAGATGCTAGAAGTGTTGGAAATTGGTATTTGGATTACATGTATAATTTTGCAGAATATTCTTCAGTGTACATTTTTCTTGATAAAAAAGCTTTTGCACTCGCAAAGTCAAAATCGAGTATAGGCGTAACTTTTTCTAATATCGAAAATTTTTGGGACAATGCTTGGTTTGTATTGCCATCATCAGACGAAGATGAGCAAGATATATACTTGATATGGCCTCAGTATACAGCATATCGGAGCAGAAAAACAATACCGTTTTCTATTAGGCGTATATGCCTCCAAAACAAATGCCTAATGAATCGACCACTGCGTGAAATGGTGTTAAGCGATATCATGAGGGAAAATTTCTTTGTGCAGAAATTTGTTGCTATAGACTATATAGAGGAAGAAAATTTCCAATATACATACGAATATAAACCATATTGTGGGCCCCCGCTGATAAACACATATTTAACTACTTATGATTTTAAAAAATACAATAGAATCGATCTTGCGATTGTTTCTATTGTATTAGAAAGTTCTATGAATTCGACCATATCAGTGAACGATGAAGACCAAAAATGTTTTATTGCCTTCGATGCTACTACGTATTATAACAATTTCATGTTTCTCTATGATTATAGGTTTAGTGGTAAATTCAGTGTAAACTATCACCCGTACTTAACTGTGATTGGAATCTTGGAGGATTCTTTTAATTTTATTTCCTGTGTAGTTTTAGAAGACGAAAGTCTTTCCTTTTATGGATACATTCGGCCTTTTCAACTTTACGCTTGGCTTGGAATCATTGCCACTCTTTCTGCTGTGATAGTATTCGTCCATGGAATGGCATATTGCAAAAGAGATGAAGGTATTCCATTTCTCATGATCTGCTTTGCATATGCATTGGAGGTTAGTTATTCTTTGTCAGCAAAAGCTGATAAAACACTCTGGATCAAGTTGGTCATCGGTCCGTTGTTGCTGATGCTCATTGTATTGACCAACGGATACAAAGGAATAGTTATCACTGATTTAGTAGAGCCACGTCCAGTGAAACAAATTGAGACTTTTGAACAGATGGCTAATCTCTCCGATATGACTGCTCTTGGAGAAACTGTAAATTCAAATGATTTTGACCCTTTTATGTTTCCTTTTGAAGAACAAAAATATCTGCTAGTTGAATACTACTCCCATTGTTCCAAATCCAATGGCACAAAATCCCTTAATTCATCATATTGCAATGCGAAGTTAGAAAACTTAAAACATTCAAGTTTCGAATTTGATCATACAGATCGAGCAGTACTTGTGGAAAACTTCCTAGCTTACTTTTCTTTGATCCAACATATTATTTTTAAATTTCAAATAATGGCTAACAGTCCATCTAATGTGACTCCTATTATCAAAATGATGTTACATATTAGCGACAAAATTCGAATTCCTCCTGGATTTCCCTACTCAGTCAGTCCCCAACAATGGATCGCAAAATGCAATAATTCAGTATTGATTCTTTCAAATCTTGCCCTGCATCGCCTTCTCAATGATTCTTATTGGAATCCTCAAAGTGGAGGAGTTCAGTCAATTCATTCCTTATATCGTGGAAAGCCAGAAAACTCAATTTTTTCAAATTTAGTGTATTCCGGGTTCTCTTCCATTGGCGAATCTCCTATGCTCAGTCCATTTTATAGACGAGAAGTCATTCGGGAATTTATAATTTATGGCTGGAGCATTACAAAAGATGGAATTTTACGGAGTGCAAAACTTGCTGGGCGAGACCTCCCGCCAGAGCTTTGACATTTCACAATTCGAATATTGGAACTATCTTCTATATATTTTTGACCCTCACAATTGTGTTCAGTTCAGCGTTTTTGTGGGAAAATCGAGTTTCCGTGAAAGGAAAACTAATCCATTTACATTTTGTTACAATAACAGAAATCAGAAAATTAAATGCAAGATATTCTTTTGATTTAGATTATGCTTTTCTCAGGTGTAAAGTCTATTTGCGTCAATATTTTCATCCAACCAAGACTAGGAGATCCCAGAAACATCGATTGTAAGTAAAAATTCTTACTGTAAAGTAATAATTTTCTTAAGCTAAGAGGTATTGAACTGTCTTCGACGACTGTGCCTGAATCCTGCATTAACGTCTCATATTTTTACATTCTAAAAATTATTGGCAATATTATAATGTATTCAAAAAATAGGAAATGCTAAGAAATTGTCAATTGTACCAATCTACAACATTCTTTTGCAATTACGAAATTAAAATCTTCTTTATCCATTTTTAAAAACTACAGAGATTTAGGCTTCTCAGTATTTCTTTACAATAATATTAATTTTCCTGCACATTTAGCAACAGGAGATCAGAAACTTTTACAAAACATTTAATTAGTCAATAGTTTTGTTGGTATAGTTTTAAAAATTTCAGTTCGTATAATAATTTTTACACCAATTTGCATATAGTGACTGAGCCAAGGTAAACTAGAGGTCATTTTTGTGAAAACGTATTTTTAAAATCCAGAATGCTGTATTTATGATTATTATTAAGTAATATCAGTAGTTTGCTGTGCGTGTCTGTTTTAATTTTGATGTTTTTTACTTAGTTGATTGGATAATAAAACATTCAATTTCTCTATATACGTAGGTACTAAATTTTCTCCATTTGGAAAATAGCTAATTTCATCGAACTGCCAAACACCATATTAACTGGACGCGCGGGCCTTGGCCATGCTTTCCTACTTCTGGCATATGTTAAGTAGAAAATAAAATTCATACTTAACATTAATGTTTAACTCAATATTTAATACTGGCACATAAACGATATAAGTATTACCTTTTAGTAACCTATTCAGTAAAGTTTTACAGCTCATTTTTAATCCTATTAATTGATCTTTGTTTCTTGGCTGGCGAATCGGTGAGCTGCAAAACAATCGGGATTGAAAACCAATAGACCACATATCAAGTTAATTGAGTGGCCTATTCTTCTCCACTCACGATTCCTTCACAGCTCTCTGCTACGCCAGCCACGAAAAAGGACCAATTAACAGGATTAAAAATGAACTGGAAAACTTATCTGAGTAGGGTAATAACTGTCTATCGGTATTTTGCCTATCTGCCATAAAAATTTTGTGCAGACCACACTTTTGAAAAATCCCTAGTATTTGCGTATCTTCAAACTTTGTAACTTCATCCAATTACAATAGTTGTTTGAAGGTAAATAGTGGCGACGCCTCACTTTTTATCCACGAGAATTATGAAGACAGTCTAATCACTTAATTCTCAAAAACATCATAATCAATCAAAGCACAATGATGTGCATACATGTATTTTAGTAGATGCATCACGTTTGATTTTACTTTATTTTTACGTTTGATATTGTAACTACACTTCTGGTATATTAAAAATGTCAAAATAAAAAATTCTCCGTAACCTATATTTTTATTTAAATTGCAGGAATAAACTTCAGACATGTATTAGTACTATGAAAGGATTGTAACCTATGTATATATTTATTACATCATATCTTCCTCGTAAGGTGTTTAGGATATCACAGGGTACATGGTAGTCATACAAAAATATATTATATACAAAGTTATATACAAACTTGTTATACATTGATCTATTTTTTGAATTTTTGATTACATTTGAACATACAACTAAAGAGAAAAAAATACAATAAGGAATTAATTAGTCCGATTGCGCGGGATCGGGTATTTGCAATGTTGAACAATCATTTTCTTGTAGTTCCAGTAAGTGACATTTTAACTTTTTCTTAAATATAAGAGTGATTTAGAATTTCGTATTTCTAACATTTCAGATTCTGTCACCGTTGTCAGTCTAAATTCTGTGGTCACATTAGGCAATTGCGTTGGTTTTCGTGGAAGTTCGTAACATTCATTATCACTAGTACATATGCTAACGAACTATTCGTTTATACAATTAACACTTATATCTATGGAACAATGATCATTTTGGTTTACTAATTGAAAGTATATCTTTTAACGCTCTTTGTACACCTTTATCTTCTACCTGTTTATTTATATAATCCCTTGAATCTGTTTTTATACATTTTTTTAATTTGTCATTCAGATCTTTCAGAATAGCTGAATTCAGGATAGATTTGTACTTTTTATAATTCTTATAAGCTATATCTCTTTCCTTCTTCAACTTTTGTGTTTCAGCTGTTAGGTATTTACGTGCACCTTTGTTTTTAACACAAACAGTTTTATATGGAGCATGTTCATTCATAACCGTCAGAATATTATCTGTAAAGTTTTTTTATCTTAGTATCTATACTTTCAGTATTATTATTAAGACAACTAATTTGATTAACACTATTAATAGCTTTCTCCATAGCCTTATCTGTTATTTTACGTACACAAATTGTTTTAGTTTTTCTGTTAATTACCGGAAAATTTATTTTAGCATTAACTAAGTCATGATCTGCCAAACATTTGTTTTCAGTATTTGCAATTATATTATCATCACGGTTACTAATGTATAGATCTCATGTTGACGACCCTCTAGTTGGTAAATCAACAAATTGTTTTAATTCGAAACTATTTAATAATCTGTTTAGTTTACATGTTAGTCCTTTAACAATGTCCTCGTTTAAATTAAAATCTCCCATAATAAATATTGACTTTTTTGATTGGCATAACTCGGAAAATATTAATTGGATTCTGAAGATGTGTTACAATTATTACATCTTTGTTTACAAGGAACCTATTTTCGCTAGAGAGATCAATTTTACTTACAACAAGATGGAAATGCCATGGGATCTCCTATTTCTCCAATCTTTAGTGAACTATTTTTACAAAAATTAGAAAATGAAAGAGTCGCAAACCATCCGGACATATCATTTTGGCGAAGATACGTAGATGACACATGCAATAGTGAACAAAGAAAAACAAGATGAAATTCTAAACTGCATAAACACTTTCCACCCTTCCATCCATACCTCTGAACATGAACAAATAGGGGAATTGCCATTTCTAGATATATTTTTATACCGTAAAAATGACAGTTTTGGCTATAAAGTATACAGAAAACCAACACACAGACATACCTAAATTTCAACTCTTACCACCCTCTGTGCCATAAAATATCAGTGATTGCCAGTTTGGTCTACCGTGCATTAAGAATTTTTGAAGATATTCACCTAGATGAAGAAATTCAACACATTACTGATGCATTAATAAAGAATAACTACCCAGTCAATTTAATCGATTCGAGAATCAAAATTCAAAAAGCAAGATTGAAGCTCACACAATTGATTGAGGCGAATGATTGAGGGAGAACTCATCCTTAAGTTTCAGAAACGGGTGAAATATACTGCATCAAATGGAGAAATTAAAAAAATTGGAATGAAAAGATTTTGTTGACTTATTGTGCAAAATGTTAGCAACTGTTGACATGTTGAAACATGTTTGCACAAATTTAGGTAAACCTCGTTTTATCCAACCTGATTAATAGGTAAAAAATAATACCCAGTTGTTGTAAAAAATCGAAACCTTGAGTTATATTGATTTTCCACAACTGGTTGTTGTTGTTATCAACATTTTTATTGTTATAACCAGCAATTATAAGATTTATAATAAATTCTTTTTCTGAGTTAATTTATCTTTTTACAAGTGTGGCGTGGATTTGCAATAGTATTTCTCTTTAACCGTTATGTTTGGATTATCCCATTCACATATTAATAATTATTAATAAGTAAATATAATATTCTTTATTGTAAAATATAATAATTTAATTTTAAATACGTTGACGTTGATCATTCATTTTCTTCTCGTCCTGGCACTAAAGTACTGTTATTCTGCATGATGTATAATTTTCAGTAAGGATGTTGCACATAAATAATAAATAGTGACTTAGCTAGGGGTCAATTGTAAAAATGTGTTTTGAAAATTGACTATTTTTAAATGAATACTGTACAAATGAGCCACAGTAATAATTATATTATTAATATTATAAAAAACAAAGTGTGGTATTAACTAATCCAAGTATATTTTATTACTTTGACAACAATCGGAAGATTAAAAGCAAAAGGTTCTTATGCTTGAAATTATATTTTCACAAATTATGTGAGCATATGCACCAGGTGTGTGTGCCAAACTAAGTCAAGAAGATCCTAGGTACATACTAGATGAAATGAGTACATGTTCTTCATGTAATTTTGAAAGTAAGTAAATTATGTAATAAGTAGAGAGTAAAGTGTCATTCATAAGTTGGAAAGCATTGAACTGTTTCCTTATTGTGCGTACTTTAATATTATAATTGGTTGGACGATTTTGGCAGTTCAGTAAAGTCAACAGAATATAGCAAAGCACGCCTTTACGGGTGCTTAAATGCTGTTAGTCTATGAGATTATAATTTAGCAATACAAAACCATTGCACAGTAATGTACAACATTATCTTGCAATTTACAACAATCTACTTTGACGATCAATAAAAGCTACAGAAGTATATTTTTCTCAATATTTATTGACCATAATATTTTTCCGCATACTACCGTATAACCGAAGCTCATAGATGCGTTTAGACAAATGTTAAGACAGTTTCATAGATTTACATTTGAAGCATAGGTGTAAAAATCATTGTCATAGTGTCAACTTTCTACACCAGTTGGTTTTGCATAGCGACGGAGGTAGAATTCATATTTGTGAAAATGTCTTTTGACAAGTCGGCATATTTCGGATTTTCAGAATTCATTCGGATGTCTACATATTCTGCTTTTGATATTCTTTTACTTAGGGGATTAGATAATAAAATATTCAATTATACATATAGTACTATTTCTTTGAAAGTCACGAATGTCATAGAACTGGCAAGGTTAAACGAATTTCGACCTTGTATATGTCATATATTTTCATTTCCTAGACTTACAAACTCCTTTCCGAATTGAGGTTAACTAATCAATAATAATGCTTAATTTAATAAATAATGTGGCACTAGAAACTTGCTTAGCCAATTAGCGACATTATCAAAATGTTTCCTTTTATGGATACATTCGACCGTTTCAACTTTACGCTTCGCTTTGAATCATTGTCACTCTCGCTGCTGTAATGGCATTCGTCCACGAAGTAGCATATTGCAAAGGTATTTTATTTCTCATGATCTGCTTTCCATATATATTAGAGGTCAGTTATTCTCTATCAGCAAATGCTAATAAAATATTATGGATCAAGTTGGTTATAGGTCGGTTTTTATTTGTTCTTATTGTATTGACCCACGGACACAAATGATTAGTTATCACTGATTTATTATAGCCACCTCTAGTGAAACAAATTGAGCATTTTGAGCAGATTGCTTATCATCTCACAAATATGGCTGCTCTTGGAGTAATTATAAATTCAAATGAGATTGACCCTTTTTCATTTTCCTTTGTATGAACAAAAAGAGATGCTACGTGAGTATTACTTCAATTTTTCTAAATTCAATGGCACAAAATCCTATACTACCTCATTATGCCGGGTAAAGTCAGAACATTTAGAGGTCGGATTAGACCAGATAAATTTGATGGAACAGGAGGCTATACAGGAGGAATACAATCATAAGTTGCTACCGCTTCTCATTACCAGAAATTTGCTACCTAATGCACAATTGTACCACACTTGGAAATGGAAAGGTTAAGCGAAAACAGGTGACAGTTTTTAGATAAGAATTGAAAATGGTGTGATTTAAATGTATTATGAGGTGATTTTAACATACCTATAGGTGAATTTGAATATCTTATGGCCAATTTTCTTTACCGACGATTCTAGCGAATATGTACTATTATAAAAACATTTGAGAAAAAAGGCTTATGAGAAAATGTTGATTAAATATAATATTTTATACATATATATACTGTTTCAAACTTAGATTGCCTTTTAGACACAGCAAAATAATTCAAAAACGAAAAATAGAAAAGTACATAAGTAAAATTAATATGAGAATGGAATAGTAGATTGCTGTATATGATCACCAATCCGTTTCAATAATGTGTTGGTTGTGTTAGATTTGTTTTTATCAAGTAGTACTCATTTCTAAAATTACCACAAGTACACATTTTTTTAAATTTCAACAATTAATATTTAATCGAAAAAAGTTAGCGATGATAATTGATTCATTTTCTTCTCCACCGGGCACTAAAGTGTTGCTGTTAATCTGTTTGACCTATAATTTTCAGTGTGGATTTAGCACATAGTGACTTAGATAGGGGAGGAGATACTGTGCTGTGCCTGTTTTACTTTTGACGTTTTTCTTACTTCGTAGATTAGGTAATAAAATATTCAATATCTCTATGCTGGTACTAGATTTTCTCCATTTAGAAAATGACTAATTTCTAGGAACTGTCACACACAAACACTAACCTCGATTGAAGCACGACCATACAACCCTTTTCCTAGCATTATATACTAGGAGTTAAAGATACTACTTAACACTAATGTTAGGTTTAATAATTAAGGTAAGTATATCTTTGCTGTAAGACGACACAAATATATCATGTGTAGCTGATGGAATTCCAATGTACATGTTATATTAGAAGGAAGAAAGGTAAAACTTTTTGCTAGCCTAACGAGTTATATAAAATCCCAAAATTCCGTCCGAAGGATTGCACGCACAACCCCAAATCCGTACCCACGATAACTCCCACAGTTGACGGAATTTGACCAAACTTGGCAAAAACGTTAACCGTGGGCTTATAACTATCCCTATTAATTGTTGAAAAATGTCCAACAGTTAGTAAATCATTACCCAAAAAATGGAAAAATTTTACTATTAATTCGAATAATGCCGCTTTTATTAAAAAACTAACAATGGATGAAATACTTAAAATGGTCGTAAAACCAAAATAAATCTTTGCGCTTTCCAAACATGAATTTTTTGCTCTTAAATTACACGCATTAAGTACTATTTGCTAAATTATTGGTTAACATAATTTTGGGTTCCAATTGACCATACATTTTTCTGCCTAATCTATAGATAATTTTATGGTCCCAAAAAACCATTCCACTTACAACAGATCCTGTTAGTGGAAATTAAAAATGACAATAAAACATTTGTGGGTCTCTAAATTAGACCTTTTCAATAGCTTGGACAATCATACGATTTTTAATTTACTAATGTAATGGAAACTTAATTAACGTAATTAGGACCTTCCTTAGCCATTCTTTATTCCAAGTTTGGCCAACTATTTTGTTGGCGTTCAAAAGTTATCGTTGGTACGGACGAAAAACCTGTGGAGTTCTATAATATCGTCAGGCGAGCTACGATGGTGGCTGTGGTTGTATGTTCTACTTATCATATTTTCTTACTTTGTTGATTAGATAATAAAATATTCAGTTTCTCTATACAAATAGGTACTGGGCTTTCTTTCCCTTTGGAAGTCACAATCTTTTCAGATGTGCCAAACACGACTTCTAACATCAGGTTTCATAGATATTTGGAAACACAAATTTAAAAATCAATTTTAGCCTTTAGTTTCTACTCAACTATATTAAAGGACGAGTTAGTATTTGGAATTACACTTTACTGACATTTAAGATTGTTATTATAATATTATGCGAAAATAAATAATTGTATAAGGATTCTTGAACCTACCCCCATTGCATACACTAATATTTGTGTTCCACTTGTGCTTTTACCACATCGCAAAGTGCGTAACAATGAATTGAATTCAACTGAGAGAATTGAACTTCAACTGCTGTATTCGTGTTATTTCAAAACCGAGACTTTAAGAAGTAGCTATCCGAGCTGAATTTCGGCAATGGTTGTAGCTTCCCTAATATTAATTTCATCGGATTTTAAGAGAGGCAGTAAGAACATATTGCAGATCAATACCTTTGCCATTATACTAGATAAACTGATTTAAAAAGTTGGAAAATTCATTTACCATTACTTTCTCGTTTGTACAGTTTAGTCTCTTGAATTACATCCACCAGCTGTGCATCTAATTGTGATATCATGAATCAAGTGAACGGTGACCAAATTATCTATCATTCACGATTATAAATCATCAATACTAATCGAAATATTACTGCTTCTATTTAACAGTACATAAAATGTCAATTGCAATTTTATTGTTCACTGTTCCACTGCTTGAATTGTCTTTAGGGTGGAAATTGAAAGATATTGTCCACATGGAAAACGACTGCTACATTAACTTAATTTTGGGGCCAAATTATTTTAATAAACAACCAAATGAACCGTCGATTAACGAATTACAACAAATCGACATTCCATACGCGTTTACAAAGCTAAAATCGTATAAGAAAAAAGTCTGCAATTTGAAAGAATCAATGTCAGTATTACCCCAAGAACATGCAAATTACTATATGAAAAAATACTGCTCAAAATGCAAGATGAACTTTAGTAAAAACGGTACATTCAGATTGTCATTACCACGTTTGATAGCAAGCCGTTTAGTTTGTGTGGTGAATATTGCGTTTAATTTCAATCCAACCTTTCACCTAGATGTTCTACTACTGAACATTATCACTGCGAAATCTGATGAAGAGAAAACAAACGAATTCCTTAAAACAATAAACAGCCGTAAAGGTGAAATTGGGAAATTGGAGTTAATGTACAATTTTGCAGAGCATAGTTCTATGTATATTTTTGTTGAAAAAAAAATTTCTGCGCTTGCAAAGTCAAAATCGAGTGTACCCGCAGGTAAAATCCAATTCTCAAATTGTTGGAAAATCGCCTGTTTTGTTTTGTCATCATCAGATGAAAGTCAACAAGATATATATTTGATATCGCCTAATAATACAGCATATTTGGACAGAGACACAATACCGTTTGTTATGCTGTCGGTATGTGTTCATAACAAGTGTCCAATGAATCGACCACTGCGTGAAATTGTGTTAAGAGATGTCATGACGGAAAACAACTTTATACAGAAATTTGTTGCTATAGACTTTAGAGAGTGGCTTGACCAATATTCATACGAGATTAAACCATATTGCGGACCACCGTTATTGAACGTATATTTAACTACTTATGATTTAAATAAATATAATCGAATCGACCTTGCGATTGTTTCTACGGTGTTAGAAAATTCTATGAATTCCACCATATCAGTCAACGATCATTATTATCATGATGACATATGTTTTTCTATAGAATATGCTGCTACATATTATAACAATTTCAATTTTCTCAATGACACGAGACCATATGGCAGTCGCACTATAAAGTATAACCCGTATTTAAATGTGATTGGCACCATGGAGGATTCCTTTAATTTTATTTCCTGTGTCGTTTTAGAAGACGAGAGTCTTTCCTTTTATGGATACATTCGACCTTTCCAACTTTACGCTTGGCTTGGAATTATTGCCACTCTCTCTGCTGTAATAGCTTTCGTCCATGGAATGGCATACTGCAAAAGAGATGAAGGTATTCCATTTCTTATGATATGCTTTGCATACGCATTGGAGGTTAGTTATTCTCTTCCAGCAAAAGCTAATAGAACACTCTGGATCAAGTTGGTCATGGGTCCGTTGTTGCTGATGCTCATTGTATTGACTAACGGATACAAAGGAATAGTTATCACTGATTTAGTAGAGCCACGTCCAGTGAAACAAATTGAGTCTCTTGAGCAGATTGCAAATCTCTCCAGTATCACAGCTTTTGGCGAGCTTACAGCTTCAAATGATTTGGACCCTTTTCTAGTTACTTTGCCTGTTCAAGAAGATCTCCTAAAATCAATCTACTTTGATTGTTGGAAATCCAATGGCACAAAATCCTATAATTCATCTTTCTGTAAAGCAAAAATGGAAAAATTAGAAAAATCAGGGTTCGAAATTGATGATTACAAAAGGGATACAGGCTACCAAATTGATGACATAGATCAGACTGAAATTGAGCAAGAATATCAAAGCTACAATGATACTATCCTAGATGATTTATTGCAATTTCGATTAATGGCCCGCAGTTCATTGAATGCATCTCATTTTATCAACATGATGTTAAAAATTAGTGAAAAGATTCGATTTCCTCAGGGGTTTCCCACCTCAATTAGTCCCCAACAGTGGATAGCAAAATGCAATAATTCGGCATTAATTCTCTCGAGCCTTGCCCTAAATCGCTTATTCAATGATTCATATTGGAATCCTCGAAATGGAGGAGTTCAGCCAATTCATCCCTTATATCGTGGGAAGCCAGAAAACTCACTTTCATACGCTTCAGTTTATTCCGGCTTCTCTACTATTGCATCTCCTATGCTCAATCAATTTTATAGACGAAAGATGTTTGCTTTAAGTCATTCAGGAATTTATAATTTATGGCTAGAACATTACAAAAGATGGAATTTCACAGAGTGCAAAACTTGTTGGGTCCGACCTCCCGCCAGAGCTTTGACACTTCACAATTCGAATATCGGAACTATTTTTTATATATTTTTGATCCTTGCAATTGTGTTCAGTTCAGCGTTTCTGTGGGAAAACCGAGTGTCTTTGAAAGAAAAACTAATCCAGTTATATTTTGTAATAGTAACAACAATTGGAAGAATAAAAACAAATATTTTCTTAGATAATATTTTCCATAACTTTCGCATATATATGCGTCGGTGCTACCAATCAATTATCAGCCGAGGACGAAACTAATTAAGATCCTATCTACATGGCTAAGAAATTTACTAAAGGAAAACTATTATATTGTTAGTAATAATTATTAATTATAATTATTAAAAACAAAATGTGGTAATAACTAATTCAGTTACATTTTGTTACATTGACAACAATCGGAAGGTTCAAAAGTATTTAGATATGGTTCGGTTAGGGATGCGCCTCAGACGCTAAGCCTGCACGTTGTCAAAGTCGACCGAACCTGGGAACCGAATCGTCCTGAAAGGCCCGTGTGCTGGATGCCACAAATGAAACGTAATCCGAAGTCCAGAGCCACATCCGTTGTATTAATCCCGTCAGCCAAACGCACACCATCAAAGCCCAAGACCAATTGACCACCTTTCCGTTCTGCTTTCCACTCTAACTATCCCCACGCTTATCACAATGCGTCCCTTTTTACTCTCGCGACTTGGCTGACACATATTCAAATATCCAATTACCCGCTGCAGCATAACTTAATCTGTGACTGTGACTATGTCTATAAATATTACATGATATGATAATTAAATGTTTGTTAGAGAACATATTGAAACAACACTTGAACATGGAAATAATAAACAATTAATGTGGCAATAACGTCGCGCGATTTTTATATTAAATGGTTTTTAAAAAACTGAAATCTATTGAAATTTTTTTGAAAAGTTTAGAATTTATTAAAAATTGCGAGCAATACAAAACTATTACATTACCTTGCAATTTACAAAAATCTATTTTGCCGATCCATAGAAGCTACCATGTATGTACATATTGCCGAGCTCATAGATGCGTTTAGACAAATTCACTTTCATAGTTTTACAATTTTAATAATAGGTATAAGTGACAGTGTCAACTTTCTGCAGTTGGTTTTACATAGCGACGAAGGTAGAATTCATATTTGTGAAAATGTCTTTTGACAAGTCGGCATATTTCGGATTTTCAGAATTCACTCGGATGTCTAAATGTTCTGCTTTTGATATTTTTTTACTTAGGGAATTAGATAATAAAATATTCAATTATACACATAGTACTATTTCTTTGAAAGTCACGAATGTCATAGAACTGGCAAGGTTAAACGAATTTCAACCTTGTATGTCATACATTTTCATTTCCTAGACTTACAAACTCCTTTACGAATTGAGGTTAACTAATCAATAATAATGCTTAATTTAATACATAATGTGGCACTAGAACCTTGCTTAGTCAATTAGCGACATTATCAAAAAGGAACGTAAATTGTTTACGAATTAACTCCGTATTTAATTATGGTAGTCTTCTTGCTTGGTTTGTTCTAAATTGAGTAAACATAAGTGAGATGGGCATCATGGATGATTCCTTCAATTTTATTTCTTTTGTCCTCTTGGAGGAGGAGAGTCTTTCATTCTATGGCGAAACATTTGACCTTTTTAATTTACTTTTGTCACTCTCGCTGCTGTAATAGCTTTCGTCCACGGAGTAGCATATTGCAAAGGAGATGAAGGTATTCCATTTCTTATGATCTGCTTTTCATATGCATTGGAGGTCAGTTACTCTCAGTCAGCAAAAGCTAATAAAATATTCTGGATCAAGTTAGTTATCGGTCCGTTGTTGCTGATGTTCATCGTATTGACTAACGGATGCAAAGGGATAGTTATTACTTATTTAGTAGAGCCACGTTCAGTGAAACAAATTGAGTCTTGTGAGCAGATTGCTTATTTCACGGATATGGCTGCTCTTGGAGAAATTATAAATTCAAATGATCTTGACCCTTTTTCATTTTCTTTTGTATGAACAAAATGAATATTACTTTAATTGTTCTAGATTCAATGGCACAAAATCCTATACTACTATTGCCGGGTAAAGTCAGAACAATTAGAGGTGGGATTAGATCAGATAAATTTGATGTGATGACACAGATCAGGCTGTACTGGAGGAATACAATCATAAGTAGATTTAATAACCTCGGTAAACGCACGGACATGCTCCTGTTTTTCATAACTAGAAATTGGTAGTGCTACTTATTCTATGTTAATATGCCTGTACTGCTTTAAAAAGCAGTACACAGTCAATTACGTAGTGGATCTATACTTTATGTGCAGTACTTGCAAGTGAAATAGTTCACTTGAAATAAATAGAGAAATAAATCACTTTATTTCGAGAAATATTTCACTTCCGCTTTTGTTGAAAATTGAAATTATGATACATGGAAATTTTTTTAAACTAATTTCTATTAACTTTATTTCATTTATTTCACTTGATTGCATTTTATTTCATTAATTTTATTTTTCAAAAAAAATTTCTTGAAAAATAAAATAAATGCCAACCATGCTCATGTAAGCATTTGAACAGTCGAATCTTTTCTGTTTCTAAATAGGTAGAAAGCCGAAATTTAATTTTTGGCTTTAATGGTCATAAAATCTTCGACGATTTCCAAGTTCAGATGGAGCAACTGCACATAGGACCCAGGCTTTTACATGTCGTATTCTAAATAGAGGTCTTTGAGCCTTTGTAGAGATTTATTCTGTTAGCATTGTCACCTAAACGCACGCCTGTCTATCTCTATATATAATCGCAGACTTGATAAATCAATAAATTTACCTGTCTATATATGTATATATATATGTCTGTACGTGTGGTAGGGAGAACCAAGGAAACTTGCATACATTACGTTACGCAAAACCCACTCCCACCATGTGAAACGCAAGTGCTGACTGCAACACTTTTGAATACCTCCTCCTCCCATTAACTATGCACACGTAATATATGCAGGCTCCTTAAAAGCAAAATGCGCAAGTCCAACAGTCCAATTCCTCTAAACCACCGAAATGAATCGTTTCATATTATTATGATAACATCAAAATAATAATAGAAATTTACATAAGAAGGTTGAATGGTGAGTGGTGATGGAATGGGAATGATTAGTGAAAAGGGACATTTCGTAATAATCGTAATGTGCTTTATTAAATAGAATTTCAAAACTTCTAATTCAAATTGGTTCTGCTATATCGACAAACTTATTCAATTTTTTAGTAGAGCTGGGCAAGCCGCGGCAAATCCCCATAGAAAATCTCAAAAATTAAAAAATATTTTTGTGACGTCATCTGCAGTACATTTTAAATGGGAAATTCTCATTTCGAAAAATTGATTTCTAACAAATCCCATTTAAAAAGTACTGCAGATGACGTCACTTTCCAATAGCAACAAAATATGATTATTTGCCTTTCCTTCTGTATTCTAGGTTCTTTGGAGCTGGGTATACTGTTCACTACCCTGTTGATTCCATTGGGCCAGTTGGACCATCTTTTTGTAAAATGAAACAACAGTACTGGGAGCCAGAGCCACGATTTATTCTATAAAAATATTTATTCGTAGGTTTGTACTCATGGGATTTGTACGGTTTTCCAAAATCCCACGGGGAATCTTATTTATTTGATTTTGAATGGGAAACGTTTTGGTAAATTTTTGGGAGTTTTTTCGAAAATAGAGTTTTTCATTGTTCCCTGTATTTGATGCTACGAACTGCCTGCAGTTATTAATTTGGTGTAGGAAATTCCTTGTTATCAGGAAGTTGGGGCTGCAGCTAATTTTTCCAACCACTGTACAGCACCGTACTTAGAAGTCGATTTTGGAGGGGGCAATGACGTCATACACTTATGTGCATTTGGCATATTCGCGCAAAGCGCGAAAATTTTTGGCTTCTTTTGTTTAAAATGAGTCAAAAATAGCCTAAAGCGAAATATTTTGGTATTTTGAGAAAAAATTTTCCCTTTTTTTGGGGGGCTGTTCCCTATGCCCCCCTCAATACAGCCTTGCCACTCACTGTAGAAAATAAAAGTATATTAATTAAAATATAATTTGTATTTACAAAATTAACATAATAACCTAATGGGATGTTTTTATTACTGTGATGGGTGGCCTGCTGAATTTCTTTTGAGTGCTAGATTTGCCCCTTAGCTGGGTTCACTAGTATAATATACACGTGCTAATCATTTTATGCAAAGTCAAGGTAAGCGTCAAAGTGAGTTTTCGTGCATAAGGTACTTTTTGCTGGAAAACCCGTATAAATTATACACAAGATGCTCATTGAATATGTTTATTTTAATAATGGAGCGACATTGAAATAAAAAGAGTCTGAATAAATAACATAACATTAATTAATAACAACCAGAATTTTATGTTCGTGTTCTAGAAATATAACCAACCGTCAGTCTACACACTTCCTAAAAAGTCAAAGTTGAACATGCAATAAAAATGTGTTTCATTTAAACCAACAATTATTAATGTTTAATATTAATTCAACGCAAAATATATTGTAGTAAGCAGAATTGTAGACCTTAAACTGGGAAAAATTTAATGAATATTTAATGAATGTTTAATTATTAGTCCAAAAAGAGATTATTAAAAATTAACCCGACAATACCGTCGAATGCGGTAGTACGCTTTAGGTTTAGATATCCTTATACGACTAAACGGAAGCTGTAGTTGTTCTGGTAGTAATAAACGTAAGCGTAATAGTAAAATACTTTGTCAATCCACATGTTGGTCATTTTTTGAAACTAAAATTTCACTTTCTACTTTCTCAATGTACTTTTTACATTTACGAATTAGTTCACGATTTCAGCAATGTTTTGTTCCTATACTAGAAGAGTTTTTCTTCTAAAAGTTGAGAAGATGGTTAAAAACCCTAGAAAATAGGAATGCCGTCACTTCTTTTTCGTTGCCATTTTTAGGGTAATTACATTAAAAATGCATAATACATGCCAAATGAAGTTACATAAAATGTCAATTATTTTATTGTGCGCACTTCAATTTCGTGTGATTGAATTGACTGTCGGATGGAAACTTATAGATATCGTCCACCTTGAAAAAGACTGCTACATTAATTTGATTTTACAACCAACGTCTTTTAATGGACTTTCAGAAGAACCGTCAAGTAATGAATTACAAGAAATCGACATTCCATACGCATTTACAAAACTAAAATATTATGATGAAAAGCAGTGCAATTTGATACAACTTATGGCATTAGCCCCGCATAAAATACGAATGTCAACTTTCCGCCTCAGTAGACACTATCGAAAATGTAGTAGTAAGAAGTTTAGTAGAAACGGTACAATTAGATTGTCATCGCCAAGTCTATTAAGTCGTATGGTGTGTTTAGTCAACATTGCATATAATTTCGACCCAACGGATTATACAGATACTTTAATAATTGATTATATCAGTAAGAAATCCAATGAAGAGGAAGTATTTGAAAAAAAGAATCGCAAAATTAGTTGGAAGATGGAAGCAATGTACAATCTGGCAGAATATTCTTCTGTGTACATTTTTGTTGACCAACAAACTCTAACGGACTCACAGCCAAAATCAAATGTTTTTGTTGATGTTGATAGCTGCGTATATGAACATTTTTGGGAAATGTGCTGGTTTGTATTACCTTTAGGAGATGAAGATGAGCAAGATGTATATTTAATCTGGCCACATTCTATATATCCAAGTAAAGTAATAAAACCGTTTGCTATGTGGCCGTTATATCTCCCAAGTATCTCATCAATGAAGCAACCCCTGCGTGAAATTGTGTTCAGCAATGTCATAGAAAAAAGCAGTTTTGTCCAGAAATCGATCGCTATCGACTATTTAGACCAAAAATATAGCTATGCATACACACACAAACGATATTGTGGACCACCACTCCTAAATGCATATTTAACTTCCTATGATTTAAACAAATATAGTACTATCGATCTTGCGATTGTTTCAATCGCACTGGAAAAGACTTCGAACGCAACAATATCTGTCAACGATGAAAAGGATAAATGTTTTAATCACAAAAATGCTGCCTCATATTCGGGACATTTTAGTTTCTTCGAGGTCTTTGATTCTAATGGACATATTATCTCAGATTTACTGTACCGACCTTACTTAAATGCGATTGGCATAACGGAAGATTCGTTTAATTTTATTTCCTGTGTCGTTTTAGAAGACGAGAGTCTTTCCTTTTATGGATACATTCGACCTTTTCAACTTTACGCTTGGCTTGGAATCCTTGTCACTGTTTCTATTGTAATTGCATTCGTCCATGGAGTAGTATATTGGAAAAGGGATGGAACTATTCCATTTCTTATGATCTGCTTTGCATACATATTGGAGGTTAGTTATTCTCTGTCAGCAAAAGCTGATAAAACACTCTGGATAAAGTTGGTTAAGTTTAAGTTTAAGTTTGGTTTTATTCAAGTGACAAAATAGGCCCTCCAATTACACGAATTGAATTCAGTTGATAGCCTTCGGACTACCACTGCTCTTCCCCCAAAGTCACATAAAGTCAAAATTTTCTTAACTAGCTAAATAAAATATAGTCATAACTATTAACTTTCTTAGTACCTTAGATTTAAATCGCTTCTTTTCGTTACCAACATCTGTTTCACATGATCAATCAACATCTTTAAAGATAGATCTTTATAAACCCATTTTCTTGGTAGGGTATTCCAAGCAATAGCTGCGGCATGTTTCACAGATGTTAGTCTCGTTACAGTGTGACTAACTTTGGGGAAAGAAGTACTATAATTATTTTTAACATTATACCACCCTTCTGTACCAACCAGTTTATTATTAATATTTTTCCATACAATTTTTATCAAACTAATTTCCCGTCTCTCCCATACCGTAAATATTTTTAATTTACACAACAACGAGTTGATTTCTTCCTTTTTTAACCTTGAACATTTGAGTTTCTTAGAACCTTTGGTAAAACCCTTGAATTTATATAGTTTTGGAGAGTAAAAATTACAGATAAATCTATTTATCCTATCTTGAATTTTCGTCAATTGTAACTTAGTTTGAATCGCCCATATACTTATAGAGCTATCAGATATAGATATTATATAGCAATGAAGTAACATACTCATAACTTTTTCTGTAACAAGTCTTTTGATTGAATACAATCTTGCTAATGCAGATTTTGTTCTTACATCAACATAATTAAAATGACTTTTGAATGATAACGTGGAGTCAATAATAACACCCAGATAACGGAACTCAAATACTCTTTCAATTACATGGTTATTAAATGTTACATTATTGTAGTTGGTTTTGCCTATCACACTGTCACCACCTTTGTGGAATATTACATATTTTGTTTTATCTATATTTACCTCAATTTTGTTGGCTTTACACCATTGCTCTAGCCTTTTTAGCTTGTGATTGACAATACTGATTGCGTCATTTACCTCACTGTTTGCAACCCAGAATACTATGTCATCTGCATAAAGTGCATAATCACAATCAAAACATCCACCAATATCATTAATGAAACAACTAAAGAGAAGAGGACCAAGCGCAGATCCAGCTCCTGTGCCCGTATCTATAGGCTTATAGTTAGATTTGTAATTTCCGTTCTTAAGCCGTACAATTCTGTTGTTCAGATAATTGTTAAGTAATTTTAGCATACAGGGTTTTATGGTAAATTGATCTAATAACTTAATTAACAGTAAATCTTTTTGGACTACATTGAAAGCAGTTTTGAAGTCAATAAAAACCGCTACCACTCTACCATTAACTTTATCTAAACTATCATATACACTTTGTGTAAGTTTGAGAATAGCATTCTCACAACCCCGTCCTGCTCTGAATCCAAATTGGTTTACATCAAGGTCACATTCAACCATATTATATAGCCTTTTAAAAATAATATTTTCGAAAATTTTACAGAGAAAAGTTAATCCAGCAATGGATCTGTAACTACGGGCTCCTAAATGAGACCCTTTACCTTTGTACAGCGGGGTTACATTAGCTGTTTTGAATTGTACCGGAATTATACAAGTCTCCAATATAAATGTAAACATTAAGGCTAAAGGTCGTGAAATTGAATCTGGGATTTGCTTAAATACTCTTTTTGGGATATGAAATTGGACATTTGAGCCTTTACTTACAGAGTCAATAGCCTTAACAACTTCACTTTCTGACACTTCAATGTCATAACTCCTCATTACAGCACTATTCTTAGCACAATATGTATCAATCTTATCATTTAGATCCTTATCACTTAAAGTAACATCTTTTTGCACAAAAAATACATCATAAAACTCCTCACATATTTTTTCATCAGATTCTAAAATAATGCCATCAATCGTAACCAGTTTCGTCACAGTAGAATTGCTCTTAATTCGAAAACCCGTAATTTCATTCACTGTGTTCCACACATTTTCAGAATTAACATTTTGAAATTTCATAATATAGTATTTTCTTTTGGAGCTATATACCATATTTTTACACTTGTTTTTTAGGACTTTATACAATTTCCAATCTTCCTTGCTTTTTGATTTTATAGCAATTTTCTTCTGCCTATCTCTGATCTTGTTACATTCAACAATTTGACTACTAAACCACGGTGCATTTCTAGATTTGCACATTTTTTTCGTAACAGGTGCATATTTATCAAGTACATCAATGATTTCAGACTCAAATCTAAATATGTTATTATCTATTGCACCCTCTGTTAAATAATTAAAGTCCATTGATTTAATTTTGTCTTCAAAATCAATCCAATTTGTTTTTGTGAAATTTCTGCTTTCTATGAGCATTCCAAATCCTTTTGTTTTGCATTCTTTCCTAACAACATACGTAAGATGATGGTCGGATCCTGCAAAAGGGAATTGTCCACTAATATCGTACTTTTGATTGTTTACATAAATATGATCAATCAAAGTTTCAGAATTTTCTGTAATTCTTGTTGGCTCACTTATTTTTTGATACAGATTAAATTCGGATATTAAATTATATAATTCCGCTGTATGCCTTGTCTTTTCTAATACATTGATATTAATATCCCCACAAAATATTTGCTCCATTTTATAGCTCTGTAGGTAGCTAATTACATTTCGAAATGTATCTATAAACATCGATTTGTGATTACCATTATCAGAACTCGGAGGCGTATTGTAGATAGCCGTGATCATGATCTTAGGCATACATTTCCGTTTTATAACAACAGTATTTACTTCAATATAATCATTCATTATTAGATTCTTTGGTATATCTAGAATTTGAAATGTATAAAAATTACTAATATATAATAGCATTCCTCCTCCTCCGTTGATAGTTCTATCTCTCCTAAGACAGTAGTAACCTTTAACATTAAACATACTTGTAATATCGTAATCAAATAGTTTGCTTTCAGACACACAACAAATTGCTATATTTTTTTCGTTTAAAAGTAAATATCTTAGATCTTCTATTTTGCTCTTGATTCCATTAATGTTAATATGGATAATTTTTAAACCCTTCTCTATTCTTTGCTTATAACTCATTGTTTCCTTACAGATAAATTCCTCATTCTCATGTACTCCTCCCCATATTGATTCATTATCATTAATTAAGGTGCAATTCAAAAAAGGTAAGCATATTTCCCTATCACTAGTACCACTACAATCTATTGCACTAGATGGTAATATACAGTCTTCATTGTCTTCTGTACCGCTAACACCAGACCCATTGCCACATTTTGTACATACATAATCTTCGCAGTATTTTCTAAATTTCGTATTTTCTATCTTGAATCCCAAACAAGTCCGATGAATCCATTGTTTACACTCTTTACAAGCAGCTGTGTGTCTTCTTCCTTTTTCTTCTCCACATTTTACGCATATATCCATCATAGAAAGAGAATCTTCATTAGTTAATCATTCATAATATTCACGTAAAATTTTAAATTTTACAAAAAAATGCAATTTAGTGTAGAAATACGTACACACAAGGGGGCTAGATTGAGCATCGTCACCCCCACTTCACATATTAATGCATAAAGAGTTGAATGAGTTGAAAGTCCTCCTTTACAAAAACGACTCGATTCCCGATACGACATCCTCACTCGACACATCTAATTCAGGTTTCTCGCATCGATGTGTTGATTCAAACAAATTAAAAAGTTCTTTTTTTAATTTATTGTATATATACAGATGAATTCTTGCACCTCTTTATGAGACAGGTTCTTTTATACTGCCCCTCAAATATATCAATACATCAATTAATAGTACATACACGCAGGGGGCTAGATTGAGTATCGTCACCCCCACTTCGCAAAAAATGCATTGTCATCCTCCAATGAGTAGTCCAGTCCAGTTCACTGCTACTTTTAGATCGCCCAGGTGACAGTAATATCCAAGTCAATGTTGACATAAAACTGCACAAGCTCAGTATTGTTGATGTAGAAAAAAAAGATCAGTAGCACTTTTGAACTAATATTTTATATTATTTATTTCACTTTTCATGCTTTTTCGATCGACTTCTAATAGAATGAAGTCTCTAGATTTCAAATAGCTAAATTTAAATTTTCAAAAATAAAAATTTATATATATGTTTTAATTTTTTAGCAGAAAGTTACAGATAGCAGTAAAATTTTGCTGTGGCGGGATCCACAGCGCGCCAAATGCCCGGTCATCGGTCCGTTGTTGCTGATGTTCATTGTATTGACCAACGGATACAAAGGAATAGTTATCACTGATTTAGTTGAACCACGTCCAGTGAAACAAATCGAATCTATTGAACAAATTGCCAATCTATCCGATACAAAAGCTTTTGGAGATGTTTTAGATTCCAATGATTTTGACCCTTTTTATATTTCATTAGAAGGACAGAAAGATTTACTAATGGATTACTATCAAAAATGTTGGGAATCCAATGGCACAAATTTGTACAATTTATCATTCTGCTTTGAAAAGTTAAAGAAGACAAATTTAGAATTTGATAACACAGATAAAAAGATATTTGAGAAAATTGTTCAGGCCATGAATAAATATGATTACCTGGATGATATTTTTAAATTTCGAAGAGTGGTCCACAGTTCATTGCAGTCATCACATTCTATTCACCCAAAACATTTCGAAATGATGACAAAGCTTAAGAAAAAGATGCAATTTCCATCGGGATTTCCCTACTCAAACAGTCCCCAACAGTGGATTGCAAAGTGTAATAATTCGGTATTGATTCTCTCGAGCCTTGCCCTGCATCGCCTTTTTAATGATTCTTATTGGAATCCTCAGAGTGGAGGAGTTCAACCAATTCAGCCCTTATATCGTGGGAAACCAGAAAAATCATTTCTATCTAATTTAATTTATTCCACATTCTCTACTGTTGAATTTCCCATGCTTAATCCATTTTTGAGACAAAAGTTGTTTGTGTTAAGTCATTCAGGAATTTATAATTTATGGCTGGAATATTACAAAAGATGGAACTTCACAGAATGCAAAACTTGTTGGGTGAGACCTCCCGCCAGAGCTTTGACATTTCACAATTCGAATATCGGAACTATCTTTTATATACTTTTGACTCTCCCACTTGTGTTCGGTTTAGCTTTTCTTTGGGAAAACAGAGTGTCCTTAAAAGAAAAATTAATCCATTTATATATTGTTGGATTAACAGCAGTCAGAAAAATAAAATTAAAATGCTCTGTTCTGTTAAATTATCGTTTTCACAAGTGTGAGTGTGGCGTCGAATTTCACCGATATTTCTCCTCAACCAAAACTTGAAGAACCCAGGCACATATTAATTATAAGTAAATATCATTCCCTGATATAATGTAATAGTTATCATAGCAGAATATATGTTTTAAATAAAATAGTGAATAAAAATTGTCATGAGTGGGATTGAATTGTCTTCGACTGTACGTATTGATATTAATAATATTTAATTGATTGTACGATTTTGAAAATGGTGTCATTTAATGCATCATAGGAAATTTTAACATACCTAAATGTTGTGAAAAACCATGATCGTTTTTAAGACTTGTGTGTATTTTAGTGTTACATGAAGTAACTTTTATTTAAAGATTTGTTCAATACAAAGGTAAAATTAAAACCCAGTACAGATTCAATGCCTTACATACATAGATATACATAGTACATACATAGATATGCATAATAATATGTATTGCTTAAAACAAACTGTGGAAAACAAATAAATTAAGGGCCACATCCTTCTTTTAGGGGCAGATTATTTCTGGCCAAGTGGCATTATTATTAAATACATACCCTTTAACAGGAATGGGCTTTACTAATCCTGGGAAACTATAAGGAACAAGTTTTTTCTAGATTACTCCTTCTAACACTAAATGAAAATATAATGGGCAATTTTTTTATGGCGATTCTAGCGAAATGTGTAATATTAGCTGTAACTTACCACAATTACTTGTGCTAGAATAACGTCGAAATAATATGAAGATTACAAATCGACTTATAAACGAGCTTGCAGTAATTTTCCGCATTGAATAGGCCAAGTTGGGTAAATCGGCACCAAATTACAAAATCACATCTCTTGATTGATTTATTGGTTCCTGCAGAGGAATCTGATGTAAACGTTGTGGAGAGGAGTCAGACAACCTCTAATTAGCTCCTCTTTTCCACTAATTCTCGTTAATCATTGATCTTATGTAGTTAGGAGTTCTTTATGGGCGTTTGCCCACCTCTGTATTTTATGGATAACACCATGTTAGTGAGGATGTAGGGAGGCGCTGCGTCCCTCCCGTCCCCCTATTGGATGGCTGCTTGATTTGGTCAACAGGAACGGAGATAACGGAGAATAAAAGGGTTGTGGTACAATTGTCAATTGTACCACACTTGGATATGGAAGTTTTAATCGAAAACAGATGACAGTTTTTAGATACAATCAAAAATGATGTTATTTGATACAGGAAGATGATTTCAACATACCTAGGTGAATATCTTATGGCAAATTTTCTTTATCGACGATTCTAGCGAATACGTACTATTGTAATAACATTTGACAAAATAGGCTTATGAGAAAATATTGATTATAAAATATAGATTAGAATAAATAGAAAAGTGAATAAGCAAAAGTAATATGAGAATGGAATAGTAGATAATTGTATATGATCACTAATCCGTTTCAATAATGTGTTCGTTGAATTAGATTTGCATTTATTTAGTAGTACTCATTTCCAAAATTACCACAAATGGATATTTTTAAAATTTCAACAATTAATATTTTAATTCGAAAAAAGTAAACGTTGATCATTCTTTCATTTTATTTTCGTCCGGGCACTAAAGTGCCGCTGTTAATCTGTTTGATGTATAATTTTCAGTGTGGATGTAGCCCATAGTGGCTTAGCTAACGGATACTGTGCTGTGCCTGTTTTACTTTTGACGTTTTTCTTACTTAGTAGATTAGGTAATAAAATATTCAATTTCTCCATGCGGATAGGTACAAGATTTTCTCCATTTAGAAAATGTCTAATTTCTAGGAACTGTCACACAAAACAGTAACCTCGATTGAAAAACGACCATACGGCCCATTTCCAAGCATTATATACTATAGGAATTAGTTAAGTGGTAAGTTACTACTTAATACTAATGTTAGATTTAATAATTAAGGTTAGTATATCTCTGCTGTAAGGCGACACAAATATATCATGTGTAGCTGATATATCAATATCAATGTACATGTTATATTATGTTAGGAAGAAGAAAAGTAAAACTTTTATTATCGTTCCGCTGCCACAGTCCTCTCTTTGTATTCGAAAGATAATGGATCATATGTTGCAATACAAAGGCTTAACCTCAGCGCAAACTTCGAGTCAAGCAAATGAACATGTTAGGTCCATTATAATGCAACATATGATCCATTGTCTTTCGAATACAAAGAGAGGACTGTGGCAGCGGAACCATAATAGCTCGCATAACGAGCAGTATACAATCGCACAGTCTGTCCGTCCGAAGGATGACAGTACCCCAAATCCGGACCCCACGATAACTAAAGGAATTTGAACAAATTTGGCAAACGTTATCTATGGGCTTATGTTATCCCTGTTAATTGTTGAAAAAACATGTCCAAAGGTTAGCAAATAATAGCTCAAAAAATGGTAAATGTTTACTATTGATTCGAATAATGCCATTGTTTGCAAAAAACTGAAAATGGATGAAATACTTGAAATGGTTGTAAAACCAAAATAAATCTTTGCGACATACAAACTTGAATTTCTGCTCATAAATTAAATGCATTAAGTAATATTTGCCAAATTATTGGATAACATAATTCTGGGTTCAAATTGCCCATTTTATTTCGCTTGCTTTCTGTAGGTAATTTTATAGTCTCAAAAAACGATTCCACTTACAACAGATCCTGTTAGTGGAAATTAAAAATGGCAATAAAAATCATTTTTGGGTGTCTAAATTAGACCTTTTTCAATAGTTTGGACAGTAATACGATTTTTTATTTACTAATTTATTGGAAACGCAAATACGGCATTACTTAGGCATTTTTAAGCCAAGTTCGGCCAACTTCCGTCCTTGCGTTCAAAAGTTATTGTGGGTACAGTACGGACGGACAGACTGTGAGGTTCTATAATCTCATCAGGCGAGCTACGATGGGTGTCCTCTGCTTGCATGTTCTAATTTTCATATTTTCTTACTTTGTTGATTAGATAATAAAATATTCAATTTTTTTATATAAGTTTTATATTATGGTTTTCTTTCCCTTTGAAAGTCACAAAATTTTCAGACGTGCCAAAAACAATTGACTCCTAACCTAAGTTAAACAAAGTTAAAAATCATTTTAGCCTGCATTTTCTACTCACCTATATTAGAGGGCATTTAAGATGGTTAAGAAAATGCGAAAATAAATAATTGTATAAGGAATCTTGAACCTATTTCAATCGTCTACACTAATATTTTTTGTTTGACAGTTTCTACTTGCGCTTTTATCACACATTGAATGTGTGACAATGAATTGAACTTTAATGCTGTATTGGTGCTATTTCAAAACCGACACTACCTATTTAAGAGCTGAATTTCGGCAGCGGTTGTAGCCTCTCCAATTTTAATTTTATCGGATTTTTAGGGCAGTTGTAAGAACATATTGCAGATCATAATCTTTGCCATCCAACTAGAAAAACTGGTTTAAAAGGTTTAAAAATTCAATTACCATTTACTTTCTCGTTTCTACAGTTTAGTCTATTGAATTACATCCTCCAACTGTGCTTTAACACTAGATAAAAATATGTCAATTACAATTTTATTGTTCACTCTTCAATTGCTCGTGCTTGAATTGTCTTTAGGGTGGAAATTAAAGGATGTTGTCGACTTGGAAAAGGACTGCTTCATTAACATCATTTTGCGGCCAAATTATTTTAATCAACAATCAAATGAACCGTCGACTAACGAATTACAACAAATCGACATTCCATACGCGTTTACAAAGCTAAAATCTTATAAGGAAAAAGTCTGCAATTTGAAAGAATCAATGTCCCTATTACCCCAAGAACACGTAAATTATATGAAAAACTACTGCTCAAAATGCAAGATGAACTTTAGTAGAAACGATACATTCAGATTGTCATCCCCACGTTTGATAGCAAGCGGTTTAGTTTGTGTGGTGAATATTGCGTTTAACTTTAATCCAACCTTTCACCTAGATGTCCTACTACTTAACATTATCACTATGATATCTGATGAAGAGAAAACAAACGAATTTTTTAAAACAATAAACAGCCTTGGCGGTGTAATGGGGAAATTGGAGTTAATGTACAATTTTGCAGAGCATAGTTCTACGTATATTTTTGTTCAAAAAAATATTTCTGCGCTTGTAAAGTCGAAATCGAGTGTTCCTACAGGTGACCCCATTTTCTCATTTTGTTGGCGAAAAGCCTGGTTTGTATTGCCATCTTCAGATGACGATCAACAAGATATATATTTGATATGGCCTAAACAAGCAGCAATTCGGGATGGAGCCACAATATCGTTTGCTATGTTGTCGGTATGTCTTCATAACAAGTGTCCAATGAATCGACCCATGCGTGGAATTGTGTTAAGAGATATCATGAGCACCTTTGTGCAGAAATTGGTTACTATAGACCATATTGGGTTGGCTTACCACGATTCATACGAAATTAAACCATATTGCGGGCCACCGTTGTTGAACATATATTTAACTACTTATGATTTAAATAAATATAATCGAATCGACCTTGCGATTGTTTCTATTGTGTTGGAAAGTTCTATGAATTCGACCATATCAGTCAACGGTTATGATGAAACATGTTTTTCTACTAATAATGCTGCTGATTATTATAACAATTTCAATTTTCTCAATGACACGAGACCATATTACAGTCGCAATGTAAAGTATAACCCGTATTTAAATGTGATGGGCACCATGGAGGATTCCTTTAATTTTATTTCCTGTGTCGTTTTAGAAGATGAAAGTCTTTCCTTTTATGGATACATTAGACCTTTCCAACTTTACGCTTGGCTTGGAATCATTGCCACTCTTTCTGCTGTGATAGTATTCGTCCATGGAATGGCATATTGCAAAAGAGATGAAGGTATTCCATTTCTTATGATCTGCTTTGCATACGCATTGGAGATTAGTTATTCTCTGTCAGCAAAAGCTGAAAAAACATTCTGGATTAAGTTAGTCATCGGTCCGTTGTTGTTGATGCTCATTGTATTGACCAATGGATACAAAGGAATTGTTATCACTGATTTAGTAGAGCCACGTCCAGTGAAACAAATTGAGTCTCTTGAGCAGATTGCAAATCTCTCTGATATGACAGCTCTTGGGGAGCTTACAGATTCAAATGACTTGGACCCTTTTCATGTTACTGTAGAAAAAGATCGAATAGCATATTTTTACTATCATTGTTCGACACATAATGGCACAAAATCCTATAACTCATCATACTGCAAGGAAAAATTTGAAAAACTACGACAATCAGATTCCGAAATTGAAGACATGGATAAGAATGTTCTTGACGAGGAATTTCAAAGTTACACTGATGAGTTCCTAAATTATATATTGAGATTTCGATTAATGGCCCACAGTTCATTGAATGTATCTCATTTTATGGAAATGATGTTAAAAATTAGTAAAAAGATTCGATTTCCTCAGGGATTTCCAATCTCAGTCAGTCCCCAACAGTGGATAGCAAAATGCAATAATTCGGCATTAGTTCTCTCGAGCCTTGCCCTAAATCGCTTATTCAATGATTCTTATTGGAATCCTCGGAGTGGCGGAGTTCAACCAATTCATACCTTATATCGTGGGAAGCCAGAAAACTCACTTTTATATGGTTCAGTTTATTCCGGTTTCTCCACTATTTATTATCCCATGCTCAATCAATTTTATAGACGAAAGATGTTTGCTTTAAGTCATTCAGGAATTTATAATTTATGGCTGGAACATTACAAAAGATGGAACTTTACCGAGTGCAAAACTTGTTGGGTCCGACCTCCCGCCAGAGCTTTGACACTTCACAATTCGAATATCGGAACCATCTTTTATATATTTTTGATCCTTGCACTGGTGTTCAGTTCAGCGTTTCTGTGGGAAAACCGAGCGTGTTTGAAAGAAAAACTAATCCAGTTATATTTTGTTACATTGGCAGCAATCGGAAGAATGAAAACAAATATTTACTTGATATTAGATAATATTTTTCCCAATATAAAAGGAGGACGTAACCAATGAAGATCCTATTCACACGGCTAGGAAATTTATCAAAAGAAAACTATTATATTGTTAGTAATAATTATATTATTATTATTATTAAAAAACAAAATGTGGTATTAACTGATCCAGTTATATTGTTACATTCACAAAAATCGGAAGAATAAAAACAAAAGGTTCTTAAAATCAATTTTTCACAAATTATGTGTGAATTTGCACAAGTGTTTGTACCCAACCAAATCTACATCTCCTAGGTACATACTATATAAAATAAGTACGTAGGTATATTCTTTATGTAATTTTAAAAGTAAGTATTATATTATAAAATAAGTAGTGAGTAAAGTGTCATTCATTAGTTGTAAAGCATTGAAATATTTCTCTCTTGTGCATATTTTAATATTATATTGGTTGGACGATTTTGGCAGTCGAATAAAGCCAACAGAATATAGTAAAGTAAAGCACGCTTCCACGAGTGCTTAAATGCTGTGGTATGTAGTCTGAAAGTTGTATGATTTTCTGTAATGATGATTAAAATTGATATTTTTCCTTTGGAAAAACTTTAATTCACGCATTTATTACGAAACCACACCTTAAGACTCAAGACATTGCTGAACTGAAAGCACTAATTGTCGCCGAGGTTGCAAGGACCAATGCAACTCTTTAACGCTTGACTTACTGGAAAATTCGGATGGAGGAGGTGGTAACATATAGCATTTGTAAAATTTTTGAAATTAAAATACATGTAAAAATCCCATATTGTTTTAAATGTCTAACCCAAACCGTGTACATTTGCATTTTACAAAAATACACATCGACTGTGTATATTAGACTTAAGTTTTTGTTGTTTACATTGATTACCCAAATCAGGCAATAAAACCAGGCATTAAGCTTAATGCCGAGTAAAATTCAGGTATTAGGCTTGATGCGTAGGCTTTAAGCCTAAAGACTAGGCATTAAGCTTAATGCCGGGCATTTTAGGCATTAATCTTATTGCCTAGGAATTAAGCTTAATGCAGGGCATTTTTAGGCATTTAGCTTATTGCCTAGGCATTAAGCTTAATGCCTGAATTTACTTATATACATTGCCGTTAACATATACATTATAAATATAGGTAGAAGTATATAGGGATCGTACTATAAGATATGACCATAACATAGGTCCTACGTATCGCAAAAACCTTTTTATGGACAAAAGAAATTAAATGTAACACGTACGTTAACTTTCAGTCAGAATATGTCCTAAATGTGTTTAATGTTTTCATATAAACAACTTATTTCTTTCCGGAGATGGACATATTCCTGTACCAAATGGATACATTGCCATGTTAAGATTTCGTCATCGTTTTCCCATGATCAGAGTTTCATTATAGTATTATCACTAATCTATTTCTGCATAACTGATGTGTTAGATTTGTTTTTACCATTAAATACTACTCATTTCTAAAATTATCGCAAATGCATATTTTTAAAACTTTTAAAACGTTGATCATTCATTTTCTTCTCGTCCTGGAACCTAAGTGCTGTTAATCTGTTTGATGGATAATTTTCATTTCGGATGATAGACACATAGTGAATTAGATCGAGACACATTTGTGAAAATGTCTTTTGACAATAGATTCCTTTTTTAAACAAATACTGTGCTGTGCCTGTTTTACTTTTCATGCTTTTCTTACTTCGTTGATTAAGTGATAAAATATTTAATTTCCCTATTCCGATAAGTACTGGATTTTCTCCATTTGGAAAATGACTAATTTCACGGAACTGTTAAACACAAACACTAACCTTGATTGAAGCACGATCATACGACCCCATTTCAAGCATTATATACCAGGAATTAAACTACTTAACACTAATGTTAAGTTAAATATTAAATGTTTATATATACTGTAAGGCGACACACATATATCGTATAATAATGTCAGGTAGAAGAAAAGTAGAACTTTTAGCTCGCCTGGCGAGCTATATCACACAGTCTGTCCATTCGCGGGATGACACTACCTCCAATCCGTACCCACGATTACTCCCGGAATTGACGGAATTTGACCAAACTTGGCAAGAACGTTATCTATGGGCTTGGGTCGACCCCTATTGATTGGTGGCAAAGCAAATAATAACCCAAAGTATGCGTTTTTTAATTTTTGGGGTTGCCGTTGCTTCAAATAATTCCGCTTTTATTTAAAAAGAGCTGAATTACTTGAAATAATTATAAAACCAAAATAAATCTGTACGCTTTTTAAACATGATTATTTAATTTCTACTCCTAAATTGTGCGTTAAATGTAAATTGATAATAAAAATATATTTATATAATATTTACATTTGTGTTTACATGCATGAAGTATTTTTTTCAAATTGTTGGTCACCACAATTCCACTTTCAACAAATTTTATATTTTATTCTGCTTGCTTTTAATTGGTAATTTTATATTCTTAATAAACGCTTAAACTTAAAACAAATTCTTTTATTGGAAATTAAAATAGCAATAAAAAAATTGTGGGTGTCTAAATTAGAACTTTTCAAACAGTAACACTATTTAAAACTACGGTAATACGATTAGTTATTTTTTTATTAATTTATGGGAAACGATATTTCAGGTCGTCAGTGCTTTTGTGCTCCTTAGGCATTGTTTATGCCACGTTTGGTGAACTACTATCTTTGCTTTCGAAAGTCATCATGCATGGGTACGGACGGACGCACGGACAGACTGTGGACTTAATCTCGTCAGTCAGGCGAGCCAAAATGGTAGCTCTCAAGTACGTATCCAGTAATTTGACCTAGGGGGCACCAACCAATATTAGTAGAATTATGACATTTCACGAATAGTTTTTGGATTTTTAACCATTGTTTTTACAAAAAATCGTATATTTTTGGAGATTTATTGCCTCCGGCTCCCCTATGCATACGTGCTTGTATGTTCTACTTTTTATATTTTCTTACTTCGTTGATTAGATAATAAAATATTCAGTTTCTCTATACAAATAGGTACTAGGCTTTCTTTCCCTTTGGATGTCTATGTCACAATCTATTCAGATGTACCCAACACAATTGACATCTGACATTGTTGTTCATAGATATTTGTAAGCACAAACTTAAAATTCAAATTTAACCTGTATTTCCTACTCACCTATAATGAAGAACAAGTTACTATTTCAAATTGCTCTTTAATGACATTTAAGATGGTTAATAGTGTGTGAAAATAAATAATCTCAATCGTTGAATTGAACTTGAACTTCTGTTTTATGATATATCATAACAGAAACTATATGGAGTAGTCGATAAAAAGTGTCAAATACACCGGATATTGTATTTTGTATAGAGTTTCAAAGAATCCTATTGCAGAATAATATCACTACCATTAAACTAAAAAAATTATTTAAAAAAGTCAAAAATACAATCAAAATTCAATCTTCTTTTTAATATCTTTAATCTGCAGTTTTGTGTGTCGAATTACTTTGTACATTTATCACAATAACCAGCTTACTTGTGCACATAATTGGGACATTATGGATCAAATGAACTAGAACGAAGTAATCAATAATCGATTAATATAAATCAATTAACAACATCAACATATATTACTATCACATATATTACTCTTTCTACCAAACACTACACCACACAAAAATGTCTACTAATTTACTGTTCATTTTTCAACTGCTCGGGGTTGAATTGTCATTAGGGTGGAAATTGAAAGATGTTGTACACCTTGAAAGGGACTGCTATATTAACTTGATTATGCGGCCAATACATTATAATAGACAATCCGATGAACCGTCAACTGACGAATTACAACAAATCGACATTCCATACGCGTTTACAAAGCTAAAATCTTATAAGAAAGTAATATGCCATTTAAAACACTCTTTGAACTATGGCGTCGATAGGAAAAGATACACAAAATGTGAAACAAAGTTTAGTAGAAACTATACTAACAGGATATCATCGCCCCGATTTACAGCAAGCCGTTTGGTTTGCGTGGTGACTATTGCATTTAATTTTAATCCTACCTATCTCTTTGATACTCTATTACTTCACATTATTACTAAGAAATCTTATAAAGAGAGGGGGTTGAAATGGCATAAAGAAATAGACGATACTAGAGTTAGAACTTTGGGATTTGGCTCAATGTACAATTTTGCAGAATATTCTTCTGTGTATATTTTTCTTGGCGAAAAATCTTTTGCTCTTGCAAAAGCAAAATCGAATGTTGCCACAGGAGACTACATATTCACCCATTTTTGGGAAAAATCCTGGTTCGTATTGCCATTATCAAATGAAGATGAGCAAGATATATATTTGATATGGCCACATTATACAGCATATCGGAGCAGGGAAACAATTCCCTTTGTTTTATTGCCGTTATGTCTCCAAACAAAATGCCCAATGAGTCGACCATTGCGTGAAAATGTATTAACAAATGTCATGATGGAAAGCAACTTAGTGCAGAAATTTGTTGCTATAGACTTTGTAGAAGAAGAAAATTTTTATCTATACGAAAAAACAACATATTGCGGGCCACCACTGTTAGATGCATACTTAACTACTTATGATTTAAATAAATACAGTAAAATCGATCTTGCGATTGTTTCTATTGTATTAGAAAATTCTATAAATTCCACCATATCAATCAATGATCAAAATGATACATGCTTTTTTGCATTTGATGCTACGAAGTATTATAACAATTTAAAATTTCTCCAAGACTATAAATACCCTGGCTTTTACAACGAAGGGCATAACCCCTACATAAATGTGATTGGAATCATGGAGGATTCTTTTAATTTTATTTCCTGTGTCGTTTTGGAAAACGAGAGCCTTACATTTTATAGATACATTCGACCTTTTCAACTTTACGCTTGGCTTGGAATTATTCTCACTCTCGCTGCTGTTATAGTATTCGTCCATGGAATGACATATTGCAAGAGAGATGAAGGTATTCCATTTCTCATGATCTGCTTTGCATATGCATTGGAGGTCAGTTATTCTCTGCCAGTAAAAGCTGATAAAACACTCTGGATTAAGTTGGTCATCGGGCCGTTGTTGTTGATGCTCATTGTATTGACCAACGGATACAAAGGAATTGTAATCACTGATTTAGTAGAGCCACGTCCAATGAAACAAATTGAGTCTTTTGAGCAGATTGCCAATCTCTCGGATATTAAAGCTCTTGGGGAGATTGTGAATTCCCATGATCTTGATCCTTTTCATATTCCTTCGACTTTACAGAACGTGATATTATATTACCACTACGACTGCGAATCTAATGACACAAAATCTTATAATTCATCTTACTGCCGGGTAAAGTCAGAACAATTAGAAAAGGCATCAAAAAATTCAGATTTTGAATTTGATAAAATAGATCAGGCGGTAGTTGGGGAATACCTTCAAACTGATTTTGACAATTTTTTTAATCGTTTGCTCAAATTTATAATAGTTGCCAACAGTTCATTGAATGTATCTCATGTTACCAAAATGATTAGTAAAAAGATTCGATTTCCTCCTGGATTTCTCTACTCAATCAGTCCCCAACAATGGATCGCACAATGCAATAATTCGGTACTGATTCTCTCGAGCCATGCCCTGCATCGGTTTCTCAATGATTCTCATTGGAATCCACAGAATGGAGGATTTCAGCCAATTCATCCCTTATATCGTGGGAAGCCAGAAAACTCACTGTTATCTAATTTAGTGTATTCCGGGTTCTCCTCCAGTGATGATACTCCCATGCTCAATCCATTTTATAGGCGAAAGTTGTTTACGTTAAGTCATTCAGGAATTTATAATTTATGGCTAGAACACCACAAAAGATGGAATTTCACCGAGTGCAAAACTTGTTGGGTAAGACCTCCTGCTAGAGCTTTGACATTTCACAATTCGAATATCGGAACTATCTTTTATATATTTTTGACTCTCGCACTTGTGTTCAGTTCAGCGTTTCTGTGGGAAAACCGAGTGTCCTTAAATAAAAGACTAATGCACTTATATCTACTTACATTAAAAGCATTCAAAAGATTAAAAACAATGTTCTTGTGGGTTAATAAATTATCTATAATAAATTATCTATTTCACAAGTAAGGCATGGATATTCGGTGGCATTACCGTGGCGATATGACCATTTTCAGTGTAAAACATTCCTTCAATAAATACACCTATAACATTGTAATTGAATACATGTTCACGCTTATTTGATAAATATACATCTGAATCAAATTAAAATAATCGTTCAGATTTAAAATTAAAAAACCTTTGACTTTGTTAAAAATGGTTTTTCCAATTTATTCATTTGTGTCATATTCATATTCTTGAAAATGTCTTTTGACATGCCATAATATTTCCAATTTTCAGTTATGCATATAGGTACTACATTTTCTCTTTTAGAAAGTCACGAATATCATGTAGCTGGCAAGGTAAAATGAATTTCAACCTTGTTTGTCATACATTTTCATTTCCAGGACATACAGACATCCTTCTATACAAATTGAGGCTAATTAATTAATAATAATGCTTAATTTAATAATTAATGTGGCCACTAGAACCTTGCTTCGTAAACTGGCTACTTACGTTAGCAAAATGGAACGTAAATTTTTTATGAATTAACTCCATATTTAATTATGGTAGTCTTCTTGCTTAGTTTTGTCCTAAATTAAGTAAACACAATTGTGAAGGTTGAGACTGAACTAGGGGTGGCTCGGTGGCTGGTTATGGAGACATAGAACAGCTAAGAATCAATTTTAGGCACAGAAAAAAATTAATAACCATTCAATAAACAGTCAATACTATTTATTCTTGATGTTGAAGTTAACAGCAGTCAGAAGATCAAAAGCAAAATGTTCTTTTGAGTTAAATTATATCTTTTTAAAAGTGTGGCATAGATTTGCGCCTGTATTTACATTCAATAAAACCAAGATGATCCCAAGCAAATTGAAATTGTATGTAAAAATAATTTTTGTAATGTAATAGTAATTATAATATACCTAATAATAAGTATTGAGTAAAATGTCATGCATTAAACGGACTTCGACTGTATGTACTGATAATTAATATTATTTATATTGATTGAACGATTTTGGCATGGGGATAAAGCTAACATTACATAGCAAAGTAAGTGTGCTCCGAAAACTGGTTGATCAAAGGAAAAGAGCCAAAACAGTATCATGAAAAACAATTATAATCAAGCTTTGTTTTTATGTGGAGATTAAAGCGACCATTTTGAAGAGCTGTTGCAACTTTTACATTTTTCGCCAATAAAAATACCTGTTTCTTTTTAACTGAAAATAACATTCATGTGATTTACACCGTGGAGGATTTTTTAAAGTTTATTTCCTATGTCGTTTTAGATTTGCTGTGTCTGTATGCTTTACTTTTGATGTTTTTTTATTTCGTTGATTCGATAATAAAATATTCAATTTCTCTATACACATAGGTACTAGATTTTCTCCATTTGGGGAATAAACTAATTTCAATGAACTGTACTAATCGGACGCACACCATATTTTCGTATTTCTGGCATTCCTAGGAATTAAAATTACCACAAATGCTTAATTTAATATTTAATTGATACTTGGAATCAGCTTTCTGTCACTTAAATACTTGCATTTGTTTGTAGTAGCGTCTCCTCCCCTCATACTATACCACCGCATGGTTTGCATTTTCTCTAGTTGTACATAACAGTTTAATATAGTTTGTGAAGGTTCATAGAGAAACTCTTGAGGGACACAATTCACCGAAACACTTACGCAGGGTATTTAATAAATAGTAACAATGTACCATATTAACTACGAAGTTACAAAGTGAACAATAAATCAGTCTCAATTAGAAAGATAAGCTGGTTGTCATCAATAGAGGCATTAATTCTATTTTAAAATTATTCAGAGGAGTTTACTCCGGTGTATTCGTTTACCCTTTCTGTCCGTCCGTCCGTCCTTATCCGTGATAACTTTAGAACGGTTACACCTACAATACTCAAATTTTCAGGAAACAATCTTGAGGTAAAATGTAGGTCTGAGTTTGTATATGAGCAGGATCGGTCACATCCCCTGATTGGGGGAAAGGGTTGAATATTTCAATTGGCGATAACATTGGAACGGTTATACCTAAACTACTTAAATTTTCAGGGCACAATATTGAGACAAAATGTAGATCTGAGTTCGTATATGAGCACGATCGGTCCCATCCCCTGATTGGGGGAAAGGGTTGAAAATTTCAATTGGCGATAACTTTGGAACGGTTATACCTAAGCTACTCAAATTTTCAGAGCACAATATTGAGGTAAAAATTAAGACCGACTTCGTATGTGAGTAAGATTGGTCACACCCCCTGGCCGGGGAGTGTCGAACTGTACGGTTATAATTTACGAAAATTGGAAATATAACAATTTTAAGTCACCAGCTTATAAATTGAACTGAACCTTTTCGTGATCACAAGAGTTAATGATGAGGAGGAAGCGGGAATTTTTATTTTACGTGAATTTAAATTTTGATATCTTAGGATCAAAATAATAACTTAATGCAACCGGTATTAAAAATGTACTACCATTTATATTGATGACCAATATTATGTTCGTCGTATTCGCATGGTACTCAAACTCCTCTGCTGTTATACCCGTTTTGCAACGGTTTATTTTATATGAAGATAAGTACTTAAGTGCAGTGTAGGCTTTGGCCTTTCAGCAGTAGATAAAGGAGTGGCGAACCCTGTAAAGGCACCTTTTGGTAAATATGCAGTCAACTGACAATTGTAACAACGCCTACTACACAGTACTAGTTGTACATTGGATTTGTTTTTATTAATTACTACTCATTTCGAAATTACCACAAGTGCATAACTTTTTAATCATCAACAACAATTAAAACCGACCGTTCATTTTGTCCTCCGGGCAATAAAACACTGATATTTTTTAAGATGTACGATTTTAAGACAGCAAAATATCTGTTATTCTCCTCCCTAATCTAAAAATGTATTGGAAATAAACATTGAAATAAACTGTTGGCAACAGGCGTATACGCAGGATCGAAGCGGGAGATTTATAAAAAAATTCTGATGGTCTGGTTGTCTGGTCTGGTTGTTCGATAATAAAATGCACGCATATTTTTGGAACGACATAACTTGTTTCAAATCTGCTTTTTGCATATGGTAGCACATGTATTCAGCCACAATCAGTTATCATTAGAATCAAGGCAAATAGACAGATTCCCCCCTTCCTCCCCCCTTCCTCTGTTTGTATCAGCTGGGTTCGGTAGAGAAAGTCCTATAAAATAGTTTGAACTTTTATATGGGACTTTCTTTTGAATTAGTCCCATTCCTGTCCTAGATCAAACTGCTGGTAGTCATGAATATCCACCCTTCAGGAGTCAATTAACAACAAGCTAAATAGTGATATCTTGTCGATTTTGTAGATTCCACGATAAAACGTTTATTCCAAATAGTGAACTTCAATTCTTCACCATGTGTCAACATGCAGAACTCAATGAATTCCTAGTAGACTGTAGACTGTAAAGCTGGAAAGAATGGAATATGCCATTTAATAATGAGTAGGGATGCATTCGGCAAGTCAAGTCACCAGGTGACTGTAAAGCTGGAAAGGATCGAGCATCCCGATTAGGATTATACCTGATTAATAATTTTTTGGATTGCAATACAAATTGAATGTAGTATTGTGATTTAAACAATGCCTAAATTGTGATTTGTGATAATTGTAGTTAACTGCACTCACCACTGATGAATCCCACACGTGTATTTATAATGAAGTGAAGATGGACAACCATTTCCATTATATTTTGACTATTTTCACGTTAAAATGTTTCCAACTCTTATATTTTGACAATAAAATGTTTCAAACTCTTATATTTTGACAATAAAATGTTTCAAACTCTTATATTTTGACAATAAAATGTTTCAAACTCTTATATTTTGACAATAAAATGTTTCAAACTCTTATATTTTGACAATAAAATGTTTCAAACTCTTATATTTTGACAATTTTTACGATAAAATGTTTCAAACTGTATTTAACTAATCACAATGGACAAAAATCCTCTTCTTTAGCCAATTTTCACTTTTGGGTTACAATGCAGTGACAATATTGTTGCAATGAAACGAAAATTGTATTCAACTAATCGTTGCCCTAAAGAGAAGCTATTTTATATTGCATTTGTCTCCCCGCAGTTTCAGAGCATGTTAATACCAGCGCGGTGTGTAGTCTCTTAGATAGCTCACCTCATCCACAGTCCTCTATTCTACTACGCTGTCTGTCTCACCTGCCGTACTAATACTGTCTGCCTCACCTTCTGTATTTATATAATTTCCACAAACCAGGGGATGCATCAAATTTGAATTCTAATGATAACTAGTTGCTTTTGAATACATTTGCTACCATATGCAAAAAACAGTTTTGGAATAAGTTGTGTCGTTGCAAAGATATACGTGCTAATAAAATTAGTGGACGACCAGACGATCGGCAGAATGACAGCGACAAATTCATAAGGATACTAAGTAAAGCTTCGATCTTAATAAGATAAAACTGGATATTAAAGCATGAAAATAATATACAAACAAATAATATATTTTCAATTGAAAATTTAATGAAAAATTCTAATTTGTTCAAAAAATATTAGCAGTACTAAAAATGTGCAATGAACTAATCTACAAACAACCCTTTCATTTTACAAAAATCTATATTAATATAATGGCTGCAGTGATATAATCTTCTGGGAATTTCTTCAACATAATATAAATATATGGCTAACATCAAACCACTCATCTTAGTTTTCTAATTTTAACGATAATGTGTATAAAATAAATATTTTCTGGCCAATTATTATTTTATATTGATTGTGTTCGTATTGAGTACTGTGCTGTGCCTGTTTTACTTTTGATGTTTTGCTTACTTCGTTGATTAGTTAATAAAATATTTATTTCTCTACTCCGATAAGTAGTAGATTTTTCCCATTTACGAAATGACTACTTTCACGGAACTGTCAAACACCATAGTACTAATCTCGTTTAACGTATACCATACTTTCCTATTTTAAGCATTACTAGAAATTAAAATTACTACTTAACACTAAATGCTTAATTTAATATTTAATACTATAGCATATAAACGATGTAAGTATTACCTTTTAACTGTCTATCGGTATTGTGTCTATCTTCTTCCATAATAACCAGACATTTGAAAAATCCCATGTGTTCATTTTCAAAAACCATTTGGTTTGTAACTTCACCCAATTTAAATGGTTGTTTTAAGGTAAATAGTGGCTTATTATCCGCGATAATTATGAAGACAGTCTAATCACTTAATTCTCAAAAACATCATAATCAATCAAAGCACAATTATGTACACAAGATGCAAAAGGTTTGATTTTACTTTATTTTTACGTTTGATTGTAGCTTTACTCGAGCCAAAAATGTCAAGTAATAAATTCTTCATAACCTATATTATATTATTATTTAAATTGAATGAATAAACTTGCTTACCTAAACTTCAGAGATGTATTAGTACTATGAAAGGATTGTAACATATTATACGTCTGTATATAAATGCCTAGACCTACATATACAGTAGTACAAGCGCCTAACTGAAAACGTTTGAATTTTTAGGGCTTTCAATCCCATTGTGTACATTGGAATTAAAACTGCTTGTTTGCATCCAATATTGGCATTCATAATTCGTAAGTACGTAAAATGTATATGAAAACGTACGTAGTGACCACACTACACTACCAATACCTAAATAATAATTTAATATTTGATGTGATATGTTCCATGCATTTAGGTTTATGACAATGGATGTATTACTCATCCTATGTGAACGTGGCTCCTATTTACAAAATAGAACGTTTATTTGAATTTAAAGCGAATTTTGCCAAGTGACAGGCGTAATACCCTGTACAATGGCTAACGAAGCTAAAACGTTTTGTATGGTAAGAAGACGTTATTTAAAATGTCCCTATTTTTGTTAAATGGTTAGTTATTCTTACGCATCAGAGCAAAATTAACGGTAAGCATATACCAAGAATTCTTTGAAAGTTTACTTTCAGTATTTTTAGTATATATGTAGATAGTAAATACATTTGTATATTGTGCACTACTAACAATGCAATGTAACAAATAATATGACAATTATGTTAAATGGCCGTACGGCCATACTGAGGGACAAGTTCGGTTCCCAGAACTGTCAATTCTCACAAAAAGAAGCAGATGTTTTTGACAGCTAAGTATAATTTAATGACACTAAGTTTTTTACACAGTGGCCATGTATTTATAATGGCATAAAAACTTTCTTTGCAATGGACAAAAGTTGGCCTAACAAAGTCAATTAATAGTTCAAAGCAAACAATAGTAAAATCTAAGAAGAATACCTACTAGCTATTCATCTCTATATTATAATCGTAGACTTGATAAAGCAATAAATTTACCTATCTATATATCTATGTATGTATGTTTGTATGTATGTCTGGTAGGGTGATCGTAAAAGCAAAATGTCATGAAATTTGGAAATGAGTGTTGAAAGTGGAATAAGCTGCTGCCCTAGCAGCATACCAAAATTCAAATAGAATTGTTTCATAATTTGTACATTTGTACAATGCAACTGTAAGAAGCGTCAACTGCGTGAAAAGTGTTTTTTACTGTACTATTTACATTTTGCACTTTCAATTCATTTTTTGCTGATTTTTGACGAAAACACGAGTTACCAAATTCTCTTCTGTCTGCTATCAAAAGGAATACTCATCTTTCTGATCTGAAAATTAGCAACTGTGAATCTATACCTACACATTGTCCTCAAAACTGAAACTGCTGCTGATTTAAATGAATATAAGGCTCATTCATTGTAACTGTAAGTGATTAAACGTATTATGGTAAAATTTTAATTTAATACACTTTTAATAAGATTTGGAAAATGAGGTTTCATGTTGCTTATTTGAAACCAATTGTTAATTTTAGCTTATAATAATCTCCTTTGTATTTGAATAATATTTTCTGCATTTAAAAGTCGAAGTGTATTTTCTGTTCAATCAAGAAGTTTCAATGTGTTTACCATTGGCTAATGACTTTCCAACAAATGGTCCAATAATTATAAATAATATATAATAATTACATATAATAATTATAATTTTATATATATTGTCCAACTCCAACATGGTTGGACGATAAATAATGTTACCATATTATTGTAAAACATTGGGTAATAGCAAAAGGAAAAGTCACAATATTACTGATTACCGAGTAAAAAGCGAAGATCTTATACACATAAATATATTATTATATATAGAGATACCTAACCAATAATTTGTGATTACGGTTACATGTAGGATTTTTAATTTAATAGTTGTGCTAGATTCATTTCTTTGCTGGGTTCACTAGTAGTAATATAATTACACTATACCTCGAATGCTCATTTGTTTGGATGTGCAGCTGCAAATAACAAATAAATATTCTCTTGTCAATAAATGTATGCTAAAGTTAGAAGGCTGTGTCCGTGTAAACTCAAATGTCACTATTTGTCTAACACATTACGTAATATTCTTATTTTGTAATAAAGCAATGACAAAATTCTTATTTTCACGGTCCCTTTATTTAAAAATTACGATTTTTAGATTCTATATTATTATTGTGTCGTCCAAAGTCTCGACGATTTCAAATTCCCAACTACAAGATATTAGTGCTAAAATCATTAATTACAATATAAATCATCAATTTCTACCAATGACTGTTAGATTGGTATTTTTAAAACTCAGTTTTGAATTTCCTTGGGATAGTTTGGATAATATACCTGTACTAATCGGTGACAATAAACCTGTGGTGAAAAGTCCAGAGCCAAGAACTATTGCAACTGAAAGAATCGGATTCAATCCTCTGTTTAGGTATACCGTTATTGTTTGGTTGGAAGAAAAAGAATCCCATTTGTATTTAAGATTGTTACATGGAATAACATCAAATATAAATCGCCGTTGGGACCGAGTGATATTTATTTTACCTGAAGAATTTATAGAAATGCTTTTTAACGAACCAGAATTTCAAGGGTTGAAAAACAAATTTGTGATTACCTACGAGACGAGTAATATTTGGGTGGATCCTACGATATATAAAAATGGAAAAATGGATACTATATTAAATTTTGAAGACTATATTGAAAGAAAATCTCTCGGTGGGATTTTACGAGGACGGCATTTGAAAATTGCAACAACCGACTTCAAACCCATAATTTATAAAAAAGGAGTTGATGCAAATGGCAAAGTGATAGAAGGAGGAACTTCAATGTCAATTATACAATCAGCATCCAAACATTTTAATTTTACGTATGAAACAATTTATTTTCCGCAGAGTACTCTTAGTTTCTCAAATGGCACTTGGTTGGCCATGGGGGCGTGTACATTTTACCCAGAACAAGGTTGCGACTTCAGTACTTTGGGATCCTTAGTTCCTTTCCATTTCTATGGATTCGATTATTCTTCCTCAATTGTTGGGTCAATGCAAGTTCAGTTTTTGGCTAGAAAGCCCCGCGTACTTTTTCAGTGGTATTCTTTCATGTTGCCTTATTCAGAAGAGTTATGGGCTTGGACTTGCATGACGTTCCTTTTTGTTTGTGTCGCTGTACTTTTTTCTATGTACTTGGTCCACAAAAGGAAATTGAAAATTGTTTGGGAAACTGGATCATTTCTTCCGTTTTCACTAGCAATGGAGCAAGGACTTATGAATATTCCTAAAGGGGCCAGATTTATTTCAGTTGTGTGGCTATTAGCAACTCTTGTATTAGGAACAGCGTATAAAAGTACATTAAGAGCAAATATAATGTTTCCATCATATGAAATTGTACCTACCACTTACAAGGAATTGTCTGAGAGAATGGACTATAAAATTCTGTTATTCCAAACCAGCCCTGTAATAGAGAACTATTTTAAAACTACAACAGCCACTGCAAGTCACAAACTTGGACAAAGAGTAATACTAGAACCAGACATTGGAAAATGCTTGAGTAAATCTTTTATGGAAGATAAAACTGTATGCATTGCTGCCAACCCCATGCTACAGACTGAAGCTATGTCACGCATTAATCTGGAGTCTGGTGCTGACCCATTTCTATTTTCAAAGGATGGAGTGCTACCCATTTTTTATACTGCAAGCGCATTTCAAAAACATTCTATTTTTGTCGATTCATACTCGGAGATTACTCGTGCACTGATTGAATCTGGAATAACATTAAAATGGGAACTCAACGAAAAATATTATTTGAAAAAGGAAGGACTAAATCGCATAAGAACCGATATCAATGCTTCTCTTCAAGAAAAACTCATATCTGAGGCTATTGAATATAATGGTGACAAGAAACCTTTGTCACTTTTGAAATTTCGTGCTATCTTTGGCATTCTTGTCATTGGATGTGTAATAGGTAGTTTCTCTTTTTTGGCAGAAAAATTGAAATAAATTAGTATGAGTTCTCAAAATAAGATAAAATAAAAATATTATTATAAAGCCATAATAAACGTTTGGTAATAGATAAATTTAATGCGAAAGGTTTTCCATGTTTGATTAGATCTGTACTTATTAGTTCACGCTCTAAGCCTGCTAAAAGTTAAAAACCAAAATTTATTCCAACAGTTTTCAGATGTCACATCACAACCAATACAAACATTCCGTTGTAACTGCTATTTATATGGAAATAAGCTTCCTATAGAAAAGGACGATATTGGAGGACATGATCTTATCAATTCTAGCATTCTGCATCTACAGACATTTTGTGTATATCTGTACCTAAGCTATAATTTGTACTTTTCCTCTGTTATTTGGAATTTTGCAGAAATAAAGACAATAAATTACTAATTCCTGTGTCGGTCATGTATTTGTCTGACCAAATATGATTATAGTTACACGGAAATGGATGCGGTGTTGACAAAAGGGGGTTGACAAAAAGGTGTTGACAATTTGGGGCTCTTCCAAGAGGACGCGTGCGTCAAAATCTACAAATAGGAGTTTTTCTTTATTGGACAACTGGTATCACGTCTCTGGACTGTAACGATAGCTGATAGGTGACATTACTTAGTAGTCAAACTGTTAACCGCACAGGTCTGTCTCTGGCTGTAAACTCGGGCAACAATTGTTATTTCTTCTACATTCCGCTCTAGTTCAAAGACGTGACGCTAGCTGTTGCCAAGAAGGAAAACCCCTTATTGGTAGTGTGGTTTTAAATTTTCTAGTGAAATTCATCGACTTTGCACGATTTTTAATATAATTTTTGGTTTAATTATTGCAATATTTAAAAGACTTACTTTCATATAATTGGTTCGGCTAGATTTAGGCAGCGGGATCTCGTTGCCTCAAATGCCTTAGTTACCTCCTCCCCCGTTGCCCCTAGTTTGACCACTTAACCTATTATCTTTGCCATTTGCTTCCCGTTACTATTTCTGTCTCTTTTTTGACCTAATCTAAATAAAAATAAGCATAATACTTGCTTGTTAGGCTTTAGCGATAAAACAGATTATTTTATACTAGGTTAAGTGAAATGAGAGGCAAAAATAGTGCCGGGAGGCAACGGAGACAATATATTTAACTAATAGGTTAAGTGGTCAAACTAGGGGCAACGGGGGCAATGGTTGAGTTTCTTATTATAAGTCTCTGGTGGATGGGCGACCTCACTAAGGAATAATTCATCGTTATTGTGCTCGATAGATGTCCCACCACTGCATTTGCCTGTATATGCACGTTACCTTTAGTGCAGTGGTGGGGTATCTATCGAGCGCAATAACGATGATTATTCCTTAGTGAGGTCGCCCATCCACCAGAGACTTACAATAAGAAACTCAACCATTGAGGCAATGAGATCCCGCTGCCTAAATCCAGCCTTTGGTTCTTAAAGAGTTGCTGGATGAATAAACTGAGATCCAAAAGAAAAATTGTCAAGTCAAACAGTTTTTTTTCGAATTTTGAATATTCTGGAAGCGGTAAGTAACTGAATGGTGGAAATTGAAGGTGAACGTTCAAAATAATCTTTTCAGTGTGTTAACTCATTTAATTATTAAGTTTTAACTTATTGACCATATATTCATATTGTTACAGGTATCGTTTCGTATACGCTGACATTAGTGATTCCAATTCTGGCAAGACTTACCACATCGTCAGTTTGTGATGACTGATATATTATTAATATTCTCATTCCGTCACGTTGATGCTTGTGCTCTCCTCATCTGCTATATTTTCATCCAGCCAGACAACTTAAGAAAATCGTAAGTTATTAATTTCGAATATTTATTCCCATTTTATTGTAATTTTTTTTGAACGGCCAGCCAGCCATTACATTCTGGCTCTAACCGACTGGTTAACACTGTAAATAAATATTTTTTTTTACTTTTTCTAATATTTCTGTTTTGTAGATTATGATATTTTACAATATCACTTTTGGATTGCAGCTAACGGGATGCAAAAAGTCCCACGACTCCCCCACATATTATTTAATTTCTAACCATTTTATATTTAATTTAAGCTGTTGCATCTTTTTTGTTACGGTTGCAGCACTTAATAAGTAAAAACTTCAGTTTTCCTCATTACAGGTCACTTTCCGGTCACCCATATCAATATTTTTGCCTCTTTGCTGACATAACCTAATAAAAATAAAGATGATAAATGTTAAGTTTTTTTATTAGGTATCGTCAGAAAAGAGGCAAAAATATTGATTATTTACCGTGGCATTAAAGAAGGTTTGTGGTAAACTAGAAATTGAAGTTTTTACTTTCTAATGTTAGTGTTGCAATCCTAACAAACACGTTGCAACCATTGTAACCGAGAAATTGCAGAGGAGTCGTGGGACTCAACTTTTGTGTCCCATAAGCTGCAATCCAACCTTTAGCCACAACTGTGACCTTCATTGCCGGTGTAGCATATTTATGCAACTACTATATTATTGCACTTGCTATCACGAAGTCTAAGTTGGACTAAGCGAGTTCATGGAAATATCAAGACTTTAATAATTACAAGGAAGCAATAAAATGCCTTTAATTTGGGCCAGTTTTCTACAAATAGTAAAGAAGAACGTTGTACAATTTGAAGATATTTAGTGACTTGCTTGACAACATGCACTCTATAATCTCTGATAATAGTAACCTGTTTCATTTTATTTGTACAACGTTTTCTCCTTGATTTCTATGGTTCTCTATGGTGCCTCAGGTTTACTGCTTCGTTGAAGGAAGATGAACGAAAATCTTGATTCGCTACCTCTCAGTTCTCCTCATAGCGTCCCATTTCCACAGATGTATAAAGTTCAAAGTTAAACAGTTGAAGCTAGGAGTTCTTCGTGGGGATGTTAATGTACTCATTATTTCCTAAATTCTTAAATGGTTAAAATAATGATTTAAAATAATAAATATCTCCATTTTAATATTCTTCAGAACATGATTTAACTTTTCAATGTTACATTATTATGAAGTCTGAAGTGTAAATATTGCGTTTACTCTTCATAATAAACATGCTTTCAATATTTCTTTTGTTTCGAATGTGGATCACGGATAACTTGTATAAATTATTTCGTACACGAGGGTATGTAGGGACGTCTTCTATGTGCAAAAGGATATCCCGTATATGGATAATGACAACTTGTACACGCAAATGGATATTTCGTATATGCTCTTAGCATAGATTATTATGATAATTAACATGATTATTGATGCATTACTATCCCTTATATATGGATAGTCATGCGTTCGCGTTTCTTTTAGTTTATGTCAATAGTCCATGCTAAAAGACCATTATTATATGGGATATCCATTTGTGTGTACAAGTTGTCACTACCCTCATAAGCGAAATTATTTATACAAGTTATCCGGATACCATCAAGTTTGCCGTAAATGCCTCATGTCGTCAATTTCCGCAATTGCCGTAAATGCAGCATCCGAAATAGTGGATGTGACCTGTCAAAATCGATGCCTTTGCTTAATTGACGGCATTTACGACATGTCGTACATAAAATCTATTTACGGCGTTCCGACTTTATACTCTGTTCTGAAAGGGATATTTGAATAAATTATGACCGTTTTGTAAATATAGAATCATTAACAAACATAGCAATGTTGTAAAAGGCTACCAGGCATTAATTTTTGATATACATAATTCATTAAGGCACCAAAAAATTGATAAACGAATATGACCTTAACAAATATTTTGTAACACTGTACATTTTCTCTGAAATCTATTTTATAATCATAGTTTATAAACTTTAAGTTTGTTTCTCCAGATTGAATATTACTATTAGTGTCATCGTAAAATGTTTTATAAATTATGAGAACCAATTACCTGAAGTTATAAAATTCGATTGTAAGAAAGTTAGAAGCTTGTCTTGGTCGTGTGTTTGACTTTGGCTTATTATTGTTATAGAACATACATTTATGACATGACATTCATAATATAATTAATAACAATGTGCCTTTCATGGGACAAACAATGTTGTCCTAGTTTTCATCCCAATTATAATAAACAATGTTACTGTACATTTTTTAAAAATAATACAATCACTAACATTTCATATCCTACCATTGTCTGATGACAACTACTCTTTTTGGTGTAAATTTTACGTAAGTTTACGTGCATAATCCATCCATATCTAACCTATTTTTTAAACCAGCTTTTAAGTCAATAATTTATGTCCAATTTTATTTTAACGGGAGCAAAATGTATAATTTAAATACGATTTCAATTTCTCTTGGCTTTGCAATTGATATGATTTTCATATTTATGTATTGTGCCAGTGTACCAACTTTACAATCTACAGACAATATTCAAAAAAGTGATCTTCTTGAAGATGAAGTGGATTATACTTTTAAGCGAGTAAAGCGCGTTGCAAACGAAGACGAGCATTTCAAAATGCAGTTTAAAGCATTTGGCAAGGATTACGACATAAAACTTGTAAAGCCAAGAGAATCAATATTTTCTCCGAATTTTAAATTCTTAATTTTTGAAAATGAAACGGAGAAATTGGTATCTATTAGAGATGCCACACCAAGTTTTAAGCAGCTTCGCGAAATTGCAAAACGGCATTTAATAAATGAAGAAAAATTTGCTGCATTTTCGTTAAATGAAAAGGACGGTTCAAGAAAAATCCGAGGAACAATTGGAGATGTGTCTGTAGATTCAAAAACCCAATCTGTTAAAGATAAATTGAAAGGTGCATTGGAAGATGTGCGTGATTTAGTCGGTAAAATTAGGATATTAAAATCAAAAAATAGCAATAAAGGGAGCAAATTTCAAAGAAGATTTCAAGGAGTAGCTCTGAGTGAAACAATTAAAGATTATGCTGATCCTCCTCAAAGGCCCACTCAGGAAGAAATGTCAACTCATATAGACAACTCAGACAAAGTTGACATCAGGCCTGAAGTACTCGTCGTCTTAGATAGTTATAAATATGATGATTTTAATAATACGCAAGAAGTTTTGGATTACGTCGGTGTCCTGTTCCATTTTGTCAATATTCTTTTTTCGGGAATGAAGGACTTTAAAGTCAAGTTCAAAGTCATCGGGGTCGCAGCAATAAAAACTTGGGAAATGACGTCTTCTATTATGTGGAACGAAGAGGGTTATGACCGCGTTAAATTCTACACCGAAGGAAAAGAAGCCAGATTTGTGTTGGAAAATTTTTCGAAATGGGTGTATGCAAACAAAGATATTTTACCAAAGTATGACGTTGCTGTTTTTGTCTCTGGCCTGACTACGAATCTGAGAGTTTATGATCGGCAAAAGGAAACAGATACTGTTGTGCGAGGATACACTTACCTAAAATCAGCATGTTATATTGATGACGTGAAAAAACAGTCGTTTTCTGTGTCCTTAGCTACCGACCTTCAATATTTCGAAGGTGTAAAAGCCATAGCCCATACATTGGCTCATAGTTTAGGTGCCTCACATGACGGTGATGACGGAGTAAACTGTGAAAAGGAGGAGGGGCTTAATATGATGTCAGATATGGAGGATATATTTTTAAATACTAGTGATTTCCACCTTTCGTTTTCGAACTGCAGTATAAAGTACATGAAAGAGTACATATTATCAAGCAGTGGTCAATGTTTGAGAGAAAATGAAAATCAAAGAGAAATTCCACTTTTTTGGAATGCTAAGTATGAGATTTTTGAAAGCAATAATATTTGTAAGGTAATAACTGGATATGCATATCCTATTATTCACCCAAGAGATTCTGTCTGTATGGCGATTAGATGTACTTTTGAAAATCCATATACTTTCAAATACAACGATGTATATTTGCCACCATATTTAACCGATGGCCTTAATTGTGGATCGGATCCGGAAAAAGGCATTTGCAAAAGAGGAGATTGTTGCTACCCCAACGGCACTTTGGTTTACAAACAACGCTTTCACAATTATATTAAGGGGGATACAACTTTATGCAGAGATTAAAGCACCACAACTCACAACAGTCCTGGAAGTGTACGTGAACATTGCACATATGTTTTCCAAGACAATTTTCTCCAACTCTCTTGATAAACACTGAACAGTTTTCCAAGTTCTACTAATTACGGCCTTAAGCAGTTTTGTATTTAATGAGTCTCTGTATATAATAATATTTTAAAGTTATAAAATGGTTTAAGCCAATTTGTAGTGTTAAAATAAATTACATTTGTATCAACGCTATTAAAAAATATCGACTAATCTGACAGAAAACAAAAACATATTTATAATATCGTCCCTTAAGGAACCATGTAGCCTTAGTCCACTTTTCGTTTTGTGTACGAAATAGCCTAAATCCATTTTTCGTTTAGTCTACGGAATGGGGTAATTCCATTTATTGTTTGGTGCAGTAAATAGGCTCTATCCGTGCGCCTGTACATGTATATAGGCTATTCCGTACACAAATCAAAAAATGGATTTAGGCTATTTCGTACAGCCCGAGCGGTTGCTGCAACCCACTTCTAACACCTCCACGTTGTAAACGAAAACTCTAAGTAGAGCAATGCAATAACTATATACTTAAATACCAGTGAACCCAGCTAAGGGGCAAATCTAGCACTCAGGAGAAATTCAGCCGGCCACCCATCAAAGTAATAAAAACAATTTCGAAAACATCCCATTATGTTAGGTTGTTATTTTATGTTACCTTTGTAAATACAAAGTAGGTATATTTATTTAAATTAATGTACCTTTATTTTCTACAGTGGTTGGTAAAATTAGCTGTAGCCCCAACTTCCTGATAAAAAGGAATTTCCTACACCAAAATAATAACTGTAGATCGTAGCATCAAATACATGGAACTGGAACAATGAAAGACTCCATTTTCAAAAAAACTCCCTTTTAAAATCATAAAAATAAGATTTCCATGTAGGGATTTTGGAAAAACGTACAAACCCCATGAGTCAACTTACGAATAAATACTTTTATAGAATAAATACCGGCTCCCAATACTGTTATTTAATTCTACAAAAAGATGTCCTAACTGGCACAAAAAAGGAATTTAAAGGGTAGTAAAAAGTAAACCCAGGTCTACTAAAAAATGTTGAATAAGTTTGTCAATATAGCAGAACCAATTTGGAAGAAGTTTTGAAATGCTATTTAAAACCCACATTACGATCATTACGAAACGTTCCCTTTCGCTAATCATTTTCATTTCATCCCCACTCACCATTCAACCATTAATAACAATATGAAACGACTCATTTCGTTGGTTTAGAGGAATTGGGCTTGCGCTTTTAAGGAGCCTGCATATATTACGTATGCAGTTGATGGGAGGAGGAGGAACTCAAAAGTGTTGCAGTCAGCACTTGCGTTATACATGGGGGAGGTGGTTTTGCGTTACGTAGTATATGCAGGTTTCCTAGGTTTTCTCTACCACACGGACAATCATATATATATATATGGACAGGTAAATTTATTGCTTTATCAAATCTACGATTATATTATAATATAGAGATGAAAATGTATAATATAATTGGCAATCCAATATCAATTCAACTTCGAAATCAAAACACCAATCTTTCAGTGAAATAAATGAATTTACTTACTATTACTTTTATTTATTTAATTAAAATTTATCCCTTATACAAAAATGTGGTGTTTTTGTTCCGAAATTCATTTAGAAAATCATAAATTGACCGAAGAAATCTTAGTACGACGGAACCATTTGAAAGAAATTTTAATATTATATATTATCACCAAACATTCCCTTTTTAAGGCTTCTCGTATTTCCCACAAAAAAACCAAAACAAATGTCAGGGAAATGCACAAAGCAATGTAAAATATGGTGGAAATATTTGAATTGTAAAATGTTATAGGTCGAGGGGGGCTAATTTCCCAACAGGTCACACATGTGGAATAATTAAATTCCTTGAAAAGGCCCAACCATAAATTTAAAATTCCCGAATGGCTTAGTATAAACAACTTTTGCTTTAGATATGACATAGCCATGGGAGCATTCTGAGTGTGAAACCCCGTGAAAATAGGAAATGTCAAAAATGAGTTTTCTTCTGTTCCGTAATATAACTTTCGCTTTGGTTCAACGCCACCATGCTCTGGATTCCAGAAAGAGTCATTCAAAAGACGGTGGAGACGCGAGCTTCTGACAATCAACGCAGAGTTATTGCATTCTGCAATCCATTGCTGAGGAGTCAAGTAAGGGAATCCAAACGGGAATCGGAGTGTTTTGTTAATACTTTCCATTAACATTGCCATTTTTGAAAACCCGTTATTTTGGTACAAAGGGAGAACTCTTCCAATTAATTTTTGCAATGGAAAATATGAACCATAATATTTATTTTCCTCAAAGTTATAAGCATACATGGCTGCCTCGACAATGCTTTGACTTTCATTGTGGAAATAAATTTCACTCTCGGCATAATATTTGGCGCATTTTATTGGTAGAAAGACAGAGCCATTCACTTTATTGCAATAATATGCCAGGAGAACTTCTATTTGATAATGCCAACTAATATAGAAGGGATCAAACTCTGTAGCAGATGTAATTTCACCAAGCGCCGTTATGTTTGATAAATTTGCCAAGTGTTCCATCGATTCAATTTGTTTGACAGGACGCGGTTCTACTAAATCAGTGATGACAATTCCCTTGTAACAGTTTGTAATTACAATAAACATTAGCAACAACGGACCGATTACCAACTTGAGCCAAACGAGCTTCTCTGCTTTTGCAGTTAGAGAGTAACTGACTTCCAATAAATATGCATAGCAAATCATGATGAATGGAATACTTTCGAATTGTGTGTAATACACAACGCCATAGACGAAAGCAGTTACAGAAATAGTTGTAAAAATGATGGCCAGCCAAGCATGAAGTTCAAATGGTTTAATATATCCGTAGAAAGAGAGACTCTCATCTTCCAAAACGACGCAGGAAATGAAATTGTAGGAATCTTTCATTGTAATAATTATTGAATCGTGTGGACTCCGGCCTAAGTCATATTCAGCATTGTTATATTGAAATTCGAGTGACACATGATATGAGTCTTTTGGAATTTTGACTTCTTTAAAACATACTTTACCAGTCCATTTTCTGTCCGAAATTGATAAAGTGGAATTTGAAAATTTTTCGAAAATAACGGAAGCAATGGGAAGAGAAAGACTGTTTCCGTCTGTGAAAAAATAGTTAGTGAAATAAGCATTTAAAACCGGCGCTCCACAATATTTGGCAAACATTTCTTCAGAGTCCCCTTTCAATCGTCCATAATCGAGATCTATAATATCCACCGCAAAAGTTTTAGCTATACTCGCAAACTCTTTCTTTGACCACTCACGCAGTGATTGACCACTGCAAGCATTTATTGAGCAAAATTGTGCAGAATTGTAGTTTATTCTAAATTTGGGTAGACTCTGACGGGAATAATATCCGACCTGATGTGGACGGACAAAATAAATGACTGGTTCATATTTATCCGGCGATGATAACAGAAACCAGGATTTTGAAAGAAATATGCGATGGACAATATTTGGCTCCCAAAATATTTCTTTTGGGGCATCAAAAAATAAATCAGATCTTGATATGGCTGATTCAAGAACATATCTGTCCATAATTATGTAGACAGAAGAATGCTCTGCAAAGTTGTACCAGTTTTCCCAAAATACCGCAAGTTTTGGTGATATAAATTCTTCATTGTCAGTGGTCTCACTGATATGGATTAAAAGCGCCGTGTCAATAAAAAATTTCTGATCAAAATTGATTATTATATTAACGATACAATTAAAACGACTCAATGGGCGTGGAGAATTTAACCTCAAGCTATTTTTCTTGTACGCAGTTGCACATCTTTTTAACTTGTTTGAGGCATACCATCCTTGATCAAAAAGATGATTTCTGGGTGCACAGTAGTTTTCTCTGTTGAACTTCAGAGTGGTAACAGCAAATGGAGTATCAGTCCCATGTAATTCCGCTGTTACCCGTGAAGTGGTTAAATTACTCTCAAGCCTGATGAGATTGATATAACAATTTTCTTCCATTTTCATTACCACAGACAACTTCCACCCAACAGAATATTTAATGAAAGAAATTAACAAAATCCAGAAACAACGGATGTTGTTTATACTCATTGCTTTGTCAGTCATTTTTATAAACATGGGTTTATTTGAAATTTGAACTATTTGTGAGTAAAGTTCATCATTTAAAATAATCTTTTAGGGTTTTTGTATTTCTCACACACAGTTCACGCATACAGATTAATTTTTACAAACTACATTAAAATTTAAATAGTAAGTAGCCAAATTCAAATAAACGTAGTTCAAATTAATATTAGTTAATTGTTATGTAGCTTCTGTGTGCAAATTTCAGAGCAGTTCTAAAGTTTCACCTGAAATAATACGTTTATCACACCCTTCAAGTACGATCCAGAATTTAATGTTAATGTAATGCTTTAAGTTTAAAAAAATTAGCTTTGAGCATTCGTTATCCTTCTGCCTGAGGAAGAGGAAGTAATGTATGTTGTGGGTAGGTTGTTTCCCAAGGAACGCGGAACGTCATGCATGGATATACATATTTAAACACTTTAACACACATCCATTTACTGTACTGCTCGAATTGTACGAAGCGATATTCCGAATTATTTTCACCACTAAAAATACTGTTTCATATTACAACAGCACATATTATAGCCATATGGAAAGACCGACTAACAGACCTATTGCCACCATTTTCTAATCGATATCGATTTAATTCTAAATGGGAATAAGCGTTTAGGACGTGTAAATTGAACATACAGGTTTACAAATTGCTAGCGTCCGATAAATAATTGTCGTTATTAGTTTGAATAGATATTTTCTCGTTTTTTGAATAGTTTGAATTAGTTAATGAATCATGTGAATTACAAAATTGAATTTTTCAAGTTGGACCATTATTTTGGGCGCTAGAGCTAATGTTTAGGCATTGGAAACCCTCAAAATTAGATTTGAGATGTTGCGTAGTACTATCTCTAAGATGTGAAGTGTCTGCATTGATTTCCAACTCCACGCATCTCTTCGTTTATTCCCTGAAACAATGTGTCCTTCTTATGTACATTTTCTTAACGTAGGCAATTGTATTTCAAAAAGGGATATTACATTATTTTCTCTGTTTCTTCGAGAGAATAATTCATCACAAAGACTATAACATCTATTAGTATATTTCAACTTGCTTAATTAACCCAGACCAAAAAACGCAAATATATTAGTTTTGAAAATATAAACATCTCACTCTAATAACTAATGCATTAGTTATTAGAGTGAGATGTTATGGCATAAGTAGCCATTATAATGGCTACTTATGCAATGCAATCATCAACAATAAAATATCACAAAAACGTGTCCAATCACACTTAAAAATCATTAAATACCTCTCATAAAATGGGACTGAAGGAAGAATCTCATCTCCACGCTAATCGGCATACGGCTTTACCGCATACGCATGTAGGAACTAAGCAGCACATCCTATTGAACTTCATAATAAGTACTTGATACTTCTTGTAACTTGTACTTTTTTGAATCTCAATTGCCCATTGCTTACATTACCCCAATCACCGCCCAAAAATTTTTGTTTCATCTAGTAGCATCGAATATTGACCGAGTTTTCGAGTAATCGCATGTTCTTTCAGCTACTATTAAATTAACCCTGTAGAAACTTAGAAACTACCATTCGCAAGATTCGTAAGTTATTAAATGTTAGCGTTGCCTATACATACGAACTTCATGTGTGTAATGCGAAGCTTGTTATTATAGAATTCTGATGTTCTCTGCGTATTATTAGAGCCTTGTCAATTTTTGTTTACCCCAACCATTATATTAATGTGTCGACATGTTTACTTACTGCCATAACCCTATTATTTTTTTATAGAAAGGTTTACATTCAATGGGGAAATTAGGGGGTATGCCGGGCATGGCTATTTTAATTCTAGTCTTTTGCCTACATAGATTTTGTGTGTGTACATAAATGTACCTAACCTATTGTATCTATCTAGGTTGTTTTACTTAGAATTTCGGCGTAATAGGATATTACATTACTAATTATGTGTTAACCAATCCATGTATTTATATGGTGCAATGATTTGAGCGACTCTATTTCATAATATACTATTCAGTCTTATAAACCTAAACTTCGAACCTATAATAATAATACTGCTATAGTAAAGTATCCAACATATATTTAAATTATTTTCAAAGTAACAACACAAGTACGAGCACTTTAAAATAATAGAAAACGTAGCTGAAAAAACAACACGAAACTTTTTTTAATATCAATGTGACATGATAACATCACTCAGTCACACACAAGTATGGAATTCCTATAGATAATATAATATAATAAGAGGTTATTTTCTCGGATTAAGTCGGTTATTTCCACTTTGTGGTCGTTAAAAGCTTTTATAGTTCGTCCGTAAATGCAGACATGTCCGCTCATATGGCGTCAAATCCAAACAGACTGGAACAATATGAATATTAAATGCAGATGTCTACGCCCAAGAGAAATTTTAAATATTTGGAATTTAGCTTAAGATGACTCAGTTATTGTTTGGTTGTCGTGGCCGAAATACAAATTTACTGACTACTGCGTATATCATGTTTCCAAAATCAAATTTAAATATTTTCAAAGTATATGCGCAATTAACATTTCTTTTTGGCTTCGCACCTTATAAGTGGGACTTCAAAGGAAATTGTTTGGTTAAAACCACTTCGACTTTTCATTTGTTCAGACATTATGCTTCTACTTTGACACTCCCAGGGCACGTTGTTTTGAGTCTTTTGAGATTACTATACATCTACGTAACTGAAGGTTCCATCTCGAAGCATCTAATGAGCATAACTGTATTATTTCTTCTAATTTTCGCTTCTGAAATTTCTCTGATAAGCCTGACAACAAGCGATGCTTGCAACCTGTTCTCAAATGCCACAATGCGGTTCACAAAACGGTTTGAAAGTAATTATAAAATTTTTCATAACCATTTATCAAGCTTTCTGTAATCATATATGTCCAATTATTTTAATTATTTCTAACTAATAATAATTTCAATATTTTCCAGAAAAGTTTTATAAAGAAGAAATCAAGGAGGGTGTATTGGATTACCTTTTTTATGTCGCAGCAATTGAAACATTCTACTCCCCGATGTTTGTTTTATTCTTTTATGCTGAGACCAATGACTACGTCGTGTATCTCCCGAATATAATCCCAAAGGAGTACTTCTACTTCAAATTTTTGTTTACAAGCGGATACATGATTGGTCTGGTGTATACCATTTCTGGAGTTGTATCATATATGCTGAACATTTTGTTAGCAGGGTGGATGTATTGGCCAAAGCAAATTCAAATCTTTAAAGAAATGAGGTAAATCCATTTGTTTATCGCTTTTCATAACTATTTTAATTATAGAAAATAGAGAAATCTAAATTGGAAAAAATTGTCCGCCGCATTCAAATATCACAAGATACTTACGTATATTAAATATTATATTCCATTTAGATACGGGAGAGTTAAATACGCCACCAAAGATTCGACACGGTCAATACATGAATTGGTCATAAATGTGAGGGCGACCCAAATTCTCTTGAACATCTACCATGACCATATACGTCTTCACTACGTTCCTCTTCGGTCCATTATTACTCGGGTGACACTCGCTGCCACCTTCATATTGATCACAAGATTTTCCCAGCTTAAGACGTTCGAAGTAGTAATTTTTGTTTGGGTGCCATTCCTATTTTTTTGCATGTGGATGGGTATCATATACTTCACTTCTCAACCATGCAGAGCGTCATCAAGCTGTAAAAAGTCTTGGATGCGTCTTTATAATCCGGAAAGTAAACGGCACAAGATGTATATGGATAGATTTTGTAGAGGTTGGCAACCACATCTGGTAAGAATTGGTGACGTTGGAGCCATGACCACTAAAGGAGTCCTCAATTATGCACTCGTCATCTCCAGAGGCATCATGAAAATGCTCTTCGCGTTGGGCAAAAATGATTGAAGAGACTCGGGATAGTTAAAAAGTAGAATCACTTTCACAAGCCAAATTTATTTTGTTATCCATGCTCATTAAATTTTAAAGGTCTTAACTACTCTTTTAACCAGGGTGGCGTTTTGTCTGGACGATAGTTTTTTCCATATTACGAAATTAAATTTGCATCCTTTTATCCGAAAGAAATCAATTGGTTATGTCCATTGGACGAAAATAAATTTGTCCACTTTTATCCCGAAGAAATTGGTCATAAAGGAGGGACAAATGTTATTTCAGAATAGCAGCAGCAGCGAAACAAGCATTTAGTTGCTGTTTTGATATTTCTTATTGCTGTAACTTTTACTTTTTGAATCACAATTGCCCATTGCTTACATAACCCCATCTACTGCCCAGAAATTTTTGTCTCATTTAGAAGCATCGAATATTGACGGAGTCTTAGAGTAACCGCATGTTCTTTCAGTTACTATTAAACTTGTTGAAATACAAATATCCGTTCACAAGTTATTACATGTCAGAGTTGTTCATATGTACATATATCTGGGCCTCCTGTAATGTCTGTACCTGGAGAAGGCTTAGGCTTATGTTATTCGACAATAAAGCTCTGATTTGATTTGTAGTGCGAAGCCTATTATTATGATGTTCTCTGCGTATTATTAGTGCCCTGTCAATTTTCTTTTCCCCCAACAATTTATGTGTGTAAATATTTTTACTGCCATAGCACTGTTATTTTTATAGAAAGGCTTACATTCAATAGGAAAATTAGGTAGTATGCCAGACATGGCTATTTCAATTCTAGTATTTTGCCTACAGAGATTTTTTGTATGTACGTAAATATACCTAACCAACCTATTGTTTCTATCTAGGTTCTGTTATTTAGAATTTCGGCGAATAAGGATATTACACTACTATGTGTAAACCAAACCATGTATTTATTTGATCCAATGATTTGAGTTACATTGAAGCGAGCGGCTAAATTTTATAATACACTATCAAGTTCTATAAATATAATGCTATATACAACGCCCAACCTATAATAATACTGCTCCATGGTAACGCATCTAACATATATTTAAATTATTTTCAAAGTAATAACACAATTGTGTTCACTTTAGTGAAAAATGTAGCAGGGGAAACGACTCAAAACTGTCAAACATGACTACGTTAATAACACACCCGCGCTAATAACAGATATCTTGGTATATCTAAAATAGCCTTAAACAATAATGGAGAAGTATTGTGTATCTCAATAAAAAATTACAACCACAATAAATTTCGTTATCTTACTAGAAATGATTTTTCCTTTTGTAGGTCCCATACCATTTACAGGGACGAAAAAGTGTTTTCTCTAAATACTATGAACTACCAAATTACAAGGTATCAAAGACGAGGTTTTTGGGTTTAGAGATTTTTTATGTAATTTAGGTAGTAGTAAATGCAAGGCAATAATATTATACCTTATAGGGAAACTACAGCTGACAATAATAAAATCGAATTCGTTAGCACAAAATCTAATGAAATCTACTCTTTTTGCCAGGGGTGCGTTTTCTCCGGACGAAAGAATGACTATCCACGACAAAAATAGTATTTTCCATTGGACGAAATAATTTTTGTCCACTTTTATCCAGACAAAATTAACTTTTCTTAATTCTGTCCTGAAAGACACCAATTCATCAAACCTTTCATTTTCATGCACCGCTACCCTGCTTTTACAATCGATTGGTATTATTAGATTCTGTTTTCACAAAGCTACTTGTGTACCAGGTTTTACACAATACTTCTTTTACGTGTTATTATGTCCTATGGTGCTTTAGGTACTTCCTCATTTATTTGTGGTTTAACTCAAGATTTCCCTATCCGATATATTTATCGATACATTTATTTATTTATCGTCGGTTGTAGAGTTTGAACATTAATAGTTGTAATTATTGTAATATATAACTGGCCTTCTCTTATTATCAGACGTCATCGTTATTTAATATTAATAATACCCTCACATGATGGCAATATTATTGGGGTGTTTCTGATTTCGAAAATCCCAATTAGTAAAACATTAACTAATCCAATCATTTAAGTAATTACAAATTAATCTAAAAAATTTTTGGAAACATTTGAATGAAGTTTCAATATAATATATTATCACCAAAATTTTGATTTTTAAGTCTTCTCGTGTTTCCCACAAGAAAACCAAAATAAATGTCACGGAAATGCACAAAGCAATGTAAAATATGGTGGAAATATTTGAATTGTAAAACGTTATAGGTCGAGGGGGACTAATTTCCCAGCAGGTTCCACATGTGGAAAAATTAAATTCCTTGAAATGGTCCAACCATAAATTTAAAATTCCCGAATGGCTTAGTACAAATAACTTTTGCTTTAGATATGACATAACCATGGGAGCATTCTGAGTGTGAAACCCCGTGTAAATAGAAAATGTCAAAAATGAGTTTTCTTCTGTTCCGAAATATAACTTTCGCTTTGGTTCAACGCCACCACGCTCTGGATTCCAGTAAGAGTCATTCAAAATACGATGCAGACGCGAGCTTCTGACAATCAGGGCAGAGTTATTGCATTCTGAAATCCATTGCTGAGGTGTCAAGTAAGGGAATCCAAACGGGAATCGGAGTGTTTTGTTAATACTTTCCATTAACATTGCCATTTTCGAAAACCCGTTATTTTTGTATAACGGTAGAACTTTTGTAATTAATTTTTGTAATGAAAAGAATGAACCATAAAATTTATTTTCATCAAAGTTATAAGCATACGTGGCTGCTTCAACGATGCTTTTACTTTCATTGTGGAAATAAATTTTACTCTTTGCATAATATTTGGCACATTTTATTGGTAGAAAGACAGAGCCATTCACTTTATTGCAATAATATGCCACGAGAACTTGTTTTTGGTAGTGCCAACTAATATAGAAGGGATTAAATTCTGTAGCAGATGTAATCTCACCAAGCGCCGTTATGTTTGATAAATTTGCCAAGTGTTCCATCGATTCAATTCGCTTGACAGGACGTGGCTCTACTAAGTCTCTGATGACAATTCCCTTATAGCAGTTTGTGATTACAATAAACATGAGTAACAACGGACCCATAACCAATTTGAGCCAGACGATTTTATCTGCTTTAGCTGATAGGGAGTAACTGAATTCCAATAGATTGGCATAACAAATCATCAGGAATGGAATACTTTCTTCTTTTTTGAAATAGACCACAGAATAGACCAAAGCATTTACAGAAATAGTTGTGAGAATGATGGCCAGCCAAGCATATGGTTCAAATGGTTTAATGTATCCGTAGAAAGAAAGACTCTCATCTTCCACAACGACACAAGAAATAAAATTGTAAGAATCTTTCATTGTAATAATTAATGTATGGTGTGGACTTCCGCCTAAGTCATACTGAGCATTGTTGTGTTGAAAATATAGCAACACGTGATATGAATCTTTTGGAATTTTGGTTTCTCTAAAACATGTTTTACCGGTCCATCTTCTGTCTGATATTGATATTGTAGAATTTAAAAAATTTTCAAAAATGATGGAGGCAATAGGTAGAGAAAGACTGTTTTCTTCTGTGAACAAATAGTTAGTTAAATAAGCTTTTAAAACCGGCTCTCCACAATATTTGGCAAACATTTCTTCAGCGTTCCCTCTCATTCGTCCATAATCGAGATCAATAATATCCACCGCAAATAATTTAGCAAAATTCGCAAATTCTTTATTTGACCATTCACGCAGTGATTGACCACTGCAAGCATTTACTGAGCATAAATGTGCAGAATTGTAGTTTATTCTAAATTTGGGTAGACTGTGACGGGAGTAATATCCGAGCTGATGTGGACGGACAAAATAAATGACTGGTTTATACTTATCCGGTGATGATAACGGAAACCAGGATTTTGAAAGAAATATGCGATGGACAATATTTGGCTCCCAAAATATTTCTTTTGGGGCATCAAAAAATAAATCAGATCTTGATATAGCTGGTTCAAGAACATATCTGTCCATAATTATGTAGACAGAAGAATGCTCTGCAAAGTTGTACCAGTTTTCCCAAAATACTGCAAGTTTTGGTGATATCAATTCTTCATTGTCAGTGTCTCACTGATATGGATTAAAAGCGCCGTGTCAATAAAAAATTTCTGATCAAAATTGATTATTATATTAACGATGCAATTAAAACGACTCAATGGGCGTGGAGAATTTAACCTCAAGTTATTTTTCTTGTACGCAGTTGCACATCTTTGTAACTGGTTTGAGGCATACCATCCTTGATCGAAAAGAGCCTGTCTGGGTGTACAGTAGTGTTTTCCTTCCCTGAATTTCAGTGTACTAATTGCGAAGGGAGTATGAATTTCGTGCAATTCTTTTGTTATCGTTTCCTCCTTTGGATTAGTTGTATTGCTCTCAAGCCGGATGAGATTGATATAACACTTCTCTTCCATTTTCATTACCACAGGTAACTTCCACCCAGTATAGATAATTTAATGACAGAAATTATCAAAATCCAGAAGCAAATCATGTTGTTGATATTAGCTAATTTGACAACCATTTAAAAAAAAGTTTCCTTATACCTTTAAGAGTAAATTTCAATATTCACTTGTTGAATAAACTGTAGTTACATGATATACTAAATAGATTGTTTTTTAATTAATTTTTCCGATTTCCAAAGATATGTTGCTCAAATTAATATTATCAAACTGTTCTGTATTAATTTCTGTGCACTGATTTATTGAGGCAGTTTATTTTGTCTTGTAAAAATATATTTACATACCGCATAAGCACGATCACCAATCGAGGGCCAAGCAATAAAACAATATTTAGCTTGAAGCATTGGTTCCTTTCCCTTGTTAAAGTGGAACGAATACATGTGGCGTGTAAGTTGATTCCTAAATAATGTCATATATGGACATACACTCTTCACGCTTGTAGTTTTACTGGGCTGACATACAACTGTTTAGAGAAAAGACCGACTAAAATATTTACAGTCACCTTGATCTAATAATATATTATTCATAGGCGTTCTGACGTTCACGTGTGCTTCGTTATTCAATTCACGTAGTAAGATACATAAGTCATGAAAAATGAAGAAACTAGTACCTCATAACCAAAAGGAATGATATCGATTTAGTTATAAATGAGAATCCTTTCTTTGGATTAGTAAATTGTCTATAAAGGTTTACAAATTACTAGCATCCAATAGATAATATTCGTTATGAATTTGTGTAGTTATTTTCTTTTTATCCGATTAAAATGTTTGAAGTACAATTATCAAGTTAACAAGTGTATTTAAGAATTTATCATGCATGATCAAATTGCCTGTTAAGAAAACTTATTAGTATGTGGCAATGTGAGCTACCTTCGTCATTGAATCAGTCAATAATTCAATGTACAAACAAACAAGCTATGGAATTTAGAATAGCTTAATTATGAATTACCAACATCGTCCGGTCTCTGGTATTAATCGGCAGTAATTAATCGATGGATCCAGCAGATATGCTATTGACATTTACAGGGAAAGTGGGAGTAAAAGTCATGAAAACGAATAAACACTTCTGGATAGTTTTCGAAACTCGACTAAATCACTCTTAATAAAAAACACCAATTTATTTTTATTGTATTACTCTTCTCCCTTGCATTGTTTACCATTTTGAGTTGTAAATGTGCGTAATGTATTTCCTCTCCTGATGTAATTTACTAGATAAATAATCCATCATCGAAGACCATATAAGCAATTTTAGCGTTTGTTTTACTTTAAATTGTATCAAAGCTATTCGCCATTTAAATATTATATTTATAATATTGGAATGTTAAATAATATACCTGTCCCTAATGGTAATTCAAATAACAATAATAATCAATAATAACTTTTCATATCAAACATTTTGGAAAATTTAGATATATTCGGTGTTTTTTGCTTAGTCCAAAATGGGAAAAGGCGTAAATATTTAGAACAGTAATAACAAAATGGGGTATAAGTGGTAAGCCATTTAAAATGTCTACAGATTCCCCCATCAACAAATAGACACAGGAAAAAATCGCACTTATGCAGAGCGGAAGTCCAGTGACCAAATACAATCGAGTCGCGAATCGAACTCTGTAAAAGAATTATATAGTGTAATGCAATAAACGCCTATTTACATATAACAAACCTTGTAGATCTATAAAAAATACTAATATTAATATAGAAAAGGACATTCACGTTCTCTTGCGTTGTTATCTTTTTCCTACTGAACTTTCTGTTATCCCTGAAATAATTTACTACCAGAGTCCTTAGATAAGGGAATATGATTATGTAGCAACTTTTAACTTTAGCCATTGTAGATATTTCATGTTCCCGTTTTTGAAGTATCTGTAAATTCTTTCAAGGATAAAAGAAGGTGTATCACAAATCAATCGGTAAAATTACGTTTGGAATCTCCATTAAATATAACTATTTGTAGATCACGTTGAATAAACGAGATGGTTCCCTTATTATCCTTAACCCTACCATGTACATGTGTCAGTATTATCATAAACTGTAAAATGCAGATACTGTAAAATTCTTGAAATAATATACAAAGCAAAAATAATACAAATCAACAAAAAAGTTATTAATCATTTGGATTTTCTCTCTTTGAACCTTCTTCAGCAACCCACATTATTGTGAATAAAAAAATTATTACATGATTTGAAATACTTGTTATTGGATAATGGCAATGCCAGTAAGAATAATTATTATTAATGGAATATTAGCTGCCGACGATGTAGATGGAAGTTAAAAATCAATGTAGTATAGGAATATTAATAATAAGTACATATCTTACGATTTGTAAGCTTTATCTTGCTTCGGCTTTTGATCAATGGTTGACAGTCGTCTGTTTTTGACCTTTAATAAATAGATGGCAGCTACGAACATGACTAACGTCGCAGATAAAACAAACCAGTAAAACAAAACCATGATCTTGAATAAGACACTTGACTCTGAACCATGACTAAAGGGTTGGTTTATCACACGATAATACGCCTTTGTATCCATTTCTCTACATTTTCATTATTTATTTAGACATTGAACTTTGGACACAAATAGTCTTAAGTGGTTATTACTTGTAATTAAAATAAAAGGCAGGAACATGTATAAAGCCTGGTATGAGCCAGCAGAATAAGATAGAAAACCAGATTTTCCGCTTGTGGTTTGGGTCTTTTAGTCTTGAAAAAGTGGAACTAGGGAGCAAAATAAAGTTACAAAGTAATTACAGAACTTCCTTCATTATATATACTTATTTTTACCTAATACTAAGTCTCGACCATTTGATATAGAATATTGCTTACCAAAATATCTTGAGGACGTCAACCAACAATAATGTAAGCAAGCACTGCTTCACAAGTAAAAAATACATACCAGGAATTACTAAATTTAAATGGAACAACAAAAAATAATTCACGGAAGTCATAAAATATATTATTGTATCTTTTGTTAAGAAAATCATTGCTAAGTTCGATATTCAGTAATATTGACCTTACTAAGTAAATGAAGAAGATATTCGACATTGCTATCCCAAATGTAATTAAAATGGAAACCGAGGGCAGGTTTGACAATCCAAAAGCAATTTCCAAACACAACCGTCAAGAAAATTAAAAACTGATTTGCGACTTTGTGAAACTTTAGCTTTCTTCTTTTTATCAAAATCCCATGAATGATAACATTAGCCATGCTAAAAATGCTGCTCACAATTAAGAAGATTGCGCATATCTGGATCTGCATATACTATAAAATTATATTATGTAAATCTTACAAAAATCAGTAAAACAATAGCAATAATATAATACATTAAAAATCTCATTTAAAAAGTAGAATTATTGCTGAGTTTTAAAAAATTTTTGTGAAAATAAATTATTTTTGCTCTGTAAATGGGAAATAAATGGAAAATGCACAAAAAATAAATGGAAAAGCTTACGTATACACTTAACCTCTCTAGGTCACAAAATAAGAGTACTTTGTGTCTCCAGGAGTTTTTGTCCTTAGATACATTGAAAGTATAATCGTTGACTTTATCTAAATTATCCTTGAAGTCATCGACACAATAATCAGACGTCGTTTCCAGCCATAGCGGATAAAATAATGCGATAAGTCCCACCACAACTTTTGAGTTTTTATTCAATCGAAACCTGGAATTATATGAATTAAAGAATGGATTTTCATTTATTGATACAGCTTTTAAATATTCTCTTTTATACATGTGTGCATGACCAAGCTCGTATCCAGTAGGGTGGGCGCAGCGCCCCCCCCCCTAAATCTGAGAAAAAGAGAAGATTTTCCCTAAAAACGTGAAAAAACTGCTCGCGAAAATTTTCCATTATTGCCATAAATAATTTATGGTTGCGCCCCTCTTGACAAAATTTCTGCATACGTGCCTCTGCATGACACTATATTATAATAACTTCCAATATTGTGAAGATACGTTGTGAGGGGGCTCCTCACCACCCACTCTACCATCCTCATTAACACCACGTCTCTAATATTATAATTGACCTGCTACCACCCACTTCCAGTTTCACCTCTACGGAAACTCCATATACTCGGAGAGATGGAGACTCTCTCGTCAGTTGGTCGGGAACCCTCGTCGTCGTCGGATGACTGTCAGTCAGTCATTGTCAGAATTAGGAAACTTAGGATATGTCAGATCGTGTCATAATTTCTACAGTAATAAACTTCTAGTTTGCCTGTGTCCAAATCGTATTGTTCTTACTTTTGTGGAGTTATTTCACTCCATACCGATCATAAATCCTAGCAGTTTTAGGGAACTGAGTAGAAATAGTGTTAGGAATAAGGAAAAACGGGTCTCTTTCAGTCTAACCCGGGTTTCCCTCTTCATAACGTTTATATAGTATTTAGGAAAGTTACCTCATGCTGCACACCCAAAAATCCTCTTTGAGACAAAAATAATAAATGTAATAACCGTTTACAAACCACGGCTACATTTTGGCATTCATCATGGTATTGATGTTAATTTTCTATAAAACCCTAAATGACCATGTTATATTTCATTTCCTTGTGCGTAATATTTATTTAGTGTACTTCATCATAATATTATTTATATCGTATTTAAAACTACATACAGCGTCCAACGTTCAATTACACTTCTTACAATTACTACCTGTGAAACAGCAATATTCAGAACATTCCTTAATTGAACTAATTACCGTTCAATTGCTGCATTTGATAGTAACGTCAAATTATGACATTTGGGAAATCCACTTGTTAAGTTATTTTCTTCCTGTGCTTGTAAGAAATTGAAACTGGAATCATTGTGTTGGACTTTTTCGCATTGTAGAGACCCATTTTCAGTCCTCTGCAAATTTTGACCAATGGGACAGCATTTATTAAGAAAATATAGCGTCGTATAATTAGTCCTGTAACTGTTTGTCGTATTTGATGAAATATGAATATCATTGTTATCTATATTATAATCCATTTCACTAAATTCAATATTTTTGGGGGCAAAACCCGTTTCAGATTTGTTGTTTGAATGAACGTGGTATGGGATTTTAATTTCGGCACTACATATACACGTACTTAACAACACATGGGCACTGACTACGAAAAATATTTGCACCAGTGGCACAAAATTAACAAAAAACATTGTGATTATTATATTTGATTTTGACGATTATTACGGTTCTTAAACGCATGCAGTGTAAAGGATAAATTACACTTCGTGTACAAATTCGTAACAATTATAAGACTATCAATCACAGCTTCTTAAGTAATAAACAAATTATTATATAACAATAAAACAAGTTGAGTGCCGATCAGAGAGCAAATAAGTTTCACTATTCATTGGCATTAACAATCTATACTACCAAAAGAATTCAGTAGATTAGATAATCCCGAAATACGGTACCTAGTCAATAAGGTAAACAACAAAATTGCAAATGATTCCATCCAAACCACTAGTTTCCTTTGTGAGAAACGTCGACAGGATTACAGTTTTTGGGTTTTATAGCAACAAGTGCATAGGTGCCTAGGTTTATCATATTGATTTTTGATTTGGCTTACCATCCCCATTTGGTATTTAGTATAAAAATAAGGCAAATATAGTAGTTAAATGGAACTGACGATCTGAATTTATCCAAATTTTTAGTAATAACGATCACAATTAATAGAACTAAGCGTATACAACTTCTGATTGATTTTCAATGTTAATTTTTATTGTAGTGAATAACAGAAGAGTCGAGTAAAGATTGATTACTTATATAATTTAGTTTATTTCGATTCAACTGAATGATGGAAATATATTTTGTACAGTGTGATTTAATACAGTAATTTGGTTACATGGATTTTAGACGGACGCTGGAAAATAATATGAAAAAATAATAACTAAACGAATGTGTACCAAATAGATGTTTGTATATAAATTATATGAGGTTGTTCGAAAAATAGTGAATACACACAAAGGTTATTTTGCTACATTTGGCATTCCAGGAAATTAAGCATAATATATTTTCTTAAGGCAGGAGAACAAGGAAGTGGAAATTCGTTAGAATTCGCACAGTATACCAAAAACAAGGATGAACAGTTGTGAATTTGGATAATCCACGTCTAGAATTATTTATTGTTATTATTGTGTTTTGATTCGTCTTTGATAATTGATAGGAAAAAAGAAAATAAAAAGTTGAACTGTACAATTATAATATAAGATACATAATTTATGTTTACCAATAATTTACAAGGACGCGATTTTTTGTCAATTCCATGGCCCTAATTATTTATTTGTTGTTTCGGCAGTAGACATTTCATTTTATTTTGGCATTAGACATTTTATTTTGGCAACACACATTTCAATTTATTTTGGCATTACACATTTCATTTTATTTTGGCAATAGACACTTCATTTTATTTGGAAATTGACATTTAATTTGTTTTGGCAAGAGACATTTTATTTTGGCAAGAGACATTTTATTTTGGCAAGAGACATTTTATTTTGGCAATAGACATTTTATTTTGGCAAGAGACATTTTATTTTGGCAATAGACACTTCATTTTATTTGGAAATTGACATTTAATTTGTTTTGGCAAGAGACATTTTATTTGGGCAAGAGACATTTTATTTTGGCAAGAGACATTTTATTTTGGCAATAGACATTTTATTTTGGCAAGAGACATTTTATTTTGGCAAGAGACAGTTTATTTTGGAAAGAGACATTTTAATTTGGCAAGAGACATTTTATTTTGACAAGACACATTTTATTTTGGCCAGAGAAAATTTTTTTAGCAAGATACATTTTATTTTAGCAGGAGACATTTCATTTTATTTTGGCAATAGAAATAGACTTTTTTGTGATTTTAGTATAGCCGTTTGGTCAAAGAAGACAGACTTTCCTACAACCTTTATTTATAATAATTGCATATTTTTGAGATATTATTATCGGGCCTAGGGGAAACAATTTGCCTAGGGTCTTGCAAATCCAAGAGTGGCCATTTACAGTAAGTCTACAAATTTTAAAAATAATTTTTGATAAAATAGCCAGAGGAGACTTTCCCGCTGGGCTAAATAGCGGTTTCCCAGAGCTTCGCGCTTTGGGGCCCTCGCGCAGAGCTTTGACAAAGCAAAAATGTCAACTGGTTTGTGTTTTCACCTCAGAAATATTGGTTTTGGTTTAAGTTATACGTTTTGTTAAACTTTATTTACAGACTAATTTTTTTAAAGCTTACCACAGAACAATTTGTAGTATATTGTCTGCTAAATATTACAATGTAACATTATTGTATATTTACTAATACTAATGCAAAGTGACTTACGTCATTTCATTTGTAAAACCGCATACAAGTATGTATAGAATTAGCAGCAGTTCAATGGAGGTGACAATTGTTCAGAAAGTGGACGCAGTGATACAGAAAGAAAAAATCGTGAAGAAAATCAGGAACTAGAAATGTTGATATCGCGTTGGGAGTTCCACATACAGAAGTACTATTTGTCGGTGAAGAATAAGGTACCCAGATGATACTATACAAGGAGACGTGAAAGTGCAGAAGTAAAGCACTTTTAGTATTTTAACTAGCAGTTTATTTTGTGTAGCTTTCTTCTTGTGGAAGTAGTTTTCTAAAAATAAATTTCGATTAAACGTTATGCTGTACAGTTTCAGTGTCAAAAAATATACACCTTCAAAGTGGGCGAGGATCTTCAGTCCATCGGTAAACATTATGCAGCAGCGTTACGTAAAAGTCTTATCCTTCAATGTATGTATGTATATAGATAATATGTTAATTACAAATTAACTTTTCAAGGATTCGAAAGCGAAAGCAAAATTAGATTTGACATTTTCTCTTAAGCCAAAGATTTACTTGACAACGTCACTTATTAACCAAATTAATACTAATATTTTTATTTTCTTCGTCATGAGATTTTTTGTAGAGTAGTGCATCCAGGCTGAACAAGCTATCATGTACATCCACTTAAATATTAGTATGGAATAAATGTGAATTGTGCTCAGTGGAGGAGAATGTATATTAGTAGCTTAATTTTGTGCTTAAAATTCATTTTGCATGTCGCTTATCCCCAATCATTTTCTCAGCTATGTATTATACAGAATTTATTTGGCAGCATATTTTTGTTGTAGTTACTTTAATTTCTTGTCCCGAATCGACGAGCCAACTAAGCAGGGCACAATGGGACTAAATACATACATACAACGGTTAGCATTCATCGGTCTGTTTTCTTTGAGATTGTGAATGATATTTGGAAGGACAAATAATTCTATATACCATGGTTTATTGTTATTCGACCAATCAGAAAGAGAACGCTTGTTTACAGATTTCTTATCTCCTTCGTTTAGTCAAACAATGTAAGTATATATTTCACTCCCACGCAGAATTATAGATATAACTGTTCCATCCACTACATCCATTCCACCTTTCATTAGAAAAACAATTGATCATATGGCAGAATACAATAGGCTTACTTCGACGAAAACTAGAAGCCGAGAAAACTACCAACTTGGGAGGTTAAAATCGGCTTATTCAATTCTGCCATAATATAATCTATTGTCGTTATAATGTAATGTAATGTAATGTAATGTGGTTTTATTCTTGGAAAGGTTACAGGCAGCTTTGCAGCTGGAAAAGTAGCCTAGAAATACAATGAGTTTAAAAGATTACAGATAATGAATGGTGGAATGGATGTTTTGGAATAGTAGTACCAGGGCAGAGCTACCGTACCTATTCTTGCTTGGCTATGGGGAAGGCCAAGTATTGCGTGACTTTTTTGTGGGACAACGGGACAGGTCACTATATAAGCAGCCAATGTCCTCACAAAGGTTTTCACTAACCTAATTCACTTTGTACTACTGAAGTTGGCTATATTATTTAAATATTGAATCACTTCTGACTTTAAGCAAATTTTTTTCAATAGATTTTCATTGACTTGTATATAGAATATTGGTAATGGAATTGACATTTTTCAACCAGAAAACAAATTGCTAAAGAAAAACTACAAACATCTAAAATTGTTGGTTTTTAGCATAAATATGGAATGTTAAACTGAATATAATACTGATGTATAAATATTCCTACTTATCGTTAAGTCGCGATTTACACATCAAGCATTGAACATCGACCTTGCTGCGAACGATTTTCACTAATTAGTTGGCGATTATTAAGTAAATTTCAAGCTATATTTTTGAACAGACGTGAAATTAAGTGTGCTGATATAATAAAAACAGTGTTAAAAACTAAATACAGAGTACAGCAGGAAAGATTTCTTGTAGCTGACAAACGTTGGTATAATATTCACCTCTTTAAGTTGATGTGGAGATTTTGTGTTTACTATATATATTAATAAAAACTTATTTTTCAACTTTTGATTCAAGAAGGAAAATATTAGGAGTTCAAACAGTAAACGTTTAGTCTTATATATCTGTTTCATAATTAAAATTGCGTGAATAGTCATTATTAATATTTAAAGAAGTAAAAAAATATAAATCTTAAAGCTCTAAAATAAAGTTTACATAAATGATACTAGATATGCGCTACACCACACCTTCGTTAATTTTTGGTTAACCTTAACTGGAAATCGCGGTAATTAAGTGATATAATTAATATAGAAAAGAAGACTTTTTGGTTTCCAATAAACATGGATAAAGTTGTTTGCTTTTGGATTTTGTTAATTCATGTCATTGAATTTTCTTTGGGATGGACATTGTTACAATTGATGGAAAAGGAAGAATATTGCTATATTAACCTGATTTGGCAGGAGAGTGCTTCTACTTCTTCAAAGGGAGATTCTTTGATAAAAGAAGTACAGGAGATCAATATTCCTTACGCAGTTACAACTCTAAAGTTCAGAGAGAATAAAAGGTACTGCAGAGCGAATAGGAGAGATTTTAAGCGAGGTTATATCTTTGCAGAAAATTTAAAAAAATGTGCAACATTGTACAAAAAAGACAACTTGACCATACCTCCTCCACGTCCAACGAGTCGGTTCACCTGCATAGTACGTACAATAATCACTTTCGATCCGAAATATTTTATGGATATGGCGTTAATTATCCACAACAGTGAAATTACTTATAATAAAGATTTCGTAGCCCGATCTTATGCGATATTCTGGGAAAACTGGTACAATTTTGCTGAACATTCTTCTGTTTACATATTTATTGAACGAAATATTATAGAATCTGCAAACTCAAATTCTGATTTATTTTTTGATGTCTCAAAATTAAATAATGACGTGCAAGAAATTGTTCATCGCATATTTATATCAAAACCTTGGTTTTTATTATCATATTCGAATCAAAGTAAATCATTGATTTATTTCGTTTCTCCATCACATTTGGAGAGCCGCTCCAGTCAGAAATTACCAAAAATAGGTCTCAGCTATAAGTCCATACCTTTTTGTTCAAAAAACGCATGTGATGGATATTCACTGCGCAAATGGGCAATTAAAACATTTGTAACCTTTACAAATAAGTATGCACTGGACATTGTGGATTCGGACTACGGGTGGGCGAAAGGGGAAGATGATTATTTGGGACCACAGTATTGTGGGAAGCCTGTAGTCAATGCTTATTTTACAAACTATTTATTCACGGGAGTAAATAGTCTTTCTCTTCCGATTGCTTCGATTATTTTGGAACAATTTTCAAACTCTTCTATATCAATTTCGGACAGGTTGGGTGTGTCTTGCTATAAGGAGACAGATCTACTTGAAAATAGCTACAATTTAAAATTATATTTCCAATTTACTAATACGGGGTTTCACTTAGGTCGCAGTCCATATTTTTCTTTAATTACAACAATGAAAGATTCGTTCAACTTTATTTCTTGTGTCGTTTTGGAGGATGAGAGTCTCTCGTTCTACGGCTACATCCGACCTTTCGAACCTTATGCTTGGCTGGCCATCATTCTCACAATTATTTCTGTCATCGCCTTCGTCTATGGTGTTGTATATTACACGAAAGATGAAAATATTCCATTCATCATGATTTGTTATGCATATTTGTTGGAAGTCAGTTACTCCTTATCGCCAAAAGCAGAAAAACTCGTCTGGCTCAAGCTAGTTATCGGTCCATTGTTGCTCATGTTCATTGTGATCACAAACTGTTACAAGGGAATTGTCATCACTGACTTAGTCGAGCCACGTCCTGTAAAACAAATCGAATCGATGGAGCATTTGGCAAATCTGTCTAACATAACTGCGCTTGGGGAAATTACGGGTGCAATGGAATTCGACCCCTTTTACATTGGTTTGGCGTCCCAATTTTTGATACTTCAGTCTTATAACTGCCGTAGGGTGAACGGTACCCTAGTTTCACGAAAACAATGCTTCAAATATGATGCATTTGATCCAATTTATTTTCACAACGAAAGCGAAGGCCTTATCAAAGCAGCTGTGTACACATATAAATTTGAAAAAGGCAAAGAATTGTCGTTTCCAGTTTTTTTGTTGGAAAAATTTATTGAGGAGATTTTGTCAATGTATCAAACTAATGTATTTTCGAAATTAGCCAATTTGATAGAAAGTATCAATAAACTTCTTCGATTTCCAATCGGATTTCCATACTTGACACCTCAAAAATGGATCGCAGAATGCAATAACTCTGTGCTAATTCTCAGAAGTTCTCGTTTACATCGGGCTTTGAATGATTCCTTGTGGAATCCCGAAAACGACGGTGTTGAACCAAAGCGGCAATTATATTATGGAACAGAAGAAAACTCATTTTTACCATTTCCCATTTTCATGGGATTTGATAGTCAAAATACACCAATGCTCAATTCATTTTTCAAGCAGAGATTATTCGTTCTAAGTCACTCTGGCCTTTTCCATTTATGGGTTGATCATTTCAAGGAATTTAACTTTTCTACGTGTACAACCTGCTGGGAAATCAGTCCTCCACGGCCCCTAACATTTTATAATTCAAATATTTCGACTATATTTTACATTGCAATCTGTATAGCTTTGACATACATTTTGACTTTCTTGTGTGAGATACGAGTTGCCTTAAAAATGAGAATACTGATTGTGGTAGCTAATGTTAAATTCCTAGCTAATAATTCTTCTAAGGTTTTGTGCAGTAAGATATTTTCGAAATGATAAGCCTCAAATATTCTGCTCTTGATTGTGAATATTGGAAAGGGCAATTCTAAATATGATTTCGGAATTAGCCATTTATCAGTCCTTGGAAAATTATAATGGAAATATAACTTTGGGTTAATTCTCATTTAGTATTCTCATTTTTAAGGCAACTCGTTAAGACCAGAGATATACTTTCCCGGAAATATACTTACATTGGCCCTATTTGGCGTCTTAGTTTAAATATACATTTCAATGATTTATCAAAACTCAAGTTGTAAAAATATCCATTCCAGAATAAAACTAAAAGACACAACACACAGCGATTGTAGCCAAGAAATTTTTACTTCTTTACTAGTAGTAATTATAACTTTATTATTCTGCATTAAATATATGGACACAACTATGCCAATTGATTGTCGATGTTGTGGCGATTTTTAGGATTGCCTTTGACCCTTGTATTCCACGTGCTCCACTGTTGCATCTCCCATGCTCAATCCTTTTTCAAGACAAAAATTGTTTGCCTCAAGTCAGTCAGGAATTTATAGTTTATGGCTAGAACACTATAAAAGATGGAATCTCACAGAGTGCAAAACTTGTTGGGTAAGACATTTCACAACTCGAGTATCGGAACTATCTTTTATATTTTTGAACGCCGGACTTGTGTTCAGTTCAGCACATTCAGTTTCTGTGGGAAAACCGAATGTGGTTGAAAGAAAAACTAATCCATTTTTATTTTTGTCACTTTAAAAGCGGGAAGAATAAAAAATGTCTTTTTAAATAAAATTATATTTTGTGCAAGTATCGAGTGTTTATGCGTCGGTATTTCCCCTGTACCAGGAAATTGATCAAATAGAAAGCACAAAAGCAAACAGCTAATAACTGAGAATTTCTTTTACTTGTGAAGAACTTAGGGACTTAGGGAGCCTCTGCTCTGCTTTAAATATGCGATACGTCTATAATTTTAAATATCTAAAATACAAGCATACCTTCCCTTAAAGACGGAAAACGCGCTTAAATCCGCTTTCAGATTGGTAAACGAAAACGTCACAAAATGAACTGACAAAATGAAGTTGAAAGTTCTTTTAAATTTTTTTGCATGTATTTTATACAAATGCATGCATTTTATGCCATGTCATTGCACACACAAATGGTTCTTGTGTCTTTGCAAGGATGTAGTTTTAATAAGTATATTAACCCACTACAGTCAATATTCAACATTCTTACATAATAGGCATATTCATTTAGGAATAATCTTTATCTATCAGCATTCATTTATTAATACTTAATTAACCTTGACTAAAATGGTTAAGTTGGGTCAGTGCGACATCGCAATCACATGTAATTTATTGAATCATAAACACATTCATTCACACTCGGTTATAGTAAACGTAGGCATTTTTACTTAACTGTACATAAAACCTACTTATATTATACGGAGAATAACATCAGTCTCTACTGAAAGTAATAATATCGATTATGTAATTATAAAATGATATCTTTAGGGTAGGGTATAAAGATTTGAGTTTTTAATTAACTCTATACTGTTCTAATTCAGACTAACTAAGATAATCTTTCTTTCCCACTGGACCGTGAAATAAATGCCTTAATATGTAAACATTGCAGATTTGCATGACAACATCAATTTATTTTTATCCTCTTGGCAGTTCCTGCTCTATTTGTACGGTCAGGTATACATTTATTCACGTGAGTGAGTAAATGAGTAAATGAGTTGTGTAAGTAATGTAATTATTGTGAAATGTAGAAATGCTACGAGAACGGAAGAAAAAAAATAATATGCTACTCCTTGAAGACAAATTGGTCTTTGATTTACAATGTACCTAATGTATTCCTAGGACAATAATTTATTTCAATAAAATATTGCTTATAAATTAAATAAAAGATTTTCTGTATTTATGTTTTATTTTAATAAAATATATTGTCGCATTTGACAAATTGAGCCGCATTTTATTTTAGCCATATTAATGTATATTTTGTCTATGTCTAGTTTGAATTGATTTATTTATTTAAATCCATAGCTGTCATAGCTACATTAAAACTTCCAAAAATTGCACTCATGCCAATCACCGTTCTTAGCAAAATCGGTGTAAATCCTCTATATAATCCTATAGCTCCTTCGTGTTTGATTATCGACATAAATATATCCTTAGAAGTTTTTGGATGACTTCCAGCCTCTGGAGCTACAAAAATAGGTCACCAAGTTAAGTTATGTTGTTTCGATGGAATGAAATTAAATGTTTTATTTGTAGTACAAGTTTATACCTGTTTGTAAGATGGTTTTTATTGCATCTATTGGTAGAATAACTGACCACACAATCACACCGGCGAGTACACCAGCAGCGAATGCACGCTCTTTACTCAATTTTCCATCTTCTGGGGTTGCGTAATAATTAATTACACGAATTGAAGGATAGTAGACTGCCACTTGTGACACACCTTAACATTTTTAGACATACTTAAAAATAATACCTAAGCATATTTATCAGAAAACGTTGCATGAAGACATTTTAGAGATAAATCTTACCGCGAACAAAAGTTATCCCATAACCTTTAAATAGGTTTCTAAAACCGCCTATTTGTACAAGAGTCCTTGCACAGTCCAATGGCCCTTTGTACGTCTGGGGCTGGCCTAATGGTTGGATCTGGATTAGAAATTTCGTCATTTGAGTATACCGAATGTGTTTTGGAATATGTATATATGAATGAGCTATACCTGTATCAGACATTTAATTCTCTCGGCAGGTGTTTGCAAGGAAGCAGATATTCCCATGGAAATGCATTGTGAAACTGCAGTTTCAAAGTATGAAAGTTGAGCAGTAGGATCCTTTCCAGTTAATTTGCGGATTAAAATTTTGCCAGTGTCGAAACCAATAAATCCTGCAGCAACAAGTGGAGTAGTTCCCAACAAAAATGGCGACATTCCTATTCAAACAATATTTTTTTTAATATTATTAATTTTAAACTCCAAATTTGCATCCCTTATTTAATAGGTTTAATTATTAAATAGCATTTGCATTTGTAATTAATAAGGACCTCTATAAATCCCCCGAAGTCCTTCAAACCTCCAAGTCTGCTTTAAACAATCCATCGGACCTTTATATAAGCATGGATAAGATGTAGCTGAGCCTGAAGGGTGACCCAACACCTGAAGCCTGGTCTTCAAGACAATATAGAGCAAATATTTATTAATTAGAACCGATTTTCGGCTTATTATTTCTTAAATAAGAAATAATTAAATTTTTTTGTCGGGAAGTAATTTTATTTACTTACTTTGATTGTATCCATCGGGAAAAAACAAACTACATGAGACGCTCCAGCAAATGCCCCGCATGATAATAATTTTAACTGTCGGTGAGTGTCTTTTGTCTGCGTAACTTTGCAATCATCCTGTTTGTGATCCATTTCTTCTGCCGGTGGGTTTGAAACAATTAACACCGACTAATTTTAACCAAATATAGCGGACAGTAAGTAGTGACTGGCAGTTGGGGAATTATTTTCATAGCTCAAATATAAATAAACTTGGTGACCTTGATACCTTGATAGATGTAAAGGGATATTATAAGAAAATGAATGAGATGTCAATATATATAGTGGCAGACGGGATACGTAATCAAAGCGATAGTTTTCGCTCAGATAAGTACAAAAAGTCGAATACAGATTGTAAAGAGTCAAGGGCGAACAGATTTCTTAATTATTGTGCCACTTGGCGTTGTTTTAGGAATAGTACAGTTGGATGTGTAAGTGGCAGGTGTAGGGTGTAGCACGTTTAGTGCCAAATGTATGTATAATATAGCCTGTTACGTTGCGGTTTTACTCCTGTACTGCCTCAATGTCAATCCACTGTCAAGGTCCTTCCAGTTTCAAGGCTTTTCTATTTCTCGAGCTAATAAATAGGGCAAACTCCATTGAGGTCATTTACCCAGATATCAATGGACAGTAAATAAATCAACACAAATTGAGCATAAAGCAGAGAACTTGAAGTGTGATAATGACTTTTTAGTGGTATTTGTAAATGCCAATGACATAAATTAAGTTTTAATGATAGTATTTATGTTTATATAGCTATGAATATTGGAGAGACATTCTTACATACAAACACATGCCCCAATTTTACCAATATAATATAAATGTTGTTTGTCTGGATCACATTAATAAAGTGGTTTACTCTTCTTCCAAGAACTTGACTGTGGTCTATTGCAACATGGTTAATACATTAGCAGTAAAGTAAGTGTCATATTTCAGCCACTTGTAACTGATGTTTACATAAATGCTTATTTACACAATACATTCACCTTGCAAAAAAAATGAGTGAGATGTAGAATGAAACGAACAGGCACATCGTTGTTTATTCATGGCTAACATTATAAAATAAAACTAATAACAGTTATACATTATAAAGTACACATAATTATAAGATTTTATCAATAAGCAACAATTACGTGATTTTAAGCTTTATAGTTTTAAATGTAAATGACAAGTGGTTATCGATGTGGCCGAGATTCGCGTGCGAAGTCAACACGAGTGTATTTTCAATTACATTATTAAACTGTTTACAAGTAATGTTATATTTTCAATTTATGCTGGCAAAATTGTGTATATGGCAATATCAATATCAAATAACCTTCACATTTGTCCCAAAGATTATGTCAGGGCATGATTCTTCATAAGAATGAATTGTCACTTTGTCACCGGCACAAATATAGTTGTATATGGATATTATTTGGAACCTTCATATTAATTGTTCTTCTAGGAAAAGCGCATTCAGCCATGAACACATGAACACCTGACTATTTGCCAGCAATAATAATCAGTATTAATTACTACAAACAGATATGATTTCATGTAATTTTGTGTTAGATATGTAATGGCAGCAATAAAGACCAGGATAATCATCAGCACAAAAAGTTAATTAAGGTTACACCTGAACAATGGCGTAGCTAGACCACTGATGTAGAAAACCTTAAAAATAAGACACTGTTATTGTATACTTAATGTCTTAATTAATAATTATTTAAACTGTTTTATTCTTAAGTGGCGGCAACTACTAATCAAAAATGAAAGCTATCGTTGCAACTCGCCATAAAATGATGAAGCAATAGTACTGGGCCCCCAGTGTTATTGCTAAATTTCAAAACGATTAGGAATGTTAACATTATTGCTTAGTCTTTAAGTAAGCAATTGTACTCATATTTTGACTTCCTTGTTTTATGAAATATGCATTGTATACACGTATCTGCATTGCAACAAAAAGCATTGCATTGTCCATGACATAGCGGATAGATAGATCTAAGAAAAGAAAGAAAATTTTGTTTTCAAACCCAAAAAAGCATTTATTTTCGCTTATAATTGATCGGTGCCCTCCCGAAATGTTTTTCTGGCTACGACCCTGACGCCATCGTCTCTGGATTATATATAAATTTACAAATGGACGCAGATACACTTGATAATATTGTTGATACATAAAAGGTTCACAAACAGTGAATCATTAGCAGTTCCGAAATTGATTACTAATAAAATTATGACCGATATTAAAATTTATTTCATCTTTGTAATCGGATATCTGGGAATAAATAATGTGAATGGAATTTCACATTGTAAGTTTTGTTACTCAAATTTACGATACCAAAAATAGTTATCCTTTCATAAATAAATAATCAATTTAACTAATATAAATTACTGTTATATATTTGCATTTAGCGAACGCTACAGAAAATGGACCTACTGTTATATATTTTCGAAGCATTACCTCTACTCAGGAATTTTTAGTAAAAAAAGTATGTAATGAATAATTTAAAAAAATAGTAATTAGTGTAGTGTACCAGTATGTCAATTTCACTACATCCGTCTACAACTATCGTTTTATATTACTGGTATGTGTTACCATTACGTATATGTAATAACTTTGATATTTTCATACTTTTCTTTTCTAGTTTAGAGATGAGAACGCAAAGTTATTGAAGGATGCCTATTTTCGATTAGATAGCCCCATTATTGGATTTCTAAGGGGTAAATATTAATAATTCCATTTAAAAAACTGCCAAAGCTTATTAAGTTGTTAATCATTTGCAATTTAAGCTTGGCATTTGTACTAAAATATATATAACCTTATATGCTATAATTTCAGCTAGTAAATGGGATACACTTGCTGCGTCGAAATATTTAAAAAAGGTAATAGTTGTTATTTATATTTGTATTTAGCAAGGCGGCCATGATCAACGACAGAAATTAGCGTATTTCACATTAATCTTTAAGATAATAAATCCATTTTTTAGAAACACTAGAAAATGGTGCAAATACGTCAAAAAATTATTACACCAGCTCAGAAATAAAAATTACAATCAAAAATTCCAGTAAGTAAAAAATTCGGAGAAAATTCTGAAACCTTTAGGTTAGAAAACACTTGGGAAATATAAAATTTTGTGCCGTTTCTTTTGGGGCTACTTTTTGAAAACTTTTGTTACAATTTTTGAAATTTGAATTACCTTACAAAAAGTTAACATAAAAATGTATACCTTAGAGATTATTATAGCCGTTGACCTACATTTCTTAAATGTATTTATCTCTGAAAAGATTTTGAAATGGAGAGCTACCAACCAAATTGATAAACTTGAAGCAGAGGAAGTCGATCCTGAACTACTTAGACTGATGCCCTGGAGACTAGATGGGTCAACCAAGCAGGGATGCCCTAGTAAAGTTTTATTGAAATACTGTTGTCATATTTATTCATTAGCGACTAAATACTTTACTTAATTTTATTTATTTTGTTTTCGTATATTATTTTGAATGTACGTAGTATCTCAAGTTGATCTTGGACATTGGCTTGTTGACGAATATATGGCAGGCCAACAGTTTGTTCACGAAGCTAACATAGCTTTCCGGAAATATTATTTAAATGGAATGGAAAAGGCCAGACTCGCAATTAAAAATGCGATTCCACGATGTGACCAAGGCATCAGTTTATTGGATTTGAAGAATTTCTCGTTCAGCAATTTAAATGGAATTTATTGTAAAGCCATTACAAATGTTCAAAATCGAAATTATACCGATAAAAATCAAAATGATAATCATCTAATTTTTTATAGCGTTGAACAACGTCATTCAATTGGCAGTGAACCTCGAAACTTACTACCCCAATTTTTACAGCGAGATAATTTGTATTAACAGTAAGTTTACACATTTTAAAATTTATTTTTGACAAAATGCTATAAATTATTTCTTAACAATTTTGTTGATGCAGGTTCTAAAAGATTTAAAGACTTTTATAATTCAGTGAAGCATTATGCATCCCAAACAGCTAATATAATGTCTCTATACACCGAAGCGGAAGCTGAACAGGCCAAGGAACATATTTTATCAATAGTAGATGCCAGCCAACTACCACCTCAATATTTTGGCTGTAAAAATTTTACAATTTAAATAAATAATTATAACTTACAAGGTGAAACTCTCCATTTTAATGTTTGCAATAATTGTGTTAAAAAATTGACTAGTAACTTTATAATTCATCTTATTAGCAACACGGGCACCATTTTTATTAGCTTTGCTAACAAAAGTCAACAGTAAGTTTTTATTTGAGAGATATTGTAAACATTTGTCTATTGCTTCAACACTCTTTATTTTTAACAAACTACTTAATGCTAAAATTTAAAACACGCAATCATATTAGTTTATCCCACATCATTTCGCATGACATTCTTTCACTATATTATGCAATACAATTATATCCAACTCTGTACAGTTCAAAGAAATAAAAGTTGATTTATATTACTTAGTTGCAAGGTTTCGACTGGGAAATACCACTGATGGGAAGTTTCCCATTTCCCACTGAGAAATAATATGGGTATCAAAAAGGAATGGGAAATGGTTGAAAAAAGAGCAAAAATTGCGCCAAAATTCAAATCTTTGGGCTTTATTTCCCGGTGATTCCCATTTTCCACAATTTCCCGCATTTTCTGGACGTCCAACAAAGTGGCCTGGGAAATGCTATCTGCTAACTCTGCTTAGTTGTCTTTTAATTAAAGTTTATATGATCTTCTAATTTGATCTACACTTTGAATACTAAGAAATTTGAAATTTCACACATAAAAATTATGAATACATAAACTAAATGAAAGTTTTTAAAATATTTATTTACTTATTCTCAAGCCACATATAATTAACACCCATTTGGAATAACATCTGTAAAAATCATTTAGGTTCAACATTTTGGAAATTTTATATAAGCTCTGTGTTTTTTGTTTAACCCAAAATGGAACAGTGCATATGCACCTAAAACAACGTAGAGATACTGGGGAATGAGAGGTACACCACTGAAAACATCTACTGCTTCACGTAGTTGTAGACAAACAAAAGAAAACAATGTTGTCATACAGGTAGGAAGTCCAGTCAACAAATACAACTTGATGTAGAAATTGACCCTAAAACACAAATGTAGAATACTATTGTATCAACATCAAGAATGTTCAAATAGTAGGTATATAAATAGTAGGTAGTATAGTAGGTAAATAGCTTGTAACAAATATTTAGTGCAACTATAATTAGAAATGAATGAAATATTCCTGATTTATATTGTTAAGTTAACTTTTGACAATGACTTACGTCACTACATTAAAAACAACATAAAACATATGGTGGGGGAATTCTTTAAGTGATGACTCTGTATAATATCTAAATTTCTGGTATTTACAAATAGCTGTCAATATATTGGCAGTCCAACCAAATCCCATGCAATAAGTGAGGAAATTGTCATAATACGAGAAAAATAGTGTAATAAACGTCTTATAATAGGAAAAAAACTACTTACGAGTCATAACATTTTCTTTGCTGTGAGTTACAATCACCGGTTAATATTCCTCCATTTTTTACTTTCAATAAATACATGATACCAAAAAACATGATAAAATCGGCAGTAAGATCCACCACAAAAAATGCGACCATAGTTTTGTACATGACGTTGAATCCTGAATTGTTTTTGAAAGGGTCATTTATCACACGATACGTATTTGAATCTCGGCCTCTAAGATTTGAAGTAAAGTTTGTTTTAATTTTAAACGTGCTATTTATTACTTAATACTTAAAAGAAAATGTATTTTAATTTCATCACGTGAAATTGAAAACAGCCGCAGGAACAGTCATAACACATGGTAGGAACCAGCAGAGGAAGATTGCAATCAAGGTTTTCCTTCTGTGGTTTGGGTCCTTTTGGCTGGAGAAAGTTGACCTGTATTAAAAAATATTTCAATCGCAAAATAGATAATTACTTCAGATATACTTACGCATAATACTAAAAATATAATAATATTGCTACCTAGCTATCTGGAGAAGGTTAACCATCAATAATGTTAGTAAACATTGTCTAGTGATTGAAAGATGCGTAGCAGCGATTACTAAAGAATAAAATGTGAATCGTAAATTATTCATAAATTCATAATGTATTCAACATTAAAGCCTTTACCGCAGAATTAAAATTAGTACGAGTTTTGGGTAAGCGTTCTTCAAATACTTACCGAAAAGATAAAGAAAATCTTCTACGGAGCTATCAAAAGTATAACCAAAACAGATTATCAGACAAGGTTTAATAAGGAAAAACCAATTTCCCAAAACTGCTGTAAGGAAAATGGATAGCTGAATCCCAACCTTATGGAATTTCAATTTTTTCCTTACTAATAATATTACATGAACTAATACGTTAAATAAGTTCAAAATAATACAAATGAGAAGCAGTACTGTATAGAATTTGGACTGTACAATCTGAAAAATAAAAACATGCATTTTTCATAAATTTTTCACACTAAAAGCAAAATTGTGGCAGTATTAATATTTATAACTTACCAAGTCATCAAGTCTCTTAAGATCACAAAATAACAGTGCTGTTTTTCTCCAGGGATGCGTCAATGATGCGGAAGAATTTAAGCCCAAATCAGATGGTGTATCCAAAAATTCGCCAAAATTGTCGATACAGTAATCAGCAGTCGTTTCCAGCCATAATGGATAAAATGATGCAATGATACCGACCACCACTTTTGAGTTTTGATTTAATCGAAACCTCATTATTTAAAAATCACTTAACTTATTATTATTATTACTACTTGATTTAGAAAATAATGCAGAAAATAAAACAATTTAAAAAAAAGAAAGATAGGTGAACATCTTACCATTCAATAGCATCATTTGACAGAAATGTTAAATTATGGCATTTGGGAAATCCAGTGAAATTAATTGTTTTTTTCCTTTCTAAAATATTTGAACCGCCAAATCTTGTGATTGCACAATATAGAGATCCATTTATATCCCTTTGTAAAAGTTGACCAACAGGACAACACTTGTTAATTGTCGACGTTGCACCTTGATCATTAGTACTGTTATTGGCCACGAATGTTCTGTTTATGTTAATATTACTGTTTTCGTGGGAGTTGCTGTGTCCATCGGTTTCATTGATGTATGCGTCTGATTTAAATTTTTTTAGTAGATTTATTCCACCGTCTCTATTAGCACTGATACCATCAATGTTGTAAATGAAATATATAACTGATATTTTTAATCTAAGAGATACAAACATTTTTCTGAGTGTGATATCTCCCTTGGTGCAGAAACTACTTTTGAAGATTGTCTAAATGAAATTCGGCTGGTATGCGTATGAGGAAAATCATGTTCCATTTTTTAGTTGTGTAATGCTTAGTTAATTGGCTGGAGTTCACGAAAGAACAATTAATATAATTATATAATAATGATGAGATGGGCTTATAACATATTAGCAATTATTATTTCCCTTGAAATCACTGAACTCTAAACTGAACTTTTATTCTGAAAAGGACAAGTGTCCAATTAAAATATTACAAGAAATTTCGATCTGTTATTTCTGTTGATTGAGTGCTGGTTGATTTGCGTAAAAGGAAAATCCTTTTCTATTTTGTCATTGTGTCACAACGAATTAACTGCACTTACAATTAAAATATAGAATAATAATGAGATAGACGGTAAACTAAAGTTTATGCAACATACCACAATTGACGTTTCGATGAGGGGAGTTTCCATGCATTTAGATGAGAATTTCTTCGATATTTTTCTTTCATTTTCTGCCTATATTCAGCAGAAAATCAATCAAAAATTAAAACCAAACTCGTGCATTGTGCTATGTTACCAGGCACGTTTCCAGAAATTTGTTCAAGGGGGGCAGAAGCAAAAATTTTATCAAAAATAAGACACATTTGCGCGAAGCGCGAAAAAATTTTGCAATTTTTGAGAAAAAAATCTCTTTTTCTCAGATTTAGGGGGGCGCTGCGCCCCCCGCCCCCTACTAAATACGTGCTTGTATGTTACAATAACTAGTATTTCTGTGCTACCCACCATTTGATATTTATATCACACACTAGGCCACCAAAGCAGAGCTGCTATTTTATTTCGAAAGCTTTACTTGTCAATATTTTGGCTGAATTTCAAAATGCTATGCCAAGATAAATCCAGAGCGTAGTTCATTTTTTTAATTATATTAGTTATTATTATTTATTAGCCAGATCAATTACAATTTTATAAAGCACACACCACTATTCACAAATTCAATAACGACTACTGCTATATGCCGACAAACTGACAGCTTCACAAGTACACCTACACAAAAATGTCGTTGGAACATGTTACCCTTTTACATGAGTTCACGTGGGATCACAAATCGAGCTCCACGACCCAGGTCATCCTCCTACCAGCTACAATTTATGTATAGTACCACTACTCTCCCATTATTATCCACATAACCGAAAACAGTCACCCTTCCATTCAGGACTTATTTCAACCTACGAAAATAAAATTACGTTCCGCACAACATACGAGTACATTATTCCTTTGCAATAGTATAATATATGTAAAATAAAATTGTACAAATTTGGTTACTCCGATATAATAATATACAAGCACGTATTTAGTAGGGGGGCGGGGGGGCGCAGCGCCCCACCTAAATCTGTGAAAAAGAGAATTTTTTTCTCAAAAATGGCCTAAAATTGAAAAAAATTTTCGCGCTTCGCGCGAATATGTTTTTTTTTTATTATAATTTTTGCTTCCGCCCCCCCTTGAACAAATTTCTAGATACGTGCCTGATAATATATATTTGTATTAAAACCTGTACAAAATTTACGCCTATACTCGAATATAAGCGGATTCTCAGAGTAGCTTTACGAAAATACAGAATTTTAAAAATATCCAATTTAATTTTTAATATATTGTGTTTGAGTGGCCAGGTATGAACCTCACGTAGATGTTATACATAGTGCCACACTGCTTGTTATCGGCTGAAAGCTGAAACCTTAGAATAATCGAGACGGGCTGGGCCAACACAGCACACTGGGCATAGCTTTAGTCTTACCTGTGCACAGGTAAGACTAGGAAGAAAAGTTCTACTAATCTGGTGGTTGACAATGGTTGAGCAGAGTGTGACACAGATCTTGGGAATGTCTCATTATCTGCTGGTCTGCATATCAACAAATGATTGAGCCGCTACCAGACCTGATTTGTATCCAAGACCTTCGCATACGCCAAGAAATTCCACTACACAGCACAAAAATGATGACTCAGATCACCAAGCTCGAAAAAACTCCGATTTCGGGCATTTGTCCCCACTTTAGCGTACTGACCTCTGTTCCGCTGGACAGACCATCTCACCCTCACCTTTATCCACATGCCCGAAATTTTAAAAATAAAAATCAACTACAAAATGATATATTTAGAGAGATTAGAAAGATTCAGCTGCATGTTCCTTCATAAAATGTATTGTTATTTATTTATTAATAACCTAATATCTTTTGGTAAACATCTGTATTGTATAAATAATAAACACTCATGTCCAACATCTTGTAAAGTTCAAATTAGCTCGGTGTTTTTTGTTTAGCCCAAAATGGAACAGTGAGTATGCACTTAAAATGATGTGGAAATAATGAGGAATGAGCGGTATACCACCGAGAACATCTATTTCTTCGTTTGATTGTAATTGTAGACCAATAAATGAGATTATTGTGGTCATACAAGTAGGGAGACCGGTCACCAAATACAACTTAATGTAGAAATTCACTCTGTAAAAATAAATTTAATAATTTATGGACATGAACTTATGCTTAATATTGAATTAGAGCAATATATAATATTAATGTTGAATTATTTGAAAGGAACGTTAAATTATGGCATTTGGGGAATCCTGTAAATTTACTTGAGTTTGTCGTTTGCAAAATATGTAAACCGGTAAATCTTGAGATGGCACAATGTAGAGATCCATTTGTATGTCTTTGTAAAAGTTGACGGAACGGACAACACTTGTTGTACACTAATGTCTCTGTATCTTGGTCACCAGTAGTGTTATTGATCACAAATGTTCTATTTAATTCGCTGTAACTATCACTATTATTATAGAAATTCTTAAGCTCATTAGTTTCATTGTGACAAGTGCAGTTGTCTGATTTAATTTTTGCAAGAAAATTAAATCCGCTTTCTCCACTAGCAACAATACTAAAAATATTGTAAATAAAAAATATAACTGCTATTTTTTGTGTGAGAAAAATAAACATTTTGCTAGCTAACCTGTATCTATTGCTCGCTCGGCTCTACAGACATTACTCATGAAGGTTGTCTATAAAACATCCTGCTGATATTCGTATGAGGAAAGTCATGTCTTAATTCCATTTTATATTTGCGTCATGCTTAGTTAATCTGCTGAATTACACAAATGTACAATTAATATGGGACAGGAGTAAAACTTTTGATACCTAAATAGCATACCAAACCACGAGTGACCTTTATGTGAAAAGGAATCACCATGAACAGACAAACAGTCCATGCATGTTACATTACATTATGAAATGATGTTTTGTCAATTTCATATATTTTTAGCTAAGCTTAGCCACAAATAATAAGGTAAAAGTGCAATATTTTAAAAGCAATAGGACGTTTGTACCAAAGACGTTTAAAAATGTATATAACTATATTTGTACATGTAAGTCATAAATGTGAAAGAAAATTTTTGTGTGAATTGAACTCCGCTCCAATCAGACAGGCGCAGTCTAGTCAACTGATTTAAAAATAATTAATTCCGGATTGAGACCTTTTATTATTAATAATTGGTAATTATATTTTGAAGCCCAAACAGTTTTAATAACTTTGACACAATGAGATTTCCTTTAAATTTTCTCAAATTAATACAACTTATAACTTACCGTATTAATCGATTTAGTTCCCCAGGGTAACTCCCATTTGGAGACCATTTTTTGGTCAAAAATTTGGTAAGTCGTATGTACTTTTGCACGGACAAGTACAAAGCCCAAACCATACCTTCGTATACGAACAAAACCTTACCTTTATGTCCTATATATTACTTATAACTAACATTTAGTACATTAAGGTATACATTGGGGTACATAAGTGTGAAATGTTAATTATATTGTAGGAAACATTTTAACAAGTCAAAAATAGGTTTATAACCTCATTAAGGTTGTTGCTCATTGTTTATGGATCTATATAAAAACTCAAGGTATTAGTATTTCAGCATTCCTATTTTTCATAAATATCAGTTAAAATCCAAACCCAACATAAATATTTGCTATTCACAATTGTATGGAAATATCCATTCAATTAGTTACCATTCAATCGCTATCAGTTATTCGTTGTAGATACCTTTCTGTCATAAAATATATTATTCTGGAGCCCTGATTTACATTACGAACTTCTAAACTAATAAAGGTCTATCATCACCGCTTCTTGTTAATTTCCAAAACATTTTGTTTATTTGATCTAATTCTTAGATATGTTCGTATCGGTTTTAGTTCCCTTATCATGCGCTTCAAACAGCAGAAAATAATTCCATTGGGACAAAAACAAAGTCTAATGTTCTATATAGGTAATATAATATCAATAAAATGTGGCTGGGGAAATGATCGTTCCAGTTTGTCATTGAATACATCGTCAATTATTCAAAATACAAACACACGTGCGACTTATGAAGCTGGAGCTAGACACATGAATGTTGACTTGCAAAATATTACGCAGGTAGTAATAAAACCTAGATAAATGATATTTTATACGTTTAAGTATTTTGAAATAGTATTTGAACACGTTAAAACGAAGTTATTATTATCGCATTTTTATCTTGGTCTCCTTAATTTTCATAGATTTATATAATACTATACAAAGAAAATTCGATGCCAACCGGTTGAAATATAAACAGTAGGATTTTACTTTAATGTTTCGATATTTTGGCAACGCCTTCTTAATTCTCCTTATACTTTTATTTGATTTTTTATTAAAAATTTGAAACAAATCGGCTATAATAAGCCTATTGGCAGTTTCCTCCGATTTTTAGCCAGGCTAGGGCCTCATTGTATTAACACACAACATTATAACTTTAGAGAAAAAACGATGGCATTATGTAGCCTTGATTGATTGTGGAATACTTTATTCTCGATTTATTAACATTTCTTTAAATGTGCAGAACATTGTTCCTTAACACTAAATCGGGCTTGCGAATAAGAAGCAAAGCGGTTCACGGGCTAAGAGATTAATAAGATGGTAGTAAGTAGTGGTACTTGTCAGTGAAGCCTTTTAACGTTTGTTTTACAGATCTGTCGTAGATTGATTCTATAAAGTGGTTCTTAAATAATAGGTTATGTTTGTTGCTATTTGAGTTGCAGATGAACTAATGATCCAGTTTCTTGAATAAATAGAAACATTTATCTTATCCCAAAACAGTTCTACACAAAATGAAATAAAATAGCCAAGACTGAGATATCCACATAAAATAAAAATCGTGTGAATTTTCATTCGCAAGTTGATAGGCACTGGCTGACTTTCCTCATGTTTTGCTTTTGCATTGAAATGGTAATCTGGAAATAAAACCATATGGTCATTCATTTCGTTCCAAAAAGTTAGAAGCCCTTTCTCCTGCATCCGTTGGAAATAAGAGCGGAAATTGTGGCGATAGCAACCAAGAATAGCATGATGAATTGCGGAGCTGCCTACAAAGTCCTTGGCAGCGAAGCATTGCCCTCCAGCTGATATTGATTTTCTTCTCAACATATTTTGCACAACGTTTTCAGCGGCAATGCTAAATAGTTTAATTGAGTAGTTAGAAAGCAAACTTAAAACCAGCTTGCTATATGTGTAGTTTCCTGCAGATGCATTTTCTAACCGACGGTCATAAAAATGAATACTGGAATTCATTTTTTCCATTATTTTATATTTAACGAAATATTTAGTGTAGTTATCCCCAATCGTGGTTCGTCTGTCTATAATGTACAGGATCTTGTAATCATTTTCGACCAGCTCTTTGAAGTCGTTCAATATTTTCTTGTCTGGAGGTGCAATAATTTCACCCGTTATCCAAGTTGCATAGAGTGTAGTGATAGCGAATCCTGTGGTTATTACTACCAAGAAAAGATTCCTCTTTCTATTATGTACAACTCCCTGATCTAATAGTACAGCTGCCAAGGACATTAAAATCCATTCTAGTTTTCTAGTTGTAGAGTAATTTGTCGATTCGAAAACTAAAACTAAAAATGAAAGTGGGAAAAGAGAGAGGATAAGAAGCCAACAGGGAATATCAAATGTATTCTGAATCAACACCGATAAGGGGACGTCATGCAAATTTGGAGATGACTCGCAATAGTAGGAAAACTTTAGTTCAAAGTACTCAATAAATGTAGTTTTAACCCAAATATAAGTGTAGATATCAACATAATTACCTAACAGATCTATTTGTGCACCAAATAGAAATATGTTTCTACGTTTTCTAGGTTTGGAATAAACTGCAGTGAAATTTAGTTTATCTGCCATTGTTTCCATTGCTCTGTGTCTAGAAGGACAGCGTGGCGGGTGCTTCTTTTTCCCTACAGAGTTGACAGAATCTCTACATATTGGCCAGGTGGTAGTGTTTCCGGAAGGAAAAAAGTTGTGAGTTCCTAATATTTCCGTGCCGTGGAGATGTCCATTTAGGGAGTACCAAGCTCTTTCCCAATCATCACCCTCAATTTCAATGTCTGCAACGAATCGCCTTTGTTTGTATAAATGTCCAGTATGGACCGAATGGTGAGTGTCATTATCAATGAGCAATACAAAAACCGGATTGGCTATCTCTATCCTAAGATTTAATTGCCAATCTTTGTGCTCGGTGTCAATGAGTTTCTTGTCTTGGACAATTATGAATATAGAAGAGGGTCGGTTAACCTCTTGTCCAAAATAAGAAGCTAGCAAAAATTTTTGCCAATTAACAGGTTCCATTAGAATGTTAACGCTACACAAATTGTTGGACAAATCACGTGGGTTGTAAGCATCCCGACTTAAGAGTGTTGGAGTTGGAAGGTTTTCCTCTGGAATAATTGTCCACGGCTGCGAATTTTGATTTGCCATCAGAAAACTCGTTGTCCAGACAGAATTATTAGATACAATCAGATTGAATTCGCAATTTTTGTAATTTAATAAATTTGGCATACCGTCCGTGGTCTTAAGAATGGAAAATCCCAAAACGAAAGGAAACAAAATGTAAAATGTTTTCAAATTCATATTCGGTTCCCTATTTAGTTACCATGTAAACGAGTTCGTTATATTTATACTTCCACTTCTAATTAAATTCGTGTGTATTTATTAGTACTAGATTGGTACTAGCACGTATTTATAGTAACTGAAAATTCGTTGAACTTCGTTCGTTTTATCAGTAAAAATTAATGTCAAAATACAAACATTTTCGTTTTTAAGCTAATGCATTTGAAGTTTAGATTATATTATTTTATATATTGCTCGACCACAAAATAAACTATATTTACTAAATATTTATAGGTGTGTCTATCATATTAAATTTCCCGATGGTTCTGATAAATACACAGGAAAAGGTGTACTGACTCAGTTTCTAAGGACAGTAGAGAACATAAAATGACAAACATACGTACTTGTCCCTGATTGGTTTAAGTTCAGGAAATCCAACTTTAGAATATTCTCTGTCCTTTTAAGAAACTAATCAATAGTATATTATGGGTATATTTGTATGTATCTATATTATCACTCGTCGTTCACTCCACGTGCCCAATATCAAGTTTATGTGTTCCATTCCTATTAATTATTTCGACATAGTTATTATACATAAATGTCCAATCGTACTTGCTCGTCTCCTTTAAATATCAAAAAATTAAAGTCATCGGGAGAAAGTTTACAAAATTAAAACGTATAAAGTTGGCAGTTACAAAATTACAATTGTAAAGAACGATTTAGCTATTCTTTTAAAATAAGTTTGTTTACCTTTTAGATGGAATATAATAGATTGAACACACCGTATCCTTATTATGTCGTTTGCAATTGTATTGTCATCCCGATGGTTGTCCGAGGAACTAAAAGTTCCAAATCTATAAAGGGAAACAAATAAACAGTGTTTTAAAATTTATTTTAGGTTTCCCTACCCAGTTACCAGAAAGCCTAAACAGTTTTAAAAACTTTAAGAGGATGAAGTTTCTACATAGTTAATCTAAAATTTACCTCAAATTAATGCTACTTTTTACTTAGCTCGTATGTACTTATTATTTGGTACCAATTTAGTAATAGCAATTAGTAATTATGGTAATTGAAATATCTTTGAACTTCTTCTAGATTATCTCAGTTTATACTGCTTGACCATAAAATAAACCAATCGTTTGATAATGCACAGATCTTTCTTTTCGGTAGCATTTCTTGACTGTGCTGATAAATACACTGGTAAAGGTGTACTGACTCAGTTTCAAAGGTCTGTAGAGGACATGGAATTACAAGCATACGTATACTAGTCCCTGATTGGAATCCGACTCTAGAATGTTCTTAGAACTCACAATCAATAGTATACTATGTGTATAAGTATAACTTCGACTAAAATCGTATCACTCTTTGTCCCCTCAACGTGCCCAAATTACATGTTTGTGTGATCTATTTTTGTCCCTTCTTTAGGCATAAATAATGACTCGTGTCTCTCTGTTTGCTATTCTACTATCCTCTAAAATAACATAAAACGAAAGTCATCGGAGAAAAATGATGAAACTCAAAAGGTATAAAGTTGGCAGTTATGAAGTTATTATTATAAATACAATTTTAGTCTTTTCCATAAAAGAAGGTCGCAATAATTAAGTACAAACAAATTGAAATGGTAATTATTTTGTAGGAAATGCTGATTTGGGTACATATTTAATTTCAATTATTCACAATACGGGAAACTATTACCTTTGCTAACCTATTCAATTCTACTCTTTAATAGAATTAATGTTTAATTTATACATAATTTATTTTTTAAATTATTTAACTACTAAAATACTTAACTAATTAACTATTATCGAAAAATTATTTGGCGTGGAAATCCTTCATTAGACAATGTGGAACAATAACCTGTACTTGTGATATTTTGTATGGCAAGAAAAAGAGCTCGATTTATTCATATTACTTTGCTGTTCCAAATACATAATACGGTTTGAACAATTTGATCCTTTATTCAAATATGTATATAATTTAATTATTTTAATAAATGAAATTTTATCATCAATATTACATACTGTTGTATTCAGAGAGATGAGATTATGAGAAATATTATGTTCCTTAATAGAAATGATTAAGTTAATGATTTATTATTTACCTAATATATTTTGGTAACAACCTGCATTTACTGTATAATGAACATTTATATTCAACATCTTGGAAATTTCAAATAAGCTCGGTGTTTTTTGTTTAGCCCAAAATGAAATAGAGAGTATGTACCTAAAACAACGTAGAGATACTGAGGAATGAGCGGTACACCACCGAGGACATCTATTGCTTCGCTTGATTGTAATTGTAGACAAATAAATGAGATTATTGTGGCCATACAAGTAGGGAGACCGGTCACCAAATACAACTTGATGTAGAAATTCACTCTGTGAAAATAAATTTAATAATTTATGGACATGAACTTATGCTTAATATTGAATTAGAGCAGTATATAATATTAATGTTGAACATACGATTCATAACATCTCCTTTGCTGTGAGTTACAATTATCAGTTAATACTTGTCTCCTTTTTACTTTCAATAAATACATGATAGCCAAAAACATGATAAAATCGGCAGTCAGATCAAACATGAAAAATGTGACGATAATTTTGTAAGTGATGTTAAACCCTGGACTGTTTTTGAAAGGGTCGTTTATCACACGATAGCTTTTAGCATCTCGTCCTCTATTAGAGAAAGTTTATTTTTATTATTATTATTAATTTTCAACATCTTAGTACATCACTGAAAATATAAAATGAGAATTGGTTGTTACGAGTAATAGTATATAGCCGCAGGAACAATCATTACAAATGGAAGAAACCAACATGCGACGATTGCAATCAAGGTTTTCCTTCTATAGTTTAGGTCTTTTAGTCTTGAGAAAGTTGACCTGCGTCACGAAATTTCAATCGCAAAATAGATACTTCAGATTATACTCACATAAGTTACAAAATTATAATCCCGTTTACCCAGCTATCTGGAGAAGATTAACCATCAATAAGGTGAGTAAACATTGTCTAGCGATTGAAAGGTGCGTAGCAGCAATTACTATTAAAAATAAAATATAAAACATAAGTTATTCATAATTTGTTACATTTAAGCTTTTGCCTTAGAACTAAAATTAGTGCGACTATTATAGGTATGCGTTCTTACTTACCGAATAAATATAGAAAATCTTCAACGGAACTATCAAAAATATAGCCAAAATAACTTATCAGACAAGGTTTGACAAGGAAAAAGCAATTTCCCAAAACCGCTGTAAGGAAAATTGATAGCTGAATCCCAACCTTATGTAATTTCAATTTTTTTCTTACCAACAAGATTATATGGACTAATACATTTAAAAAGTTCAAAATAAGACAAATGAGACATAATGCTGCATAAAATGTCATCTGCGCAATCTGAAAAATAAAACACTAAAATGTATTGATTTTTAAATGTTTCCACTATAAAAACTAAGTTTTTCTACACTATGAAATTTGTACACAACTTACTACATCATCAAGTCTCTTCAGATCACAAAATAACAGTCCTGTGTTTCTCCAGCGATGATTGATTAATTCGGAAGAGTGGGAATCTATACCAGATACAGATTGTGTTTCCAAAAATTCGCCATAATTGTCAATACAATAATCAGCAGTCGTTTCCAGCCATAGTGGATAAAATGATGCAATAATACCAACCACGACTTTCAAGTTTTTATTTAATCGAAACCTTTAGTTCATAATAAATCCTTTAAAATTATTCCTTCCTGCTTGGCCATGAATACGAATTGGTAATTATTTTTTTGAAATAGGATACGAAGAAAAAATAAGTAAGCATCTTACCGTTGAATAGCCTCGTTAGAAAGGAACGTTAAATTATGGCATTTGGGGAATCCTGAAAATTTACTAGAGTTTGTCGTTTGCAAAATATGTAAACCGGTAAATCTTGAGATGTCACAATGTAGAGATCCATTTGTATGTCTTTGTAAAAGTTGACCGAACGGACAACACTTGTTGTACACTAATGTCTCTGTATCTTGGTCACTAGTGTTATTGATCTCAAGTGTTGTATTTAAATCGCTGTTACTATTATTGTAGAAGTTCCTAAGCTCATTGGTTTCATTGTGACAAGTGTAGTTGTCTGACTTAATTTTTGTATAAAAATTGAAATCACTTTCTCCACTAGCACTGATACTAAAAATATTGTATATGAATAATATAACTCCTATTTTTTCTATGAGACAAACAAACATTTTGCTGAATCTGTATTTTCTGTATCCATAGCTCTCTCGGCACTTGGCAGTACAAACAATACTCATAAAAGTTGACTAAAAGACATCCGGTTGATATTTTTAAGAGGAAAGTCATGTCTTGTTTCATTTTGTAGTTTTGTCATGCTTAATTATTCGGCTGAATTACACTAATGAGCAATTAGTATAAAAATTATAATGAGATAGGAGTGAAACTTATTATGTGTAAATAGCAAACCAAACCACGAGTGACCTTTATGTGAAAGGGAATTACCATGAACATATAAACAGCACAATGTTACATCATGAAATGATGTTTTTGTCAATTTCATATACTTTTAGCTATAATCATTAATCGCAAATAATGAGGTAAATGAATTTTAAAAGCAGTAGGACTTTTGTACCAACAACTATTAAAAATAGTAGTAATATATACATCTGACAACGTCGATTATATACATTATTTAGTAGTTCTAAGTCAGTCATGTACCTTTGTTGATTAATATGATTAGCCTTGTTAAATATGTTGAGTTTATCTATTAGTGTTTATTTTCCTATGAACTGTAAACTATGCATTATAATAAAATATGCCCATTACGTTTTATTGAACTGAATGAACAATTTTTCTTGCCTTATCCTGTTAAGACTAAAACTATTGGCTTACTTCAACTTTTAACTCCTTGAATCAATTTACAAGACCATCCGATTTGTATACGTATAAACTTTTAAACTGATAAAGATTATCACCTGATTTCCGACAGCTTTATGTTTATTTGATCTCGTCCATAGATATATTCGTGTCCGTATTTGTTTCCTTATCACGCGCTTTAAGAAAGTAGAGCATGATTCCATATCCTACTTGGAAGTGGAAATCCCCGTTCAAGTTTGTTATGAGTTTATCGTCAACTAGGCGGTCACAGGACCCAGGTCCTGTCGTACATGGGGCTAGTACTTCTACAAACAATTTTGTAGGGACTGGTTTGCAGTAGGCCAATTACACCAGTATTCAGATGGGTTCAACACTAATATAATGTATAGCCGGTCTCAGGGCCTAGGCCCTGTTATAAATAAAGCTAGTGTTTATTCCGGGGCATAAATTGTACGATTATTAGAATGCGTCTAACAGATACACATATTTTTTTTATTAACTCCGATTGATCTTCCCACGGTTTCTCATTTGATGGGACGGTAGGTAGAGATTTTGCATTATTAGAGTCAAAAAGTATTGCAAAACTTCGCCTTAGTACGACCTAGAGTCAACTTTTTGTTTTGAAATATAATTGTGAGTACTGGCAACTTACTCCGGTCACCTCTTATGATCACATATTTGATTCGAGGTTTACGGTACTCAAACCATAACCTTTGTTATATGCTGCCACTAATTGATAATGGACCATTTTGAGGTCAAGTTGGCCTTAATTGGCAATGTAGTGTCAAGTAGTTAGATAGAAAACTGAATAATTTTCATTGTTACTTTTTGGTCCCATAAGAGAGTTTAAACTTTTATATTATAAGACTTTTCCAGCTGATCCCATTATTTTTGAGTTCCATTCCTGTCTCAGTGCTCACTTTTTTGGAAATCTGACTTTTTTAAAGCATTTAAAGTAGAGATATCAAAAACCCAACCACTACATTTTGTTCGTAGATATCCCACGGTTCCATAATTGCAAGACCCATAAAAATCAAATACCAGTTTTGGGAACAATTAAACCGTATGTAAAGACAAATTTTAAATTCAATGTAGTTCAATGTAGGTTGACACTAAACGTTAATCATAGAATATTCGAGCGCATAAGTGAACACAACGTAAATTAGAACTATATTTTATTCATTACGCTGCCAAATTTCTTCCCATGAGGTAGTGAGAAATATCATAATTCAATGTAAATGGATCAATTATAAATTTTCCCGTACATGAAATAATGAGAACCTTTAGAGCACTCGGCACTGAAAGTTGGAAAAATTTGTATACAGAATGCATGCACTACTTCTGTTATGAAATATTTGAATATTAGAAATAATGTAATATATCAACATTATTACATTCAACGCGCATGAACCAGTCTACGTTTATCCTATAGAGTGATGATAGTTGTGTATTGTGTAATGTGCCAGTCAATTCTGGTGGACAAAACAATTGACTCTAACATGCGCAAAGTTTTGTATCTTTCGAAACCAAATCTTGATTATTAAACGTTTCGAAATTATAGTAATGCAGTGGCACTAAAATCTCTTGATACAAACATACAAACCTACACGGGTACACATACGGAATTATCTACGCGCATGTCCCACTTTACTCTTATATATCTGTCAATGACGCTTGTAATGGACTATAGTGGCCTGTGTGCATGGGGGAGGGGATTTTGCGTTACGTAATATATGCAGGTCTCCTAGGTTCTCTGTACTCTACTCCCTACCTACCACACATACCACACGTACAGACATCATCATATATAAGGTAGGCATTCAGCATAATCATGTGTATTAGTTAATTTCGAAATACAGTAACCTATTAAGTGTTTACTGTTAACCTGTGGTGGACTTATTGTTATGCATATACGCGCTTCGCTCTTGCGCATTGCAACAAAAAGCCGCAAAGTCCATGGCATAAAATACAGTTACATAGAGACATACATACATAGTTGAAACATAGTTGGAAATAATTTTATTTATTGTGATTATTCAAAATACAAACACAACTGCGACTTACAGTAGCTCTGCACATGGATATTGACTTGCGAAATACTGTGAAGGTAGTAATAAAACCGAGAGAAAAGACTGGGCACCTTCAAGTTATTTTACTATTACATACTATTACTATTATTTTACAATACGGCAATATACTTTTTTATGATGCTTAAATCCAGTATTCGTTGAAATTATGTACATATAGCAATAATAATTGCATTTAATGCAATTTGGGAAAATCTTGAAAGAGATGTTAAAACTTACAGCGACATTGGCTAGTTTTTCTTCGCTGAGTGAAGCCAGAAGAAAATTGTGAATTCATTGAATGCTTTCAAATGTAAAGCCTTAAAATAATTTCACTGACATGTATGTATACAACCAATAATAAGTCATAAATAACAATTTAATAATGAAATAGTTTTACATTAAATTTAATAATGTAACTATAATAGTAATAAATTATATTGCAGAACTGATCATCATTGGATTTGGTAGATTTCCTAAAAGTTGCTAGGAAATAAGTTGTAAACCATTTAATACAGTATATACATCTTTATATTGGGGATGTAATTGTAATTTTAGACAAGTAAAGTAGAACAGAGTTATTTATACGAGTTGGAAATCCAGTGAAAACATTGCCGAGCACAGTTGTAATATTATACTAATACTTCACGTTAGGGACGATCCTTAAGTAAATACGCTAAGCAATATTCATAAATAAGGCATATAACTTTGTTATTTATGTTAAGTAGTGCTTGGGGCTACTTTATGCAATGTTGTTTCATATATCTCTGTGTGCTAATTAAGATCCAATAAATCGTTGTGAAATTGCAGAGAAATTCTAATATGTAGTTTATAGTATAGGACAAACCGATTGATTTCAGATTGTAGTGACTTAAAAAGGGGATAAAATTCTACATAAATAATCGGTTCCCTAAAGCGTTTCTATTTCAAATTTAAATTTTCGTACCAATCGAACAAACAAAATTAATGGAACATTATTTATATTTTCTTTTCCGCTACTTTGTTATACCTTTTCCTTTACAATTCTGTGTTTTTGTCGTGTACCGGAGTTTCAAGCAAAACAAAGTAACGAAAGTTGCCAACAAACTTCTGCAGCAATATATTACGTCGTACGTAGTTCCTATACTGGTGGTTTAAATAGCAGCAATAAATCAATTCGAAAGTTTCAACTGCGATGTATGATTTTTAATTTTAAAAGTATTAAAAAAAGAATCATTACTCCTTATCTTCAAAGAATTATATACCTATATCATTTTAATTAGCTTACACTCAAAACAAGGTAACTGTCATAAGCGTACATTTTAAACGGCAAACTACAAGGCATCATTCAAAATAAAAATAACATCATCACAAAAGATTTAAAATGTCTTACCATTGGTTGTTAGTGTTTTTCATTCGTGAGTTTTCTCTAGGATGGAAGTTATCAGAAGTAGTACAGTTCGAGAAAAACTGCTATACTAATTTGATTTGGCAGCAAAATTCTGTAGCAACTACCAGGGAAGATTCATTAACTGAAGAAGTACAGGATATCCAGACTCCTTTTGTAATTACAAAGCTGAAGTTTAAGGAGAGAGAAAAATTCTACAGACCAAATGCAATGATTCTTGAATTAGGATGGAATGTATTAAAAATGCTCAAAAAATGTGAATCACAATACAAAGAAAATAATTTAAGTATATCAATTCCACATTCAGAAAGTCGTTTTGTTTGTCTGGTGCATATCATCGTCAATTTCGACCCGAGATATTTTGTAGATAAAATGCTACTTATCCAAGTCAGTGAGAATTCCTATAAGGAGGATTTCCAAGTCAGAAAACATGGAATATACTTTCGGAAATGGTACAATTTTGGGGAACATTCGTCAGTCTACACGCTCATGGATGGAGAAATGTTGGAATCCGCTAAACAAAATCCTAGTTTCTTTGTCGACATCTTAGGAAAAAGAAGCATTGGTCATCGTCTTCTTTTGTCAAAGTCCTGGTTTCTGCTATCGTCAGATAAAATAGAGTCCAGAGTATATTTCGTTTGTTTCCACTCAGAATCCAGTGATAAATTAATAAAAATACGATACAATTACAAAATTATTTCTATATGCTCAGGAAATAATTGTTTTGGGCAACCATTGCGTGAATTCGGGATACAAAACTTCGTTCGGGAAAGCAATTTTGCAAAGACATTTTCAGTGTTCGTTCAAGATTCAAACGTTTGGTCTGAACGTGGCGATGGCTCAGATAATTACTGCGGCGAACCTGTTTTAAATTCTTACATTACAAATTATAAGTTCAATAAAGAAAACGTTCTTGCGCTTCCCGTCGCTTCAATAATTTTCGAAAAATTTCCAAATTCCACGATGTTAGTAACTGATGGTTTTTGGAAAGCTTCTTCTTGTTTTTATACACACGAAATGCCTTATATGATTATATTATATTTCCAAATGAATTCCGCTACGTTTGCATTGAGTCACAGTCCACATAAAACTCTAATTACAACTATGAAAGAATCATTCAATTTTATTTCCTGTGTCGTTTTAGAAGACGAGAGTCTCTCTTTCTATGGATATATTCGACCTTTTAAACCTTTTGCTTGGCTTTCCATTATCCTCACCACTCTTTGTGTAAATGTCTTCATGTATGTAGTTGTGTATTGTAAAAGATACGACAGTATTCCATTCATAATGATTTGTTATGCGTATTTATTGGAAGTCAGTTACTCTTTTTCAGTAAAAGCAGAAAAACTCGTCTGGCTCAAATTGGTTATTGGTCCATTGTTGCTCATGTTCATTATAATCAGCAACTGCTATAAGGGAATTGTCATCACTGACTTAATAGAGCCAAGGCCTGTTAAACAAATCGAATCGATGGAGCAGTTGGCAAATCTATCGGATATTACTGCTCTGAGTGAATTTAATACCGGAACTAGCGAATTCCATCCCTTCCAGATTCCATTGTATAAGCAACACGATATTCTATGCACATTTCTTTTTTGTCAGAATGACACTAATATTATGTCTCCTAGAAAATGCTACAACTGTTTAGAATCACAAGACTTGTTATCTTTTCACAATAAAAGTCAATTAATTGTTGAAACTGCTGTTCAAGCTTACCATTCGTTAGCAGGGGAGTTTTTAACATCGACTTTCAAATTTTCTTATTGGATGAAAGACATTTACAAAATTTATAAACGTAATAAGAATGTAAAACTAATCCACGAACTGGACGATATTATTAAAACCATTCGATTCCCTCAAGGCTTTCCTTATATCAGTCCTCAGGAATGGATTTCTCAATGTAATAATTCTGTACTGATTCTGAGAAGCTCTGTTTTGCATCGAGCACTGAATGACTCTTATTGGAATCCTGAACATGGAGGCTCTGAACCTAAAAGACAGTTATATCATGGAAGTGAAGGAAACAGCTATCTAACATTCCCTATTTATTCTGGTTTTGACAGCGAGAATATTCCATTGCTTAACACTTTCCTAAAGCAAAATGTATTCAATTTGATTCATTCAGGCCTTTACTATTTATGGCTGGATCATTTTAAGGAATTTAATTATAGTATTTGTGAAACCTGCTGGAACCTCAAGCCTCCCCGCCCAATAACATTTTATAATTCAAATATTTCCACCATATTTTATATTGCCACCTGCTTATCAATGATATTTATTGCAGCTTTTTTGTGGGAACTTCGAGAGTTTGTAAAAGAGAAGACCGTTTCATTTTTTGTTGGCATTGTCGAATATTTTAAAAAATTATTTCTCTGTAAAAACAGGAATAATGTATTACAAGTTCTTCCACCTTATCGTTAAATCTTAACACATGGTATTCATGATAATCATGAGTATGCTTTTTTAAATTATAACAGAACAGACAAAAACGATTGATTAGAACAGGTTATCATATGAAATAAGATAATAATTGTACACCGTGAAAAAAATACCAACTACAATAAATATTAACCTAAAACAATTTTAATTTTCCTTGCACCAAAAAACAAAATTGAATCGACATTTCTTAACGGCTTTTATTATTGAAAATAATCCATAATAATCATTCATATCAAGCATTTTGGAAAATTTAGATATATTCTGTGTTTCTTACTCAGTCCAAAATGGAAGAGGGCGTAAATATTTACAACAGTATAGACATAGTGCGGTATAAGAGGTAAGCCATTTAAAATGTCTACAGATTCACCCATCGACAAATAGACAAAGGAAAATATTGCACTTATGCAAGGCGGAAGTCCAGTGACCAAATACAATTGAATCGCGAAACGAACTCTGCAAAGAAATATATATTACATTAATGAACGCCTTTTTACGTGCAGCAGCCTAGTGAATCATGCTCAGCCAGAAAAAAAGACAATTCCCTTATATGCCTATCCTACTTATGTGTCAGTCATTTTCTTAATTACAAGAAATTATTGTAGAATTCGGGGAAAATATAGCATAAATAAGACGAAATCAACAGAAAAGTTGTAAATAATGTCCTCACAATACTTTTTTAATATTGCAAGGGTCTACCCGCGTTACTTCGTAGATTTGTAAAATTGAAATACTTGGCATTGCGTAATGGCAAGGCAAATACAAGTGGAGATAATCAGATAATGATTGGAATAAAATATTAGCTGCACAATATGTGGATGCAAAATAAAAATCAGTATAAAATGTAAAATATAATAAATAAATATCTTACGATTTGTATGCTTTATCTTGCTTTGGTTTTTGAACAGCTGACAAAACTTGTTTGTTTTTGAATTTCAATAAATAAATGGCCACTATAAACATTACTAACGTTGCAGATAAAACCAACAAGTAAAACAAGACCATGATCTTGTATAAGATGCCCGACTGTGAACCATGATTAATGGGTCTGTTTATCACACGATAAGTCTTTGAATCCATTTCTCTACAATTTCGTTATTTTCATTAGACATTTTCGGAACAAATAATTTATAGTTAACTTGATTATACAGCAGATATTATGTATATTACTTTAAATTTAAAATAGTTGTAGGAACACTTAAGAAGGCTGGAAGGAGCCAGCAAAATGAAATGGCAAACAACATTTTCCGTTTGTGATTTGGGTCTTTCAGTCTTGAAAAAGTGGAACTACATCAGAATAAAGGTGCAATAATATTACACTACTTTAATAATTAAATTTCTTTACCTATGGCTAGTCTCTTTAGAATAATAATGCAGTTTACCAAATTATTTTGAGGACATCAATCATCAATAGTGTAAGCAAACACTGCTTCACCATTAAAAAGTACGTGCCAGGAATAACTGGATGTAAATGAAATAAGAAAATGATATATTTCATAAAAATTAAACTTTTGTTTCAAGTTCAAGTTCGGTATTCAGTAGTATTAACCTCTCACCAAGTAAATGGAGAAGATGTTCAACATTGCTATCCCAAATGTAATTATGTTGGAAGTGGAGGGCAGGTTTGACAGTCCAAAAGCAATTTCCCAAAACAACAGTCAAGAAAATTGAAAATTGAATTGCGACTTTGTGAAACTTAAGCTTTCTTCGTTTTATCAAAATCCCATGAATGATAACGTTGGCAAGGTTAAATATGCTGCTAAGAATTAAGAGGACGCCACTTAACTGGATCTGCATATACTATAAAGAATAAAAATATAACATGTCAATCTTACAAAAAATCGGTTAAGCATTATCAATCATACATTAAAAATTCCATGTAAAATATAAAGATGGATTGTAAAATGGTTATATATAGACCCGGTATTTACAAAAATAAATTACTGTTGCTTATGAGGATACTATACAGGAACATAACCATATAGGAATGACCAGTAATTTCCATTTCCTGATTGTTACGGAATGGGGAAGAAATGGAAATGCACAAGGAAAATAAAAGGAAAATCTTACGTATTCGTTTAACCTCTCTAGGTCACAGAATAAGAGTGCTTTGTATCTCCAAGAGGTTTCGTCCTTGGATGAATTAAAATTATATTCGTGGACTTTATCTAAATTATCATTGAAGTCATCGACACAATAATCAGCAGTTGTTTCCAACCATAGCGGATAAAATAATGCGATCAGTCCCACCACAACTTTCGAGTTTTTATTCAATCGAAACCTATAAATTTATTTTAAGAAGTTAATATTTTCAGCTATTGATACTTACTCTCCATACTAATTTCGAGCACATTAATTGCAACTTGCAACCTACAAAAAACCTGGGTACCCTTGACCTGGGTATCTATGATACTGTATCATTATGCCACTTTTAGTTACGATTTGCCTGAATATTAACCCCTGTCTCATATACCTGCATGCATTCCTAAAAAACACATTATGATCTTTTTGAGACCAATAAAAGGAGTATCATAATAATGACCTTAACGGCTGACTTTGTTTTGTAGCATTCATCAAGGTATAAAATTTTATATATATATATATGTTAACGGCAATTAGTAAATTCAGGCATTAAGCTTAATGCCTAGGGTGGAAATCAATGTAAACAACAAAAACTTAAGTCTAATATACACAGTAGATGTGTATTTATGTAAAATGTAAATGTACACGGTTAGGCTTAGTCATTTTAAAACTATATGGGATTTTTACATGTATTTTAATTTCACAGATTTTACTAATGCTCTATGTTACCACCGGCCAGACTAAAAAGCCCCACCCTAGGGTAGGGTTTCTTATTGTGCAAACTATTTAGCTTCTTTTTTATAATAAATATATATTATTTGAAATAATACATTAAAACATTTAATACTCAATTACATTTCTGATAACTACGACCTGTGACTTTACAATAGTCCGTATACGTAAACGTTGTACTCTACTATTGTGATACGACTATTGCATAATTTATTCCCTGATTAAATTATGGCAACCACTCTAATGATTTACTTTAAATTGGGCTAATTACCGTTCAATTGCTGCGTTTGATAGTAACGTCAAATTATGACATTGAGGAAATCCATTTGTCACATTACTTTCTTCTTCAGCGTGTAAAAAAATTGAATCATTGCGTTGTGTGGTTTCACATTGTAGAGATCCATTTTCATTTCTTTGTAAAATTTGACCAAGGGGACAACATTTTTTAAGAAAATAAGGTGTCGTAGTACTGTTAGTTCTGTCACTGTTTGCCGGGTTTGGGGAAATATCACTATCATTGTTGTTGATGCTGATATTATAATCACTATCATTAATTTCAATATTACTTGGGGCCAAGCTCGCTTCTGATTTATTGTTTGAGTGAACTTGGTTTAAATTGCTTATGGCACTACATATACACGTACTTAGTAAAACATAGGCATTGCCTACGAAAAATAATTGCACCAGGAGCAAAAAGGTAAATAAAAACATTTTAAAGTAAAATTCTGAAAAATGTTTCTTGTTTGATTTTCAACAGAAGTTCCAACAGAGACCAGAAAGTTTTCCGTATTCATGAAACCGGGAATTAGAATAATATAATAGTTTCAAATATAATTTTGCATTTAATCCTACAGTAGCCACCTACTGACTTTATGGAACTTGGAATAGTTTATCTGATTGCTCAGGAAATGAAAAATCAAATGCCATAGTTTCAGTTTTCAATTTGCATTTATACTTTTATCCTTACATGTGATAATATGTTTTGTGGTATTGTAACAATACAAAATTGAAATGAAAAGCATAATGCCACACTTGTTTCAATATTAGAGATTAGTTTGGTATATAAGTATATAAATAATACAAGGTTGTTTGAAAATAGTTAAACAGCACATAAAGGTTGGCATTTTTCTGTTATATTTGGAATTCCAGGAAACTAAGCCAATTATAACATTTTATTAAGGTAGGTGGACAAGGAATTGGGAATTCTTCTGAATTAGCATATTATACAGAAAACTATGATTAAACAGTTGTACATTGTAAGGGAATTCCTGTCTAGAGTGTGGTTTACTGTGTGGTCGATGAATCATTGGAAAAGATAATGAAAAGTTGAATGGTAATGAAATATACAATACTAGCCGGTCACAGGACCTAGGCCCTGTTATAAATAAAGCTAGTGTTTATTCCAGGGGCAATATTGTACTATGAGAAGAAAGTATTTCAGATGCATAGCCTTTTCTAATTGAATGGGTCGGCGTCAGAGGTAAAGATTTTAAATTGATAGATGTAGGGACTTTTGTTTCAGAAAACCGTCCATATCTCCGGACAGGGAGGAGGTAAATGTCTAATGTATTGTCTTGTATCATAAATTCAACAATGTAAATGACTATTCCCGCACATGAAATAATAGGAGCCTTAAGCGAACCGAAAGCTGGAAATATTTGCATACAGAACGCATGAACTGCTTTGTTATGAATACTTTTACGGACTTGTTGGGATGATACACACGATGATATAAACAAATATACCTACGGAATTTTTCACTGCGCAACTCTAACAACACGATTATATCATATTATAGAGTGATATACGATTTGCTATTAGGGAATCTTTTTTAACCATTTGCAAGGAATATATATAAGTAAGACCAACTACGGTTGGTTTTTAAATGCCTTAACTAAATCTGTCTTCTTAACGACAATCATATCGTCTGCTTTACATTTCTAAGTAACAAGCCAAATTATCATGGCCGCGACAATGTAACAAACCATTGTATCAGGAGTTAGGTTTTTTACATTGTCGCAGTCGTGATAAGTTGGTTTGTTACTTTGTAGCAGCCATGATAATCAGGGCCGCAGCCAGAAAAAAATTTCGGGAGGGGCCCGACAAATAATATTTGAAAAATAATACTATATTCGCGCGAGGCGCGAAAACTTTTTGGTTTTACGGCAAAAATTCCTTTCATTTCGGGGGGGGGCGGGCACCCGGCCCCCCTCGCTGCGGCCCTGATGATTATTTTATTTTATTGTCTTTTTACTAACTACTACTAACATTTATTTCCTATTTATTCTATTTATTTGACAGCGAAAAGATTCCACCACTCAATACTGTTCTAAGGCAAATGTGTTCAATTTAATTCATTCAGACCTTTACTATTTACGGCTGGATCATTTTAAGGAATTAAATAATAGTAGAAGCGAAACGTGCGGGGAGATCACACGAACATTTTCTAAATCAAATATTTCCACCATATTTTATATTTTCACGTGCTTATCAATAACTTTTACCATTTCATTTTTTGTTGGTATTGTCGAATATTTCAAAAATATTTGGCATTGTAAAAAAAGCTCTTGAAACCTATTGTTAAATCATGCCACGATGTAAATATGCATGCGTATTTGTACGCTGTGAAAAATAAACAACTAATTAATATCATCCAAAAATATTTATTTTTCCTTGCACCATAATACTTGTTTCAATTTCAACGACAACATTTCTTAATGACTTTTATTATTGAAAACAATAATTATTCATATCAAACATTTTGGAAAGTTTAAATAGATTCTGTGTTTTTTGCGCAGTCCAAAATGGAATAGGGCGTAAATATTTACAACAGTATAGACATAGTGCGGTATAAGAGGTAAGCCGTTTAAAATGTCTACAGATTCACCCATGGACAAATAGACAAAGGAAAATATTGCACTTATGCAAGGCGGAAGTCCAGTGACCATATACAATTGAATCGCGAAACGAACTCTGTAAAGAAATGTAGGTTAGGTTATAATAAAAGCGTTTTTACGGTTCAACAGTCAAAGCCTAATGAATCATGTTCAGCCAGAAAAAACCGGCTCAAACATAGAAAACCAGATAATCCCCTTCCATTCTTTACCATGTGTCTGTCATTTTCAATTAGAGGAATTTATTGCAGAATTCGTGGAAAATAAGACATAGATTACAATAAAACAACAGAAAAGTTGTAAATCATAAATTGAACTTTCTCAATGAACTTTATGAGCAATTGACAATAAATTTGATTTAATAAAAATATTATATTACATGAGTTGAAATAATTGGAATTGTGTAGTGGCAATGCTAGTGGAGATAATATTTGTAATGAAATGTTGGCTGAAAACGAAGTGGATGCAGGTTAAAAATTAATATGGTTTTGAAATCTTAATAATTAATTATCTTACGATTTGTAGGCTTTAGCTTGCTTTGGTTTTTGATCAGCAGTCAACACTTTCTTGTTTTTGACTTTTAATAAATAAATGGCAACTATAAACATTACTAATGTTGCGGATAAAATCAGCATATAAAACAAAACGAGGATCTTGTATAAGATAGCCGACTGTGAACCATGACTAAGGGGTTTGTTGATCACACGATAAGTTTTTGTATCCATTTCTCTACAATTTCATTGTTTTCATTAGACATGTCACTTTTGGAACAAATAATTTTTAGTTTATACAACAGATATTATATACCTAAATTACTTTAAATTTAAAATAATTGTAGGAACAGTGAGGATGGCAGGAAAGAGCCAGCAGAATAAAATAGCAAATAAGATTTTCCGCTTGTGGTTTGGGTCTTTCAGTCGTGACAAAGTAGAACTACATAGCAAAATAAAGTTGTAATATAATTACAGTACTTTATTAAATCTTCCTTACATATGACTAGTCTCTATTCTAAACGATATTATAATACTGCTCACCAAATTATTTTGAGGACATCCATCATCAATAGTGTCAGTAAACACTGCTTGACAAGTAAAAAATACATGCCAGCAATTACTGGATTTAAATGGAATAACATAATAATTCATGGTATTCATATAACGTATACGTACTTAAAACTTTTGTTAAAAAATCATTGTTAAGTTCGATATTCAATAATATTGACCTTACTTAGTAAATGAAGAAGATATTCAACATTGCTATCCCAAATATAACTATGTTGGAAGTGGAGGGCAGGTTTGATAGTCCAAAAACAATTTCCCAAAACAACCGTCAAGAAAATTAAAAATTGAATTGCGACTTTATGAAACTTCAGTTTTTTTCTTTTTATCAAAATCCCATGGATGATAACATTAGCCAGGTTAAAAATGCTACTAAGAATTAGGAGGACCGCACTTAGTTGGATCTGCATATACTATATAACATAATAATATGTCAGTCGTACAAAACACCAGTTAAGCATTATCAATATAATAAATTAAAATTTTCATCCAAAATGTAGAGTATTGCAAAGAACTATAGTAGCTTATGATTATGTATAACTATTTATATAGGAATGACCGGCAATTTCCATTTCCTGATTGTGACAAAATGGGGAAGAAATGGGAAATGCACAAGGAAAACAAATGGAAAATCTTACATATTCACTTAACCTCTCTAGGTCACAAAATAAGAGTGCTTTGTATCTCCAAGAGTTTTCGTCCTTGGATGCATTGAAAGTATATTCGTGGACTTTATCCAAATTATCGTCGAAGTCATCGACACAATAATCAGACGTCGTTTCCAGCCATAGCGGATAAAATAATGCGATGAGTCCCACCACAACTTTCGAGTTTTTATTCAATCGAAACCTGGAATTATTTTAGAAATATTTAATATTTATTAATACATCCAATTCTTTGACCTGGGTATTTATGATTGTATACCATTTTGCCACTTATAGTTACGATTTGCCTGAATATGGAAACCCGTCTTATAACTGCTTTCCAACACTAGCACATTATAACCTTTTTGAGACCAATAAAAATAGTATCATAATCTTAACCTTAACGGCTACCTTTATAGTATTCTTGGTATATAATTTTATTTCCTATATTAATATTACCATTACCACGAGTCAATGCTTTTCTTATTGCAGAAACTATTAAGCGGATTTTTATAAAATATTATTTGAAATTATATATTGAAACATCTAATACACAATTACATTTCTGACAAATACGACCTCTGACTTTACAAAACTCAGTATACGTATACGACGTAATTTACTAATGTGGAACGACTATTGCACAATTTATTCCCTAATAAAAAATATGACAACCACTCTAATGATATAATTAGTTTAATAAATTGGGGTAATCACCGTTTAATAGCTGCGTTTGATAGTAACGTCAAATTATGACATTGAGGAAATCCACTTGTGACGTTACTTTCTTCTTCCGCTTGTAAGAAATTTGAATCTTTGCGTTTTACTTTAACATTCACAGTTTCACATTGTAGAGATCCATTTTCAGTTCTTTGCAAAATTTGGCCAAAAGGACAACATTTGTTAAGAAAATAGGGCATCGTATTATTGTTAGTTCTGTCACTGTCTGTCGTGTTTGGGGAAATATCACTATCATTGTTGTGGATGTTGATATTATAATCAATATTATTAATTTCAATATTGCTTGGAGCCAAGGTCGTTTTGGATTTATTGTTTGAGTGAATGTGGTTTAGATTGCTAATTTTGGCATTACATATACACGTACTTAGTAAAACATGGGAACTGCCTACGAAAAATATTTGCACCAGAAGCACAAAGGTAAATAAAAACATTTTGATATAAAATCCGAACAAATGTTTCTTGTATGATTTTTAACAGCGATCCCTGGTATTTAGAACTCATCTGTAATTCTTGTAGAAAATCACAACGCATAACACTGCAATATCGATATCAGTATTCCCTGAGTATTATATAAAGAATTGTTAATCTTTATCTAAATTAATTAGGTCGTATATCAATCAGATGGCAGAAATGTTTCTCTGTTAAAGAAGAAATCCAGAAAATACAATACATTTGTCTAGATTTTTCGGTATGCTGTTAAAGAAATTCAGTATGCCTTTAAACCTATGCAAATTCTATTTACAATTAACCTTCAATTTACAATTTACATTTATACTTTTATATGTAAATTTCATAATATGGTTTCGATAATTTGACCTGATTAATTATCGATCTTTATTTGGATCGTCGTGAATGAAATGGCAGTTACCTAAGCAATTAGTGAATATATCTTATGTTTCGTCAGTTTAGTCGTGTCCAAATGAATGATGAGCATTTAATGAACGTTAGATAATCAGTAGTTGTGGTATTGTGACGATACAAAGTTTAAATGAAATATATAATGGCCCACTGGTTTTAATATTAGAACTTGGATTGGTATTTAAGTAAGTATATAAGTAATACAAGGCTGTTTGAAAATATTTAATGCACATAAAGGTTGGCATTTTTATGCTATATTTAGAATTCCAGGAAATTAAGCCAAATATAAAATTTTATTGGGTAATAGAACAAGGAGTAAGCAATCCATCGGAATGCGAATTCTGATGAATTCCTTACTCTACTGATGAATACCAAAAACTATGATAGCTATGCATAGCTATGGTTGCATATAATTTGGGGAATTCAAGTCCAGAGTGTGGTTTTTTAATTGGTCGATGAATCATTGGAAAAGAGAGAATGGAAAGTTGAATAGTACTTTATGAAACATATAATTTGCTGTTTTTAACCATTTGCAAGGAAGTACTTAGTAAGACATATTATAGATGGTTTTAAATGTCTGAACTAAATATGTATAGTTATATCAATCCACAGTAGTAACATACTAAAAACCTTACAATTATTGTTGCGCTCCACAAAACGAAAAATAGTGGATAAGTCAGAAACCGTGTAGTTAGAATACAATTGAAATAGCTTCCAAAATCTATTTTTTGCCAAATATTCTAATATATTTCTCCAATTCATTTTTGAATATGCGGTTTGATTAAAATTATGTCGTTGAATTCTCAATGTCCAGTATGAAGCATAATATAGTTTGTATTGTGACGCAATTGAGATATTAAATCAATAGAATATTAAAAATGTTCAACAACGTCACCGTCGTATAATACGTAGATAGTTTACTTTGAAATTATTTCTCTAAAATACTCATAGTATAACAGTGAAGTGGCGTAATGAAAAATTTCCGTGATAATGTTTGAGTGTAAAAGATGAACTTTAAGAGTAAGATATCGTCTGCTTAATATTACAATGTAACAAGCCGTTTTATCATGGCTTGTTACTTTGTAGAAGTCATGATAAAATGGCTTGTTACGTTGTAATATTAAGAAGACGATATATTATTGTCTTAGCCAAAAGTTATCCGGCTCTAAAGCTTTTGGTTAAATAATTACAAACTTATTCTTTCCTTGCAGTCTACACATTTGTTCTATTCACATAAAGTTGGCATAAAATAAATGAGGTGGCAATTCTATAATATAATCTTATAAAGTTTCCTGATACTTTTCATGACTAAACCGTAAACAGACGGTCACGAATGTCCAAACAAATCCTCAAGTGGAGGATAATTGATTTACTTAGGTAAGCATATTTAAACCACGCCGGTTTAAAAAATGGTTCTTTTTTATTTTATGGCGCGTTGTCTTTAGACTTGGATGGCAGGACAATTAGAAAGGAATTATGGAAAACTCGGGAAGACAAGTCCGAGCAAAAAATAAGATAGATCTTTAGTAAAAACCGGAAATTTTTCAGTTAGCCCGTTTTAAAATTATGACCAAAATGGTCAAAAAATAAAATTTGAATTTCAAATATAGTACACAGCATAGGACAACGACGATCGGATAATTCATGCAACTTTTATTTCTCTAACAGGTATAATATTATTATCTCATTTGCCGCTCGAACAACGCACTATTTCTACTCTCCCTACTTTCGTTCTTATTCCTGTAGAAAATTCCTACTTCGAAGGAATTCCGCCAGTTGCTTAGTGGTATCCAAGGACGCACGTTAAATAACATTTCCTTTCAGGGGTTACACCTAATGAGTGGACAAGTATCCAAGATATCCTTTGGTATCTCTAATTTAAATGAAGTAAGAGTACCAATTTACAGGGCTTTAAAAATAATTAATTAGGCCGTAAAAAGAAATTTTTTAGGCAGTTTTTTAATCGGCAGTAAACTTTTATTAGAAAGGCAGTAAAAAGAAATGCAATCGGCTGTAGAACCAATCCCAAAAGCAGTACCAAAAAATTTCTTTTTATATGTGCTTTGATAGAACATGTTCACTTAAAATTTTGGACTCTATGACTCGTGACAAAGATAACAATGTTATAAGGTGCTTATCTCTAGTAAAAGGCTACTTAAGCTTGTCAATTACCGAAAGCATGTCCATGATGCTGCATATAAACTAAACTGCAACAGATATCCTGTGTTTTTGTTCGAAATACCTAACAGAAAAAATGTTTTCATACGTAATCAGCGCTTACATGAGTCCTAATGGCTGTAAAAAGTGGAAAACTTTTAAAGGATTTTGTCATCTGAAATTTCCATGTGGCAACTTGTATTTACACCTCCGTTTGCAGTATGCACATGTCCGTTTTTTTCAAAAGATTTATACATGTAAACACATCAATGCCATTGCCAAAATAAATAAGGTACGTACTAGGTATTCAGTATTCACATTTCCTTCCACCCATTGTTAAGCAGATATTGATTGCAATTAAACGAAGACGACCTCCAGGCGTATCTAAAGCACTCATGAAACCGTAAATTTTGATTACACTGATACTTTCATTACTTTACCTTAAATACTGACATTGAATTCACATTGAATTAATCCTAGACGTGACCTATAATTGAAATAATCCTTCATTTAACTATATAAATATCATTATTTTGTTACTGCCTTAATTATTGGTTCTACTGCCTATCGCAATTGTTTTTTACTGCCCCACTTGATTAAAATTACTGCCTTAAAAAAACTGCCTAATAAAATTCTTTTTATTGCCCAAATAATTATTTTTACAGCCCTCTAAAAGTTTACCCATGAAGTAATAACGTTTTAAATTTAAATCCTTAAGTAGAGCTATATTATGACTATGATATATCCTAACGATTATTTCCTGCATTAACTAATTCATCAGCCACGTTGCTATCGATGGGACAAGTAGTTTAGTTGACGAATTAATTTATTTGTTTGGCAATATCATAGACGTTCTGTTGAAATTCAGGGTTGCGTTTTGTCCGGATGAAATTGATTTTGTCCAGTGGACAAAACCATTTCGTCCACTAAACACAACCATTTTGTCCGGATAAAATTAATTTCATCCAGATGAAATTGATTTTGTCCAGTGGATAAAAGCCATTTTATCCAATTCGTCCACACCTTCCTATCCGGATACCGCAACCCTGTTGAAATGTCATTTAATTGTTACTTTATTTGGTATTAGTTTATTCTAAAATATAAAGTAAATTTCTCCGCTACTTTGCCAAACCTATTATATAGTTTTGTTATAGCTATTATATTATTAGGAGTTTGTTTTTCATGAACAGTGGAATCATCCAATCTACGAAATATACGTTTGCTAGGTGTTTGTAACTTAGAGAACTAAAACTATAGACCACATCAACTGCCCTCGATGGCCCCGTTTACTAAGAAGTGATTTTAAATATCCATTCATTCTACAGATATATAATGAATTACAGTCACTCCACATTACAGACTGATGAAAAATAGATTAACTCCTTTGTTCTATTTGTTTAAGACAGCTATAGGACATATAAACTGGCATGGATTTTCCAACTAGAGCCTATGGCATTCTAAAAGGTTAACAGGTTAATACTATTTCATCCTTTTTTGGAGAACAGTTTTATTTGTTGCCTTCGTGTACATCTAACAATCGGTACAAAATACTGTCAATCCTCCAAATATAACTGATAAACTAAAAATCATTAAAAATATATTACATTAAGTAATAAAATATAATACGTTTGATAAGCCCTCCCAGCGGATTCTGTTTACATTTTCCGACACATTAAATTTTGCAAAAAAAATAAAACTTACAATGTGTTACATTTGTTCATTTATGTTTTTAATTTTAAAGTTTTCCCTGGGGTGGAAATTGTCAGAGGTTGTAAACTTGGAAAGCGACTGTTATATTAATTTGATTTGGCAGCACAATGCCAAAACCACAGCACGGGAAGATTCATTAGCAAAGGAAGTACAGGAAATCAATTTCCCTTTCGTAATTACGAAACTAGAATTCAAGGAGGAGGAGAAGTATTGCAGTCCACAACCATATATGTTAAAACAAGGATGGGCTGCAAAAGCCCAGTTCAAAATGTGTGAAGCTACCTACCTTCAAAATAACTTAAGTATACCAATCCCACATCAAAATAGTCGTCTTATTTGTCTGGCGCATATTATTGTCAATTTCGACGCGAGATTTTTTGTGGATAATATGCTCATTATTCATATCAGCGAGACTTCCTATGAGGAAAAGTATCAGGCAAAAAGATATGGCGTATATCTGCAGAAGCTCTACACCGTTGCAGAACATTCTGCTGTCTACACGCTTATGGATGGAGAAATCCTGGACGTGGCTAAATCAAATTCGAATTCCTTTATTGAAATGATATCACAGGTGAAAGTTAGGACCGAATATGTACATCGTCTTCTTTTGTCAAAATCCTGGTTTCTGCTATCATCTTCAGATAAAGATATAGCATCAGTGTATTTTGTTTGTCTTCATGGCGAATTCAGTGACAATTCATCACAATTTACAGTCGGCACTACAATATTGTCTCTATGCACACGAGACGATTGTTTAAGTCGATCCCTCCGTACATTGGCAATACAACGTTTCCTAAAGGAAAGCAGTTTTGCAAAGGTATTTTATGTGCTGATTGAGGATCCAAATGTTCTGGATTCAGAAGGATATGGAATAGGAAGTTTTTGTGGATATCCGTTACAAAATAGTTATTTAACCAATTACGACTTCAACGAAAAAAACAGTCTTGCTGTCCCAATTTATTCAATTGTCTTTGAGAAGTTTACGAATTCTGGTATTTCAGCGGTAAAAAGGCAGTATTTGATTTCTGTTTGTTTTGAACAACACGAGATACCTTACGTATTAAAATTAAAATTTCAAATTGGTCAGGAGTATAGAATGCAACACAGTCCACATCAATTCATGTTTCAAACAATGAAAGAATCCTTCAATTTTATTTCCTGTGTTGTTCTTGAAGATGAGAGTCTTTCTTTCTATGGATATATTCGACCATTTGAACCGTATGCTTGGCTGGCGATCATTCTGACAACTATTTCTGTAGTCGCCTTCGTCTATGGGGTTGTATCTTATACAAAGTTTGATAGTATTCCATTCATCATGATTTGTTATGCTTATTTATTGGAAGTTAGTTACTCTCTAACTGCAAAAGCCGAAAAACTCGTCTGGCTGAAGTTAGTTATCGGTCCATTGTTACTCATGTTCATTGTAATCACAAACTGCTACAAGGGAATTGTCATCACTGACTTAGTAGAGCCACGACCCGTAAAACAAATCGAATCGATGGAACATTTGGCAAATCTATCTGGAATAACTGCTCTTGGAGAATTTTATGGCGCCAGTGAATTCGATCTATTCCGACTGCCTTTACACCAGCAGAATAACATCCTAAGGTGTTACTACTGTAAAGAAGTAAATGGAACTAACGTAAATTGGAGGGAATGTTTAAAATTCAGTGCACCCTACAGTAGTGATTATTTTCAAAATGAATCTAGACGTACAGTCGAAGCAGCCGTTCAAGAATATCATTTGTTAGGAAAAGAAAATTATTAAGCCACTTTCGTATATACTGCTTCAATATTCTGGATGAAGTTATTGTATGGAAATGTCATTGGCAATAGCAAACTTAACCAGGAAATTGAAAATATTAACAAATCTTTCAGATTTCCTCCCGGGTTTCCTTATACAGATTCTCTAAATTGGATGGCCCAATGTAATAACTCTGTGCTGATTCTCAGAAGTTCCGTTTTGCATCGAGCACTGAATGACTCTTATTGGAATCCAGAACACGGTGGCATTGAGCCAAAAAGACAATTATACCATGGAACTCCTGAAAATTCATTTTTGTCAATACCCATTCACTCTGGATTTGACGCCGAGAATTTTCCTTTTCTCACTCCATTTTTAAAGCGAAATTTTTTTATTTTGGATCACTCCGGTCCAACCATAAATGAAACATCATTTATGGTTGGACCATTTCAAATTATTTAATTATAGCACCTGCTTAACATGCTGGGAAACCCAACCACCTCGACCTTTAACATTTTACAATTCCAACATTTCCACAATATTTTATATTGCTACGTGTATTTCATTCACGTTCACAATGACATTTTTATGGGAAATTCGACATTATTTGAGAATCAAACTGGTGGCATTATATTATCAAATCATAGTGTGGACTAGAAAATTTGCCATAGGTGTTATTTGGAAAGTATCGTTTGTCAGAGGCGAACGATAACTCCTCTGTGAAACTTCTAACATCAAATTGTAGATTACGTACAGGACAAAAAAACTTTTAATTTTCGATTTATTAATAAAATATTCACAAAGTGTGATAATAATAATAATAACAAACAACTCTCTCAAATTCGGATTACCAGAAGACACGGTAAAATAATATAACAATACAATAATAGAAAATTGAACATGTAATGAAATATAGAATTTTTATGATATCCGGTTATAATCATTAAAATTTATGTTCTTTTTTAACGATGTTTGGCTGTGGGAAGATGACACATTATTTCATAGCTACATTTTCCTTACATATCAAATTTTACTAAATCATTGAATGTTGCATTTCTCCAGTATGCAGTATACGTAATAAATATGTCATTATTTTGCTCAAATACTTGATGATATAATTACCGCATTAAAATTAAATTCTTGTAATTGACATAATTTTGAAGTAAGCAAATGGTCTTGCAATCAGTCTTGAATTCAATCAAGACATTAAGCTTATTTAATATTTAAGTAAAATTTACGCAACAAGACAAAGTTTTAATTAACTTTTGTACACTTTTTACACAAGTGTTGACATCGGCTCTAGTTTGGCAGCTCTGATGTCTCAGTGTTGGCTTCCGTAAACATTGTACTAGAAATGTACTGGGGTTGGAATGCACTCTATTAGCCATACATCAAATATAACATGAAGGTGATCAACAATTGAGTAAATTGTTAGCAATTGTTGATTAATTTTCATGATCACACAGCGTTAGGTAAACACCATTTTATCCAACCACATTATAGAAAATTTTATATTCAGGCGTGGAACTATTTCAAACCCTTGAGTTAAGTTGATTTTCATCAACTGACTGTGACTAACATTATTTTCCTGCAAAACTTTGCACGTCACAATAAAAAATGAACATCAATTTTTAAATTGTGTGTTTAAGGACCTTATTTTGGGGTAGTTTATTATTATAAGTATACTGTGTGGTAAATCAAACAAAGATGCAAAAATAATTTGCGTGTAACATCATAGTCTAATATCTTGAGAATAAATGTTGATTACCGCAAAATAATAAACCTCAAAAATATTCTGAAATTCATTTATATGTATAACAATTTTACTAATCGCAGAATTATTACCTTGCATTAAAATTTCCTGACATTTTTCATGATTATATAGCGAAGCATAGACGAACACCAGTGCCAGTGTTCCAAGTAAACCTACAGGTGGTGGACAATTGATTCCCTTAGGTAAACATATTATAAAGCTTTATAAAGGCAATATAGAGCTACAGCTATTACGTAGCGGTGCGTACTTTATGTCATTCTTTTTTCTGCAATCAGGTTTGCACTATGTTATAAGCAGGGTGTATGCCTATTTACTCTGCCTATGCAAACTTAGCAAATAGGCACCTTTTTGCATTTTGGTTATTTTAAACTATAAAACAAATCGAAATTTGAATTTTGTTCGTTATATATGCATTGTCATGCATGTGATAAGAAATTTTGTAACTAACTCAAATGCAATCTTATTTCATGTATGGAATGTTCAAAAAGGCGCCCTGAAACATTTTTCATGCGCTGATTAGAAGCAGCTTTAGAACAAATAGCAAATTTAGTCAGTATATAGCCATATGGCTATATACTGTGTCCTGCATGATCTAATTAATCACCCACGTTGTTACTCAATGGAAAAAGTAGTTTAGACTGTAGCAATCCCCAGGATGCGGACGGTCCGCATCCTGGGGATTGCAGCGCACCATAGTTAGTAGGCGAAGCTTGAAATATTGCGAGTGTTGTGTGTGGTTATGTACTATTATCAACACTCGGTATATTTAGTGTCAACCTTCGAGTACTTTTTATTGTCCCAACCTGGGGTTTGCTGCAGTCTGGTTTAGTTGACGAATTAACTAATTTATTTGGCAATGTCATTTACGTTGTCGGTGGAAATGTCTTTTAATGCCTTCATTATTTATCATTATTTTATTATAAATATACAGTAAATTTCTCTGCTTCTTTGCTAAACCTATTAAACCGTTTTCGTCATACATATTCTAAGGAGTTCATTTTTCATGAACAGTGGAATCAGCCAATCCACAAAATATACGTTTGTTAGGTGCTTGTCACTTAGCGAGCTAAAACTATAGACCATATCAACTGCCCTCGACTACCCGTTTATGAAGAAGTGATTTTAGAGGGTCATTTATTCTGCTGAGGTATTCTATATTACAGAGGGATTTCTCATTTCAGGCTGATAAAATATTAACACTTTGTTGGACTATTTATTTGAGGCAGAACAGAACTATAAAACATATAAACTGGCCTGGATTTGCCAACAAGAGCTTATGGCATTCTAAAAGTTTATTACTAAAAAGTACATTAATTTTTGGTTGACAGTTTCATATATTTACTACGTGTATATCTAACAATCTGTATGTTGTCAATTCTCAAAATAAAACATTATAAGATGAAATTAATTGAAAGAAAAATATAATATTAGACAATAACTTAAATTGCAATTGTTAAAACCTCCCCGAGAATTTTGTGTGGTAGTTACATTTTGGAGACATTAATGAATTGACTATTTTCTCTTTCAAAAGCGAGGCATTCACAATATATTTTTGAAAATAGACCAACCCAATTAAATAAGAGCTACATATTTACAAGTAGTTTGTATTTTTCTTTTAAGTTTTCATTTATATAGGTTATTCTTATTACTCTGTCTGACTAATATTGAAGAGCTATAAATTTGTAAATAGGGTTAATCTGAATTTAACCTACCATTTATTGGTTTTAGTGTTTCATAAATATGACCCAATTTTTAAAATAGTTATGGTTCTATTAATATTTTTGAAATGCTGCACAAACTTGAATAATCTTGTCAATTGTTGTCATTAATGCCTGCTCTCGTTTAGCTAGTGGGTTTTGCCACGTTTCATGGCCGTGAATTTTTGTTGAACGGCAAAAATTAAAATTATATTGTTAATATTTTTAAAATTATATTTGGAGTCTTGAGAAAATAAATAGCCAATACTCACTAAAAGGATTTACACAATATTTTCAAACAAAATGTTTTTAAGTATTTGAATTCAATGCATACAAAAAATAGCAATATGAAGAAGAAATGCCTTTATTGCCACTGACCTTACAACTAAGGTTTGCCATAACTGACACAGTAATAAGTTGGATATAAACGGAAAAAAACAAATATACACTATTACATAATTACACATTAACAAATTAATGATTTACAGAAAACAAGTGATGATGTAGTATATTTACGGAACTACGTAATACAGATATTACTATATTACGGACCAGATCTTTGGACAAACCAAATTGTTTTCGGAACATTTCAAAAAAATTTGAAATAGTACCCCGGGAACCAATAAACAATCCAATGACTTCCACAGTTACTACATTGTAATTATCAATAAAATAACTACTGCAGGGTTCATAGATGTCAGTTTTCTCTACATGTACTTCCTCCGGCTGATTTTCATGACCTTCCATTCTTATAGTTGGATCAATTATGTAAGCTTTGTTTCCTAGAATAGCTAAAATGCAAAAAAAAACTTATGCTAGCATTGCCAGAGAGGTAGGTTTATCCAACTTACTGGGGTTTGGCTGCTGGTTGTCAAAAGTATTTAGTTTAGTTCAATGAACTGAATAATTCATGTTTGTTCAGTGTTCACAGTGTTCATATAATAATAAACCACCCCAACATAAGAGCATTTAAAAACTTCATGTTCATTTTTGTATTTCAGCATTCATTTAAGTTTAGACAATAAAATTGAAGAATAATAAAACCGATAAGAAATTATAATAGACGAGTTCGCGTTTCAGTTAGCAAGAACAAAGGGGCTCACTGAAGTGTCGTCAATTATTGGCTTATCGGTTTTATTATTACTCAATCTTATTGTCCAAACTTAGTAATGGTGCAATTTTTGAAGATTTTTTTGAGTGAATATTGACTACTGAGTATTATAAATAATTTATTTAAGGAGTTACTCTGATTGAGTGATATAACTATATATTCAATTACTGCAATTATTGTAAACGGTGTTATTACAGATATTCATTTCCATTTTGCATTATATGGTAAGTGTGCAAAGAGTGGTAGCACAATGATAATTTTCCTAACAGGCATTATTGCTCACAAATTTGGTTTTCTCATAAACGATTATCACGTTATTGTTATTTCACAAAACTTTTCAACTTTACTTCTCACATCATGGCAATTTACTTTCCTGTTATTCAATTGAATTACTCAGTTCAATTAAAATGTACAAAAGAACTTGTGTTTCTGATTATAGCACATCTACGTATACAATTGTATGGTTAAAGAACAGTTGAATGTTATAACGAAAACAATGGGTTTTTGTAGGATTTTCGTTGGCTGATAGCTAAATCATAGGCTTATGAAATTCTAACAATTAATAAAAACCTTGACATTTATTACTTTATTGTCATGACAAATATTAGGTAAGACACATATTATGCAGTTAAAGAGGGTTGCACAGATTGAGTGCTTATGATAATACGAGCTTCTGTTCTTATCTTGTTATTTATCCAACATCGTGTTATTTCATTTCAACTAATGTGTGAATTTTAATGATAAAATTACACCTAATGCTTTATATAAGTAAACGTTTGTATACAAATTTTTGCTTCCAAAGTGAAATGAGATTCGTTCTCTCAAATTTTATAAATCCACTATTTAGTAATCCCGCATTAGTAATACAACTGACTGCTCCCCCTGTTGTAAAAACTGGAAATTTGGTCACCACTACAGCTAAATGGCAAACTATTCTTTTTGCAGTAACAATTTTTTTGTTTCATATTATCTAAAATTGACAATGATTAAGTGTTGGGAAATTGACCACTTTTTGCATTTTGACCGGGCCGGGTGGTCAAAACGGTTAAAACCGGCCAAAACGGTCAAAATATCAGTATACAGTTACTTAGGTTAGAAAAGCATATTTAAAATACTTAGAGAATGAAATATTACCTAAAACCAATGAAATCCTAATCTACCAACATCCAACTACAAAATGACACACTCTAATCATTTTTAACTGCAATCTTTAGAAAGTTATATTTGTTGTTTACTGTTGCAGTCAAAGTTACCTTGGGTCTCAATGTACCCCAAAAGGACATTTTGACCGTTTTGACCGAAAATGGTCAAAACGGTTTTAACCACGACCCAACCCTGCAGTGATTGGCTTTTATGAATTAAAATATTCAATACTAATATAAATTTTAAACACTGCTTTAAAATCCTGTAAATCTAAACGAAAATTTTTTGAATTAGTTTTCAAGTAATATTTAACAAGGTTGTGATATATCTTTTATTGCCTTAAAGAAGGGCCAAACATTGTTCAGTAATAAGCATAAATTTTAAAGATTTTAAACATATATCATAAGCAGGTAAATCATAAGCTGTAAACCAGGAATTAATCGAAAACGACATAATCTCTACACATGCATAAAAGCTATCCAACGATCTGATTAAATTGAGTAGAGTGAAGACAAGATGGTGGTTCTCAGGGTTTCCAGGTATATTTAAAAGGCAAGTATAATACCTAAATTGGGCCGTATACTTAAAATACTTGCAAGTATTTTAAAGTATATAATGTCCTTTATTATATATATACGCAATACGCAATAGTACATGTATATACAAAACTTTTGTTAAAGGACAATAATTACGATAATCAAATTAATTTTTCTATGACTCTTTGTGCCCATCTCATTTAATGCTATTGAGAATCTCTAATAACTAATAACACAATTTACAATAATTGGGGTAAATGATCCATACATAAACTACAATGCTTGTATTCAACATTCTTGAAAAATTCATCAAACTTGCTCAAGTACAGATAAAAATAAACTTTTAAAATTATTTTTGGCCCTCATTTTGGAGTGGTTTATTATTATTCTTTTATACTTTGAATTAAACACTTTTAAAAACCAGTATACAAAACCATTAAATTGAATAGACCAGGCTCTGAATATGCTGACATAAGTTTTTTATGCTCCTTCTTTCTTTTTTGCATGCATGGGATTTAAATGCTTTAGAATATTTTATTTTAATTTTTTAATGTAATACCTTCTGTCAGTTCAGTATATTGGCTATCACCTTCACAAAACTGCCAGCTGCAATAGTATTTTAGAGTTTTACGAATACTACGGCTTAACCTTAAATGAATGCATTAATTCTATCTGGATGCCCGAATTTTTGTCTTCCAATCAGCTAACACAGCCATTAAATACGGTAAAATTTGCTGGCTAAACCAACTCATCCATAGATGACTACAATCAACAGGATTTTCCAAATTTTTACTGTATTTTAATAACGTGGACGTGAACCAGATATCTCTCATAAATTTAATCGTATTTGAAAAACACCATAAGTAGAAAATGACAAGTTAAATTCTGGCTAACCCTATAAACAAATTCTTCAGTATTAAAAAACTCCTTCAAAAAAGAATACAAACAAAAAAGTACTATGTAGCTCCTGTAAATGGATAGGTCTTTTATCATTCTCAAGTTTAGTGTGAATGCCTCCTCTTTGAAATCTAGACAATAGTCAATTCATTAGTTATTTAGATAGAGTTCTTGTTTAAACTGGCTCTGAAAATTTTTATTACACGGCGATTTTCATTCTACTCCTTTTACTTATACATTTGTGTTAAGACTAAATACTACTTCCAAAAATGTTTTGCAAAGTGTTGTATAAATTATTTTGGACAATATTATTAGGTTTTAAATTATTTAACAATTCCAACTGCCTTTGGAATTTGTCATTTTACAAAAATTGTGATTTCAATTTGGTCACATATCCTTCTGTCTGGGTCACCGAATTTTTGTTGTCTAATCAAAATTTACATCCATGGACGGTGGTTACTCCAAATTTCAACAGACAGGTTGTACGTAATTATCCAAGTGATTTGTCAAAGAATTTATGCAATGTGAATGTTCTAATGGAGCCCAGATCGTTTTCAATGCTAAATCAATTTTTCGGAATGGAAGTCAACCGTCCGTCTTCTGTATTTATAATCGTCTACGAAATCGGTAAAGTTGAAAAATTTCAAATATGGCAAGTTAACCTTAGATTTGAGTTGTCGGGTCAACTATTTGTATTGCTTATCAAAAATTCCACTCATCACTCAATCTTCACTGGACATCTCTACAAACAAAAAATATTCGTATTAGATACAAAAATTGTGGGCGAAGATTGGAAAAGTATTTGGCACTCTTTAAATGGACATATGCATGGAGTCCAGATTGGAGTGGCTAATTCAAACATTCGTATTGACCGCTCTATACCATTGTCAATGTGCAAAAAGTCTTTCTATTCTTCAACGAAAATAAGCCCCCGAATATTTTGTCCCGCTGCTTCTTACAGGGCTGTTCAGCTAATGTCGGAGAAATTAAATTTTACTGCTATTTACGCAAAGAGGAACAGGAATTTGGTTACCAACCAAGTTTGTGGATTCATTGACTTATTGACAAATGTTAAGAATGCTTATGCTCAGTTCGAAACAGAATTCATTGAGTACTCTGAACAACAGTTTCCTTACTATTGTGAGGCCACGTCAAACTACCTTGGCGTCTCGCCGATTGTCTTAATTCAAAATACATTTGATGACCGATGCTGGATTCTTATATTATCCCTTTTCCCACTTGCACTTTTGGTTTTAGTTTCCCGAATGGGGATTTCATCTTATGGTGAAAAATTAAATTGGATTTTCTTTTCATTAGTGGCTGTTCTGTTGGATCAAGAAGTTGTTTATAACAAACGAATGAGTTTATTTGTGGTAGTAGCAACCATGGGATTCGCAGTTACAACTCTTTATCAAACCTGGATAACAAGCGAAATAATTGCACCCCCTCAAAAGAAACAATTTTCGGGATTCGAAGAACTCTTGGATAATGATTATAAGCTAATTTGGTCGAAAGACAGAGATATGGATTTGTATTATAACGCCCCTCTGTTTGATAAACTTTTTACAAGGATACGTTCAGGGATTTATTTTTATGGCTGGGGAAAAGCCAACAGTGTAGAATCCAGGCAAAATACAACTTGGAGATTACTGACTAACTATTCGATGAATTTATTTTCTTTCGCTAATAAAAATGGACGATATTTTGTTCCATTGATACCGAGAAGAATATCATCTAATGGTCACTGCATAATGACTAAAACTTCAACATTCATTCTTCAATATTCTAATCAGTTTGAGGGTTGCTACCGTTCAAATTTTCAGGCGTATTATCAACAAATGCAAGAGAAAGGGTTTTTAACCATGTGGAGGGAGCTATATGAAGATATTGAACATCTTCAATCGAAACAATCCCTAGATTATATGTCACACATGGAAAGTATACCCGTTCCAATCCATATAACAATGAAAATAAATACAATTTTCATTTTATGCGGATTACTCTTACTTGGGGCTTTGGTTATACTCTGTGGGGAATGGATTTGGAATAAAATATCCTCGTTTCCTTTGAAGCTTAAAATTCAGGATTTGTTTTCTACATGGATTATAACAATAAATAGATTAAAACAGCTAAGGGCAATTCTTCACTCAGTCTACTATGACTTCAGGGTTAAAATTCAGAATGCCCTTAAAAGAATTGATAAGAAAAAAACAACGATAACCTTACGGAGTAACAATTCTAGTGAGCAACAGTAATATGCACCGCACATATATGTTAAGAAGTTCATGAAGCTTATGTTTTATTCATTTTTTCTCTTTAAACATTATAGTATTTGATATAAAATAATATACCTGATTGCAACATCATTAATACTTACATTGCCACTTTGCCACATTATTTTCTCATATTCACATATTCTATACATCTATTTTCATATACTATTCACACACATGTTATAGGTTATACAATAGACCTTATTCATATTAGCATCAGCGCCACTGCTGTTAGGTATAACGAGAACGGCGAAGGTTACTCAAACGGGTAAATGAATGAATAGTAACCGTTCGCACACCGGTGGTATACCGCCACACCACGTGACACACCCAAACAAATACATACAATGCAGATTCATTCTAAGTGAAGTTGAAATAGAAGAAACCGTATAGCTAAGCCTCCTTTTTGTTGTGTTTTTTATAAAGTATACTTGGAGATAATTTATAGTAATTAATAATAATAATAATTGCCTAATAGGCTTATCCATGTATTAAATTTTGAAATGTAATTTTGCAAAAACTAGCAATTCGTTTTAAATCCTTGAAAACCTGAAAATTTTATTAAAAACGAAGCAGAGCCGTATTACAATTTTATTATTTATTTTATTATTTCTGCAACTCATTTTAATTAACGTCTTAGAATTTCCAAGTATACTTTATAAAAAACCCAAAAAAGGAGGCTTAGCTATACGGTTTCTTCTATTTCAACTTCACTTAGAATGAATCTGTATTGTATGTATTTGTTTGGGTGTGTCACGTGGTGTGGCGGTATACCACCGGTGTGCGAACGGTTACTATTCATTCATTTACCCGTTTGAGTAACCTTCGCCGTTCTCGTTATACCTAACAGCAGTGGCGCTGATGCTAATATGAATAAGGTCTATTTTTGTTTTAACACTTCTAAATTAAATAAAATTTATTGTAAGGTAGTTTTGTACGCTTAAAGGATATTGCATGCATTGTTTTCGATTAATTCAATGTTTACAAATGATGATTTACTTGCTTATGATCTGTTTAGAATCATTAAAATTTATGTTATTTTTCTGAACATATTTGGCCCTGGGAAGATGACAATAGTAGTGATGTATTGAAGTTTGGTGCTTTTATAAGCAAGAAGAAATTGAAAAAGTGCAATTAAATAGCCTAGAATGCAATAGACGTTCATGTAGGCCACTTATATTAAAAAGAACTTAGCTTTTCTGGATATGACTACCGGACATGGATCAAGAAAGAATACTGAAAATGATCTGATGAGTGTTAATGAGTGCAAATATAATTGGGTTAATAATTTGAAATATTCTGTAGTAAATCTAAGGTTTGCAAATGTGTGGTCGTCAGCTGTTGCCTTACCTCACCTATCATCTATTCTGGGAATAGGTAAAAATGATTCAAACAAGCAGGACAACCAAAGAGATGAAACCTCAGCATACAGTAATTTTATACGAACATAAAACTTGAAACCGAAGCGGAAAAGTATTTAAGTATGAAAGTGACATAATATGATAAAATAAGTTTGTAATTCAAACTAGATTAAGTAGGAGACGTTTTCTAAGTCTAATAAATATTCCTTTATAAATATTCCTATTAGAACCGAAAATAAGTTGTACGATCTGTAATTCTGTATACGAATCCAATTTCGACGATTTATTTCATTACCTTGTCATTTGTACAGCCTATCTATGAACCATTACGTTATTTTTATTTACCAGGTATTTACAAGTGTAATGAAGTTAATTTATTATATTGAGATGAAATTCGAGCGCGAACTAGATGTGCATAACTTTTTTAACTATACTACACAGGGGACATGGACCCTAAACGAATAATAAAATTCATAAGAATACAGTAAAAAATAATTCTTTCAAATTTTATAAAATGTAGTTAATAATAATTTAATATAACCTTGACCTGCATTGAGAATTTTGTGTTGTGGGCTGAGGCCTGAATTTGAGGCACAATAAACTATCCATCCATCTACTCAATGCACTGTATTCGTAGTACATTGTTTGTATTGTGACGCAATTGAGCTATTAAATAAATAGAATATTTAAAAACGTTCAACAACGTCACTGTCGTATAATACGTGGATAGTTTACTTTGAAATTATTTCTCAAAAATATTCATTGTATAACAGTGACGTGGAATTTTGCGTAGTGAAAAATATCGTGGTAATGTTTGAATGCAAAAGATGAACGTTGTGTAACTACGCAGGCCCAACAAAAGTTTCAGGATAATATTACAATATTTTGAAATTAGGCTAAACGTTGACGCGCAAATCTTTTGAAATTCAATGGCAGACATGGATGCCTAGTTCTAAAGAGAAACCCTTCAAGTGGCAAACTGTTATTATTTACTAGCCGGTCACAGGACCTAGGCCCTGTTATAAATAAAGCTAGTTTGTATTCCGGGGGCAATATTGTACGATAGGTAGAATGTATTTCAGATAAATAAAATAAAATATTCCAAAACTACCCCTTTTGTCAACAATTTGTTTAGAAATAGAATTGTGGCTAATATAGCAAATTACTCCGTTCATCTACCATGATTACATTTTTGACTCGGATACTTTGAATCATGCACCACAATAATATTAGACATACTGCCATCACTGGTGGGAGTAAAACTGACTCTCTTTTTTAGGAATCTATCTATTTTAAAACAATTAAAAACGTCAAGGTAAAAGGCCAAATTGAATTTTCCCGCACATGAAATAATGGAAACCTACAGCGCACTGAAAGTAGGAAAAATTTGCATACAGAATGCATGCATTGTTTCTGTTATGAAATATTTTTGTGTCTTGTAAGTCGTAGGAGACTATAGAGAATAGAGAGCGCAGTGTATAATTCCTCACTGGCACGAAGTTGTTCTGCTTCGGATATGTTGGAATGGAATTTGCCTCATTTTTGTTATAGTATTTTGGATATCGAGAAAAAACATAATTTCCTCCAGCGCTTGTTCTTGTGAGCGGGTTGCACCGTTTTTAATTTATTTCAAACTCCCAACTTTCGTTGCGTCACTGTCCAATTATTATATATTTTGATGATGAAGTCGACTGGTGACTGCTTGGTGACTTTTACCAATTACAATATCAGTTAGCAGTCTCAGGTTTGAATGAAAATGTAGAATCTTCTAATGTTTCATACCAGCTAAAATCACGACGGTTTCATTATCACACCACACTACACAGTAATCAAGACTCCCTGTATTCTATTCTTATTATTTCATTATAAGTGAATCAAGAGTCGGAGTCTAATTTTTTTAAATCATCTTATCTACAATGTGTTTTAATTTAAGATCCCTCCTCTTCTTTTCAGAATAAATTGGCAAAAAATTGTATTCCCTATAGTCGTTCATAGTGATAATCACTAATCACTATACAGAAGAATGCTGTAGTTTTCCAATTTATTCTGAAAATAAGAGGGGGGAAAATGAAAAATGAGAGAATAGTAGAATCCTTATGCTAACAACACGCAGCAATGACCAGTAGGAAAAAATTTCGGAAGGGGGAGGGGCATGTATTTATGTTATATGGGGTGTACTGCCTCACTACAAAGTGATAGTACTGGGCGCAGGCCTCAATACGGGCCTATTGCCAACTCCCTCAACACTGGTATTGTTGTTAATAAGCGAGAAGCCTAAGGCTGTCATTTACGAGTCACTGTAGTGGGACTGTTAACGGAAGTCTACTAGCCCAACAAAGACAGGCTATCCAAAGCTACTCTACGTACACAGGACATACGAGGTATCAATAGGACGGCCCTTGTAATTGCGGGTTCGTGCTTAACCTTTGTCTTAATTCCACATTGACAACTCAAACACTCGCCTTTAAACAGCCCTCGGCCATTTCACCCAGCCAAAGAATCGTACTGGCAGTGGAAGCACACATTGATTAGTCAGACGACTGAGTACTCCACCAAGCCAACGTGGCTGGGTTTAGGGGGGGGGGGCACAGAGAGCGCAAAAATTTTACGATTTTAGACAAAAAATTCTATATTTATCGATTTCGGAAGGAGGGTGGGCCCCGGTGCCCCCCTTCTCGATGCGGCCTTGCTGACCAGGTTTAGATTGCATGACCTATTATGAAATTATTGACCGCAAAGTGAGAAGTTTTCATATGTACACTGGCTTGAATTTAGTGCGCTATTGTGCTTGGTGCTTAGCAGCGTTTTAGAATTGGGGAAAATTAACACACAGAAGTACAAACATTCAAACGGAATTGTCACGTGACTAAATTTTGCCGTTTATCGAATAGTAATGATTGAAGGAATAAGTTTTAACTACCACGTCGCACAACAGTGACTTTCATCATCGCGCAAGCGTGTATGTGTTGTAGGCCATGAGAGGACATGGGCTGTCGCCGTGACAGCCTAGGCTGCGAGAGGTTCCTCTCAATGCCTAGGTTTTGAGAGGACGGCATGGCAGGCTCTGAGAGGACGGTCAGTTCGGATAAGAATGAGACAACATGGAACATTTTTGGAATGCAACTTGCAATTGCAACTTGAAATAACTTTATTTTTACTAGTCAAAGCGAAGTTATCATTATTAACAGGTCAGGTTATTGCTTGATATTCAGATTATAGCATTAAAAGTGACATTAGTTAAGACTTTGAACGCATTATTTCAGTTTATTTCAGGGCAAACATATTCAATCACCAATTAGTCGTTATTTTTACAGGATATACACACGTGACAATTTATTCCACACAGAACATTCGATAGGACATGTCCTCTCATGGCCTACGACATATGCATTAAACCAAGTAAGGTGGCCGAGTAATAACATTCATAACTTAGACCATTCTGTTTTGAAACTATGCGAACATACAGCATACAAACATCCGTACATACAAGAATTCCGATTATGTTTATATTATAGTTATGATGTATTAAGAATTGTATTGTCATAGCAGTAAGACACATTTTTGCCTTAGACAAAAATTTATCCGGCTCTAAAGCTTTTGGTTAAATAATTACGAACTTATTCTTTCCTTGCAGTCTACACGTTTGTTATATTCACATAAAGTTAGCATCGAATAAATGAGATGGGAATTCTATAATATAATCCTATAAAGTTTGTTGCTAATTTGCATGACTAAAGCGAAAAAGACGGACACGAATGTCCAAACAAATTCTCAACTGGAGGACAATTGATTTACTTTGGTAAACATATATATATACAATACAGAGCAAAAACTATTAGTTAGCGGTATGTACTTTTTGTCATTCTTTCTCCTGTACATCAAGTTGATGCTATAAACAACTTTAAAACAAATTATAATTACATAAATTAAAATATTTGGATGTGGAATTGGTGTCAGGTATTGTAAGTTTGGAAATAGCAAAACGATCTTCACAGAGCTAATAGCTGGACACTAAGTGATTACTGCTTCCTGACTCTTGACTGTCTTGACTTACTTTTTTATGCATTAACGTGCGTCCTTAGTGGCTTCTTTTATATGTATCTCACACCATTGTTTCGTAAACAACTCCCCCAATTTTGGGGTCAATTTGAACGTATGGCCTTATAATGAAGATATGCTAACCAGCTCGGACATGTCATGGTATATTTTACAATTTTGACTTATAAAGGTCAAACACCGGTTTAAAAAATGGTTTCTTTTTATTTAATGGCGGGTTGTCTTTAGACTTGGATGGCAAGACAAGGCAGGTATTATGGAAAAGTTGGGACGACCAAAATGGTCGAAAAATAAAATTTGAATTTCAAGTATAATACACATCATAGGAGAACGACAGAGCGGATTAATCATGCGACTTTTATTTCTCTCACATCTATATAATTTTATCAATTGCCGCTCAAACAACGCACTATTTCTGCTCTCTCTACTTTCATTCTTATTCCTGTAGAAAATTTCTACTTCGAAAGAATTCCGCTAGTTGCCTAGTGATAGCTAAGGACGCGCGTTAAATGCCATGTATTATCAGGTGTTATACCTAATAAGTGGACAACTATCCAATATATCCTCTGGTATCTCTCATTTATATGAAATAATAGCGTTTTAAATTTAAATCCTTAAGTAGAGCTATATTATGAGTATGGTATGTCCTAACGATTATTTACTGCAGGAACTAATTAATCAGTCACTTTGTTATCAATGGAACAAGTAGTTTGGTTGACGAATTAATTTATTTGTTTGTCATAGACGTTGTCTGCTGAAATGTAATTTCATTGTTACTTTATTTGGTATTAGTTTATTCTAAATATAAAGTAAAATTATCCGCTACTTTGCCAAACCTATTAGACAATTTTGCTATAGCTATTATTAGGAGCTTATTTTTCATGAACAGTAGAATCAGCCAATCCACGAGACATACGTTTGTTAGGTGTTTGTCACTTCGGAAACTAAAACTATGGACCATATCAACTGGTCTCGATTGCCCCGTATATTAACAAGTGTAAGAGCTTAAGTCAATCAAAAGTTTTAAGCTTCTTAATAAAATACACGTTAATACTACTCCATCCTATTTTTGGTGGACAGTTTTATAAATTAGCTACGAGTGTATCTAACATTCTGTATAAAATGCTATCAATTCTCGACATAAAACTGATCAACTAAAATTATAGAAAGGAAAATATAACATTAGGTAATAACGTAAATTACAGTTGTTAAAACCTCCCCAAAGATTTTGTTTGACACATTTTTGTACACATACAAGTCTTGTAAAAAAATAAAACATAAAATGTGTTGTAATTGGCCATTTATATTTTTAATCCTAAAGTTTTCCCTGGGATGGAAATTGTGGGAAGTTGTAGATTTGGAAAGTGATTGTTACATTAATTTGATTTGGCAGCAAAATGAACTAATCACTACACGGGAAGATTCTTTAGCTAAGGAAGTACAGGAAATCAATTTCCCTTTCGTAATTACAAAGCTGAATTACAAGGAGGAGGAGAAGTACTGCAGTCCAAGAAAATATATGTTTGACCAAGGATGGGCTGCAAAAAAACAGTTCAAAATATGTGAGGCAACTTACCTTCAAAATAATTTAAGTATACTAATACCACACCAAAATAGTCGTCTTATTTGTCTTGTACATATCATTGCCAATTTCGACGCAAGATATTTTGTGGATAATATGCTCATTATCCATGTCAGCGAGACATCCTATGAGGAAAAATATGAGGCAAAAAGGTATGGTATATCCCTTCAGAAGCTCTACACCGTTGCAGAATATTCTGCTGTCTACACACTTATGGACGAAGAAAGTTTAAAGTTGGCTAAAACAAAATCGAATTCCTTTATTGAAATGATATCACAGGTGAAAGTTAGGAACGAATATGTTCATCGTCTTCTTTTGTCAAAATCCTGGTTTTTGTTATCATCTTCAGATACAGGTAAAGCATCAGTGTACTTTGTTTGTCTTCAGGCCGAATTTAGTGACAATTTACTAAAATTTACAGTCGGCACTACAATATTGTCTCTATGCTCACGAGACAATTGTTTTGGTCGATCCCTCCGTGCTTTGGCAATACAACGGTTTGTAACTGAAAGCAGTTTGGCAAAGGTATTTTACTTGCAGATTGTGGATCAAAATGTTCAGACTTCAGAAGGATATGGAGTAGGAAGTTTTTGTGGATATCCGTTACAAAATGGATATTTAACTAACTACGACTTCAACGAAAAAGATAGTCTTGGTTACCCAATTTATTCAATTATCTTTGAGAAGTTTACCAATTCGGTTATTTCAGTGGTAAATAAAGATTATTTGCTTTCTGCTTGTTTTGAAAAGCACGAGATACCATACGTGTTAAAATTAAAATTTCAAACTGTTCCGGAGTATGAAATGCAACACAGTCCACATCAAGTCATGTTTCAAACAATGAAAGAATCCTTCAATTTTATTTCTTGTGTTGTTCTAGAAGATGAAAGGCTTTCTTTTTATGGATACATTAGGCCATTCGAACCGTATGCTTGGCTGGCAATCATTCTGACAACTATTTCTGTAGTCGCCTTCGTCTATGGGGTTGTATCTTATACAAAGTTTGATAGTATTCCATTCATCATGATTTGTTATGCTTATTTATTGGAAGTTAGTTACTCTCTAACAGCAAAAGCTGAAAAACTTGTCTGGCTTAAGTTGGTTATCGGTCCATTGTTGCTCATGTTTATTGTAATCACAAACTGTTACAAGGGAATTGTCATCACTGACTTAGTAGAGCCACGTCCCGTGAAACAAATCGAATCGATGGAACATTTGGCAAATCTATCTGGGATAACTGCTCTTGGAGAATTTAGTGGTGCTAGTGAATTCGATCTATTCCAACTGCCCTTACACAAGCAGAATGACATTCTTAGGAAGTATTACTGTCGAATAGTAAATGGAACTTACGTTAATAGGAAGGAGTGTTATAAATTTATGTCACCTTACAATACCATTTATTTTCGAAATGAATCTAGAAGTACAGTCGAAGCAGCCGTTCAAGAATATCATATGTTAGGAAGTGAATATTATCAAGTCACTTTCAAATATACAGCTTGGATCTTCGTGATGAAGTTAATGTATGGAAATACTATTGGGGATAACAAACTTATCCAGGAAATAGACAAGATTAACAAATCTTTCGGATTCCCTCCTGGATTTCCTTATACAGATGCTAAAAATTGGATTTCCCAATGTAATAAGTCTGTGCTGATTCTCAGAAGTTCCATTTTGCATCGAGCATTGAATGATTCTTATTGGAATCCAGAACACGGTGGCATTGAGCCAAAAAGACAATTATACCATGGAACTCATGAAAATGCTTTTTTGTCTATACCCATTCACTCGGGATTTGACGCCGAGAATTTTCCTTTTCTCACTCCATTTTTAAAGCGTAAATATTTTATTTTGGATCACTCCGGACTGTTTCATTTATGGTTGGATCATTTCAAAACATTTAGTTATAGCACGTGCTTAACATGCTGGGAAACCAAACCACCTCGACCTTTAACATTTTACAATTCCAATATTTCCACAATATTTTATATTGCTACATGTATTTCATTCACGTTCACAATGACTTTTTTGTGGGAAATTCGAAAGTATCTCCAAATCAAACTGGTGGCATTATATTATCAAATCAAGGTGTGGACTAGAAAATTTGTCGTATGTGTTAATTGGAACTTATTGTTTGTCAGAGGCGAACGGTAACTCCTCTGTGAATCCACTAACATCAAATTAACGTAAAGGATAATGAATCGTTTTAATTTTCGATATATTAATTTAATATTCCCAACGTATGATAATAATAATAATAATTTCACTTTCTCAAATTCAGATTGCTGGAAGACAGTAAAATAATTTAACAATACAATGAAAATTGAACAATGTAATGAAATATAAAATTTTTATGATATCCGTTTAGAATCATTAAAGTTTATGTTCTTTTTTAACGATGTTTGGCTGTGGGAAGATGACACATTATTTCATCCACATCTTCCTTACATAGCAAATTTTACTAGATTTTTATAATGCATGATTTTATACATTTTTTTATCTAGAATGTTGCATTTCTCCAGTATGCAGTGTACGTAATAAATACGTCATTATTTTGCTCAAATACTTGTTGATATAATTACCGCTTAAAAATCAAATTCTTTTTATTTACATAATATTAAAGTAAGTTTAAATGGTTTTGCAATCAGTCTTGAAGTCAACCCAAGACATTAAGTAAAGTTTACTCAACACTTAACGTTCGGCTTCCTGGTTACGGACAGATTTTCCGACTTTCATATTCCCATTTAAATTACACATAAACTTTTTTAGGAAAATCCCTATTTGAGACCATCGGTCCTACACCCATACATTAAATGTAAAAAAGATTCGTCGAAACCTATTCTATGAAAGACATATTGAAAATTTGACATTTTTGTCTTCTACTTCAAGATATAAGGTTTAATCACAATATATAAGTATCTCTATCTATTATAATTAGCAACAAAATAGTTCTTTTAACTTTTGTACATTTAATCCAGCTGAGTAATTTAATTAAGTGAAAGCACAGTAAATTACTATGATACAAGAAGTAAAAATTGGAAAGTTTTGTCAAAACAATGATGATAATCGTTTAAGAGAAAAGTAATTTTCTAAGCAATATTACCTTTTATGAAAATTATTTTGGTGCTAAAACTCTGCACAATTCTTATTTATAATCCTCAATAGCAGTACCGTATTTAGAAGTCGATTTCGGAGGGGGCAAAGACGTCATACACTTATATGTATTAGGAAAAATTTTGGCTTATTTTAGCTAAAATGAGTCAAAAATAGCCTCAAAATCACATAAAATCGCGCGAAGCGCGAAATTATAAAGTATAAATCCGGTCGATGTCAATTGCAATAGAATGTACCGGTCTATATATAACATTTATTCTTAAATTTCTTAATTTAAAGGTAATTAAACTCCAATGGCTGCATTTAAAACTATTACATTTATTTAGTATATATATGATTGTACTATAAATATGAGTTATTTCGTATTGGTTTATATAATCGTATCTTACTATATTATATATTACAGAACCTGACGATAAATATATTCTGAAACATGTCGTTCAATAAAGAGATAATAAAGAATAACTAAACGGACTTTGGATTTTTGATCGATATCTCATTCTCTGCATCCTCTTTTCTTGGATTTCGGGGGGGGGGGCATTTGCCCCCAATGCCCCCCCTCAATACAGCCTTGCTCAATAGTCTGTACCCACTCAAAACCGTCTGCAAAACTTTGCTCGGCCCAATTACACATGAACATCTTTTTTTAAATTATGTAAGGATCTTATTTTGGGGTGGTTTATTATTATAAGTATACTGTGGGGTAAATCGAACAAAGATGCAAAAATAATTTGCTTTATAACATCATAATCTAATATCTTGAAAATAAATCTTGATTACAAGTCCTCAAAAATATTCTGAAATTCATTTATAACCATAATAATTTTTCTAATCGCAAAATTATTACTTTGCATTAAAGTTTCCTGATATTTTTTATGATTATATAGCATAGACGAACACCAATGTTCCAAGTAAACCTTCAGGTGGGGGACAATTGATTTCCTTAGGTAAATACATAAAGCTTTGTAAAGGCGATACAGAGCTACAGCTATTATGCGTACTTTGTGTCATTCTTCCTCCTGGACGTCAGGTTTGCACCATATTATAAGAAGGGCGTATGCTTTTTTACTCAACAAAATTAGATAAACAGGCACCTTTTTGCCTTTATAAAATTATTTGAAATTTGATTTTTGTACGCTATAAGAGCATTGTCATGCATGTGTTAGGAATTTTTGTAACTAACTCAAATGCAATCATAATATTACATATAGGGAATGTTATAGAAAAAGTGCAAAAAGCAAAACGGTTCAAAAATGCACCCTGAAACATTTTTCATGCCCTGATTACAAGCAGCTTTAGAACAAATGGCAAATTTAGTCAGTATAGAGCCATATGACTTTCCTGAATGAACTAATTAATCAGCCAAGTTATTACTCAACGGAAAAAGGAGTTTAGTTTAGACTGTAGCAAACCCCAGAATACGGGCCATAGTTAGTAGGCGAAGCTTGAAATATTGCGATTGTGTTGTTTGTGGTTATGTACTATTATCAACAGTCGGTATATTTAGTGTCAATCTTCGCGTACTTTTATTGTCCCAACCTGGGGTTTGCTACAGGGTGGTTTAGTTGACGAATTAACTAATTTGTTTGGCAATATCATTTACGTTGTCGGTGGAAATGTCTTTTTATGCCTTCTTTATTTATCATTAGTTTATTCTAAATATAAAGTAATTTTTTCCGCTTCTTTGCTAAACCTATTAAACCGTTTTCGTTATACCTACTTATTATAAAGAGTTTATTTTTCATGAACAGTGGAATCAGCCAATCCACGAAATATACGTTTGTTAGGTGCTTGTCACTTAGCGAACGAAAACTATAGACCATATCAACTGCCCTCGACTACCCGTTTATGAAGAAGTGCTTTTAGAGGGTCATGTATTCTGCTTAGGTATTCTATATTACAGAGGGATTTCTCATTTCAGGCTGATAAAATATTAACACTTTGTTGGCCTATTTATTTGAGACAGAACAGAACTATAGAACATATAAACTGGCCTGGATTTGCCAACAAGAGCTTAAGGCATTCTAAAAACTTCTTAATAAAAAATACATTACTTTTTGGTGGAAAGTTTCATATATTTACTACGTGTATATCTAACAATCTGTATGTTGTCAATCCTCAAAATAAAACATGACAAGATGAAATTAATTAAAAGAAAAATATAGTATTAGACAATAACTTAAATTGCAATTGTTAAAAGCTCCCTTAGGATTCTGTGTGGTAGTTACATTTTTGGAGACAAAATCTTTAAAAAATAAAACTTAAAATGGGTTATAGTTGGCCATTTATATTTTTAATCTTAAAGTTTTCCCTAGGATGGAAGTTGTCGGAAGTTGTAGAGTTGGAACACGACTGTTACATTAATTTGATTTGGCAGCACAATGACCAAACCACTTCACGGGAAGATTCATTAGCGAAGGAAGTACAGGAAATCAACTTCCCTTTCGTAATTACAAAACTAAATTTCAAGAAGGAGGAGAAGTACTGCAGTCCAAGAAGATATATGTTTGACCAAGGATGGGCTGCAACAGACCAGTTCAAAATGTGCGAGGCAACTTACCTTCAAAATAACTTAAGTATACCAATCACACATCAAAATAGTCGTCTTATTTGTCTTGTACATATCATTGCCAATTTCGACGCAAGATATTTTGTGGATAATATGCTCATTATCCATGTCAGTGAGACATCCTATGAGGAAAAATATGAGGCAAAAAGATATGGCATAACCCTTCAGAAGCTCTACACAGTTGCAGAATATTCTGCTGTCTACACGCTCATGGATGGAGAAATCCTGGACCTGGCTAAATCAAATTCGAATTCCTTTATTGAAATGATATCACAGGTGAAAGTTAGGAACCAGTATGTACATCGTCTTCTTTTGTCAAAATCCTGGTTTTTGTTATCATCTTCAGATATAGAAAATGCGTCAGTATACTTTGTTTGTCTTCATGCCGATTTTAATGACAATTTACTAAAATTTACAGTCGGCACTACAATATTGTCTCTATGTCAACGGAACGATTGCTTTGGTCGATCCCTCAGGGGTTTGGCAATACAGAGATTCTTAAAGGAAAGCAGTCTTGCAAAGTTATTTTACGTGCAGATTGTGGATCCAAATGTTCAGACTTCAGAAGGATATGGAGTAGGAAGTTTTTGTGGATATCCGTTACAAAATGGATATTTAACTAACTACGACTTCAACGAAAAAGATAGTCTTGGTTATCCAATTTATTCTATTGTTTTTGAGAAGTTTACCAATTCGGTTATTTCAGTGGTAAATAAAAAATTTTGGTTTCTGCTTGTTTTGAATTACACGAGATACCATACATGTTAAAATTAAATTTTCAAATTGGTCCTGGATACGAAATGCAACACAGTCCACATCAAATCATGTTTCAAATAATGAAAGAGTCCTTTAATTTTATTTCCTGTGTTGTTCTTGAAGATGAGAGTCTTTTCTTCTATGGATACATTAGGCCATTTGAACCGTATGCTTGGCTGGCAATCATTTTGACAACTATTTCTGTAGTCGCTTTTGTCTATGGGGTTGTATATTATACAGATTTTGAAAGTATTCAATTCATCATGATTTGTTATGCTTATTTATTGGAAGTTAGTTACTCTCTAACAGCAAAAGCCGAAAAAATCGTCTGGCTGAAATTAGTTATCGGTCCATTGTTACTCATGTTCATTGTAATCACAAACTGTTACAAAGGAATTGTCATCACCGACTTAGTAGAGCCACGTCCCGTGAAACAAATCGAATCGATGGAGCATTTGGCAAATCTTTCTGGGATAACTGCTCTTGGAGAATTTAGTGGCGCTAGTGAATTTGATCTATTCCAACTACCTTTACACAAGCAGAATGACATCCTACAGCATTATTACTGTCGAAAAGTAAATGGAACTTATGTCAATAGGAAGGAATGTTATAATAAATTTATGTCACCCTACAGTACCAATACCGTTTATTTTCAAAATGAATCTAAAAGTACAGTCGAAGCAGCCGTTCAAGAATATCATATGCTAGGAAAAGAATATTATCAAGTCACTTTCAAATATACTGCTTGGATTTTCCGAATGAAGTTAATGTATGGAAATAGTATTGGTAGTAACAAACTTATTCAGGAAATAGAAAAGATAAACAAATCTTTCGGATTCCCTCCTAGATTCCCTTTTACATAGATGCTAAAAATTGGATTGCCAAATGTAATAACTCTGTGCTGATTCTCAGAAGTTCCATTTTGCATCGAGCATTGAATGATTCTTATTGGAATCCAGAACACGGTGGTATTGAACCCAAAAGACAATTATACCATGGAACCGAAGAAAACTCCTTTTTGTCCTTACCCATTTACTCGGGGTTTGATGCCGAGAATTTCCCTTTACTCTCCCCGTTTTAAAGCGTAAATTTTTTATTTTGGGTCAATCAGGGATTTTCCATTTATGGCTGGACCATTTCAAATTATTTAATCATAGCACGTGCTTAACATGCTGGGAAACCAAACCACCTCGTCCTTTAACTTTTTACAATTCGAATATATTCACAATATTTTATATTGCTACCTGCATTGCAATCACTTGACTTTTATAAGCATTTACCATGACTTTTTTGTGGGAAACCCGAAATTATTTGAAAATCATACTGCTTGCATTATATTATCAAATCAAGACATGGATACGGAAATCTGCCATAGTACTTTGTAAAGTCACGGGTAATGTTTTGGTCTAGGTTTTCTTAGGGCCTTCCAACTGACATACATGAAAAATCAATTTAAAAATTTAAGAAGGGAATTGCGTTGTTAAGCTAAAGGCCCCCCAGATAGCCTCTCAGATTTAATTGTCCCCACTGGTCCTACTCATTAAACCAATGGGTATAGGTAAGGTGTAATGATTATGCCGTTTTCGATTAATTCCATGTGTACAGCTTATGATTTACATGCTTATGATATGTTTAGAATCATTAAAATTTATGTTTTTTACTGAACAATGTTTGACCCTGTAAGGATGACGCATTCTATAACTTACTTTTTGCTTCAATAGAAAATTCCATTCCAAATTTTTTATTAGAAAATGTTACATGTCTCCAATATACGTAATAAAATTATTTTTTACCTTGAATTTTTATTGACATATTTATAGCATGAAATATCTTGACATTTTTAAAATTTTGTTTTCGTTTACATAATTTTAAATTGAATATATCGTTTTTCCATGGGATTTTTCTTTAAGACTTACTGATGTCAAAAGCTTGTTAAATATTAATTGAAAACTAATTCAAAATATTTTGTTTAAATTTACAGAATTTTTAAGCAGTCTTTGACATTTCAATTAGTATTGAATATTTTGATTGATAAAAGCCAATTTATGTCAGTTTTTGATAATATTTAACAAAAAACTGTTACTGCAAAAAATTGTTTACCATTTAGCATAGTGGTGACTAGATATATAGGTATAGATTTGCAGTTTTCACAACAGAGGGAGCAGTTAGTTGTATTACCATTGCGGCGAACAACAGAATAGTGGATTTCAAGATTTGGGAGAACGAATCTCATTTCATTTTGGAAGCAAAAAATTACATACCGTCCCTTAAGGATAGAATAAGCCTGTATCCACTTTCAGATTGGTACAGGAATAAGCCAAAATCCATTTTTTGTTTGGTACAGGAATAAGCCTATCTCCAATTTTCGTTTGGTGCAGGAAATAGCCTCTGCTGCTGCGGTTGCAAGAGGATAGAGGTTATTTCCTGCACCAAACGAAAATTGGAGATAGGCTTATTCCTGTACCAAACAAAAAATGGATTTTGGCTTATTCCTGTACCAATCTGAAAGTGGATACAGGCTTATTCTATCCTTAAGGGACGATACAATAGTTTACTTTTATAATGTATAGGTGTCATTTTATCAGCTTTGTCATTAAAATTCACAATTTCGATGAAATGAAATAACACGTTTTTGCATAAACAACAAGATCAAGACGGAAGCGCATATGGTCACAAGCACTCAATCTGTGCAATCATCAACTGCATAATTTGTATTTTACTAAATATTTGTAATGATAACAAAGTAATAAATAAGGTTTTTTTTTAATTTTTGGAATTTCATAAGCCTATGATGTAATTATCAGCCAACGAAAATCCTACAAAAACCCATTGTTTTCGTTATAATATTCAACTGTTCTTTAAGCATACAACTGAATACGTAGATATGCCATCATCAAAAACACAATAATTTATTATTATTACAATAAATATTTCCATCAGACCAGTTTCAAAGGATCACCTTGTTGACAGTAAAGTAAGATATATGGAAATATATTTCTTAGTTGTTTAGGCATTTGAAATTCTGGGCACTTGTCCAGGCACATTTTAGGCACTTGTCCCATTCACAATCATCATCTAAAAGGCCTAAATTTCTGCATGCTTCTTGGTATGTTTGACATATTATGTTTTTGCTATCAATTATTATAGTTTTAAGGCTATCATAGCATGTTGCTCCTTTAACATGTAATAACAAAAGTAGTAAATGGTATCTATCTTTTTCAGAAGGACTCACTGTGGACATCCTTGGGATGATTTTATTTTTCTTAGCCTCTTTTTCCATTTCGTTTCTTTTGAGTGCTAAGTGTAATGATACGGTACTTCAGTATAAAAATACTGTCTTGCTGAAACATCATCAGAATTTAATTGAAACCAAGCAGTTAATTTAGTTAACCTATTTTCTGCTTGTTCAACAGATTTTGATTCATTGCCCTCTTGAAAGTAAATGGGCTGTTCGTCTTCTAAATGTACTGAAAGCCTTATTATTTCATGCGATTGCTTGTGCATTTCAAATTCATAAAGCCTCCAGATGGCTTCTGGAGCACTTATATACCTACAGTGTAAGTAAATTTTAATTTCATCTATCCAATTTCTACATTGGCACAGTCATAGCTTTTGTATACATATTTGAAAATGTATTTAACTGATTTGAATGGATACTTGAACAAATTTCGACATTAATATGGGTATTGTATTTGAGAATCAAATATGGATTAAAAGGAACGACGTGTCTATTATCCTTTTCGACCAACTTCCCATTTTTTGCCTTAGTATATTGTAAGCAATGCATAGATGTATGCTCAACTATATGTCAGGGGGGAATATTATTATTAGTAGTGCTACTCGTATGGGGAATATTAATATTGCCAAGCCAAGCCAGAATAATTATTACACATATGCTAGCCGCTCTCGGCTAGGAATAAAACACGTCATAGGGTGCACACAATTCAGATTAATCAATTCAATACATTATTATTATAAATCCAATAATATAATTTATATCGTATTTTACGACGGATGGGCCGAGATGAGAACCGATCGCGACGATACCAATTGGGACAGAATGACAACGACGGTGATGATTGTGACTGAATGACGACGACACAGCACGATGTCCATACAACGACAATTATGGGTTTGGTCCAAACACTTTTCTTCGGAACAGAACAACACTTCCTTTCTTCTTCTTCTCGGCTTGTCCTTCCAGGTCCAGACCTCCACTCAGACTCCTGGTTAATCCCTGACCAAGACCTAGACTCCGACTAACTTGACTTACTCCAAAACCTGTTCTTTTCCTTCCTTGCTGCTTTTCGCCCTTTCCCGCTCTCCCGGCTTTGCTTCTAAATATCTCGGCAGACGGAGTCTGCCTCTCAATATGTTTGTCCATACCGTCGTCTTCGATAAAGTGGATAGCCATTAAAATTAAGGACTGTAATTTCTTGAAAATCTTTAGGAAAATTTTTTTTGCAAGTCCATTGATCTTTGTATATGTTGTAACCGCATGCATCGTACAGTGGGATTTCATGAACATTATGCTGTATCTTCTTCGTTTTTTCCATGCACGGAGAATTGGTGAATTCTTTTCCACAGGGGCCATGTAGCTTATGGGTAGTAACTGTTTCAAAAAGGTTAGGGTTGGCTTTTATATTTGGAATTTCTGCAGATACTAACCTATTAATTTTTTTCGTATTGTTAAGTTTATCATCTTCGGAGAGAATTATTAATATATGAGCATGTGGCAACCCTCGTTTTTAAAATTCTATAGTATAAACAAATGCAATTACAGTCCCCAAAACCATGCTTTATGTCAAATCCTGCAAAAGTTAGGTCGATTTTCTAAACTTTGCCCTTTTAAATTTTCGGTGATTTCTTTCCTATTAGGGTTACAAGTAAATGTAATAAATAGAACGGACTTGCCAAATGAAGAAACTATGGCCATTGCATCTTGGTAATTTTGTAATAAAGCTCGTGGGCCATTATGAAAACTACTGGTCTCCCGAGTGGAATATTTTCATTGGCATTAACATTTCCTAAATGATCTTCAAAAAATTTGTGTTTCCCAACTCTTAATTCGTTCTGATTATCCTTTATCCATTTCAGACGGTTGGCTTCAATTTTTGTGTAAGCATCGACAATATATTGTTGAGAAAGTCTGCCGGCATTAACGATTGGATTAAACTCAATATCATTATTTTCAGTGGCACGTACAGCTAATCCATAAGAATACAATTGCAGTTGAGTTACACGTCTGGATTCCTGGATTCCATTGTTTAATACGGTCATGCCAACTTAAATCTCCGAGGGGAAAATGAATAGGATATAACATTGGTTCTAGAATGGGGTTCATATAAGGTAGGTATCGTTTATCGTTAGACTGCATGGGTGTAGCAATAAAAGCACGGTCAACTGGAGGGCATCCATCCTTAGAAACAACTCTTTGTGCACTATATCTCCTTGAATCTGATAATGCATTATGTCTACTTTATGGGGCAGTTCATTTCTTAAAATAAATAGCATCACGCTCTTCAGCAACTAAGGCGTCATTCATCATTCTCCAGGATTGAGCATATAGATTGCACTGTCTGAATAGCCTATTCAACAATGACATAATATTTGTATCGCATTCAGAGTTGTTTGGATGGTTACAACGTACAAAATCTGCTTGTTCTGGATCAAGGACATAAACTTGTCCAAACCTAGGAGAATCTTTACCATTTGGTTTCCAAGGACCAGTTCTATAATAAACTTGTCCCTGTATTTAAAAGAATATCGCCCACATCCTTGAGGGCCAATATATCAGCACCGAATGATGCAGTAGCAAAAGCGATGTTTTACTGCCTAATGTTGGCGAAAAAGTTTTTTGTATTTGCTACATGCAATATGTTATTATTATAAATAATAAAATTTTTAACAGCCATCAAATGGTTAATTTAACAGTTTAATTTCAGTAATTTGTTCATTTTTAACAATTCCATGATAACCTTATTTTAAATCACCTCTACCTTTCATGTAATTAATATTCGTCGTTAGTAAGTTGTTAGTTATACAAAAATTAACTCATAAATTTAGACTTACAAAGTGCAAATTACAATTCCATTTGATCTCAAACTTTGTATACAACTTTGATTGTAATAATTATATATAATTGGAATTCAATTATCAAAACATTAATAATAATAATAATAATAATATGTATTTACAAATCCATCATTTCTTTAAACTGTTGTTGAGTAATAGCTACTCCCGCTTTGTTTTGAAAAACAATAATATTCTGACATTTTATCAACACATAAAAATAAAAAAAAGGGTATAAAAAGGGTTGTTTACAAAATCTTTTATTTTCCAATCGAATTTCCTTACAGCCCACTTTTATATTTCTACCGTCAAAATACAATTTATAATAATATATAATTTAACAACATAAAAGGAATAAATTTTTAGTCCACTTGTATGAACAGATGTATGAACAACTTGTATGAACCTGACCAACTTACATAATTAGTATATCTTTAAAAGTAGTTTTTAGTGATTTTGCACCAGCTTATTAAATTCTGTAGCCGAGGAATTAGCCAATTAGGTCAGTCTTAAAAGAATCTTCATCACATTGTCTCCACTGTTCTTCCAAACTGTAAACTGTTGCATTGAAAAGAGTTGATGATTCTAACATTCAGGTTAGAATTGACTAAACATACAAATGATAATGTATACTTTAACAATTTTTAGCAACTCAGGAACAATAAAATGAAATGAAATTAAAAAATAAACAGAAATTACTTGGTCACCCTGGCTTTGGGAATTACGTAGAAGACCAATACCTCCCAATGAAAGATTAGGCAGATCTGCAAAATTGATTACAAACAAGTAGCTGAAACTGGTTTAGGTATCCCTTATCCTTCATTAATTTAATTTTAGTTTCTATTTTATGAGAAATAATGGAATGATATTTATGAATCTAGTTACCCGTGATACCGAAAGTTCAATAATAATGCCCGATGATCCACAGCAGATTTCAGGAACAAAATGTAATATTTACTGCACACAAAATAATATTCAACTGCAATAGAAAACGAAAAATTTTACAGACTGTTTGTGTGTTGGGTTACAGCAAACTTGACACAGTAAGCAAAAAATTTAACTTTTAAAGCATCCCAGCCAACTAAATATATACTATATTTAATTAGGTTTGGTCAAAAAGACCGAAAAATAGTGACCGGCAAAACGTTTTTAGAAAAAGTCCTGTAGAAAGGCTAAACATTTTTATTGCATATCTTTTCGTTTCAGACCATTTGGAGTCCAATTAGGGGTGGTCATTTTTGGGGCGGGACTTTTTTCAGATTTAAGATTTAGATTAAATTTTTAGATTTTAGATTGATTTAGATTTTTAGATTGATTTAGATTTTTAGATTGATTTAGATTTTTAGATTGATTTAGATTTTTAGATTGATTTAGAGTTTTAGATTGATTTAGATTTTTAGATTGATTTAGATTTTTTTAGATTTACATTTTTTTAGACCCGAACTCCTTATGTTAGCGGGAATTAGTAATTGTGTAATAGAGTTAGTGGTAGTCGTCCCTTTGCCTGTTGGATTCATAATATTACATTTTCCTATTTATGTTTCGTCTTACCAAAACAATTTCATTAACAATATTAATTTAGGGTTACAGTAAAAAAAGTAAAAATTATATTTACTCAAACTTACTGTCTCTCTTCTTCTTAATCCAGATCCAACTGTTACAGTGTTGTGTATAACAAAGCCAAAACAAAATATTCTACCAACAATACACGACCCAGAATTCAGATTACTCATTTCCACTCAACTATTAAATATTTATACATTCTTTTTATACCGGTAATAATAATAAATAAATTACCATTAACCTCTTTTTCCAATTCTTCGTAAACGGATTCTCTACACAGTCCGTCTGCATTGTCCATTTTCTTCTTTTTTGAAGGCACATCTCGTTACCCTTTTTCGCCCTCTATTACGAATTAAAATACTTACTGGGTATCTCTCTTCCATTATTCCATCCTTAAGGCGTTCAACTTGTTAACTTTTTATTTCAAATCCAAAAACTCCTAACGTCCGTCTTGTTCACTTTTTGCTTATATCATCAATATCTAGCAACATCAGTTTTAGAACGCCAAAAGATTGTTGTGGGCACTGTGTGAAGTCTAATTTCCACTTTGAAAGCAAATTTGAATCAAGATTGAATAACTTAAGAGACATGGGTATGGCATTTATAACATCAACCAACAATTACATTGTGACACCAAAATTATAATATTATAGCCTACTAATAAGGGGTCAATGCCAATTTACTAGTACATAGACCTATTACTACTACCCCACTTTTACAATATAATAACAATATTATGTACAATAGCTCGCTAAATCAGTTTGAAAAAGCTTAGGTAACCTGGCCACAGAAAAAATTAATTATACTGTTTTGGAACAATTTTGGAGACATTAATAGGCATAAATAAAAAATGTCCTGAATATATTGTTTTGATAAATGCTGTTCTTTTTTTGTTCACAGAAGCAGCTTCCGGCTTCCTTCCAGCTCTGTTAAAGCGGGTAATGAAGAGAAAGCAAAAATAAATGAATGATAGAAATTCCCATGCTCTAAACTCAATCAAGGCAATCGTGTAATTAGAGAAAAATGCAAGTCATGTCATAATCACAATGTTATTTGTCATTAAAAAAGTATGCCTGAATTGAAAATATCCCTCCCTTAAAAAGAATTACAACGACCTTAAACATATTATAGCCCTTAAACTATTATAAGAAATAAGAAATTATGTAATTTGAGTTTAACACAAAATTTATTATTAACAGTTCATCAACAAAATGGTTGTTTATAACTATGGCTCTCATTAATGCGAAAAGTGTAAGTAAATTAAAAATCATTGCTAAGGGCTTTAGCTAACTTAATGCATACATCCAAATAAACTACATTATTTAAATAACTATAACTACAAAGTAACAATAAATACTTATAACAAATCAACTGTACATAATGATTTCCACACAAAGTACAGTAATCTAAATCATATTTATATTTTGAACAATTAAATAAATAATAATATTACTAGGCACCAGCAATGGAGCTCTTTTGATATTCCACTTTACATGATTTATAAACCGTAGACATTTTTCATTTTTATGGCGTTTTTTGACCTACTAACCCTTTATGTCATTAGGCTGACCTCCCCCCTGTTGTTACTCCGCCCAATTCTTCTCAAATCTCCAATTCCACCCAATTCTTCCTAATTCCACCCAATTCTTCCCAATTCTACCCAATTCTCCCCAATTCCACCCAATTCTTCCTAATTTCACTCAATTCTTCCCAATTCTTCCAAACTCCACCCAATTCTTCCTAATTCTACCCAATTCTTTGGTGCCTGATGCATTGATATTGATGCCGTTGTAAACGGACACTGAGATCGGTCATCTCAGTGTCCGTTTACAACGGCATCAATAAAGTAAGGACCAAAATGAGACGACCATTTAGCCTGCTCAATCAAACAATGACTTTTGGTGAGATTTGGCTTTGGATAAGATTGTTTGTACTGGTGTAGGAGATACCAAAATCTACTCTTCTTTTCGATTTTCTACCCCTATCATTGGACTCGTGAATCACTCCAAAATTTCCGTTGTCTGGTTAATTGTCATCAATTGTTCTCTTCCATCTTAAATGTTGGAAGTGAAGCTGGATGAACAAGGAGAAACTGGGTTGCGCAATTAGCTTTATGCATTGCAACTCCAGTACAAGATATTGAGCACCTCTGATTAGTAAAAATAAAATAAAATAAAAATAAATAAAAAACAAATCTGTCATTAGCCATGAATTTGCTTATACATACAAATACCTATAACTTTTTAATGTGCCATAGTGTATGTATATAGATACATACATGCATACATACATAGAGAAGTAATATATATGTGTGTATAGATAAATACATGCATACATACATAGAGAAGTAATATATATGTGTATATAGATATATGCATGCATACATACATAGAAAAGTAATATATGTATATATATATAGACATAGATAGGTAACCACATACAAAGTAACCTAAACCAACAACACAAGTGGCATACGTGACGGGTTGGCTAATTGGATGGCCGGCCTTTCTTGGTATACGTAACCTATCCAATTACCCAACACGGCACGTAGACCACTTGTGTTGGTTTAGTTACCTTCTACTTCAACCAACCCATCACCACCCCCAACCAACCAACCAACCATGCAACAACAGACAGAAATAATTACAATTCAGTATTATTTTATTCCTGATTCTGTCAACTTGTGTTGCTTTTAATTCCTCTCTCGTTCGTTCACCCGTACTTATTCCGGTAATTATTTTATTATTATTTTTTTATTATTTTATAATTATCTCTATAAATATATATAAATATATTTCAAATATTTATACATTTTTTTATATCTCGGACTTTTTGGGCCTAAAAGACTCAAAAGAACCCAAACCTTCAACCTAGTGGCGGCAGCAGCAGTTTCGGATCGTTGTTCACGTGCTGGGGGGCCACGACGGCCCCCCAGCGATCCCCAACTGCTGCTGCCGCACTAGGTTGAAGGTTTGGGTTCTTTTGAGGCTTTTAGGCCCAGGGAAAAGTGGAAAAAGGAAGAAAATGGCAACAGTGTTGAGCTGTTTTGTCCCGAGGCCTATTAAGGGGGGTGGTGTGGCCACTCCCCCTTTATAAAAAGAAATAATGTGTTTTTATGAAAATGAGGCTAATTTTCGCTAGTTTTTCAAAAAACAGCAGTGTCGTGTTGTTTGTTGACGTCAGAATGGTTCTGAGGCGGCCATTTTGAATCCGGTGTCAAAAATGAGGAATGTTTGTCCGTCATGAATATATGACGTTTTGAAATCGTTTGTGTCGAATGAGAGATATTAGCCATTATTTGCAAAGAGAATTATGAAGAGAATCTTATTTATTTTCTGCCTGAGAACCGGTTTGGTCGGCCGCTGCTTGAGTTTTTTGCAGAGCGGAGTTTGTGTGTGTGTGTATAAAGTAAGTATTATGTACAGAATACATTCTTATTTCATTTTAAAGAGTAGCAGAGTACAGATCTATTTACAATATTCTATTAACTGTAAAGTTTTCAGAATTATTGTGATACATATTTTCTGCATTATAAACATTAGCAGTGCCTTTGCTGTCACTTTGGAACTTTTAATGTCTTTAAACTTTTGATTTTTTAAAAACATTTTATGTTTATATTAATAAATATTTTTGTTTCTCTGTTCAGGTTCGTCCCATTGAGGATGTCAACATTAATGACGAACCTGAACTTATCATTTTGGATGACAGCGACGAAGACGACGACGTCGTCATTTTAGATCAGAAAGAGGAGGAGGAGGACGACGAAGACGTCATTTTGGATCAGGTGGAGGAGGATATGGATGTGGAGTTACCAGCCTTGGATGACATAGAGGTGGAGGTTCCACACATGGAGGAACCACCCATGGTGGAGATAATGGATCCATCTAGAGGAAGCGGGTTCGTGATGTTGACCACGGCCACAGCCATGAGCCTTTTGGCTACTCCACCTCATATTCTCGCGAATTTGAGGTTTCGCATTATGCGACGATAATTTTTTTGTTATTGTGATATTTATTGTTTTAAATTAGTGTATGTTATTGTATACTATAATATTTTTTAAAAACATTATAGTATTTTCTTATAAAAAATAAATTAAAATTAAAAAACTCAAAAAAAGCAAAAAATCAAAAAAGGTCAAAAAAATCAAAAAAAAGTAAAATTACGGTTGGTTAAATTTAGTATTAAGTAAAATTTGGGTTAGTTTCATTTATTATTAAGTAAAATGAGGGTTAGTTGCTCACTAGAAACTATAATGATTTATTTAAAATATAATATTGGCTGGTATATAAACAAACATTTTAAGTGAATATAAATATTTTTGGTTGCCAGAAACCAAAATAATGGAAGCCTCACGCCCTAGCTTTAAGAATAACTGGATCCCCTGCATTTACTGTCCATTTACGGCTCGTCTTAATAGACATCTCGAGAGACATTTGGAAATAGAGCAGACCTGCTCAGATTGTCACAAATATTTTGCTAAACTTTCAGAACATTATTGCAATCAGCAAGGAGGAGCTGCCTTAGATAATTCCGTCTCATTTAAAACTATATTTCAAAAAGTACAGAAAGTTCATCGCGTAAGTGGGTATATGAAGATTTAACTCTTAATACACTTATTGATAAGCTCAAGGAATTACTGGAATCCAAAAGGAATAATGTTTTTGTTTAATGATTGAATTTGTTGTTTGAGTTATGTTATTTATTTTATTGTTAAGTTGTGACCCTTGGTGAAAAGAGGTGGTTGTTTTAAGTAACTTCCTACTTTTTTCAATTTGAGTAATTGATGGGCCTATGTTGTCAAGCTGAACTATGAACTGACACAGTTGATGTAATTGATGACGATCTGTCAAAACTTCTGTCAAATCTGTTAGAAGTACAAAAAAGAATGAAATGCAGGCTGGAAATCTACTTTATGCTTGTAGATGACACCAAGGAAGTTACAAAAAACTGACCGGATAACTGAAACTGTTTTATTGACCTGATATTTCATACCGATATTGAATTCAGCGGATATTGATCCGTTTATTAATTAACTTTAATCAAGATTCCTCCGCTTGGAGTGTTCAGCACATTATATCGATAGATGTTACGATTGTTAAATATGTTCCGATAAAAATTGGTCGTGGAAAACGACATCCTCGCCCGCCCAAACTGAATCACAAACGAGAAGTGCTTTATCTAGCAAACACTGGAGATATGTGTTTTAAATATTCGGTTATACGTTGTCTTTTCCACTAAGACCCTAAAAGAATTGAAAAGAGAGAATTTAAAAGCTTTGAAAATCCAAAAAAGTATGAATATGGTTTTAATTATCTCAATTTCAAAAATATTAATTTTCCAGTGACATTTGCAGATATTGATAAATTCCAAAAACAAAACTATTTCAATAAGCATATTTGCCCACGATGAAAATCAATTGGCGCCTGTAGGCCTTCCAAAAGTTTATTGCGAAGAACCTGTGGATATGTATATGAAAAAAATGAAAATGAGAATGTATTTCATCTGTCCCCAATTATAGACTTTTCAAAATTCATGTCAGAAGACAATATTCGTCATTTCTAATTCCCGTCTTGTTTAACGAAGTTCTTGCATAAAGAAAAAATGCAGAAACATCATAATCAGTGTGTCGGTTTGGGCAGTCAAATTGTTACGTTTCCAGAGAAAGACAAGATTAAATGCACATTTGGTGAATCCACTTTGCCACATCCATTCCAAATCTACTATGGCTTTGAGTGTTATCTAAAACGAAAACAAACATGTGAAAACCAAAACCCATCTTTAGGGAGCGATAGCAGTTTTCTATTATATGATTCCATTCAGGTACCTATTGCTTATGGCATGTCAGTGATTGGTCCCCAGGGGTTAATCTACTACACCAGCTATTGCGGGGCTGATGCATTGGAGCATTTTATTAATGTGGCAGTAGGAATTACGGATGTTCTTTTGGAACATATGAAAGTAAATAAACAGTTGCCCCTGACGAACGAAGAAATTTTTTTGTTTGAAACGGCAAATGAATGCTGTATTTGCTGTAAAGGATTTACTGAAACTAACTGGAAAGTTTTTCACCATGATCACTTCTCAGGTAAAAAAAGACTTTATAACTGAATATCAGCGTATTATACAATTATACTATTTCTTTAGGTAAACCTTACACAAACGGAAGTGCATGTAATTCTTGCAACTTGGCTGCCAAAAATAAGAAATATATTCCGTTTATTGGATTGAACTATGATTATCATTAAATACTTCAAAGTCTGCTTTATTATTTCCCTAAAACTGTTAAGGTAATACCCTAAAATACCATGGGTCTATTATTGGACAATAAATTAAAATTCATAGATTCCATGAATTTTATAAACAGTAGTTTGGATAAATTAGTTGAGACGTTAAAACGTGATGGAGTTCATTTGGATATATTACACAGTGGCTTTAAAGACGTCAAAGATCCACAAAAGCTGTCTTTATTGGAGTCGAAAGGAATCTTTCCTGGTGGAAAGGTTATCTGACATATATCTTTTGAAGGAAACATATTTGCCTCCAATACATTCATTTTACTCCATATTACGACAAAAAAACACATTACAAATGAACAATATGAGCATGCCCAGAAAATTTGGCAGGAATTCAATTACAAAACATTTGAAGATTACATGATGTTCTGATGATGATCTTAAATGTGATGTTTTGCTATTAAGTGAAGCCATGGATCATTTTCGTCATTTTCGAAATATAATGAAAACCTACATGCTTGAGCCTTTTGCTTAATGGTCTCTACCTGGCTATAGCTGGGCTGCAATGTTGTTTCACACAAAAATAGAACTGGAAATAATTAAAGATGTAGATTTATTACATATGATTGAAGATAACATGAAATGGTTGGCAGTTATGATCCCTCGAAGGTTAGGAAATACATTCAGTATTCAGACTTGAATAGTTTGTACGGGGCGAGGTAAAAACATGACAAAAAACTGGTAGTTTAGTACCTTTTGTTGCTGAAGTCTCGAAGCTTGATACTTATACAGTTCCAATTTTACATTCTTTCCTTTGCAGCTTAAGTTCATATTTGCCTGTATCGGATTTTCAATGGTTAACAGAAAAGGAACTAGAAGATTTGGATATTTGTAATTTGGAAGAGGACACGATTGGGTTACATTATTGAAGCCGACTTAATATATCCCCCCGAATTGATTGATAGATTTCCCTCTTGTTCCTGAAAGCAGAAAAATTCTACCTCACGAGATAGGCGACTATCAACGGGAACACATCAATAAGTTCAAAAAAGACATTGCAAATCCACTGGGAAGCAAGAATCTTATTTTGTCCGTTGACTCCAAACGATGTTACGCATCGTGTTACAAGAATTTACAAAACTGGATGTCATTAGGAATAAAGCTCGGGAAACGGTATCGAGCTGTCCGATTGAAGGAAGAGCCATTCATGAAAAGCTATGTCGATATGAATGTGGAAATTTGAAGTAATGCTAAATCTGAGGCATTGAAGGCCTGTGTAAACGTTGTATATGGAAAATTCCTGCAAAAGTACAAGGAAGGGTGTAATATAGAAATTAGTACAATAAAAGTTGACTGTCAAAGGCTTGTTTCGAAGCCAAATTTTAAAAATATCACCATTTTAGGTGACAACTTGAGTATAATAGAATTCACCAAAATGAAAGTTTTAGCCGATAAGATTCAAGTGGTGGGATTCTGTTGCTTAGAACTATCTAAGGTTTTTACTAATATATTAATAATAAGAATGATAAGAATCGTGTAAGAATTATATCATAAAATAAAACATTACCAATCTTTCAAATTTGTCATTTTGAAACCATATATAGCTCTTCAATACCAGGACCTCACTATATGATCGGAATCAAAAAGGTATTCTGGCCCAATTGTACAACTTTGTACTCGGATACTGATTCAGTGATATTGATATTCAGTGTTGAAGATTCAGAAAATTGTTATATGAACAATTTAATGAAAATGAATCACATGTACAATCATAGTGGTCTCGCTTCCGATAATATATTATATGACACAAGTAAAAAAGGAAAACCCGGTCTCCTCAAGGTCGAGTCGATGCATATAAAAGAATGGGTCGGTGTTCACCCTAAATTATATTCATTATTAAAATTTAAAACAAAATTCGAAGGAGAAGGCTCCGAATATGAGCATGAATTGAAGTGCAAAGGAATTCCCTATAGTAGTTTGAAAGATGTTCGACATGAACATCTAAAGGACATTGTATTAAACGGCACTTTGCAACGCTTACCAGTAAACTATATTAGATCAGAAAGTCACATAATTTACAGTAAAAGTGGAAGTAGAGTTGCCTTTAGTTGCATTGATACGAAAAGGTATCAAAGTAATGCCATTGAAAGCGTAAAAAAACACTAAGCTCTACCAAGCCTTATCAAGATTAACCAATATCGATTTGGTAACATCTTCGATAGAATATATATCTTATTCTTCGATAGATAGAATCTTCGATAGGATAAAATTTCATTTGAAACTTTAATACAAGATATTAACAAAGCCTGTCTCGAATCTAAAAGTCAAATACCTTTAACCTTAAAAGTATTGAAAAAGCATCCCTCAAGCAGAATAGTATTGGATGTTTTGGATGGTATTTATTTTTCCGTACCAAAGTCATTTAAAACTGCAATGAACTTAAATGAAAATTTTTATTCTAAAGGAAGATATTATGCAACTGATATTTTTAATTTGGAGGATTTGAGAAATATTAATGAAAAGCACTACAATTTCTACTACAAAACCACTCCATTCCCAACAATTGGAAAAACATAGCAGTATATAGCGGAACAAGCGTTCCATTTTTCAAAATGGAAGCAGTGCCGTGAATTTTATAAGACAAATTAACGATCTTTTTGAAGAGAAAAAATTAAACATCAAATTGACCAGAATGTTTACATGTAAATATTAAGGATGGCATTAAATTTTTATATTGATAAAGAACTTGCAAAGAAATTACAACTTCCTTCATCACTTTTGATTGGTAGTTCGAATAGTGTAATAACTTCCAAAGCTTTTATATTGGACTTAATCGCTTGTGAACTTAAATATTACACTTTTAAAGTCAAAGATTCTGAAACAGGAGTGCTGAGGAAATTTGAATTCAAGAAAACTGGGTCATGGAATTTATTTTTAACGAAATAAATACCACTTTCTTTAAAGAGAATGTAAAAATATCATTTGACCTTTTTAATAATGTAAGGTAGGTAAGTTAAACTTTATTTTAATGACCCCAGTCTACTAAAGACATTAACATTACCTACGCTGCTGTCGAAATTATTAGGGTAGGAAAAATCAGTTTTCAAAAATGGTAAATACAGTGGAAATATAACTTACCCCCTCGATTTTGATGTAATGCAGAAAAGCAATAGTAAATTTAAAATAAATTCAACTGCCACAGCGGACGTAAATTTTCAAATACCAATCCCGGCAAGTGGCAGTGAAATAGCGGTTTTGGATGCTCTTAATAATGCTTTCGCTGTTCCAGGAAAATGGATAATGCAAAATAAAGATTTTTTAATTGAATTAAAAATTCCTCCAGGATACGAGCTAAAATTACCAATTGATATTTGCAACTATTTTGGTTAAATCTGATTATGTATATACATCACAGAATAAGAATTTAGTCGAGTCTTACACAAGGGAAAACTGCAAAAACCAAATAAATATCTCGTGTAATATAGCTGCGGGTATGCAAGTATCCGTCCGTGAATCAACGATACAGAGCTACATGCTGAAAAAGTTTTCCAATAATATTACATTTTATCCCGTGTACCACTTTAATATAAAATCCGCATTATTGGATGTAAATATTAAACTGCTTTCTAGCTGTGACGAATTGATTCCCGATAGTTATAAAAATATTGTAATTTTGCTACATTTTAGGAAGAAAACCATATAATATGTTCAAACTTTATCAAGTCAGTGTAATTCAAACCCCCACACAGTGAACATGATTCTAAAAACATTATTTATTTTGGCCACCTTGGCTACGTTTTCCAAATCACCGGATATGAAAGTCAAATGTGAAGCGTGTATAATTGCTCGGGGAAAGGCTATAGTTGGCATTACGAACAACAATACTATAGAATTGCATTGTAAAAGTAAATCTGATGCAATTGAAAATTTTATTGTTTATGAAACAGTTGAGGGCATAAATAAATGTAGTTCAATGTTAAAAAAGTCTTATATGACTATTTACTTATTAACACAATTTTGAAATTGTGAAAGGATATAAATTATATGTATTTTAAAATATTGTGTATTAACGTAGCGACTGTCCTGTTATATATATTATTTTGTCTAAATCAAATTTACGCTTTTGTAAAAGTAATTACAGAAAAATTCATTAGTGTAAGATTTAATAATTTATAGTCTGAATAAAATGAGTAAAATTAAACGTCAGTATACAAATTATAAAGCTCCTGGTAGTTATTCCGGCTTGGTAAGATTTATGCAAAACAGAAAAATGACAAATAAAAAAGAGGTAGAAAATGAATTGAATAGAATTAATTAATTTAGTTTGCATCGCCCAGCAGCGAAAAAAATTAAACAAAGGAGAAGAGTTATTGTAAATTTCCTTTCTGACCAAATAGTTATGGACCTGATTGATTATACAATATATGCAAATGATAACAGGCAATTTAAGTGGATTTTGCTTGTAATGCATGCTTTTTCTCGTAAACTTTATGCTGCATCCCTCAAAAATAATCAGCTACAATAATTCATACCACAGAAGGCTACCACACATGACACCTAATCAAGTTTATGAAGACGGGAATGAGCAAAAAGTCTGGCTCGCTAATTACGAACGCTACTCTAAACAGAAATATCCCAAACCAAAACTTAATGTTGGGAACTATGTGCGGCTTTCAGTACAGAAAATGATTTTTGAAAAGTCGTACACTGCCTCTTGGGGACTAGAAGTTTTCAAGGTAATTAAAGTCAAACCCACTCGTCCAATAACCTACTTAATTGAAGACTTAAGGCACGAGGGGATTAAAGGGCAGTTTTACGAATCTCAGCTGACCCTAGTCAGTGAAGACGTCGGGAAAATGTTGGAAGAAAAGGCAAATAAACCTTTAAATATTAAAAAAGTTAACAAACCTAAAACCTAAAAATTTTAAAAATGTAAAAACTGCAATAAATTACACTTAATGTCATGCTTTGTACATATATACTATATGTATACTACATATTTGTTCTTAGAGATAATTATAAAATATTTTTAATAGTTTTAGATTTACACATCTAAATTGTATAAAATCTAGTGAAAATAAAATAATTTTAACGTTTTTTTAAAAAAATGGCGAAGAGTAACAGTGCCTACAAAGGAAATGCCAACAATAACATTATGTCCATAGTGGAGCAAAAAATACGTGAGCTAAATACTTTCGTAGAAGCAAATAAGAATAATATTATAATATCAAATCATAGGAAGGGGATTGTTAAACTGCAGCAAGAGATAGATCACACAAAAAGAATTCTTTCTGAGTGCCGGGATGCAAATCCTACACAAAGTAAACCAAATAGTGAATCAGAAAATCTGTACAGTAAAAATTCCATACATATGAACTCTGTATCCAATAAAAACTTAATTGTGCATGCCAAGCAATTTTGGAATGAAAGTGACGATGCAAAGTTAATAATGAAGAACTTTTTTGAAAAAATCTCCACCTAAATCCAAGAATTACTTTAGCCCGCTTTTTGAAAAGAAGAGAGGAGACTAATTTCTAAACAATTCTGGTGACACTGAACTCAGTGTCACCAGAATACCAAAATTTAACCAGAATTTAGATACCAAAGGGTCGGATTTAAAAAACGGAGAAACCAACGATCCAAAATATTCAATGTTTTTTTAAAATAAAGACGTTAAAGATATTGATGGAATTAAAGTAAGAACTACCTTTTTTGAAGAGAATGAGCAATATTATATTCACATGCTTAAGGAACGATCCAAACTGTTGAAACCTTCTCGTATTGCGATTCCGATGTCCGAAGCGAAACCGATTGTTGCATTCTCGCTTTCGAATTCTCAAACAAATTTCAGTAACTCATGTTGATGAAACCATACCTCATTTATGTAACAATGAGTTTGCTAATGTGGATAAAAAATCTATTGACTTATGGCATTTATCTTTATGCTACAGATCAAAACACCCAAAAAGCAAAATTTCAATTCGACCTTATCGTTTTGAGACAGGAGCATACCAGTTCCGTATTCTCAAGAGTGGAGCAAACTAGTTGGCAAAGTTGGTTTAGACCTGTCATCGCTTTGATGTCAGTCAAGCTAGACAGTTTGGAAAGCTTATTCACTAGTGGGCTATTAAGTTTTCAAAAAAATAATGTAATAAATTGAGTTATATTGTTACTATTTGGCAAACATGATAATTCCAGATAGAGCATATATTTTGTAAATCGAATGAATTTTAAACATTTTGTAATCTCATTAGTGGTTAGTAAACAAAAAAAGTACTGTACTGTACTTGAACTGGATCATTTAAATGGTACATGGATCACATCACAGGATAATGCTACCATAAATAAATGGTTTACTGTACTTTGTCATCATAAGTCATGTAGTGTTTTATTAATTTTACAGAACCTTTATTGTAGTAACCTATTTATTTTATTGTAGCAGTGGCTTTAAATTCTATGTATCAAGCATATTTTAACCAGCCAAGAGATTTCAGCGTCATGGTTACGTTAAATCGTCAGTACGCGCCTGGGTTCCCAAAACATTTACTCACCGCTTACCGACAGGCTACAAAAGACCCCTATGGATATCTGTTCTTTGATTTTCATCAGCTAACAAATAACAAGCTAAGGGTTAGAAATACTTTATACTACATCCCTAACAAAACAGAAATTTATGTCCCTAAGCAGTCTTTGGAGGAGATGCTGTCAATGTTGTATAACTGCAATTAGAAGAATAAAAAGTAGTCAGTATCACTTTTGTGTTTAATAAGTAAAAATGTACGCTCCTTCAGACCGCAGAGGGTAACCTCTTGATTTGAGTAAAGGATTTACTCTAATTTTAAGAAGCGACATTAGCAGTACATTTCCCAATAATGCATGGAAATAATATTGGTAGTAACAAACTTATTCAGGAAATAGAAAAGATTAACACATCTTTCGGATTCCCTCCTGTATTCCCTTTTACAGATGCTAAAAATTGGATTGCCCAATGTAATAACTCTGTGCTGATTCTAAGAAGTTCCATTTTGCATCGAGCATTGAATGATTCTTATTGGAATCCAGAACACGGTGGTATTGAGCCAAAAAGACAATTATACCATGGAACTCATGCAAATTCTTTTCTGTCTATACCCATTCAGTCGGGGTTTGACGCCGAGAATTTCCCTTTACTCTCCCCTTTTTTAAAGCGGAAATTTTTTATTTTGAGTCAATCAGGGATTTTCCATTTATGGCTGGACCATTTCAAATCATTTAATTATAGCACGTGCTTAACATGCTGGGAAACCAAACCACCTCGTCCTTTAACTTTTTACAATTCGAATATTTCCACAATATTTTATATTGCTACCTGCATTGCAATCACATTTACCATGACTTTTTTGTGGGAAACCCGAAATTATTTGAAAATCATACTGCTTGCATTATTTTATCAAATCAAGACATGGATACGGAAATCTGCCATAGCACTTTGTAAAGTCACGGGTAATGTTTTGGTCTAGGTAAAAGCTTAGCTTTGAAAGTAGCTACCTTATCAAAGTAATCATGGGAGTTTCAAATCGCTATAACACCGCATTTCTACGGGCCTTCCAACTGACATGCATGAAAAATCAATTTAAAAATTTAAGAAGCGTTGTTATGGTAAAGGTCTGCCAGATAGCCTCTCAGATTTAACTGTCCTCACTGGCCCTACTCAAGTAACCAATGGGTGTAGGTAAGGTAATCAGAGGTGAACGCTTACTCCTGTGTATCATTTGACTTGACAAGAACAACCATCTTGTCTTTACTCTTCTCAAATCAGATTGTTGGGTAGCTTTTATGTATGTGTAATGATTATGCCGTTTTCGATTAATTCCATGTTTACAGCTTATGATTTACATGCTTATGATATGTTAAGAATCATTAAAATTTATGTTTTTTACTGAACAATGTTTGGCCCTGGAAGGTTGAAGCTTCACTAGCAAATTCCACTGCATTTTATTAGAAAATGTTACATGTCTCTAATATACGTAATAAATAATACGTAAATTATTTTTTACCTTGAATTTTCATTGACATAATTACAGCATTAAATATCTTGACATATTTTGTTTTCATTTACATAATTTTAAATTTACTTATATCAAAAGCTTGTTAAATATTAGTTGAAAACTAATCAAAAATTTTTCGTTTAAATTTACAGAATTTTAAAGCAGTGTTTGAAATTTCAATTATATTGAATATTTTAATTAATAAAATCTAATTAATGTCAGTTTTAGATAGTATGTTAAACAAAAAACTGTTACTGCAAAAGGATAGTTTGCCATTTAGCTATAGTGGTGAAAAGATTTTCAGTTTTCACAACAGAGGGAGCAGTTAGTTGTATTACCATTGCGGAACAACACAATAGTGGACTTTAAAATTTGGGAGAACGAATCTCATTTCATTTTGGAAGCAAAAAATTACATACAATAGTTTACTTATATAATGTATAGGTGTCATTATATTTCACACTTGGGAGCGCATGCGTTGAATGGTCTAACCTCTCAGATTAGCGGTCACAGACCAAGTGCTCATATAATCAAAATCATTGGCATTCCATCCTGCGCGCGGGATGGCAGGCTGTCGCCTGCCATCAAATCCGCGCACAGAATTCCATGCCAATAATTATATGATTTTATCTGCTTTGTAAATAAAATTCACAATTTCGTTGAAATGGAATAACACGATTTTACATAAACAATAACATCAAGACAGAAGCGCATATGGTCACAAGTACTCAATCTGTGCAATCATCAACTGCATAATTTGTATTTTACTTAATATTTGTCATGATGAAAAAGTAATAAATTAGGTTTTTTAATTTTTGGAATTTCATAAGCATATGATGTAACTATCAGCCAACGAAAATCCTACAAAAACCCATTGTTTTCGTTATAATATTCAACTGTTCTTTAAGCATACAACTGAATACGTAGATATATGCTATAATCAGAAACACAATAAGTTCTTTTGTACATTTTAATTGAACTGAGTAATTTAATTAAATAACAGGAAAGTAAATTGGCATGATGATGTTTGAAGTAAAAGTTGAAAAGTTTTGTCAAATAACAATGACGAGATAATTGTTTAGGAGAAAAGCAAATTTGTGAGCAATAATACCTGTAAGGAAAATTATCATTGTGATACCCCTCTTTGCACACTTACCATATAATGCAAATGAAAATCTCTAATAACACCGTTTACAATAATTGCAGTAATTGAATATATTGTTATATCACTCAGTCAGAGTAACATTTTCTTATCGATTTTATTATTCATCAATTTTATTGTCTAAACTTAAATGAATACTGAAATACAAAAATGAACATGAAGTTTTTAAATGCCCTTATTTTGGGGTGGTTTATTATTATACGAATACTGTGAACACTGAACAAACGTGAATTATTCAGTTCATTGAATTAAACTAAACACTTTTGACAACCAGCAGCCAAACTTCAGTAAGTTAAATAAACCTGCCTCTGGCAATGATAACATAAGTTTTCTATGCTGCTATTTTTGTAAGCATTGAATAAATTGAATTCAAATGCTTAAAAACATTTTGTTTTAAAATATTGTATACATCCTCTTAGTAATTGGCTATTTATTTTCACAAGACTGCAAATATAATTTTAAAAATATTGCTGTTTTACTTTTATTGCATATTTTAATTCTATCTGGATGTCCGAATTTTTGCCTTCCAACAAAAATTCACAGCCATGAACCGTGGCACTAGCTAAACGACAGCAGCCATGGATGACAACAATTGACAAAATTATTTAAGTTTGTACAGCATTTCAAAAATATTAATAGAACTATTTTATAAATTGGGTCATATTTATGAAACACTAAAACCAATAAATGGCAGGTTAAATTCTGATTAACCCTGTACACCAATTTATAGATCTTCAATATTAGTCAGACAGAGTAATAAGAATAACCTAAATAAATAAAAACTTCTTGGAACAAGAACACAAACTAAATGTGAATTTGTAGCTCCTGTAATTGGGTTGGTCTATTATCACAAGTATATTGTGCCTCGCTTTTAAAAACTATACAATAGCCAATTCATTAAGTATTTAGATAGAGGTCTTGTTTAAACTTCGTCTGAAAAATTTTATTACACAAAGTTTTTCATTTTATTCCTTCTACATACAATTGCGCTGGAACTGAGAATAAGTTTGGTCTTGTTTAAGCCGAGACTAAAAAGTTTTATTACAAATCATAAGTTTCAGATTTTTTATTCTATTCCCTTTACTTATAAATTTGCATAGGAGCTGAATACATTCAAGAATGTTTTGCAAAATCTCGTATAATTTACTTGGGTTAATACTGGTTTTTAAAATATTTAATGTTTCCAACTGCCTTCGGAATTTGTCATTTTACAAAAATTGTGATTTCAATTTGGTCACATTTCATTCTGTCTGGGTTACCGAATTTTTGTTATCTAATCAAAATTTACAACCATGGACGGTGGTTTCTTCAGATTTCAACAGACATGTTGTAAGAAGTTATCCAAGTGATTTGTCAAAAAATTTATGCAATGTGAATGTTTTAATTGAGCCCAGATGGTTTTCAATGTTGAGTGACTTTTTCGGCGAGGAAACCAACCGTCCTTCTTCTGTATTTATAATTGTCTACGAAAAGAAGAAAACTGGACCCTATCAGGAATGGCAGTCGAACATCAGGTTTGAGTTGGCCGGTCTTTTGTTTGTATTGATCATCAACAATTCCACTCATGACACGATCCTAACTGGACATCTGTACAAGCAAAACAAATTCGTACTAGATACAAAAATTGTGGATGAAAATTGGAAAAGTGTCTGGTACTCTTTAAATGGCCATATGCATGGAATTCAGATTGGAGTGGCTAATTCGAAGTTTGTCATTGACCGCCCTATACGATTGCCAATATGCAAGGAGTCTTTCTATTCTTCAATGAAAAAAGGGCGACAAGCGTTTACTTGTCCCGCCGCTTCTTACAGAGCTGTTGAACTAATGTCTGAGAGATTAAATTTGACTGCTATTTACACAAGTAGAAAAAGGAATTTCGGTCCCAATCAATTTTGTGGATTCATTAACTTATTGATAAATAAGAATCACTTTGCTCGGTTTCGAACAGAATTTGTTGAATACTCTGAAGGGCAGTTTCCTTTTTACTGCGAGCCAACAGAAAACTACCTCGGCGTCTCGCCGACTGTTTTAATTCAGAATACATTTGATGACCGAAGCTGGATCCTTATATTTTCTCCATTCCCACTTGCACTTTTGGTTTTAGTTCTCCAAAATGGAATGTCAACTTACGGCGAAAAACTAAGTTGGATTTTCATTTCATTGGTAGCCATTCTGCTAGATCAAGGAATTGTTTATAACAAAAGAATGAGTTTATTCGTGGTAGTAGCAACCACGGGATTTGCAATTACAACTCTCTATCAAACCTAGATAACAAGTGAAATAATTGCACCCTTAGAAGAGAAACAATTTTCGGGATTTGAAGAACTCTTAGAAAATAATTACAAGTTAATTTGGCCAAAAGACAGGGAATACGATTGGTACAATAACGTCGATCTGTTCGTTAAAAGTTATGTAATGTTGAGCTCAAGGATTTATTTTTATGACTGGGAGAAAGCCAACATCGGAGAGTCCAGACAAAATACAACCTGGAGACTAATGACTAACTACTCCATGAATTTATTTTCTTTCGTAAATAAAAACGGACAAAGTTTTGTTCCTTTGATACCAAAAATAATATCATCTGGTGGTCACTGCACGATGACTAAAGCCTCAGCATTCAATGTTCAATATTTTAATCAATTTGAGGGTTGCTACCGTTCAAATTTTCGGGCGTATTTTCAACAGATGCAAGAGAATGGTCTTTTAACCATGTGGAGAGAGCTACATGAATATGTTGAACATCTCCAATCGGAACAATCCCTTGGTCATATGTTAGACATGGAAAGTATTCTCGTTCCTATTCATATAGGAATGAAAATTAATAAAATTTTCATTTTATGCGGATTACTCCTACTTGTGGCTTTGGTTACACTCTGTGTGGAATGTATTTGGAATAAAATATCCTCGTTTCCTTTTAAGCTTAAATTTCAGAATTTGTTTGCTGCATGCATTATAACAATAAATAGATTAAAACAGCTAAGGTCAGTTTATTACTCAATCTACCATGATTTCAGGGTTAAAATCCAGAATGCTCGTAAAAGAATTTATCAGAAAAAAGCAACGATAATCGTACGGAGTAACAATTCTTGTCAGCAACAGTAATATGCACCGCATAAGTTCATGATGCTTCCGTTTTGCACATTCATTTGTAAGCCAAACTAGATTAAGTGGGAAACATTTTCTACGTCTATGTTCTTTTACAATTAATATTCCTTTGAACCGAAAGTAAGCTGGGCGATCTGTAATAGGAACTGTATACTAATCCAATTTCGACGATTTATTTCATTTCGTAGTCAATTGTGCAGTCTATGGACCATTATGTTATTTTTATTTACCAGGTAATATTAAGTGTAATAAGGTTAATTTATTATAATTATATGAAATTAAAACGCGAACTGAATTTGAGGCACAATAAACTATCTATCCATCTACTCAATGCCGAGTATGTATTATATTGTTTGTATTGTGACGCAATTGAGCTATTAAATCAATAGAAAAGTTAAAAACGTTCAAAAATTTCACCTTTATCTAATACGTAGGTAGTTGTCTTTGAAATTATTTCCCAAAAATTCTATATACATAGAGAAATCTATCAAGTGGAAACATATTATTATTTATATAATAATTGTTGTATTTTCTTTTATAGTAAGACTTATTATTGTGTTATACAAAAATGTATTTGGCTATACTGGTCTAGATTAAATAATTATGAACTTATTCTATAGTCCTTACAGTTACACATGTGTTTTATACATTTGGCATAAAATAAATAAGAATTCTATGAAAGTCTCCTAATAACTAGGCATGACTACAGCGAAACAGACGGACAAGTCCAAGTGGAGGACGATTGATTTACTTACATAAATATATAAAGGCGAGAAGTTTTTTTCATAACTAGAACACTATTTTGATATTTGCACCTCATATAATTTTACTATGCATTACCGCCAACTTGCAATTAGCACTTGGGGTCATTTCTTATAAAAAGTTCGGGAGTATTAGAAAGCTAAAAGTTTTTTGCATTAATTAATGTTGTCATAATGACATAAATAACTCTAGAAATGCAAAAATTGTTTGTGTTAACACAGTCTAATATCTTGAAAATAAATCCTTATCAAATCCCTAATAATTGTGAAATTCATTTATATTTACAACAGATTTTCTAATCGCAAAATTATAGCTTGTACTAAAGTTTCCTGTTATATATAGCGAAAAATAGACGGACACGTCGAAACAAACCTTCAAGTCGAGGAAAATCGATTTCTTATACGCTTTCGGTAAACATACAAATATGCTACAGAGCCAAAGCTATTATGTAGCAGTATGTACTTTATGCCATTCTTTTTCCTGTACATCAAGTTTATGCTATAAACAACTTTAAAACGAAATGCAATATGCAATCACATAAATACTAATAAATACAAATATTTTAATATTGGAATTGGTGTCAGGTATTGAAAGCTTGGAAAAAGGAAGATTATCTTCACAGCGCCAATAACTGGACATTAATCGCATATTGCTTACTGAATCTTGACTTACTTTTTTATTGAGTAAATTCCCGGTGCCAGAGGTTAAGTCTAATGAGTGGACAAGTTCAAGTTCAAGTTCAGCTTAACGTGACATCATAGGCCCATCAATTACACGAATTGAAATCAGTAATAACAATTAAGCTACCACTGCTCTTCCCCCAAAGTCATCAATAACAAAATAAAAATCTTTACAAAGTAGCAAAATTATAATAGATTATATTAATACATTAAGTAAAGGTCATTCCGTTTAGATATCATTAGTTGCTTCACATGATCAATCAGCATTTTTAGGGATAGATCTTTGTACACCCACTTTCGCGGCAGATTATTCCATGCCATTGCTGCTGCGTGCTTTACCGAAGTAGACCTTGATGATACATAATTCACTTTGGGAAAAGAGTTACAGTAATTGTTCTTTATATTATACCATCCTTCCGTACCTACTAGTTTATCATGACTTGACTAAAGTATAAAGATAAACTGGCGCATGCGTATTGAATAATTAATGATTTTAATAATGTACCCCAAAGCAGTTTACCCTATGTCCACCATACGCGACGTGCATATGTCTGATGCCTTCCAAAGTTATCTGACAAAGGCCCTTTGATTACAGTGGACTTTGGGTCAACTGCTTTGGGGTACATTATTAAAAACATTTGTATGTACGTATGTTTGTATGTGTCTATATGTATTTATGAGAATAGGGCAAGCCATAACGCTTCAAAACAGAATGGTCTCTAGCTTAATTTATGCATACACGCTTGCGCGTTTTAAAGGCTCAGTATGATAAAATTATTAAATTTAAATACACCGTTGTGTGACGTGGTAGTAGAAATTTCTTATTTCAATTAAGTATACCGTTTGTTGTACTTATTATTAATTTTCACTCGCATCTTGAAGTTTTGTTGTGCTATTGTGACAAGAAAGTTTTGGACTCATTGACTTTTGGGATTCTATATATAATATGATAGAATTTGTTGATACATTTAACAATTATTTCATTTTATTATTCCAAGAACAGCTTTTTTGAAAGCTAACTAAACATTCTTCACATTAATACTACCATAAAACATTTATTTGACCGTTTTAACGGCTCTTTGCCAAATAAGGCAGACTTGACCATTTGTTTGTCCATTGCCGATGAGGCAGACTTTACCATTTGTTGGTCCATTTTTAATAAGGCAGACGTGACCGTTTGTTGGTCCATTGCCAATAAGGCAGACTTGCCCATTTGCTGGTCCATTGCCAATAAAGCAGACTTGACTATCTGTTGGTCCATTGCTAATACGGCAGACTTGACCATTTGTTGGTTCATCAAGACTCAGTATAAACATAAACTGGCGCACGCGTATTGAATAATTAACATTTTTAATAATGTACCCCAAAGCAGTTCACCCGATGTCCACCATACGCAACGTGTATTTGTCGGATGCCTTCCGAAGTTACCTGACAAAACACTTTGATTATAATGGACTTCGGGTAAACTACTTTGGGGTACATTATTAAAAACATTTGTATGTACGTATGTTTGTGTGTTTGTATGTACGTATGAGAATAGGGCAAGCCACTACGTTTCAAAACAGAATGGTCTAAGTTATGAATTGTATTGCTTGGCCGCCGTACGGTTATTAAATTTCAAAATGTAAGAACACCACACTACAGTTTGGTTTATTTGCAAAAGATGCTATATTCCATCCAGAATCCAGATGGAACTAGCTTAATTTATGCATACACGCTTGTGAGTTTTAACGGCAAAGTATGGCAAAATTATTAAATTTAAATACATTGTTGCGTGACGTGGTAGTTGAACTTCTTCCTTCCATTAAGTACCGTATTAATCGAATTAATTCTCCGGGTTGTTATTGTTTCATTTGCCATTTTTTAGCTCTTGAAAACGATGAAATACGAAATAGTTAACCATGTGGTGAAATATTTCGATACGGAGAATTATTTTCCAAACATTCAATTTTTGCTAAGTTATTACTTGTGGACAATTAAAAAATGAGAAAGAGTTTAAAAATTCAATTGATTGTGTAAATGTCCCTGGGTTCAATGAGGTCTATAGGCATTTCTTCGTCGTTTGAAGGCAATAGTTGGTAATCCTCATCAATTATTGGCTGACCAGTTTCTGGATATTGGGTGCTTTGTAGCAGAAGCTCCCTACCTTCAATACAACTTAGATTTGGATGGAGAATTATTTCGATACGGAGAATTATATTTCAAACGCTATTATTTTGCTCTTGAAAACAAAAAAATCGAAATAGTTACCCGGGGGAGAACTATTTCAATACGGGGAATTAATTCGATTAATAAGGTATATCGTTTCTTGCACTTCTCTCATTTTCACTCGCATCTGGAAGTTTTGTTGTGCTATTGTGACAAGAAAGTTTAATGGACTCATTGACTTTTGGGATTCTATTTATAATATGATAGAGTTTGTTGAAACATTTAACAATTATTTTATTTATTATTCCAAGAACAGCTTTTTTGAAAGGTAACTAAAAAATTTTCACATTATTACTATCATAAAACATTTATTTGACCGTTTTAACGGCTCTTTGCCAAATAAGGCAGACTTGACCATTTGTTTGTCGATTTCCGATAAGGCAGACTTGACCGTTTGTGGGTCCACTGCCAATAAGGCAGACTTGCCCATTTGCTGGCCCATTGCCAATAAAGCAGACTTGACCATTTGTTGGTCCATTGCCAATAAAGCAGACTTGACCATTTGTTGATCCATTGCCAATAAAGCAGACTTGACCATTTGTTGGTTCATTGCCAATAAGGCAGACTTGACCTTTTACTGGTCCATTGTCAATAAGGCAGACTTGACCTTTAACTGGCCCATTTCCAATAAGACAGACTTGACCACTTGATGGTTTATTTTATTGCCGATAGTGCAGACTTGACAAATAGCTGGCTCTTGGTCTTTCCGGACAGACTTGTCGACTATTTTGACGATTATAGATTGCCAAAGAATTCAAATAAAAAATGGACGATGTAAAACCTAAAACTTTATTACAAACATCTGAAATAGAGTTTAAAAATCGTCTTCTAAAAGAGAATGAAAGAATTCGAAAACTCCGGTTAGAGGAATCTAAAGAAGCCAGAGAATATCGCCTAAAAAATAAAGAAATCCAATACAGCGGTTAGTAGAATCCGAAGAAATGCGATAATTTCGCCTTCAAAAAATTTAAAAATGGACTGAAAAATGCCGGTTAGAAGAATCAGATGAAGCTCGTGAATGCCGCCTTCAGAAAATCTCTACCTCCAGCCCACCAAATGAGAAACCTAGAAAACGTCAATTGGAATTTGAAAAATCTATCTTCGCATCGTCCCCGAAATACACACTAGCTTTATTCAAGACAGGACCTGGGTCCTGTGACCGCCTAGTTGCCAATAAGACAGACTTCATCTTTTACGGGTACATTGCCAATAAGGCAAACTTGACCTTTTACTGGTCCATTGCCAATAAGGCAGGCTTAACCTTTTACTTTGGTCCATTGCCCATAGGGGACACTTGGCCATTAGCTTCTCTATAGACGAAAGCGCAGACTTGACAATCAGCTGATCCTTTGCGACTCAAGGCAGACTTGACCACTTCCTGGTCCTTTGTCGTTTGTTCAGAGTACCGTAGATTCTTAGTCAAGTGATCATGGTGGGCGACCGGAGTAAGTTTCCAATGTCCACATTTCAATTTAATAACAAAAGTTGGTTGAAATAAGACAGTGGTTGTCCAAGTACCTATCACAATCACTCTTACTGCAACCGAAAAAGTTGAATCGGTCTTAGTAAGAAGTTTTAGAATTATTTTTGACTCTCTTTCAATGTTAATTCTCTACCTCTGGCCCACTAAAGTAGAAACGGTGATAAGGTCAATTGGAATTAATATAAAACATCTTTGCATCTGAATTACATTCTACTTAAATCGGAATACGTTAAAAAATCTCCCGTACTAGAAAATCTCCCCGTTAAACAATCTCCCTATTAGAAAATCTCCCCTATTAAAAAATCTCCCCGTTAGACAATCTCCCTATTAGAAATTCTCCCCGTTAAACAATCTCCCTATTAGAAAATCTCCCCTATTAAAAAATCTCCCCGTTAGACAATCTCCCTACTAGAAAATCTCGCCGTTAAACAATCTCCCTATTAGAAAATCTCCCCATTAGAAAATCTCCCCGTTAGACAATCTCCCTATTAGAAAATCACCCCGTTAAACAATCTCCCTATTAGAAAATCTCCCCGTTAGACTATCTCCCTATTAGAAAATCTCCCGGTATGAGAAATAAGGAGAAACGGCAGAACGAAAATCGAAACTATAAAACTTAGTAATTTGAGACGTGGAGCGTGGAGGTGGATCGGACATGGGAATGATGAGACTGTAAAATTCCAATAATGTAATGGAAAACTGCACACTGTTTACCTGTACTTGAAGTAAACTGTTTGTCAATCCGGAATACACACTAGCTTTATTTCTAACAGGGCCTGGGCCCTGTGACCGCCTAGTTATTAATATTCTTCCAAACTATTTTAATTAAGCTAATTTCACGTCTTTCCCATATAGTAAATAAATTTAATTTATCTAGAAGGGGATTAATAACAACTTTACATAATGTTTTTGAACTTTTTGCTTTTTTACAACGGTTATTAAAAGCCTTGAATTTACATATTTTTGGGTAATAAAAATTAGTGATGAATGTTTATTGTATTCTGTATATCATCCAGTTGCAATCTTGTATGGATTGACCAAATACTAATAGTACTATCAGATATCGACATAACATAACAATGGATTAACATACTCATAATTTTTTCCGTCACTAAACGTTTTATAGAGTATAGCCGCGCTAAAGCAGTTTTTGTTCTTTGATCGACATATTCCAAATGATCTTTAAACGTTAAAGTGGAATCCAATATTACCCCCAAGTAACGAAACTAATATACTCTATCTATTACCATTCCATTATATATTACATCATCATATAATTTTTTTAATACACTACTATCACCACCTTTGTGGAAGATCATATATTTAGTTTTTTCTATGTTAACTTCTATTTTGTTTATTTTGCACCAATGCTGTAATTTAACAAGATTTTCATTCAATAACTTAATAATAACTAATAGCTACATTTACATCACTATTTTCAACCCAACAGACCAGATCATCTGCATAAAGTGCATAGTCTATATTAAAACATTTACCCACATCATTTATAAAACAACTAAATAGTAGTGGCCCTAAAGCCGAGCCGGCTCTTGTCCCTGCTTCTATTTTTTTGTACTCTGAGTAATAGCTACCATTTCTAAGTCTTACAATTCTATCATTAAGATAATTATTTAATAATTTTACCATGTTAGGTTTAAGCTTAAATTGTTCAATTAATTTAATCATAAGTAGGTCTTTCTGAACAACATTGAATGCAGTTTTAAAGTCAACAAATATTGCTACCACTCTACCATTTACTTTTTCTATACTGTCATACACATTTTGTGTAATTTTTAGAATGGCATTTTCACAACCACGATTCGCTCACAACTAACCTAAATATCCTCTCATACCTATATCTAATTTATGTCAGGGCATGAAAAAGGAAAAAAAATGTATTTTGGTTGCCTTTTGGCTATAGCAAAAAAGAAACCTTTTTGCTTTTTTGGCTATGTTAAATTAAATGAAATAAATTGCAATTCATGCCCTCAGTTATATAGTAAGTACTAACGTTTTAAATTGAAATACTGAAGTAGAGCTATATGATTGTCCTGTCCTAACTATTATTTCCTACAGGAACTAATAATCAGACACGTTGATAATAACTGAAACTAGTAGATTAGTTGACTTTGTCGGTTGAGACAGTGTCATCTAATTAAAAGTTTATTTTTCATTTGTCAGAAACTACTCCGCTACTTTGTTAAACCTATTAAATAGTTTTCGTTATAGATTTGATAAGACGCTCGTTTGCAGGGAAGTTAGCCAATCCACAAAATATACGTCGTATTAAAGATATGTGTTCGTGTCAAATATGCAACTAGAACCACATAGAACATTCCTAACTCAAGGCTGATAAATAGTATATTAACATCGCCTCGCCGTGTCCTAGTCCCATTTGTTTTATAAATAATTATAGAACATAAACACTATCCTGGCTTTGCCAAGAAGAAAAGCTTCCTGATGAAAAAGTAGAATAATACTACTCCATCATAACTATTTGTGGTGGACAGTTTTAAAAATTTATTAGCTGTAAAGCTAAAGATCAATATCAAGTATTGTCAGTCCTCGAAGTGAAATTGATTAAACTAAAATTAATTGAAAGCACATAAATATAGCACTGGATCCCAACATATATTGGGGTGGTAAAAACTTAATATTTGGTTCGATCAAGTTAAATTCTAAAAAACTAAAAATGTGTTACATTTGGCTATTTTCATTTTTAATCTTAAAGTTTACCCTTGGATGGAAATTGTCAGAAGTTGTAGATTAAGAAAGCGACTGTTACATTAATTTGATTTGGCAGCACAATGCTCAAACTACTAAACGTGTAGATTCATTAGCGAAGGAAGTACAGGAAATCAATTTCCCTTTCGTAATTACAAAACTAAATTTCAAGGAGGAAGAGAAGTACTGCAGTCCAAGAAGATATATGCTTGAACAAGGACGGGTTGCAAAAGCCCATTTCAAAATGTGCGAGGCAACCTACCTTCAAAATATTTTAAGTATACCGATTCCACATCGAAATAGTCGCCTCGTTTGTCTTGTGCATATCATTGCCAATTTCGACGCGAGATTTTTTGTGGATAATATGCTCATTATCCATATCAGCGAGACGTCCTATGAGGAAAAGTATCAGGCAAAAAGACTTGGCATAACCCTTCAGAAGCTTTACACCGTTGCAGAACATTCTGCTGTCTACACGCTTATGGATCGAGAAATCCTGGACGTGGCTAAATCAAATTTGAATTCCTTTATTGAAATGATATCACAGGTGAAAGTTAGGAACGAATATGTACATCGTCTTCTTTTGTCAAAATCCTGGTTTCTGTTATCATCTTCAGATACAGATAAAGCGTCAGTGTATTTTGTTTGTCTTCAAGGCGAATTTAGTGATGCAAAGTTTACAGTCGGCACTTCAATATTGTCTCTATGCACAAGAGACGATTGTTTTGATCGATCCCTCCGGGCTTTGGCAATACAACGTTTCGTACAAGAAAGCAGTCTTGCAAAGTTATTTTACGTGCATATTCTGGATCCGAATGTTAAGATGTCAGAAGGATTTGGATATTTTTGTGGATATCCGTTACTAAATGGTTATTTAACCAACTACAACTTCAACGACAAAGATAGTCTGGCTTACCCAATTTATTCCATTGTTTTCGAAAAGTTTACCAATTCAGTTATTTCAGTAGTAACTACTGATCATTTGGTTTCTGCTTGTTTTGAATTACACGAGGTACCATTGTTGTTAAAATTAAAATTTCAAATTGGGCCGGGGTATACAATGCAACACAGTCCATCAAATATCTTGTTTGAAACAATGAAAGAGTCCTTCAATTTTATTTCCTGCGTTGTTTTAGAAGACGAGAGTCTTTCCTTTTATGGATACATTAGACCATTTGAACCTTATGCTTGGCTGGCCATAATTCTGACAACTATTTCTGTAGTCGCCTTCGTCTATGGGGTTGTATATTACACAGAGTTTGATAGTATTCCATTCATTATGATTTGCTATGCTTATTTATTGGAAGTTAGTTACTCATTATCTGCTAAAGCAGAGAAACTCGTCTGGCTTAAATTAGTAATCGGTCCGCTGTTGCTAATGTTCATTGTCATCACAAACTGCTACAAAGGAATTGTCATCACTGACTTAGTAGAGCCACGGCCAGTGAAACAAATCGAATCGATGGAACATTTGGCAAATCTTTCTGGGATAACTGCTCTTGGAGAATTTAGTGGCGCTAGTGAATTCGATTTATTCCAACTACCTTTAGACTATCAGGATGACATTCTAAGGTTTTATTACTGTCGAAAAGTAAATGGAACTTACGTCAATAAGAAGGAATGTTATGAGAAATTTATGTCACCAGACAGTGCCGTTTATTTTCACAATGAATCTAGAAGTACCGTCGAAGCAGCAGTTAAAGAATACTATTTCTTAGGAAAAGAAAATTATCAATTCGCTTTCAGATTTACTGCTTGGATCTTCTTGATGAGGTCAATGTATGGAAATACTAATGACAATAGCAAACTTACTCAGGAAATAGAAAATATTAAAAAATCTTTCGGATTCCCTCCCGGATTTCCTTATACAGATGCTAAAAATTGGATTGCCCAATGTAATAACTCTGTGCTGATTCTAAGAAGTTCCATTTTGCATCGAGGATTGAATGATTCTTATTGGAATCCAGAACACGGTGGCATTGAACCCAAAAGACAATTATACCATGGAATCGATGAAAACTCCTTTTTGTCCGTACCCATTCACTCGGGGTTTGACGCCGAGAATTTCCCTTTACTCTCCCCTTTTTTAAAGCGTAAATTTTTTATTTTGGGTCAATCAGGGATTTTCCATTTATGGCTGGACCATTTCAAAACATTTAATTACAGCACGTGCTTAACATGTTGGGAAACCAAACCACCTCGCCCATTAACATTTTACAATTCTAATATTTTTACAATATTTTATATTGCTTCGTGTATTGCATTCACGTTCACCACTTTATTTTTATGGGAAACTCGACAATATCTGAAAATCGTACTTGTAGCTTTATATTATCAAATCAAGGTGTGGACCCGAAAATGTGCGATAGGTATGAGAAGGTTATATATGTCAGCAAGGACGTATCTAGGGGGTGCTAGAGCTTAAGCACCACCTGAATATTTTGAAAACACACGAAGATATTATCGTGTTTTCACCATTTATTTAATATTTAAGTATTTAATCCCAAATTGGAAGAATCATTTTTGTATGCATATGACACAATTGCATGTACGTATCTTATTTTTGAGCATTTTCGAATTTGTTTGAGCATTTTTAATCTGTAATCGATTTGAGCATTTTCGAATTTGTTTGAGCATTTTTAATCTGTAATCGATTTGAGCATTTTCGAATTCTTTTTTTCCTACAGTGAACCTTAGCATTTGAGATTGTCTTACATATGCACATTGTTGCACCAAGCTGCCCTATAGTAGGAAGCGAAGGAAAAAGGGTTATTTTTACCGAAAGGGGACGATTGACGACTGACACAATCCGACAAAAGCTTGAGTAGTGTCTGTATTCTATTGAAAAATATTAGTTTATAGTTTATAGTTTATATACAAGTATACCAGTAAGTTCTTATATACGTTTGTTGGCTAATAACTCAAAAACTAGACCAGATTGAATAATGTGAGTACTACCATTGGAAAGAGGCTTAACTAACTTAAAGATTGGTATATGACAAGTAATTATTTGAAAGTAATTAATAGCCAAAAAATAATGTTGAACTAAAATTTAAATTATACATAGGAAACAGTAGGGAACAGATACTCGACATTTATTAACTTTTGTAAGTTATAAAGAGTATTTCATGTGTAAAACTACCTAGAAGTGATACATTTTGTCAAGAAACGATTTTCGACCATATTACCCCCATATCAGGCTATTACTACAAGTGTAGTTAAAAAGTTTGAAGAAACTGGAAACGCAGTAGATGACCAACGTCAAGCTGGCCGCCCAATTATGTCCTCGCAGAAGGAAATAAAGTATGAATTGAAATTTCGGTACCCCGTGAGCCAAGACATTCCATCGGAGACATTTGTAACTATTCAGGAATAAGTTGGCTTAATGTCGTGTTAAGTCCAAGCCGGCACCTTGGATTACAGTTCATATCAAAAAACTGATTCATTACAGAAATTATTTAAAAAGCAGGTATATAAAATTAAATGTCAAAACATAATTATTATGTATTAACTAATAACTTAAAAACAAAACTACTGCTATCTTACGAAATGCTAAAAATAATTATTTTTATTCCCAATTATCCAAGAGTGAGGAAAGTAGCCATTTATGGGTAACATACAATAGTCTTATAAATATGTTAGCTCTACTCTTGTGCGCGAGCTATCAGTTGACAATGTTGTTATGTCAACTAATAATGATATAGCTAAATGTTTTATTGACACATTCACTCTGAGTCACAAAGATGAAACTAGTTAGCTGTTGAGTTTGTGGAATACTTTCTCAACTTAAGACTTTTTTAGATTTAGTGAAGAGGAAGTCCATAAAGTACTAATGAAAATTAAAGTCAGTTCAACACCTGGATCTAACTGTTTACCAGGTAAAATTATTAAGTTAATGTTATCATCCTTAGTTGCCCCAATCACTAAATTATTTAACTGCTGTCTGCAGTCAGGTCATTTTCCAAGTGAATGGAAAAATGCAATAGCTACTCCATTGCAAAAACCCTAGTTCGTATAGATTGATATCCATAATCCCTTTCCATGGGAAGACTCTTGAGTCAATTATACCTACTGAATTACACGAGTATACACTTATGCAGGAAATCACTCACATTAAAAAACCAGTAAGGATTTCAAAAGGGTCTCTCTACAACTCATGCCCTTGTCGACTTGACAAATATTATTTACTCTAATTTAGGTAATAAAAACATTGTCGGAGTGTCCTTTTATGATATTAAAAAAGCGTTTCCCAGTACAAATTATGCCCATCTTATTAAAAAACTATTTGAAGCGTTTGATCCCCCAAAATATGTACTAAAAATTCTCTGTGACTATTTTATAAACCGAAATATGTCAATTAGAATCGGAGAATACATATCTGAATGTTTCCCATATTTTTTCCCTGCTAATAGCAAAATTACACGACAGAGTTGTGATCTAAAACTCCCAAGTTGTAATTATGTACATACGATTGAAAGACTCTTTCATAGTGAGGGGAATCACTAAGTGGAATGCCTTACCTATTGAACTAAAAAAAACTTGACAACCTTATTGTTTTTAAAAGTAAATAACTTGTGTATATTAAATCGTTACGATAATTGTTTACGCTTTAATTGCTTGTATTGACTGGAATTATTTTATTTGCTCCTTATAGTCAAATTATTGTTTATGTCTGTACCTGGAGAAAAGCCTCGGCTTATGTTACTCGATAATAAAGCTCTGATTTGATTTGATTTAATGTCGAAAAAGCATTAAAGACAAGTCTGCATCATTTTTAATGGCCTACCAAAGTCCAGGAACTATTTGTAATCCCAGACAAAGGAGACCTCATCAACCGATTGAATTCTGTAACGATATTTCTTATCACGTCTTGTTTAAAATTCGAATTATTCGAATATAGTGTGGAGTAATGAGTGCAATTTTAATCTCAATGGAACTGTTAATCAAAGAAATCAAGTGTATTGGACCAATCGAAACCACAATTTTACAGATGAAGAAAAGTTTCAACCATATATATAACCATATATATGGTTACAAAATGGAATAAATGTACGTAGCAATGGGTCACTTTTATGAAATGAGGTTTTTTGTTAATGCACCTAAAATAAAATGCACCAACAAACTAAATTTTGACAGATAAATCACATATTTAGAAGGGGTACTGAATCCGACTGAACCCCAACCCCACTAAATCTCCATATAAAGGGGATTTTTCGAAAAGGAAGAATAAAAATTTTCTGCGCAAAAATTTCCTCTTTTTACCAATGTTTAGCTGTTTTATTTCGGCTCAGCGAAGCCAATGAATAGGGTTCGGATTTGGTTCGGATCGAACGTAAAGTAGAGTAATTTATTTCTTTAGAGTAGAGGGAGTGTATAATAGTTTACGGTGATCTCACACCAGAATCGAAGAGTAGAGTGAGACAGGATGAGAGAAGAATAATTGTCCATTTTCTCTGTGATGGAGTAGCCTTTACTTGGCTATCTCTTCCTTTGTTACTTTTTGACTGCCCCTCGGACTGAGATTTCGGTCTGCTTATATATCGTAAGATAAGAGGTCAGTAATAGGTATAGGTAGTTTAGAAAGTAGTTGATACAGATAAGTTGTTTACAACATCTTGTTTCTAAATCAGAGGTAAACAAGGAACAACTTAAGTACCTATATACAGTAATAAGTAATATCCAATTTATATGTAGATTAAGTGGTTTGATTGACAGCTGGAGAGATTGGGTAATTATAACAAGAAATGAGTACTAAATAAGTACTGAACACCAATATACTGTGGCGGTCTAATTTGTTTGATTTATGCAGCACTCATTTTTAGAAATTAGCACCCTCTAGACCCAATTTCTAGATACGCCCTTGTTTGTCAGAGGGGAACGCTAACTCCGGAGTACCTTCTGACATACCACTTAGCTCCAATTATTCGGAAAGAATCACCAAAATTTGTTTTACTCCACTAAAGTGTATCAGATATTCGGATAGCCGTTTAGTAAAGGAGGAATCAGAGGCTATATGCAAATCAGGGAACAGAACGAGGTAGGAATCTGTTTTGGGGCTCAATTTGTTATTCTGTGACCCTCTAGGGAAGAGAAAACACATTGTGTTGTGTGGGATAAGCGGTAAAATGAAGAGACAAAAAGACAGAAGCATCATTACATAAAACTATAAAATAACATAATATAGAATTCTCTCTCATAATTCGTCTCTCACAATCACACACATTTATTAGTGCATACAATTATAAGAAAAAGAGTAGAACCTAGCAAATAGTGGCAGAGTAGAGCAGAGACCACTTTTATATTACTTGCTTATAATACCAGTTAAGTAAGATTAAAATGTTATGATCTTTTCTTAACGATGATTAACCGTAAAAAGATGACACATTATTCGACCTACATCTGCCTTACATAATTTAATCTCAGTATCATAATGTTTATTACTCTGTCATGATAACTGTGTAATAGAATTCAAAGAATTTTAGTTTTCCGAATTTTATAAGCTCATGACGTCAAAGAAATACAATAAAGAAAACCCTGCACACATAATTGTTTTCGTTATAATATTCAACTACTCTTTAATCATGCAAATTAAATGGGGGAAAAGTATACATGCCATGTGCTATACTATTAACAAGCACCTTAGGATTACCAACATGATAATTCTTTTGTACATTACTACATTTGTACACCATTCTATAAATACCATGATTTAAGAGTAAAAGTTTGGAAGCTTTGTCAAAAAACCAATGACGATAATGGTTATGGAGCAAAGCGATTACTTTGAAAATATTGTTTAAGGAAAATTAGGGCTGTAACTTTTTGCGCACATTTTATTTGATGGAATTGAAAATCCCTAATAACACCGTTTGCAATAATTGTAAAAAATTACAGGTTACATCATTCGGAATAATTACAAACACAAGTTATAATGATAAATACGCAGTACTTTTTTAAAACATTCAAAAAATTGCATCATTACAGATAGAGGTTCGTATGTTGCCAATTCCAAACCCCCCAAACTCCCTAACCAATTTCCTAGTGACAATTTCCCACTCTTCCCATTCCATTTTTATGCCCACATTTCCTGGTGGAAAGTAAAAAACTTCTCGTTAGCGGTATTTCCCATTCGAAACCTTGTTTACAGATAAATATTTAAAATTTATTTTTTGGTTGTTTTTTGGGGTGGTCTGGTGGTTTATAATTATAAGTATTGTTAGGATTAAGCAATTGAAAACTATGCAAAAACTAGTAACTTGTATATACTTGAGCTGCTTATGGAATTGGCGACATTAGTTTTCTATGCTTTTTTGTTTTCCATGCAATAAAAATCAAAATCCAAAGTCCCATACATTTTTGTATGTATGGGATTTATGCTTTAGAAAAATATTTTTTAAAATGTTCGTTAAATCATGTTAGTCAGTGTTGATTTTTAGTTTTCTCAATACTGCCAACTGCATTCAAAATGTCACAAATATTGCCATAATTCTATCCAGATGTCCAAATATTTGCCTCCCAATCAAAATTCACAGCCAATAAACACAGCAATTGACAGGATTTCCCAAATTTGTGCAGCATGTCAAAAATTTTATTGGAACTAGATATCCCTTTTATAAATTTGGACATATTCATGACATACGAAAAGTAAAGTCGGGTTAAATTCTGGCAAAGGCTAGCTTTCCAGTATTAACCACAGGAAAAAGAATAAGTGAAATAAATTAAACCTTGATCAAAAAAGAATACAATACAACATAAATGTCACTAAGTAGCTCCTGTTATTGTGTTTGTCTGTTCGTAAGTTTATTTTGAATGTCTCGCTTTTGAAAATTGAACAATAGTCAATGCATAAACTAGATAGGTCTTGTTTAAACCGGCTCTAAAAAGATTTACTGCACGAAGTTTGCATTCTACTCCTATTTGCGTTGGAACTGAATACTATCAAAAATGCTTAGCAAAATGTCGTATAAATTATTTGCGTTGATACTGGTATTTAAAATATTTAATATTTCCAACTGCCTTCGGAATTTGTCGTTTTACAAAAATTGTGATTTCAATTTGGTCACATATCCTTCTGTCTGGGTTACCGAATTTTTGTTATCTAATCAAAATTTACAACCATGGACGGTGGTTGATTCAAATTTCCACAAAAAAATTGCACGAAAATATCCAAGTGAGTTTTCAAAATATTTATGCAATGTGAATGTCCTAATGGAGCCCAGATCGTCTTCAAAGCTAAGTAAATTTTTCGGCGAGGAAGTCAATCGTCCCTCTTCTGTATTTATAATCGTCTACGAAATTGGCAAAGTTGAAAATTTTCAAAAATGGCAATTAAACCTTAGATTTGAGTTGTCTGGTCAACTATTTTTATTAGTAATCAATAATTCCACTCATCAGTCGATCTTAACTGGTCATTTGTACCAACAAAAAATATTCGTTGCAGACAAAGAAATCGAAAGTGAGGATTGGAAAAGTGTTTGGTACTCATTAAATGGACATATGCATGGAATCCAGATTGGAGTGGCTAATTCGGGATTTCCTGTTGAGCAGCCTAAACGATTGTCAATATGCAAAGAGTCTTTCTATCCTTCAATAAACAAAGGCGTGACTTGTTATAGCAATAAACCTTTGCTGTAAGTGTCAACTTAGAGTTTCATCACACAAGAAGTAATAAATACTATTAGTAATGTAACCTTAGGCATACCGGACGCCGCTGGAATGCACGACCACATTCTTAACACTTACACATTCTTTATTTAGACCTATTTGTCAACCATTTATGATTATTGGATGTAATGAGCGGTATTGACCGCATTATGTTTTTGTATAAATACTGTACACTTGAACCAAATAAATCAGTCTCTGTTTGATCTGTATAAGGACAATATGAAGAGCTCAATTATTATTCTCCTCGATTAGTACCCACTTCTAATACGTTATCAGCTTTGATGCTCTGAAATAATAAAATCAGAGAAAATTTTTCGTTTTCTGGATGTTTATTATTGCCACAGCAAGGGGAAAATTAAGGAAAATCGAGGAGAACTGAAACAGCCGTTTCAGAACATAGATTCCATTAGCATTAACACATTGGAAGGACTACCCAGTTTTAAAGTGAGAACAATTTGTAAGTGATAAGGACCAAGTGAGGTTTAAGCCGTAAACCTGTTGTATTGTCAGTGTGAGTGTTACTCAGACAAGTTACAGTGATCCATTAGTAAAAAGCAGCCCAACTCACACTCGTATTTTTTTGGAGCCGCCGCCCGTGTTGCCGCCGCCCATCCGTACCGACGTCCACAAGAAGTCACCGCCTGTGTTACCGTGCAAGGTGCCGCCGCCGTGTTGCCGCCGCCCAATTGAAGTCGCCGCCTGTGTTGCCGCGCAAAGTGCCGCCGCCAGTGTTGCCGCCGCACAAGTTTATCTGACGTCCAGTACCTGTTCACCGAAGTCGCCGCCCGTGTTGCCGCGCTACGAGTCGTTCCCGTCGTCACCGCTGCCGTTCCTGCTATTTGTGCAGCCGCACACATACTTACCGCCGAGAAAGAAATCAAGTATGTTATGTTGTTATAATGTTAACTGCTCGTTTTGTAATCTGAAAAAACCAAATAGCCTATTCCACTTGTTATGTGAATGTAGTATACATAGTAGAAATAGTTTTAAAGTATTAACCAATATTGATGAAATTGCGATGTTCAAACTTTTAGATTCAAATAATGTCAATAGTATTAAAAATATCATTGAGTTCATAAAATTAGCACTTGATAGAATCATATTATATAATACATTAGTTAACAATTAACATTAATAATTATGTAATGAAATATTGGCTTGGCCCGCAGAGAATATAAAAATAAAACCACTATTCTATTCTATGTAGGTTCCTTAAAACCAAAATGCGCACGCTCACTTCCTCTAAACCACCGAAATGAGTTGTTTGATAAAATAAATCAAAACAATAATAGACATTTACATAAAAATTGATTATTGGTGATTGAACGGAAATGATTAACGAAAGGGGACATTTTGTAATCATCATAATGTGTGTATCAATTAGCATTTAATAACTTCTAATCCAAATTAGTTCTGCTCCATCGATACTTTTAGCATTGATTGTTTGGAATTATTTTGTTACTGTGATGGGTGATCTGTAGAAATGCCCTTGAATGCTAGGTTCCCCCCTTAGCTGGGTTCACTAGTTACAGATAAAAACATTTAAATTGAACTAATTATCATGCAAAGTAGAACTTTTTTGTTCTGTGTAGTCTGAAAGTACAAATTAACGTAATTTTGTATTACTTAATCAATTTTGTAATTTCATAATTATTTTTTGCATAAGAGTGGAGATTTAAATTTAATGCACTCAACAAATGTTTTCTGATTTAAATGTTTCATAGTCTTGTAGGTCTGGTAGAACAAGCTTACCTTGGTAATTTGCAATGCTGGTGAAACGATATTATATCCTCCAAAAAGGGATCGATATAGGTCATTTTATATTTTTATAACGCGAATAGCATAAAGGTGCATCCAGGCACGTATCCAGAAATTTGGTCAAGGGTGGAATGGAAGGAACCAAAAATAGTGTCCAAGCGAAAATTGTTTTTCAATTTTTGGACTTTTTTGGTAAAAATCCTCTCATTTCTCAGATTTAGGAGGGGCGCAGCGCCCCCCCCTACTGGATTCATTGCTTGGGTGCATCCATTTTAATTGAATTTAGAAATAGGACAAGCCTGCATTGGGAGATATAGTGCCTCAGAGTTAAGGTAGTACAGGATACCAAAATTGTAGCGAAGCAGTAGCAAATTGGCCAAAGTATAGTAATTTTACTACTGCTTCGCTCTATAGTCTCTATAGGTCCGGCCACAGTGTTACGTTTGTGAGGTCAGACTTCCAAGAATCGGAAGATCCAAGGCAAGTAGACCCGACCTGGTTCACTCTACTTGCTTATGTGTATTCTATTAGCTCGATTGTGGGAGAGATGTGAAGGTAAATGCCAAATGACTGAAGTTAACTCTGGGATACGAGTGGTTTGTTAGCGAGGATAGATATTTATTGTATTCGTATCGTAGTTGGGAGAGATCGAATGGTGAGAGGAAATAATAGGAGAGGAACTTGTAGTGGACTCGGAGGTAGAAGAGAGACTGATTGTCCGAGGAGGATGTGTGGAATAATATAGAATGTGTGATTAGGATGGTTTGGAAGTGGGTGGTAAGGGCTGTGGATCGTGTGTGTGTGCACAGGCCTTACATCCTCCTGCCGTGGTAAATAAAGGGTTGCGGGTGAAGGGTTAAAGAAAAAAGGATCACCAACATTATAAACATAAATTCATACATGTACAATATATCATGATCATTAAAATTTTTATAGAATAATTAAATGCTTTACAATTTCATGCCCTTACAAATATCATTATCCTCTTGCTATGCTAACACTAAATACTATATTGATATAACCATAATAATTTTGTAATGCTTTTCCAAATATATATCAACTTAAATAACTGTATACATAATTAAATTAAATTTTTACCATGATAATTCTAGTCATTATTATAACTCTAAGTAGTATTTATTGTAAATTACATAACTGTAGTCACGATTGAAGAAATTTCCTGTAGATTGAAGATGACACTGTGAAACACTGTAGATAGTGTAGTCCCGAAGAAAGTGTCCCAAAGTCGAAATTTCCCGAAGTAGTGAAGTGAAGTCTACTGTACCCGCTGTTTCTGTCAGATGGTACTAGTAGTGCCAATAATTTCCCATGATGTAGGTAGTCAATGTCAACTTGAATAATCTCCAATTAAGACGTTCCCTCATTCCCGAGAAGTCGAAGAAGTTATTCCGAAACGGTCAATGTGGTCAGGTCAATGGTGGTAATGGTCTTTACGTGAATGATTCTGTAGCACCAGGAAGCTGAAAACCGCGCTCCTTTACGTGATCACCATCTGTCCCGCCAATTCGATTGAGATTCCAGCAACAAGCCCGATACGTGAAGTCGTCGTGTCTCTGCATACGCTGTAGTCGTAGAGTGGTATCTGCTATATTGCCTCTATTTCTTTGTCTAGATAAAATATTGATATTAATACTTTATTTTTAATAATGTGTGATTAAGAATTAAATTGTTGTCGATCGCAACCGAAACATTAATCCCTGTATTTGTCCAACTCAGATCCGTCCGCAGACAATCTTTTGCTTCCTCCAGTTGAAGGTTGACCTCATTACTTGAGAATAATTGGCATCAGTAATGACGTATTGCCCATCAATCGGTAACATCAAGCTTATCTTCTTATACCATATACGTCTTGAATGCAAAATCAGAGTATTTCGAACCACTCGTCATAGCATTCTTGGCTACCGCTGTGCCTGTCCTTGTCTTGTTTGGCTGGTAATGATCCTGGAGGTATTTCTCATGTCCTTGCTTCCTCTATACATCACATGTTGTTACTTTGCAGTATATACCGAATATGAATAATATGATATAGTGTTGTTGTGGGTGTATAGTCTCTTAATAGTCGTCATAGTCTTGCGCATCGCCATAGTATAGTCTTGCATATCGCCAGAGTATAGTCTTGTATATCGCCGTAGTATTCTTTCATATCGCTCTATCTTGAATATTTTAATTGTATAGTATTAAGTATAGCCGTGGTATACCCCCTCTATATCCTCTAGGCATCTGTCGTACTTGCGTCTAATTGTGCGATTTTTGGTGTAGTGCGATTTTTGGAATAGTGCGATTTTGCATTTTATACTAGTACGCTTTTAGTTTTGACGTAGTCCGATTCCTTGGTATAGTCATATTTCTGACCTTTGAGTAGTGCGATCCTTATGGACTATACCATTTCTGGTAAACCGAATCTCTATCCGTAGCTTCTTAAATATAGCAGCTTCTACTCAATCGTGATCATAGCTCTCCACTTGGACTTTACCATTACCTCAGTTGTGGTGGCGCACTTGTATCACTAGACATTAATTCCATATAATGCCCATGAGTAAAGTTTTATGTTATCTATAAGGAGTAATCATCAGTAAACTAAAGCTTTTAAGCAAATCTTAAAATATTTATCTTAACTTTTCTTTATCTTTACATACTCTATTTTTAAATTTATATCCTCCCTGTTTAAACATATAAGAAATAATTTTGTCGTGGTATTATGTAAATTAAATTGACTATTTGTGCTTAATTTGTTATGTATTTTTCCATATTCTAATAGTAATTAATGTTGATTGCTGATTATAGTCACATGAATAATTGAACACTCTAATATCCAACATTCCCGCAAATTGAAAAACATATCATATAAGCTGTATAGTTATGAATTAGTTAAGCTATCTTGTTATCACGACGAAAAGTGGCGTCTTTTTAGTGCTGTAGCAGTAATGCAACGTTACTATTACTTTAACTAATTAAAATAATGCTTATGGCATTTTATACTTGTTTAACAATATCTCTGTCTGTATTTTCTATGTTAATGTCTCTTAATCTCCGTACTTTGACTTTTCCTAAAGTTACTTGATTTTAACTGAAATGGTATTCGATACCTTAAATAAACGTTAATTAAATGAATTTTTCAAACTGAAGTTAGCGTTAAAATTGTAATCGCTCGCTTTTATGTAGTTCAGTGCTCTGCTAGTTATTTTACTAATTTATTCAATCTTAGTTATGCTTGTTGGTTTAGCATTAGCCATTTTAAAGTAAGTATTTTACATTTCCCATTGTCTAAATTTCTCTCTGTGCAGTATCAAGAATAATTACGTCGTACTTTTGGATATCTATAATACACACATGCTAAGAGTGATCAGTTCCTAAGATGCATGAAGAGATTGTTTTACGATGTTGCTTTGTAATAACGCTTGAATATTCTGCCTTCCCAAAATTTTTGACTGATCTATTCAACTCTTAATTCATAAGCCTTATGTATCTGTATAGTGATTTAAATAATATTTAAACAAAATTCAAACACAATACATAATTACGCTCATTATCTTTCGACTCTCAACTATCCAATGTCCGTAGACTATTCGAGTGTATTCACCTACACTCTCATTTTCTTATCTTTTTCTTTCAAAGTCATATTCTTTCTTTTCAACAGTTCTTTAACTTATTCTTTCTTTCCATTCCATCTAACCATACGCTCATACTATGCCTATTCTTCAATTGTAACTACCATATCTTAATAGTTATCATTAAGTGTACTCGTACACTAGCCAATTCAATGACTTTTATTATTTTTATCTTAACTTAGGCATTACTCATTTTATGCTAATACTCTTCATAGTTCAACAGACGAATATACTTAATTACCATAACTTATTACCATAACTATATTGTCACGACCGCATTTTCATTTGTCGGAACTGTGACTTAATATTATATTATAATATAGCATGCCTTAGTATCTAAAATTATTCTTTGTCTGTAACCTCAGCTACAAACGCTTGAATAATTGTTTCATACTCTTCTACATTCACTCAATGTACTATTCGCTGTGTTTAACAGAACTTTCAGCACTGCATACTCAACATTCATACTTCTGTGCAATTTGTCTGTAAATACGATACAAATCTTTTAGCACCATTTTCACATCAATCACAACATAAATGTATTCAATAAGAAATTCCACTCTCATGCCCGTTTTCATTACCCGTGTGCTAGTTGTCTATAACTACTTTTACAGATCTTCTAGCACCTTCGTCCAATACCAATACCCGAATGCTACTTGTCCATATCTAAACATATTGAACTTGTCGCATCGTAATATTCTTCTTACACCCTCAACTCAATGATACCTGGTGTATACTCGTGATGATTGTAAGTCATTACTCGTATGTAGGGCTGGAACTCTTCTTCTTTCAACTTCTGAATACTTGTGTGCTATTTGTCCGTGTCTCAATTCATACAGAACTCTTCTTTTTGCACTTTACTCTACTTGCACCCTCAATTCAATGAAACTTTGTGCCTTCTCGTAATGATTGAAAGTCATTACCTAGTAGCTAAATTATTACATTCCAGTAAACTATAAAATCTGTTTCTTCTCTGTTGGACTTGGGTTGGATCTCTACTTGTACGTTAAAATAGGCTGCTACACCAGTTTACTCTGTGTGCCCGCATTATTGCCTTTAGTTGTCCACCCTTCAGATTTTCTTCTCGCTTCTACTCTTAGCTACTTTTACTATGAATAACGCATTATTCATCTTCTACTCTGTGAAATAGAATTTCAAACTATTCCATCTTTTCTACAACTTAAAATTTTGAATTTACTATTAAAATTTACTTGGGCTTTACTTTATTGAAATTAAAATATAAATCAAAGAATTTACTTCTGCCCATATCCAATTGTGAGTCTACCATAACCAATTGTGACTCTACATAGCCAATTGTGAGTCTTCTATCGCCCCTCCGAGTCACCTTCACTACATTTACATATCTCTTACTGCCTCTCCTGCCGTTTTGAATATTACTTCATCTAAAATTTAAAACGGCCTCTGCCTCTCCTGCCGTTTTGAATATTACTTCATCTAAAATTTAAAACGGCCTCTGCCTCTCCTGCCGTTTTGAATATTACTTCATCTAAAATTTAAAACGGCCTCTGCCTCTCCTGCCGTTTTGAATTTTACTACCATTCAAACGGCAGCAATTCAAACAAAATGAAACTGACAAACTGAATATTTCTTAAATACTTGAAAATTAAATTCAACTTCAAAATAAAATAGATCAATATTCTTAGCAAACTGAAAATAATTTAGTTTTATTTCCAATGTTAGCTTTTACTTACAGATATCTCAATTCTCTCAATACGTCGCTTAAACTCTGAATTCTCTGCAATTTCTACAAAATAATATGATTAATACGAGTTCTGGATGGAATAAAATTATTGAAACGATACGGTAAACCTTACGAAAGTTATCAGACAGCTTACAGCTTTGAACATCCTTTCCCCTCAGGTAAAGTTTCTGGTCTCCTCTGACAGCGTACTGCTCAATTTTTGCTGGTATCGATTCCTTTGTCTATATCTTCTTCTACCCGCTTTTTCCCAAGCCGGTTAGAAATAAACGTCTTCTCAGTTTTCTTCTCTCGTCTGCAGCAACAGTTAAACTGGACATCAATTTGCTATAATAGTCGTTCTTCTGTAGCAAATGTGACGAAACTCACATTTTTATGGATTAAATAATGTAATGTTAAAATAAAATGGCTTTTAAAAAAAAATTTGACGAAATCTAAAAAAAATTTTAGCTTCCCGAGTTTCAGAATCTCGGGTTTCGGCAACAAATGTGAGGTCAGACTTCCAAGAATCGGAAGATCCAAGGCAAGTAGACCCGACCTGGTTCACTCTACTTTCTTATGTGTATTCTATTAGCTCGTTTGTGGGAGAGATGTGAAGGTAAATGCCAAATGACTGAAGTTAACTCTGGGATACGAGTGGTTTGTTAGCGAGGATAGATATTTATTGTATTCGTATCGTAGTTGGGAGAGATCGAATGGTGAGAGGAAATAATAGGAGAGGAACTTGTAGTGGACTCGGAGGTAGAAGAGAGACTGATTGTCCGAGGAGGATGTGTGGAATAATATAGAATGTGTGATTAGGATGGTTTGGAAGTGGGTGGTAAGGGCTGTGGATCGTGTGTGTGTGCACAGGCCTTACACGTTGATTAAGGGATTGAAATATCGGATATTTTAAACCAGAGTATTGTATTCTGCTCTATAATCCTTGGGTTTTCAAATTGCTCCATTTCATAGCAAAACCCCAGAAACCCGGGTTTTTGCTACTTTTGCTACCCAAAAACACGGGTTTTTGGGTTTTTCATGCCCTGCTACTTTCGAACACCGTGGTCCTAAATTTAAACTTCTTGGAAAGTATAGTTGCATTTTGTATGCCTAAAACACATCCGATCCATCCAAAAGGATGTAACAACCAACCCCATCCACCCCAGGTCAGGCTACTGTACCCATCCAAACATCCGGATGAAATGGATGAGAATGTTGGGTAAAATGGATGGGATGTTTACATCTACGCTGCGGGGTACTACTATAAATGGAATTATTATTAGACCCGTGCAAGACAGAATTTCCATAAGCGAATATTGAAAGGTTTTTAGAAATCCGCAAAATTTTATTGACGATATGCCTTGGCAACTGCATAATGTAACTATTGAATTTATATTTGCTGAATGCAAAATCTAATTTAAAGTTTATCTCATTGCTTAGATACAAACAAATAAAAACGAAATTCGCGTTTCAGATAACCTACAAAGGATTGGCACGTGTCTAATTTTAATTCCATTAACAATAGTTTCACAAATAAATAAACGTTGTAAAATAATATGCTATTTAATACCATGTAGGTAATTTAAAAACAAGTTTTTATCTTTTACGACATTTTACAACTTTTTCATCCCTAATAATATTATCCTATTTTGTATGCAATAATGACCGTTGGTCTAAATGCTTAATATTATGCTTGTGAGTTGAGAAAATTAACATTATGAGAATCTTAAAATGTAATTGCAAGAACGTTTACACTGTCACAGGTATTTATTACAACTTCTTTCATTCTTCACTACTGTGCAAGTATAGATTGTTCTTGTTATAAGTTATAAATATAGTATAAATGTAATGCTTTGTTAAGCTCTGTGCTTTATGTCTTGATTTGGTATAACAAGTAGAAGAATTTAATAAAGAGCTAGTAAACCGTCGAGTAGTAAACACAAAGTAAGTTTCTGTCTTTCATGGATTAAAACATACAATATATTATGATTACTGTTCAAACAAACCTATTTTCTCAAACGCATGACAAAATTGAAAAATTTCAATAAAAAGGAACAATGCCTATTTGTATGTAGCTAGACCAGATTAGAACTCTCTAATTGCTCCATGCAGGAACACAGCAGTCGTAGCCACATCAAGAAAACGATTCAATCTATTAAATATCGACATACCACTATGCCCTTCTGTTTAGGAATTTATGCGGATACAAATATATAATTTTATTTGACGTGAAAAATAAAAGTTTCAGATTTCAGTATCGCTGTTATAATTGTAAGGAATGAAATTTATTATAAAATCGGGACATTTAGGTTTGTTAGGTTTATCGTGATTTAAATATTGATTTGTTTCCAAATGAAGGTCTCAACACATTCTGTTCAATGCTAACCTATTTGTTTTATTGTTCCTGCTTTTACCATAAGTATGTGTCTTGTTATATGTCATTACTACCTAATATAATAGATAATAGAACGTATTATTAAAACTTACAGCGAGTTCAACAAAAGCAAAGCATAACGTGTCGAATGTTTGGGCAATGTCTCCTCTAGGAAACTATGGAATACAAACAGGTTGTCTACTTTAAATATCAAATATTCATTATTGTCCAGTTTTGTTTTCGGACATGTATACGTTCACGTAAGTAAGTAAAGTCCAATTGTTTTGTAATTTTTGTCTCGTATTGTTGTAAAGTAATTAGATAAAATTATCTCATAAGTGTCTTTTGAAGACGTTTTCAATTTTAGCTAATAAAAATTAAAATGTAAGGTTATACAGCTATATTGAATCAAAAAAATTGATTTGACAATACAATCTATAATAAGTCTGCATAGTTAAAACATACTTATATATTCGTCCATATTGTTATAATAACAATTACTAACATTAACTAAAATGTGTTGAATATTAAGCATTTAAGGAGATTAATATTAGATAGGAGATTGAAACCTTACTGAACGAGTTACCTCTGTTTGAAAATACACCTTAAAATGTCTTATTACTGGCTAGTTGTATTTTACATTGTTAAGTTTTCTTTGGGATGGAGATTGTCTGAAGTGGTTAATTTGGAAAGTGATTGCTATATTAATTTGATTTGGCAACACAATGCAGTGATATCCCCAAGAGAAGATTCATTAACGAAAGAAGTGCAGGAGATCAATACTCCATTTGTAGTTACAAAACTAAAATTCAGAGAAGGAGTGATGTATTGCAGTCCCCATACCGAAATGCTTAATCAAGGAGCCTATTCATTAGGACTGTTAAAAGAATGTGATGCAGCCTACAAGAAAGATAATTTAAGTATACCCATCCCACGCCCAACAAGTCGTCTTGTTTGTTTGGTGCACATCATCGTCAATTTCGATCCGAGATTTTCTATGGATAAAATGCTGATGATTCATATCAGTGAAAATTCTGATGCGAAGAAACATCAGGTGAAAAAAATTGGTATATTTTTTGGTAAATGGTATAACTTTGGAGACCATTCGGCTGTATTCAATCTCATGGATGAGGAAACTCTTGAGTCTGCTAAATCAAACCCGAGCTACTTTTTTGATATATTGAAGCAACAAGAATACCACCGTAAAAGTAAAATCGTCCATCGTCAATTTTTGTCAAAATACTGGTTTCTGTTATCGTGGTCGGAAAACAATGATCAAGCAGTGTATTTTGTATCTCCTCAGTTTGTAACAAAAAATAAATCCAATGTTTTACAATTCTTGTGCGACGCTGTATTCTATTGTTCAAAAGGCAATTGCTTTGAACAATCTCTCCGTGGATTTACACTGCAAAGCTTAACGTCGGAAAGCAGTTTCAGAAAGAAATTTTTGTTACTAATTGTAGACAAAAATGTTTGGTATTCAAAAGGCTGGAGAACTAAATTTTATTGTGGAGGACCGATGAAACGTTCCCACATTTCCAATTATGACTTCATTGAAAAAAGTGGAATTGCTCTCCAGATTTCTTCAATTATTTTTGAAAAATTTTCGAACACTTCTATAACAGTAGTTAATGAGGAAGGGGAAATGAGTCAATGTTTTCAGCCGCATGAAAAGCCTTACTTAGTTAAATTATATTTTCAAACTGGCACTGGGTACGAATTGAGACATAGTCCACATCAAATATTAATCCCGACAATGAAAGAGTCCTTTAACTTTATTTCTTGTGTGGTTTTGGAAGATGAGAGTTTATCGTTCTACGGATACATTCGACCATTTCAACCGTATACTTGGCTGGCCATCATTCTCACAACCATTTCAACAGTCGCATTTGTCTACGGTGTGGTGTACTACACTAAAGAAGAAACAATTCCATTCATTATGATTTATTATGCTTATTTATTAGAAATCAGTTACTCCTTGTCAGCAAAAGCAAGGAAACTTGTTTGGTTCAAGCTCGTAATCGGTCCACTGTTGCTCATGTTCATTGTTCTTACGAATTGCTACAAAGGAATTGTCATTACTGATTTAGTAGAGCCACGACCAGTGAAACAAATCGAATCGATTGAGCATTTGGTAAATCTGTCTGGCTTTACAGCATTTGGCGAATTTCGTGGCGCTAATGAATTCCATCCGTTTGAAATTCCCAAGTATATTCAACATAATATTTTATACAGTTATTTTTGTTACAGATTAAACAAAAGTTATCCCTTTTCCAAAAAATGTATAGAATATTTGTATAACCGTCAACTTTATTTTAATAATGAAAATGAAAGTGTAATTGAAGCAGCTATTCAAGCATACAATTCCGAAAGAATGTCCTATCAAACACCTTTTAAGTTGCCATATTTGATGGAAATGAACATTTTGCCATACAAGAAAATTCAGAATTCCAAGTTCACCAACGTAATTGAAAAACTTTACAAAACCATCCGATTTCCTCTTGAATTCCCAAATGTTAGTCCGGAGAAATGGATTGCAAAATGCAACAACTCTGCAATGATTCTCAGAAGCTCAATTTTTCATCGCCTTCTGAATGATTCCTACTGGAATCCAGAAAACGGAGGTGTAAAACCAAAAAGACAATTATATCATGGAACAGAAGAAAACAGCTTTCTATCAATCCCTATTTTCTCTGGATTTCAAACCGAGAATATTCCTATACTCAATACTTTTCTGACACAAAAATTGTTCGTTTTAATCCACTCCGGACTTTATCACTTATGGCTGGATCATTTCAAATCCTTTAATTACACTAAGTGTAAAACCTGTTGGGAAAATCAACCTCGCCCATTAACATTTTATAATTCTAACATTTACACAATATTTCATATTTCTCTATGTTTGTCACTGACATTTATAATTGCTTTTTGTGGGAAATTCGAGTGTTCGTAAAAGCGGAAATACAATCCTTTGCTATTAAAGCTTGTGAACTATGTAAATAAATGAAAATTGCAAAACTTAAAAACACAAAATACAGTTGTCAACAATTCGTCGTTGTACCATTCATATTCGGTCATTTTTTTGTCATCAAAATAGCGTTTGGGATGCAATTACATTTATTCTGTAAGAAACTTTATAGGGAAATGGGTATTAGGCAAATTAACGCACAAGGAAAAAAAAACATTGAGCCTTCATGCATTTGGTTTCCAATGTTATGTAGTTAATTGGGTAGGTGTGAAATATTTAAAATTTGAAATAAATAAATGTTATTCTTATTTACTAAATACAAAACGAGTTAAGCTCTCGGTTTTTCATTTAAGCAATTGTTTCAACAAAAGTCTACCTGGTTAAAAATAAAGCCCTTATAAAGTTATGGTTGTTAGGGCATAAACATATTTCAAAAGTGTTGACCTCTACGAGATGTCAGAGGTCAAATGTTATTTTTCGTCGAAAAATGTCGATGTGAGGTGTCATTCTGAAGACAAAGATGGCCAAATAATTAACCATTTTTGGAGCCGAGGAACAAATAAAGAGGTCAAAGTTCATGTTTGCAAAATATGCACAGACAAAATAAAGTAAAAATGTCCACCGAATAACTTTTATCAAATAATATCCTATACCTATAATTTTTAATTTTCCTATGTCATATAATTTCTGTCTATGAGGTGCATCTGCATCATTTACCAGGATAAAATTAGAACACGACTTGTTTTAAACAAAATAAGCCGAAAGCCAAATAAACTCTCTTGCTTAAAGACAACCTAAATCGACAAAAGCTTTATTTAGTTTTGTTCGTTGTTGTTTTTCGTGGTTTAAATACTAGCTCTCTACTCATATTAATCATTCTTACCTTACGTATAAAAATGACTTATATTCAAGAATGTATTCTTTTAATACAGCTAGCTTCTGTCTTCATGATGTAGGATTATTTAGCTATTGAAATTGTTCGTGAATAATTTATTAGCTTTGTTGTGTTACTTAAATTGCCATAGATAGGTAGAAATAATCAAAGTCCAGTGCAGTCAGCGCCGCTCGGACACAGACTTTGATTATTATAGCACGGATTTAAATAACCTTTTGTTTTCCTACTGGTATTATGTAGTTGATGTTAGTCCACGTTCTCGTGTATTAAGTAAAAAAGAAAATAGTTATTCAATGTCCAATGCAAATGCTACTAATGTTATATATATAGTGTTAAGCATTTACCCAACATAATGGCAATTTCGATTTCTTTATATACATGCCAATCTTTTATTATATTACTAACAAAAGTGTAAATGTCAAAGGTGACAGCTGCTTTCGCTGGTAACTTATATAGACTAATAAAGCTATAAATATTAAAATCAATATTGAGCAATTACAGTCTTCATTGAACTAAATACAATTTATATCACAGTAACACAACAGGGAAAATAACCTTTATTCACAAATACTTTCAGTAGCTATTGATAAATCCACCATCAACCACTCCTGCACATTGAACCTGGTCATGAAGACCGAAGCAAAATTAAAATAAAATCAATGACATTCTTGATCTAAGTCATTATATTCTTATAAAATGTTAAGTGCCTAAAATCAACGGACTATTACCAGTAGAAAATTATAGAGGTTCGTCCAGCCGTGCCGGCTTCGGCCGGCGCGGTGGTAGTCAATATTAAAGCAATGTCGTCCATTAAAAAGAGGAAGAAAACATTGCAGACAATACCAGGGGAAGCGTTTGAAAAACTAGAGATCATTGCTAAGCTAGGGGGTTTGTTACGAATATTTCCATTTATTTGGATAAAAAGAGATCACGCTCTAAAGAATATACACAGTAAGACCACCAAAGCTGGTGTAGGCATGGTAAAGTTGGTCGTTCCGGGCATATTGAAAATGGAATTTCACTTTTTTTCATCGTGGATCTAAATTGAACGATTTAGATCCACGGCTTATGACCAAGCCATGGTCATTTGGTTGCTCCTAGGAACGTGACGTCATCACATATCTGAGGTCATAATAGCCGTGGATCTAAATCGTTCAATTTAGATCCACGATGAAAAAAAGTGAAATTCCATTTTCAATATGCCCGGAACGGCCAACTTTATTATGTAAACCATCTCACTATGACTACACCAGCTTTGTAAGACCACAACTGCCGTTCTTTATTTCCACGTTTTATTTTTATTGTCAGCTGCCATATTTTTCATAATTCAGTCAATAAGATTTTCAAAGAAGGGGGAAGAAATAGTGTCGTATATCTTTGCTTTAATTATAAGCCTAGGATGCTGCTTGTTTTTAATGGTGATTATCACATGGATAAGACTTTCACGTGACGTTGCTCCAATGTTTACCGACGGGTTGAAAATTCTCGGCGATTTTGAAGGTATAATTTTTCTTTTTATTAATCGACTTTGAAGTGGGACTGGACAGTATAATAATATTCCAATGTCATTTATTTTTAGAAAAGTATTTCCACCAAAAGAAGGAAACACAAAATGTTTGGCTGACTAAAGTTTTAAAAGTGATTAATCTCTCTGCATTTACGTTTCCCTGTATAATTGCATTAATCTACCTACTTCTTCACAGACTGCCAGTATTTTTGTATGTGGAACTCCCGGCAAAATATTCACATTTCTCATTCGTGATTTTATTCGCAACTTTGGCGTCCTATATGACTGCATCCACTGCCTGCATCATTTTGTTTTCGCTGGAATTGTTGTTAATTGTATACACTCTTGTGTTCGGTATTGCAAAGGAGTTGACGTAAGCCATATTTACAAAAAAAACGTTTTCAATATTTACTGTAATTGTTTAGGAGAAAAATTTTGTGAAATCTTTTTCCCGCAAAGTTAGTGTAAACTGTTACCATATCTTTCAACATAAGAAGCAATGAATGAGTTCCTTAGTAAATTCAATTGCTGCACGGGTGCACAAAATAAACACTTTTGAATCCTAAGAAATTCATTCATTACCGAACTACGTTATAATAATATACTACACAACTACAAGTATACATGCCAGAAAAAGAAAAACTTTACGTTTGGTATTAAAGATATCACAAATCATTTTCTTAATAACATTGCTCATATTATGGCATGGTATAGTAGTGCATTTAATGGTGAAAATATTTTACAGGTTGGGAAAAAAACACTACAGGTCAGAAGACGTTGTTCGGCAGGTTCCAGCTATAAGCATAAAGTACAACAACATTTTTAAATATTACATGCAGTATCTACAAGAAAAGTTTGGTTTTCTACTAGCACCTATTCAATCTTTAATGACAAGAATGGTAATAGTACTTATTACTTTAGCTATAAATTACACAACGGCTTTACACCCCTTCATCGTAATTGCCTTCACTTATTGCGGTTTGTCCATTTTTCTTGTCTGGTGTTTAATTTTAGTAATACTGCACAAAATTCCACAGGTGTGCAACGACGCTATTAAAAGCTACTCAAAGCACTATACTTCACAGACTAAGGTGGATACTATGTATATGAATAGAACCCTACGTTCCCAAAAAGAAATTCATTTCAGAATTGGGTTTGACGAACCAGTTACTGCACAAAGCGTTCCCCGTTTTGTACTGAGTCTTAGCAGGGGAGTCATGAAATTGTTAATATCTGCTGGGGACGTTGGAGATCTATTTAGTGAATTCTAAATAGATCTCCATGCCCCTCTGTTAAACCAAGCGAAAACCAAGTATAAAGGTGCTTTATTAAAGGGTATAAATATACAATTGTAGTATACAGTACGCAGTTGTGAATATTCTGTCTCTGTCAACGTGTCAACGTCATTCATTAAGTATAAAATACAAGGAATATTAGGTGGATGAAATTATAGTTTATTAATATTATATAAGCTGCACATTGTCAGAAAATTGAGTAGGGGAATATAGGCTTAAACTGGAAGAGTGGAATTGAAGCCAATGTAATACAAAAGTCAATACTAATATTTGAAGCGACGTGTATTATCAAGGTAAATTGTATTCAGCTTTTGAATAAGCAACATAAATGTATATAGTAGTATAGACAATTTAGTCACGGATATTTCTGCCTTTGTATAATATAAACTCAGTAGTAAGAAATGCTAGTATATTCACCACACTTACAACACGTATGTTACATTATAGTTTTTTCTCCGTTCTATTACATTTCCTTATTAGTTACTTAACCTTTCGTTAATGCCTTAGTTGATGTTTTTAAATATGATGAAGGTTGATGAATTAAATAAGCAATAAATATTAAAACACACTAAAGCCAAACATCATTCAATGTTTTCTACTTCCTACTTCTACTAGTTTAAATAGAACAGGTAAGCAAAATAACAGTCACAAACAACCAGGGTTATCACAGTTATCAGGTATACTTAAATGGCAAGTATAATGCTTAATATTTTCCCTATACTTAAAATACTTTTAAATCGATAACAAAGAAATAAATTCATCCATGCATAAATACAATGCACAAGCATAAGTACATACAATGCACAAGCAAAAGTACATACAATGCACAAGCAAAAGTACATACAATGCACAAGCAAAAGTACATACAATGCACATTAAAATATGTTTTAAAGTCTACTTTTTAGGTGTGATGGTACCATTGGTACATAAGTGCATATGAATTCGGAGAGTATTTGAGAAAGTATAACCTTGCATTTATTATGATTTATTATTATGAACTGAAATTCAAACCACAATAAATGTTAGGAAATTATGTACGTATTTGTTTGTGTAGATAAATTTAAATTGTAACATTCTGACCTCATTGTTTCTTTAGCATTGTTAGAAATATTTTTTTTAAATATAGATTTTATTACCATCATGATAATTGTCTTGCCTTATTTATGTCTTCTTGTATGCTTCTCTGAACTTAATCGGCAAGCACAAAATTGATGACACGAATTGCTGTTTTTATTCTTTTTTTATTTGTAAAATCATGCGTAATTCTAAAAATGTAGAAAAGTTAACCTTTAAATGTAATTACTATGCGTTATATCACTAATCATATACGGAGAACTGTAATTATTTCATTCAATTTATTGAGTTTAGTTTCCAATAAGTAATGATTGTAAGTAAAACAAACTTAATAGCATGTATGTTATATACCTATGTCCACTATAGAATATTAGGAGATGCTTATCATACTTTAAGTTGCAAATAATGAAAATAAATGAAACCGCATGAAGTATTTAAAGTTTAAGGTATTTCACAATTGTTGGACACCATATAACGAGACGTGAATCTTTGGTTTAGATATAAGTGAATGATTATAATGTATTACATGTACATATTTTGGTTTTCAATACACATATACTTAGATGAACGAAATTACTATGAACATCCATTTCTCTGGTTCTAGAAAATAGCTTAATTACAATGGATTAAATTCATATCATTATTTTGTTCTTCGTTAATTACTACTAGTCTTTTTGAAGAAAGTTTGGGATATAAACTTTACTTAGCTATTATTTTAATTAATCCGATTACATGAAGGAAGCTTCTAATTGCAGAAAGTTTAGTTTAGTTTCTGAATAGTTAAATTATCGTAGAAGGATAATTAAAATTCATAAGTCCGGTGCATAAATCGAGAATAATGAGGCATTTCAAAATAGCTTTGTGGATTGGTGTACTATATTAAAGAAAATGGATTATGATTCAGCACAGTCGACTTGATAAGTAAAACAGGGCCAATATTTAAAATCCGTTGCAAAATGAAACTAGCTAATCTTATTATTCGAATGGAAATATATTTAGTGTCTGTTCAAATTTTGCTTTGCAGTTGCGAAAACCTTTCTAAAGTTACAAGTCTGGTAGCAATTGTTTGTGAAACGAACAGTATTTTAGAAATAATTTATGGACAAAAATCTTCAGTGGTCATTCAAGAAAATCATGATGAGTTAACTAAAATATTGAAGCATGCCAACTCAGCAATGAAATGTAGCATTCGAATAGTCTCAGAGGATTTAATCACCAACGACCGATTGAGTACTAACAATAATATTGGCTATGATTTGCGTATCAAGAAAACAGGTGACAATTTAATTCATCTTGTATCTAAGTTTGGCAATCATCGAAAATTAGTCTTGGCAAATGACTTAAAAATCAATCTCAACAAGTTTAACGATTTGAATTATCTAAAACAACAAAATATTTAAGCATCAGTTTTTATTATAAAGTATGAATCGAAATCAAAATTTGACGTAGATTGCAGCTATTTTCATGCCAATTTTCTTCATGCGTATCTTATATTTTCAAACACTATCTTCAATCTTCGTGTATATTGTCTCCCCTACATCTTACTGGAAACCATTTCGTGACTATTCAGAAATAGTTATCACGCAAACAAAATACATAAATTTTAACGGAGCCACAATTACAATAGAAAGTAACAAACATGCCAATCCAACAGTGTTGAATATTGGAAAACTAAAACGTTTAAAATCTCCTTCTAAAGAATTGCTACATAATTTGCAGTTTATGGTGATTGATTTTATGTTTAAGTACATTGCTGATAATATGAATGGGACTTTCCAAAAAAGTAATAAACTACATTCATCACAATTTATCGTAGGACAAGAATTTCTGACACAAAATTTGCTAGCAATGAACCCTAATGTAGTAAAACTATATTCCATTTTTCCTCCTGCTTTAAATTTGGAGATTGCCTTTTTATCTACTACTTTGAATCGAGGGAACTGGAACGATTTGGTGGATCCTATCGGGTTTTAAATTCTTGGATTGACTGTTAACAATTATAGTCGTGGCTTTATCAATGTAGCTTCTGTCAAAACTTGACAACAAAAGTACTAAGCGAAAGAAATCTCTTTTGAACTTTCTTTGGCGTGTATTGTTACAAAGGCTTCCTTACGGGTATACTAGTAGATCCTTCCCCTAAAAGAAATTTGAAAAGATTTTCCGATTTAATTGATGAAAATATAAAACTGACAATTGCAGTTCACTCCAGTAAATCTGAGTATCTTTTTTTGGCTGACGTATTCACAAAACTCCAATATAAGGAAAATGTAACTTCGGAAAAACAATCTAATTCTGACCATTATAAAATAAAAGCTGAGAAGATCAAAGCCATTGAAGGAAGGCCTAATTTATGGGATGTTTATAATGACATTATGTACCTTGAAAAAGTATTTATACAACAGAAGAAGAATGTTTTGCTTATGCAAAGAATTATCGAACAGATTCATTCTTCGAAGAGTTTTACTATTTTAACTGATACAGTTTCAATGACTAGAGCTATGCTTTTGAAGAAAGGTTGTTTTGAAACACGAATATGCTTTGTGTTCACACAATTACAATCATCAGGAATCATGGATTGGTTTTCTGTCTATAAACAAGACATCGTATTTAAATCTATCACAAGACACGTATTTAAAAAAAATACGACCACCGAAAAATATTGAAAAACAAGTGATTCATTTATACAAAAGTATCAATTCTTATGAACCTACTACAATTAATGTAGGGCACATTGTTCCTCCATTTCTCCTGTTTGTAGTTGGATCCTGTTTAGGTTGGGCAGCATTTATGATCGAGACGATTGTATTTATTATTCGCAAGAAAAATGAACCCAAGTCAAATACACTTTAAATTGGAAAAATTAAGCGCAAAAATATTTGAAAGAACAAGAAAAGCCGTTTTCTGAGGAAAAGTTCGTCACTCAAGAAAATCATGAAGATTTAGCTAAAATATCGTAGCATGCCAGCTCAGCAATGAAATTTAGCGTTCGAATAGCCTAAACTTGATTGAAAGTAAATAGTGAGATTTTGTAGAACATAAAATTAATTTTTATTGACATTTCTACTTTTACTAATACCAATTATATGCTTAAGTACGTATTTGAACATTGAAAGAGGTTAGAAGCCTTAATTCCCCAACAAAATCTTCGAAAACATCAGTAATTGCTTTAACAGCGAAATCTGTGTCATTCTTACAAGCAGTAGTGAATTCTTAACTCTTTTTGCTACGCTGGTGAACAGGCAATCATGCAGCAATCTGTGCCAGAAAAAATAGCGGATTCTCTATTGCACAGTGTAGTCCACATCCCAGTAACGCATATGGTCCAGCGGTGTGAATATAGGGTTGAATTTGATGGAACAATTTTTATCTTCATAAACCTTTTTCGAACAGACTTTGTAATTTGCTCCTTCTATGTGGACTTCATTTTGATGGTGTACATATCCCAATCGGGAAAGACACATGTGAGGAATAAGGTCCCGATTTGAAACAACTCTGACCATCGGTATGGACTGCTTGTCAAAATAGTCTGCAAACGCTCTGTTTCCTGTTCGGGGTTGGCCATAACCGAATAGAGAATACTTGACATTTTTAAACTCGTTATTTGTTTGAAATTTGTACAACGTTATTGAAGCCATGGCAGCCCCTAAGCTGTGGCCTGTTAGAACTAAATTAGTCACCCCTTTGTTATTCTTCAATTCTTTTTTAATCACAGGAACGATTTGGTCATAAAGAGAATTAGTAGCGAGTAGAAATCCGCTATGAACTTTTATGTCACCTCCCAAGGAGGCTTTTTTGGCCATTGCGTCTTGAAGGTAGTTCTTGGCATTGTAGCTTCCTCTGTAGGTCAAGACTATTTCCTTTTTCGTTTTGTCTACAGTCACCAGGGCCAAAGTATTACACGTTGAATTGGTCAACACTGCAGAGACTTTTACATCTTTACTAGTTTTCTTGCAATAAATACAGTTCCATGCTTTCAAACTTGACGTAGAGCAGTAAGATGCCGCAGTGAAGTAGATGTAGTATTTCTGTTGTTCTATTGGAGGCACGGTTAGTTTTCCATCTATTGAATCTTGAGTAGCTGCATCGTCTTTAATGGTCACACTTGGTTTACAAGCCCAAGAATTTGGTGCAATAAAAATAACTAAAACAACAACAGGTAAAAAATTGGTCATTTTATAAAGTCCAACAACTTATGATTGGAATTTGAATGAGACTGGATTGAATGATCATTTGAGATATTTGTACCCATTTAGATAATACAGTTGCATGTCAGGCAATTTGCTTTGAAACATGATATCAATGTTTGCATTGTACAGTGTCATGTGCATAAAAACATTTTTTATAGCTCCTAACCATTCCTAAATGACACGACTATGCAGAACAATTAGAGTGTTTACGTCTACCTATGCGTAATTTTAAAAAAAATCTGTCACGATTTGATACTAATAGCTTGCATATAAACTTTTGACTATTATTAAATAATTGTAGCTCTCCTATTCTACAACAAGCTAACATGCGAAGCAATCTATGAATTGAACTCAATCGGTAACAATCATTGTGCTACCGGTAAATGGGAAATTATGCGTAATTGATGACTTCCGATCGATCTGTCAGAATGGATCTTTTTAGTTATTTCTAGTATCTCTATATTATGATTGTATACTTGAGTCAATAAATTCATCTACCTATACCTAAGTATCTATACACGTAGTTTACTTGCGCTTACATTTTAAAGCATTGCTAGATGCTAGATCTATTTACTCTCTTAGTAAAATCGAAGTATCGAAGCATCGACAAATTTCAAAACTAACTCGATGGAAAAAATGCATAGCTACAAACGCACACTATAAAATAATGTATTACTGCATGCTTACTTAACTTACAATAAAAGTACTTATTGAATTCTGTTCAATTAATATTTTAAATTCCAGTCAAAGCACACTAAAGCATTTCTCTTGGTTAAAAGTAGTCATATTTCCAATTTTATGCAAATTTTCTTTTTCGAAGGGCAAAAAATGTTACTTAAATGGCAATCGGGTTACTGTGCTGTAGAAATTAGATTGTAAAATCGATGACGCCATACACAAATTTGTATAATTCCATACTTTGTCTATCTATTCAACCAAGAAAAAATACTTCAGTATATTCAGGATTTTGATGGCATGTGGGAATGAATAAGTGGGATAAATAACGAGTGTGGAAATAATGTGGTATAATATATGCCATAAAATAACATAAAATTGCAGCCACACTATCTCAATCACATTACATTACAACATCATAACCATGAGAGATGAAGAGGGGTGCATTTAAGTTCAAAAGTCACTGAAACGATTTTAAGTTACGCTTGTGCCATTTATTTTTCGTAGTCTATCACTGAGTGGGAAAACCCAATTGTTCCATATGGGAAATACATTATACTTAACATGACCAAATTCAGTTGAAACAGTCTACCATTTCCTTCTTTTTGCTACTCTGATAGCCCACAAAAGCCACCACACATTCCTTCAATCTGATATTCTTGACTGTCATTTTATTTAGGTTAATGTAGCTTTTGCTTTCTTCAGTTATATATACTTAAGGTTTGGAAAACACCGTGCCATTTAACGCAAACATATGCATAGAAGTAAGATATTGAAGGTCGATCGAAATTAAAGTTTTAAGAAGCAGAGCTATATTTTCGTTATCAGATTTTTACATTGAATTTGCAGGTACAACCCGGTACAAGTATCACTCCAAAGTTAAAAGTCCACTGCTTCTTGCATTAAAAAGAAGAAAACGTACAATTTGTACCATTACTTAAATGTTGAAGTAGAAAGGAAGTAGACTTTGCGATTATATGTATAATTTATATTCGCCATAGATATTTCAAATTATATGGTTGCCTTTATAGACACAATTTTCAAAGATACTAATCTTATTTTTCCAGGAAATGTAGAATTGATTTTTTACAGGAAATTGCTGGGCACTACCATAAGACTAATAATTGCTCCTAGGGTTGATTTTTTATTAGGTAAACCATTACATGCACTGTAGTCGTAGTATTCAAATGAATTAGATAAGGGGTGCCAATTAATTTGTATGGCACACACATGACTTTTGTATGGAGGATTTTTTGACATTTAGTGTGACTTTGTATGGTATGTTATGACTTACCTAATGACTTTGTATGGAAATAATTACTATGTATGGTGATAGTTTTGTATAAACATGCATATAGTATACCGATGCACGATATATATCACCACAGGTTGGTAAATTTATTTAAGTCTAAGAATATATATATATAGTAGAATGATAATACCCAGGTAGAAACTGCATATCCAAGCGTAAAGCATGGATAGTTATAGTTAGCTATATGGATAAAGTGAAGGGAAGTCATAATACTCTTAGCTCTGACGTTATCTCCCAATTAGCTTGTTATCAATTAGCCTGTAAATATCCTAACTGACATTGACCTTGCGTAATAATTGCCTACATTACATTTTAAAATCAAATAAAGAGGTAACATTACATACCTATAATGTTAAATTAACTTACCATACAAAGTCATAAAGTTCCATACAAAGTCATAAACCGCCATACAAAGTCATAAACTTGGATTGGATTGGAGACTTTTTTTATTGGAAACTAGATTCAATAATAAATACAGGGAAAATTTTATTTATTTGATGATTTTGACCAGAAAAATGCAAATTTGAACCCTGATTTCAATTCAGATTCGATTTATAACTTGACGAAATGTTTTGTTAAGGCGAAGTACAGCACGAGACTGGACACGTTCAATTATTATAATACGTATCAATTGTCATATCAGAAAGGGGATTTTCCTGTTAAATATCTTCCATCTACATGACTCAATAGTTTTCGAACTAAACAATCCTGTACTTTTTTGGGAAAAATACTCGCACTTGGTTAGGGAAATTGAGATTGTCCAGTTGGTTTTAGTATGTATTATACTATAATAATTTGTGGCTACTCATTCAGGTGAAATTTTGAATTTCAATTTTATCAATCAAAATTCGGGAAGATGTTAGATGCACACTACCACAGAAATATACGTTATATTATCACAGTGGGAAATTGGGTGGGATTCTTGCCTTTCAAATACCAAGGGAGAAAAAGATAGCAGTAGACGTGTCAATATTTCACCGTTTAAAATTGGTCGTCGTGCTGCTATTTATGGTTAATCACACAACATTCTCTATTGTACGTGTCATTTACACGGTTCACACAGAAAAATCTTTCAACACGCTCAGCCTAGCATTGCCCTATTTACTCATCGTGATTATTGTTGGGTTCATCCAAATACTACTATTGTTAAAATCCCATGACTATGCTCAATTGATAAATACTGCTTTATTATTTACAGAAAAATTTACAGGTACAACTTTTTGTTACAAATTCAAATTATTTAAGCGGACATTTTCTTATACTTACATTAGAGATTCTATATACTAAGAAAAATCTAATTTTTTGTATCTGCAGAGGAGTACGTCCTTGTCAGTAATTTCGGCGTTTTAAAAAAACTGAATATTTTATTCAGCAAAGCAATTTGGGCTGCTAATTTCGTTTGCCCTGTGATAACATGCTTCATATATTTCCAGAATCACGAGCAAGTAATTTTTCTGCCATCAATCCTACCAAAACAGAATAAATATCTCATGTTCGATGCCTTCTACTGCGGTACGTTGTATATCTTCAACTGGGGAGCCTGGAGTGTGATTGGCACTCTTGTAATGCCTGGATGTATATTCGCCGTAATCTACACACGTCTGTTTAAAGAAATGAAGTAATTCAGAATTAATTTTAAAAAATTGATTTCATTTTATTGACTATGTACATTTATTTTTAATTTGCATTTCAATTCTATTCTAAAAATGGTCTTGCTTCCTCACCCTCCTTGCTATGGAAACACTTTAATAATTTGTTTTTAAATATTTAAGATCATTATTTTACTCCATAGGATGACCTCGAAAGGCACGATAACCCGAAATACTCTGCGAACACCGGAAGCAATCGTTAAAGTAACAACTGCCATGGGAATCATGCACACTTTACTTACCAACTGCCTCAGAACCTTTATGATGCCATTACAGTCAATTATTACCAGATCATTATTGGTCAACAATCTCATTTTCAAATCCAGCCGCATAGATGCATTGATGCTTTATACGTATTGTCTCCTTACGTTTACCACAATCATCACTTGGGTCGGCTTCCTTCATGCGGGCTATCGGGTGACAAAAGCATCAAAATCCTGTATCCGTTCATGGAAATCTCATCCATCGAAATATATGAAAAAGTTTTGCAAAGCTTGGCAACCACTGCAATACAAAATTTCGGATATTTCTGTCATTAACCGAAAGAGTACAATCAAATACTTATTTACAATCAGCAGGGGAACGATGAAACTTTTAATGGCGTATAAATAGGTATTGACGTAGGTTTAGGAGCAATAGTACAGCTAGAGCGTACTAACCAGGCTAGTATATAAAGGTTTTCTTATTACATGGCTTGGTGCAATGGCGAATAAGAGTGGTAGTAATTGATTAACTAGTTAATATGATAATTTATTTAATTGGCTTGTGTACGTGAATATAATTTAAAATATAATTTATTTTATTTTATCCTATCGGTTTTAATGGGGTGTGGAACCAAAATATCGAAAGTCATTTTGTAAATGGATGTAATGTTAAACTAGAAACATAAATTAAAACGTGAGAAGTTATAATTTCCTTTTTCTTTTAAAACTTTGTGGACTTTCTAGTAGCACTTCTTGCATCGTACATCTTTATGGGTTTGTATTTATACTATGAACTAAATTAACTTTAATCCACAATATTTCAACGTTATAAGATGTCACTATAGAATTCATTTTATACTTATAAGAAGCAATAAGAAGCATACGATAGTAGATATCTATGCTAAAAGTGTCATGCTTAAAATAGTATTCTTATTACACCTTACTCACGCTTTATACTAAAATAGCACATAACAAAATAGGGTGACAAAATTTATTTTACGCTTAATGAAGACTACATTACTCTTATCCTTAAAGGACAAAATTTTATATAAGGTTTATATAAATAATAATATTATAATCTCACAACTTCATTATTATCATTAAATTGGTAAATTACGGTTAGACTTAGTTAGCTATATTTTTCATTTTATAGGAAATGTAAATTTGAGCACTTTGTTATACTACTTATAAATTGCTTTGTAACCTGATGAAAAATTCGGAACCCGTTTCTGCCATTAGTTTTAAATCAAAATGTTAAATTCATATAAGGTGCTCGTGTCTTGATTGACCTCAAAAAATTCATTTGTAACCATCTACTTTAAATCGACAATTAGAGATATAAAACGCTTGCTGTCCTCTTGAATGTCATTTGTTGGCTATTAGTTATTAGGAATTATATAAAATGTATGCCCACCTCTTAAGTTTTATGGATGGGATACCTTGACTTATATAAAATGTTTGCTGTCCTCGTGAGTTTCATGGCTAGGCTACTTAGACTTATATAAATAAAAGCTAAGCTCGGAAGTTTCATGTCTTACTATTAGTATTTATATAAAATGTTCACTATTCTCGAGAGTTTTAAGTATGGGCTATACTTTGACTTATATAAAATGTTTGTTGTTCTTGTAAGTTTCAACACTGGTCTACTTGGACTTATATAAAGTGTTTACTATTCTCAGCAGTTTCATGTCTGGGCTACCTGGGCTTAAAATAATTAATTAGTATTTACGGGAAATTCACGTCTTGACTATTTGTACTTATATAAATTGTTTGCTGTTCTCAGTAGTTTCATACATTATATCTTTATATAGGATAACTGCTATTCTAGGGAGGCTCCTATCTTGACGACTTTTACTTATATAAAATGTTCACCATTCTAGGGAGTTTCATGTCTTACTATTTGTGTTTATACAAAATGTTTAATATTCTCGAGAGTTTCATGTCTGGACTACTTTGACTTAACTTGTTTGTTATTCTCAGTGGTTTCATATCTTCTATACTTATAAAGGATAACTGCTATTCTAGGGAGTTTCGTGTCTTGGCTATTTGTACTTATATAAAATATTATTTGCTATTCTCAAGAGTTGAGAGTTTCATGTCTGGATTACTTTGACTTGTATAAAATGTTTGCTGTCCTTATAAGTTTCAACTCTGATCTGGGTTACGTGGACTTATATAAAGTGTTTACCATTCTCGGTATATTTATGTCTGGGCTACCTGGGCTTAAATTAATTAGTATTCTCCGGGAATTCAAGTTTTGACTGTTTGTACTTATATAAATTGTTCTGCTATTCTCAGTGGTTTCATATCTTTTATACTTACCTATATAAGATAACTGCTATTCTAGGGCGTTTTGTATCTTGACTATGTGTAATTATATAAAATGTTCACTATTCTAGGGAATTTCGTGTCTTGCCTATTTGTACGTATATTATAAAATGTTTACTATTCTCGAGAGTTTCATGTTTGGATTACGTTGACTTATATAAAATGTTTGCTGTTCTTGTAAGTTTCAACACTGGACTACTTGGACATATATAAAGTGCTTACTATTCTCAGCAGTTTCATGTCTGGGCTACTTGGCCTTAAATAATTTAATTAGTATTCTCGGGACATTAATGTCTTCTTGTATTTGCATTTTTTGTACTTATATAAAATAGTTGGATTAAGATAAAATAATTATTATTCTTATCGTCTCTCAATCGTGAGTTTCATGCCTTGCCTATTTGTTCTTATATAAAATATTTACTATTTTCAGGGATTTCATTTTTTGGCTACTTTGATTAGTTACATGTCTATTGCATTGCTTTGAGTTATAGGAAATGTTTGCTGCCCTATAGTATTAGTATTGCCGTGCCTAGTTAGGTGTAACTTATCAGGCAAAAAAGTCTTAATATGTATTTAAAAATCGATAAGTTTAAAATACTTAATGAGTGATATGTATTGAAATCCGTACATATGTATTAAACCATTTAAAAACATGACTAGACTAAAACATATATCTCCTTATTTCCTTTGATTTGGGATTAAGAGAGTACTATCTAGCAATATGTCTGCATTTTAATTTTTTTACGCTTTTTCTCAAGAATTGTTAAAAGATTTACAATTGATACGACTAGTAATAACCTGAAATTTGTTTTTTTAATTATTATTTGAACAATTTCTCAATCATATTGCAAGCACAATAATTGCCATTGAAATGCCAGCATTTAGAGCCATTTTATTATTCATACACAAAAAAATGAAATTGAAATACGATATTATCTCGTCTTCAGAGTAGAAAGTCGGGATGCCTTAAATTATTTTCGGATTGAAGGAAAAATTATAAAATTTCGATTGTTTTATAATAAGAAATTATAAAATGAGTTTTCACTTTTTAAAGCTTTTCAGCCGCTATAAGTTGTATATAATGACGGTATTACACAATATTGATGAATGAAAGGACTTTTAGCCTTGTAATGTATCAGTACCGGCCGGCATCAATTTATGTTTAAAAAACAGCAAAACAAGTAAACGTAAGTTTAATAAAATAATAATAATGGCATGCGGCATTTACGGCACATTCGACACCTCGTTCGTCTTGCTACAAAATGTAGGCACCTTAATATCGTTATGTTCTTCCGCATCCCTATAATAAACTATTATTTTGCTTGCTAAACTATAAGTTTTATTATTATGTAATGCATTATATATCTATGTAATATACAGCTAAAACACCCTGAATGATTATCTCAAATAGTTTCCAAGTTATTCTATCACTTTTATTTACTTAAAGGTTAAATCCTTGTAAACCGAGTTTCAATAAAAAATCAATATGAGAAACGCTTGGCCCTAAGCTACAAAAAATGTACTAGGCTAGAGTAAGTGTATCGTTATGCGTGAAAGAAATATTATTTGGAAATTAGATGGCCATTTATCAATTTATCATAGAGGTTTCAATTAATTTTGCTCACAAATGGTTAGTTAGGTTTCGGTATGAGGTAACATTATCATATTTTTACTTTTATTCGTATATAGTTAGGTTTTTTGGAATTGTAAAAGCACCCAAAATTTGATAAAAGGTTTAACATATTATATTATATAGAGTGTGATGTAAAACTTCTTCAATTCTTTTCTGTCACGAAGGACAGAGTTTTAATAATACCGTATTAATATTTCCTATAATTAATTTTTTTATGTTGAACAATCAATTTATTCATGATTACAGTCAAGTACGAGTTAAACTATTAACATGGATCTTATCCAATTAGGAAATTAAAGACAGTTAATTTCTATTGAATCGCATAAAACTAGTTAGCATGCCTCGATATATCATTTTTCACTCTCTTCTGTGATGAGATCGTATTAAATTGTTATTCTCATTAGGTTTCCTATACTACCCAAGTTTCGTTCAAAGATAAAAACATTTTTGTAAGGAAAGTCCCAGAAATGTTGACGTGTGGAGCACTATTAGAACCTAGATGCGAAATAATACCATCATCAACAAATAACATGTTTAGATATCTTTATGATAACTTAACATAACTATGTCAAGTATCATAAAGATATCTATACATTATTTATTGATATTTCTGTAGCACAAGAACTAACATTCGTTTCGACCTTCATTATACCATTTCTATCATAATGATTATATTATCGCATTATCCATCATTTCAGAAATGACAGCCAAGAAAACAAAGGAAATTATGCTGATTGATAGGATTTATTATCAACTATAGGCATATTAATGTCAAAGTAAACAAAAAAGTATTCTTGTGAGATCTAGGGTTTATGAGTGGGGGGTTTTATGGGTTGGGGTTCATTTAAAAATCCCGTGGGATTTATTGGTTTTATTTATAAAACTTATGACTTTGTGCACTCAGACTTTATCACTTTCTATCTTTATAGACGTAAATAATAGAAGTTTAAGATTCATGATCACGGTTGCCGTCGGTTGCTGTTATTGTCAGCTGAAGTTATCCAGTTTCCCTATATAGAGTATAATATATAAAGGCTTGCAATTATGTTTATAAATATATTTAAAAAAAAACCCCTTAAACCTAAAAGCGCAGAAGTCGAGGTTTGTTCCTAAAAGCCTACTCTTTTTAATACTTTGTAAAGGCTTAGAGGATTCAATTCCGGGAAATCTTGGGAATTTTTCTTTCCCGAGTTCTGTTGGTCTCATTTCCTGTATAAATTGGGAAAATTAAAACATTATTATGACACCTGTTAAATTAAATTTTCATTTGTCACTTTCAAACAGAATTAACCTTTTCATTTATTAGTAACCTAGTTAGTAAGTTTGCCTAATATGAAAGTTTTGGACGTTATTTCACACCAAAAGTTAATTTCACTTATTAATTTCCAGTTTAGGGAAAATTATTACTTTTTTACTCTTGGTCAAATCTAGTATGATTGTCATAGTACAGTAACAATATTCTTTCCCATATCTACTAGCTGCATGATAGAAACAAATTATTCTGAAAAAACTATTAAGATGTTTGGTTCTATTGTTTTGGTTTTATCTTGCATACATATTTTTTTCCTGGAAATCCAAGGAATCTGGTGTCTATTAGTAAGTGGTATTTTATATTCTGTGGGTATGGATTGAAGGTAAAGGAAAACAGGCCTTCCCAACGGAAACGCGTCATATTTATGGCGACAGTACTTTTCCAGCAGTGTAGGATAAAGAATTGTTTTGTATTCAAAAAATGATTATACTTGATGTTTATCAACTTCTTACCCTCCTCTCCTATCTGTACGAGATAATCTCACCTCCTATAAAAATAAATCCCATATCCATTCTACAGTCATTAGGATTTTACCATGAAGATAGTCATCATCTACTGCCTAGCCATTATGGCTTTTGTTGTTGGAGCAAGTAAGTCAATTTATTAAAATATACAAATTTTATTTTTAACAATTTACTTTTTAAAAATGTAGAAGAATGCGAATGGACTGATTGTCATGAACCAAATTTGAGTACATCTCGCGCTTGCCATTTATATGGGGACTATAAATACCCCAGTGGTAGATGGAATGTTGGAAAAGGCACTTGCAAAAACTTTGGAACACATTGGGAAGAAACAGAATGTTGTAATGAAGCAGCATATTGGGATGTGAGTCATTAATTTAAATCAACGATTTTCCAGTTTATTGAAAGAGTAATCAAATGCTGTAATAAATTTAGGTTCCAGAAGGATAAAAACCTCGGGAAATGCAAACAGGCTTTCAAGCTAAAAATGTGAATAAATGGTTAAATTAAATGGCTAACTGTTGTACCTTTAGCTTTTCTTACATTTTATTCCATATTTCAAATTTCAAACATTGTTATTTATATTCTATTTAAATTTGTGCCCAATTTGTCATTTATTTTACATATAATTATAGCTGCTTAGTATGCAGCTGCTGCAATTGCATCGCGATAAAAATGTTAATGGCCATGCAGTCTTTACCATTATTTTATCATGTTATAGATTTTACCATATTATGTGAATGTGATATTTAAGTCATAGTTTAAGTTATTGGTATTTCATTTTGCAACAGTGCATTTTAATGTATTCAGAAATTGGTAAATCTGTTATTCCACCTTGTAGTCGTTGGTACCACAAGTGCTAATAAACACACCAATGTTTACCGCATCCCGTCTCAATTTTTAAAACCAGGCAATAGTTTAATTTAGTCAGAAAGTACTGAAATGGAACCATTTCAAATCTATTGGTCTTCAATTAAGATTTCCAGTCCTTTTACAGTATTTCTATGTAAAATTGTAACATAAAACGAATTAAATATACGCAATTGCCTGCACTGCAGTCACTTACGTAAAATTACTATAGTGATTATACCTTGGCTGTAACAGCATTCGGAATGTATTCAACCTACTCTTTACGTGTGAAGACACTTGAAGATCTGTAGTACTTCACAAACGGTTTTATTTAATACATCAGTTGGAACTAAGAAAAGGGCTAGGTTAAAAGGATCGGTTTAGAATTGGGGTATATTTCTTCGTGAACCCCACACTGAATATGGCTAGACGAGCATTGAGTTCACCATCACAATAAGATAAAGGTCGTAAGAATATACCTAAGTTGTTTAGCACAATCTTTAGATCTACTTTCGTATATTTTTTATTTCCCACTTCATATTACGTTTTGAAAACTACATTGTTTCATTGGAAAATTCCCATTACACAGTGCAATGGTATACACTTTAAATCTACTCATTACCAGGCATCCTAAATTTTTGGCAACCACGTTACCTAAGAAATCCTTTTATTTAAATGTCCAGGTTGCCGATCAATGATGTCATTTTACAAGGAACAAAGGACTAAGAGTTATCATAATAATATTTCTATATTCTTCTGGGCGGGTGAGAAAATGACAATAATGGTTTTTCTAATAAGGTTTAAAAACGAGAAATTACGATTAAATATTAAAACGGAATAATCATACATGGGTTATACTGTTAAAACTTCAAATGGAAGGAATGCTATCTGTGAAAATATTTCAACAAACTATTAATAAGCATGAGCATGACATCAGTACGGGGGTACATCGCCAGTTTTGCGTCAGTGAAATTGTCGTTAATGATTAATACTATAGTATAAATTACTACAGTAGTTTAGCAGATGCTAAATAATAACTGAAAAATAAATTTAGAAAATGTTGTGAAGGAGGCCATGGCAAAGAATCATGTTTGTTGTTCGACCATAGTATGGCGATCTCTGTCCTCTAATGATTTAAATCTTGGAGAGCCATGCATATTCGTAGAGTAGCAAATTTGTATTTCAGATTCATTTTTCTATTAAACCAATGACAAAATTACAAACCAAATTAGTGACCAAATGCTAACGTAATTGATATAAATTATTGTTTGTGCTAATACTTTTTGCAGCTAAACAATGAGTACTTGCATTTATTCATAGGTTTAACTAACGAGTATAATATAAGTATTATATACATTTAAGCAGCACGAAAATATTTTACAAACTGTACAATACAATGCAATACTAACAGTATATCATTTGATGTTCGCTCTTAAAATTAGGTTGTATTAGTATTATACAGGGTTGTGGGTCGGGTTTTTTATGGGTTGGGGTTTTTTGGGTTTTTTGGCAAAAAACCCACCCCACTTTGCTTAAAAAACCCTGGGTTTATTGGGTTTTTTGGGTTTTTTACAAAACATACAATAATCTGCACTAAAGCTCCATCTAGATAAGCAAAAACATACTAATTTTCTCATATTTCTAATTCAAAAATGTAAACAAATATACAATCAGGTGGAAACAAATTGTAGCTTTTACACTTTTACGTGCAAAAAATGCATCGTATCGAGATGACTAGGTTAGCTATAAATTAATTTTAAGTTCGTAAGTTTTAATCTTTGTGGAAGATTATATTGTTGTATACATAATTATGCTCAATTTTAATTAACTCCTTGCATTTTCCATTCATTGCTGTACTGCTTCACTATTAAAGCTCTAAATTAATGAAGGAGTTTCATGAAGTCAATTTAATCAATTAAATATTATATTGAATAGTTATTCAGTAGTTGTTATCCAAGAGTAATAATAGTACAGATGCTCAAAAAAATTGCATGTTTGCTGCGTTAAAATATGTTAACAATAAAACTGTTTGTGTTTTAATTTTTGTTTTTGCGTAAGTAATAGCAGTTGCAAGATTACACTATGATGCTGTTACTGTCAGCTGTAGTTTTTATATATGGTATAGTATAGGCTTACATTTATGCCTATAGTTATATAAAAAACCCTTAAACCCAAAAAACCCTAAAAAACCCAAAAAACCCGGGGTCGTGGGTTTTTTCCTAAAAAACCCGGGTTTTTCGATACCTTGGTATTATATAATGGTATTATATGTATTGGTATTTGTATTGTTAGGTGTAAAAATTAGAAAGTAGTTGGTTTTTAATTTGTATAGCAATCATTTTAGAGATAAAAAATGCCGTTCTTTTCTTCCTTTCCTAATCTCCTATTATATTATGTTTTATTGAAATTCCACTTATCATACTTTATTCGAACAGTGAAATTTCTTTGTGCCCTGTACACCTTGACTCATGACATGTTTACTGTCCTCGTCCGCATGGGTTTCATGTCTTGGCTATTGGGAGATATGTCAACTAAGAGCAAAAATGCTATGTGTCTTATCTAAACCAGACGGCACATTAACACAATTATAAATAGTGAGTACCATACACTGAAATCACATAGATACATTTTAAAAGGATAGTGTAGGAAAATGGAATAAGCTTTGGTGTATATCTTTAAAAGCAGAATCTATAGCAGTGAAAATGTGTGTTTGCGGTTTTCAACCTTTGTTCTCTATAAGGACATGTTAAATAAATAACTGATATTTGACAGGATTGTGATAAAATGTTCACAAACAGTTATACACAATATCGAGGTTTGATAGTAAAGAAAAATCTCACTGTAAGAATTAAAGTTTGCTGCATAGTTAGTATCTAACATCAAAGATGTATTGTGTCAAATTTCACAGTAAATACTGATAAACACGGCATAGAAGCCTATGACTCATGGTGGTGAGATCTTATTCAGGCACAAGAATCTAAGGTAAATATGTGATTCAATGGGTAAGCAAATGTCAGATATAAATTATTCTCATTATAAGTACTTTGACTATGGTTACAAGGCACCATTACAAAGCATGTTATTAAGACTGCGATCACGTGGACTCAATTGAGATATGTAGCTAAAGCAAAACAATCAAAATGTCTTTTTTAAAATTTTGTTTCCATATTATGTAGAATTGTACGCTCCCTATTTCATCTGTGGTGTAAATAATTAAAGAGGACCCAGAATTCCAAAAAAATCAGTCTGTACTTAGAAGGGAAACGTCATATCACCTACAACGAATAATTTAAGTAAAATTTTTTATTAAAGGAAATAAATAAGTTCGCAGTAATATAAAAACCCCTTAAACGCAAAAACCCGGGGTTGAAGTTTTTTTCTAAAAATCCCTCGGATTTTCTATCCGTTTTCAACAGAGTTCTATTTCAGCCGGCCTTTTTTCCTTGTGACCCCCCACCCGGACAAAAGGGGCAAAAGTAGCTAAAATTCAAAAATGTCCGGCAATTTTTACATCCTTTACTGTATTGTTTAGCCCAATTTTGACTTTTACCCCTTTTGCCCACCAGCCACCTCGCAATTTACCCGCCCACTAGCCTCTTTTGCCCCCTACCCACCGTCTAGTTGACCGCTGCTCATCAATAACCCTATACAATCCCATGAGGTAACCAACAAGCATTAATCCAAGCATTAGACATGAAAACAAACTCATAAGGATGTCCGATTGTAACTAAGCTAAGCTAATGTTGATAACAAGAATTAAGCATTACGACAACGTTCTAGTTTCTTAAGGGATTGGCTTTAATGTGAGGCTAACATACAATTACAAGAAAATTCGTTGGATACATTCTGACAAACACTACATAACAAAGCAACCATATATTAGGTTAGATTGACATGATTCACTGCCATTGCCATGTAGAACGGTATTGAAATCACTGAGACCTACGAAGGAATAAAATAATATAAATTCAGTAAATTGAACTTTATTAAATACGTGTGGTGCTAAGATTTTTAATCAGAGTAGTTAACCATGGTTTGCTGAAAGAGTAAATTGGGACACGAAACACTAGAGTAAAGTCAAAAGCCCATTTCACAATACTATCATGTAATAGTAATATAAAATACTAATTCAAAATTAAGAAAATTAGATTGAAGAATAATAAAACCGACTAGAAAATATAATAGACGAGTTTCATCTTCAAATTCAGTGAGAACGAACCTCATATTATTTATATGTTTGTGCTATAAGAGAAAAATTGAAATATATCTATCAGACCATTTGTAAAAACTCATGTCAAAGCAATTACATTTGATAACATTAAATTAAAACCACAATTTAAAACAAATCTTATTGACTTTAGAAGATAAATTTATTAAAAGCAAAAACTGTAAAAATGATTTACTTATTGATTTTGATACTCACCCCCAAGTTATCTTTAGGATGGAAGTTGTCCGAAGTGGTGCAACTGGAAAGCGATTGCTATGTTAGTTTGATCTGGCAGCAAAATATTGTGGCCACTCCGAGGGATGATATAATGACAGAGGAATTGCGGGAGATCGATACTCCTTTCGTGGTTTCAAAATTAAATTTCAAAGAAGGAGAGATATACTGCACTCCAAACGCAGATATGCTTCAGAAACGGTATAGTGCATTTATACTGTTCAAAAACTGTGAGGCAGCTTACCACGGAAAGAACTTAAGTATTCCAATTCCCCGTCCAGCAAGTCGTCTAATATGTTTGGTGCATATCATCGTCAATTTCGACCCTACATATTTCTTGGATAAAATGATAATGATCCATATCAGTGAGACGTCCTCGGAGAAAGAGATACAAAATGAGAAAAGAGATTTATTCGTTCGGAAGCGCTATAATTTTGGAAAGTATTCGTCAGTCTACACGATGATGGATGGAAAAACCCTTGAGTCGGCTAAGTCAAACCCATATTACTTTTATGATGTCATGGGAAGTGAAATGAGGAAAGGAAGACTGGCGCATCTTCTATTTATGTCTAAATCCTGGTTTTTGTTGTCATCATCAAAAAAGGATGACCAAAGAGTATATTTTGTTTCTCCTCACTACGACCCGGATGAAGATTTACCCAACTTTCGACTTCGCTATGATATTGTCTCTTTATGTTCCCAAAATGATTGTTTTGGTCAGTCACTACGTAAATTGGCGATAGAAAACTTCATAAAGGAAAGTAGCTTTTTGAAGAAAATGCCGTTGTTGATCTTCGACAGGAATATTTTTAAATCATATGGTATGAGAATAAAGGAATACTACTGTGGAAAGCCAATAAAAAATACTTACATTACAAATTTTGTCTACAACCCCCTTTACGGCTCTTCCCTACCGATCTATTCTATCATTTTCGAGAAATATCCAAACTCAACAATGCATATCGTATTAGCTTTTTACGACAGTTGTTTCCAAAGCAAACGCTATATAATTGCATTGTATTTTCATTTAATCATTTACCCAAACTTTCCTTTTACTAACAGCCCACACCAAACCATATACGCTACAGGGAAAGAGTCCTACAATTTTGTATCCTGTGTCGTTTTGGAAGACGAGAGTCTCTCTTTCTATGGATATATTCGACCATTCGAACCGTATGCTTGGCTGGCAATCATTCTGACAACTATTTCTACAGTTGCCTTTGTTTATGGCGTTGTATATTACACAGAAGTGGAAAGTATTCCATTCATCATGATTTGCTATGCATATCTGTTGGAAGTCAGCTACTCCCTAACAGCAAAAACAGAAAAACTCGTCTGGCTTAAATTAGTAATCGGTCCGTTGTTGCTCATGTTCATTGTCATCACAAACTGCTACAAAGGAATTGTCATCACTGATTTAATTGAGCCACGACCTGTGAAACAAATCGAATCGATTGAAGAATTGGCAAACCTATCTCAAATGACTGCTCTTGGAGAAATTACTGGCTCTAGTCCATTTAATCCGTTTCAAATCCCTATATACAGACAAAACTTTATTCTTAATGACTACTTTTGTCAGAAAGTAAATGCTACACATCATAAATGGCTAGATAAATGTATATACTTTCCTCGCTCAGTTGTCTTTCAAAATGAAAACCAAAATGTAGTCGAAGCAGCTATCCAAGCATATCGTTCGCTTGGAAATGATTTCTATTTAACCACATTTAAACTGGTGAATTGGATGAATAGTATGTATTCCATCTACAGAGAAATTGGAAATTCCAAAATGATCAATTTAGCAGAAAAGCTTAACAAAACCATTGGGTTTCCTGTTGGATATCCTACTGTCAGTCCTCAAAATTGGATAGCCCAATGCAATAACTCAGTGTTGATTCTCAGGAGCTCCATTTTACATCGCGCGCTCAATGACTCTTGGTGGAATCCAGAGAATGGAGGTACTCAACCAATAAAACAATTATATCATGGAACAGAAGATAACAGCTTTCTATCAATCCCTGTATACTCTGGATTTAATACTGAGAATATTCCATTGCTGGAAACGTTTCTAAGAGATAAAATGTTCGTTCTAATTCACTCAGGCCTTTTTCATTTTTGGTTGGATTATTTCAAATCCTTTAACTTCACTACATGCAAAACTTGCTGGGGAGACGACCAACCGCGTCCATTAACATTTAACAATTCGAACATTTCAACGATATTTTATATTGCTTCTGGTATTGCACTTACATTTATCATAGCTTTTCTTTGGGAAATCCGAGAGTCTTTAAAATTTTTGATTGCATGCACTTTTCTCAAGATAGTCAATAAATTTAAAAGTTTAAAAACCCATATTTATTACTTCTATTTGAAACCTAAGTAATGTATGATTAAGGAGATCGAAAGCTATGTATAGTATACCGATTCTACGAAGTAAGTCCATATAAATACTGAATTACTTATTTTAATTAACCGGTAATGTGATTAAATGAATGAACAATCAAATTAAAATGTGGTATACTGGAAAAATATGATTATATGATATTAAATTTAATGATATTTTCTTTAATCATATAATATATGTAGTCTGACCCATAAATGGATCTGACTTTACGCATAACAATTAGCCATTAGTATGCTTTATATTGAATTTAGTGGCACGGCACGACTAAATGTTTACAGAATCCATAATGATAAACCATAAACCTAAATTTAGGAAAACTACTCGTGAATCAAGAAGCTATAAACCAAACCTTATTTGTTGTCACTATATGCTTTTTACAGGTGATGTTAATGCAAATGAAATAAAATAGCATGGTATTACCCAATCCTAATATTTTAATCTATATTAAGTTAAATATATCTTGCCAGTAAAGATTATTCGTTCCAACGGGTTTGGGCTCTACTGCCGCCTAATCTTTTCTTAATCTCTTACTCGAGATTGGTAATCCGGAAAAAGGTGAGGGTAGGGACGGCGAAGGTTCAGGTAGCGGCTCAGGTAGCAAACGAAAGTCCCAGGGTAGTAAGACTTTTCCAGCATACCCAAAAATTGTAAGCATTGGAGTACTTACAATTAAGTGTTCAGGTTTACCTAATGCTACTGTTGCTAGCCGATGCTGCACCCTGGCTTGATTCATGGTTCTATTCTACAGTATATCTTCTGTTCATTGTTTGCTTTGTATTTACACTATTACACTACTAGTAATAATAAATTTCTACCATTGCCCCATAATCAATGATATCCATAAATATGTATTATATGTAAATCTAAAACTAAACTCGCACAAAGCAATGCTGTTTAGTTTTTTAATTATGACTTATTTGTGATTGCCATTAATATTGCTTAAATTTTTACTTATTATATTTATGAAGACAATAATATAGTAATTTAGTAATGTTAAAGCTTTTTTGATACGGGAAGTGATAAGCTTACTGGTTGCAACTTGTAGCAACGCCCAACGAATATTACAATACAATTACACGGTTTAACTAATGCATAATGTTGTAAATTGTAAACATGAAAAAAATAAAATTAAAAATATGGTTAGTCTAATGACAACCAAGAATAATGGTAAGTACTTATAGCTTAAATTTTAGTATTATTTGGACGAATATATCACCAGCTTGTCAATTCCAGTATTTGATAGTTTGGGTATTATTATATTTAGTTACATTGAAAATTAACAAGTGTTGTATATTTTATTATTTTATACTACTTTAAGATAAAGTAGAAAAAACTTATTGTAGCTGTGTTGTTAGAAGTTGCAAACGTAAGTTTACTTCCAGCATCGAAATTTTTTTGTTTACCGCCTAAAATGACATGGACATTATTAGAGTATATTATTGTCTTTCATAAATATAATGAGTAAAAATTCAAGCAATATTAATGGCAATCAGAAATAAGCCATAATTAAAAAACAAAACAGCATTGTTTTTTGTGCAAGTTTAGTTTTAGAATTACATAATATAATACATATTTATGGATATCATTGATTATGGGGCAATGGTAGAAGTTTATTATAGTTACTAGTGTAATAGTGTAAGTGTAAAGGCAGTAATGTAAAGCAAGCAATGCACAGAAGATGTACCGTAGAGTAGAACCATGAATCAAGCCAGCCAGCGTGCAGCATCATCGGCTAGCAACAGTATAGCATTAGGTAAACGTGAACACTTAATTATAAGTACTCCCTGTCCTTTACCTGTGCTTACAATTTTTGGGTGTGCTGGAAAAGTCTCACTACCCTGGGCCTTTGGTTTGTTACCTGAACCGCTACCTGAACCTTCGCCGTCCCTTCCCTCACCTTTTTCCGGATTACCAATTCCGAGAAGGATTTTAAGGAAAGACTTACGGGCAGGTCTTACCACATCCGTTCCAACAGTATGACTGTCTAATGTTAAAGTTGATTTATTTAGTGGTCACTAATATGAAACAGTTGGTTGTTTAAAAGCCTTGTCCCATGTCGGTTCACTGTCTACGAAGACTATTCTTTTAAATTAGTTTCTGATGTTATATAACTGTTTGTTGGCATTTCCTTACCACGAGTTCATAATGTTTCTTATATTCATAGCATTAGCTACCCCGTCAGAATCTCTAGAAGGGCATCTCTAGAAACAAACGAATAGATGTACATTTTGGGACTAGTGTGATTATGACTTGTGTGAATAAACTAAGAATGAATCCTTAAAATTCTAATTTGTGGCCAGAATAAAAGCCCCCCTAAGGTTTTAGTCTGGCAACAAACTAGAACTCTAAGGACTCATTCTTATCAGCAATCCCCATGTTATGCATATTGGAAATGCGTATGCAAATTAGGGGTTTAGTCGGTGAGTTGGGTATGAGCTTTGTGTATCTGTGTTAGCGTTAATTGGGGTAGGGTTTGGTATGTGGAAAAACATCTTTTACCTAGGCGTGCATCACAGCTGTCCACTTGAATATATCTATTATTACTGCGTGGCCATGGGAGTCAATTAGAATTAGTGAGTACATAGCTATAATATTATTAGTGATAGATTTAAGCATAAGGTGACCAATTATTTCCTCTGACTTTTTATGGATTGAAGTAGATCAACTCATGAACGTTCACAACTATTTTGTTGCAATAATTTCGACAACTTTTCTGGAATCAATTTTAATTTATAGCCATTTATGCCATTAAAGGCTAATGGTATTAAAGATATATTATACTGGGTCCAGAGTTGCAAATATTCCCATTGCCCACCCCACTTTTTTGGACGTGTGGGTAATGCGGGAAAACGGGGTAAATGGGAAATAGTGGGATTTAGTGGAAAATATGGGAAATAAAGCCCAAAAGTTTGAATTTTGGCGCTATTTTGGCTCCATTTCACACTATTTCCCACACTACCCACTTCCCACTCCATTTTGATACCCACATTCCCCAGTGGGAAATGGCAAACTTGCCTTTAGTGGTATTTACCACTCGAAAACTTGACTGTGCCTTGTTACCGTCAACCAGGTAGTGGCTAGTCAAAAACTGCTTCTGCACTGGTAAGTTTTATTTTACGGTAGAAAGTATCAAATGGCACATAACATGCAATAAGTTGCCTTTTAGCTTTGAATCACTTTTATATATAGGACATTCAATTCCATAGTTTGTATAATTCAACACCATTCTAGTTTCTAGGAGTGGTGGTTTTATAGTGAGGCTAGTTTATATTTCCAAGAAAATATTGTTGAATATATCATAATAAATAATACAATGTGACTTGGCTACCACTGCCACATAGAATGCTATTAAATTTACAGAGAGTTACAAAAGAAAAAAAGCATTTGAGTTTTGTAAAAATGAAATACTAAATACTTAAATACCTAAACAATGGATATAACAGTCATGTGTTCACTTTCTAAGTTAAACCTGATTTCTTCAAGTTGAAATATACAGATGCGTTTTATTCTGACATGGGAGCTATTTTAGTTTATAGGTATTAGATATATTTATAATATCATTAATCATTACCAAACTACCGTATACTAGCGATATATGGGTAAGTATCCTAAAGAGCCTACACTGTAGATCCACATCCACAGAGTATCGTAGGAAATTGGATTCATGGAAAGCTAAATACTTTATACTCAATACAAAGTTTTTGCTATTAATACATTAATATCGTTAAAAAAGCCATTATTTTATAGTTATTTAGAATCACATATAAAATATGTGCTGTTCTTGTTCAGTTTCATGTATGGGCTATTTAGAGGTATGTCAACAAAGAAAATAATATGTATCTTATCTCTCCAAATCGCCGACTCACACAATTACACATACTGATTAGGATTAGCATACTCCTTCACATACAATTTATCCTTGAAGTAGGAAAGAATAGCGTTTAAAATATAGAATAACCTTTGGTAATGTTTGGTTAAGCAATACCATCTATAGCAGTGAGATTGTATTTTTGGCTTTTAACGTAGGTCCTATATCAAAATATTACATATCTGCCAATGGACACGAATAGTATTAATGTGCTTGTAACATGCTGGCACAAAGTCGAAGTTCTAAGTTTTGATAATAAATAAATCGCACTGTGAGAATTAAATTAACCACTTAATTAATAGTATAGTGATGTTTAGCATGTCAAAATTTTTCTAATAAATTTTACCTTTACAGAGCATAAAAAATGTTGCCCTATTGCTAGGAAAAAAGCACTTTTTTACCGTTTTGCTATGGAATTTACCACATGTGAAGCTGAATTATGATTGAGTTGGAGGTAGTTGCAGACCTTTCTTTCACATGACAAAATAATATTTTCATTTATTTCGTTTGTTGAGTTGGTTTGCTAGTAAAATGCAATTTGTACGTAATATAAATTGCATTTAACTATTTTAATTTAATTTAAATTAACCAAAAATGCAAAATGGTATCATATTGCTAATTTGGAAGGTTATGATTCATAGGGGTGAGTCAAATTATCAGATATAATTGACTGTCATTATAAGAATCTAGTTACAAGGAAAAATTACGTAGGAGATGTCAAAGGGAAAAGGTGAAATAATCCAAGTTCAGAACTAAAAATAAAATCGTTCGTTTAGTTCAATTGAGCTGATCCAACGAACTGTTGAAGGATGTCGGCCACAACAAACGAACAACCTGGAAATGTACTGAACGATAAATTGAGCTTAAATAGTAATGAATATTTAGTTCAGTTTAATCCATTTGGAATTTTACTAATAGTTCGGTGGTAGATTGTGCTTTGAATTAGATGTTAGATGGTCAAGCGAACTTAAGGCTTAACCAACTTGAATTTTTCTTTAATTTCTTCGTTAAATCTTATTGATCACCGCTAGCCCGCTTACAACATTTGTCGGGGGATGCAATACTAGAACATTTGTCCCTGTCAATACAGCCAGGCCGCTGAGATGTTTGGCTTTTCAATCCGATGCCTCAAACCTCTATGTTACCCTTAAATTAAGTCCGAGGAATTAATATGTGACCCATTCAGGAAGAGTATTTTTACAAAATGAAAAATCATAAAACGCATCTACGTTTCTATCCATCATACAGTATATTAGCCTACAGTTACTTATAGCTGCTACACAAATGCTAATTTAGCATTAATTTCCCTTTGTCGCAATATTATGACCCCCTCACTAGGTTGAAGAGTGATGGACGATGAATTGTGTTTGGCTGATTGAGGCCATGTTTAAACGGTACTTGTCATCTATTTAAAAATTTCAATAAATATGACGGGAAAACAAACTCCGCATGCGCAAACAGATATGCATTGTATTTATTTAATTTTTCAAGAAATATTCTTTGAAATAAGAGAAAATTCCATGTCTGGACGAAACAAAATTAAACCATAAGGATATCCGATCCTAATTAAAAGCTAATGCTGAAAAAATCAAGTAAGATATAGACACTACCTTTTTAGGGTGTTGGCTTAATGGCGAGTCCCATTTATATTTCCAAGAATATTCGTTGGATACCTTATAATAAACAATACAGAATAAACCAAAGCAATATCATGGTAAATTAGCATCATTCACTAGCCTTGCAGAACGATGTGAAAGTCACAGGAGTCACAATAGCATAAAAGTATTTAACTCCGTTAAATAATGAATTTAAATTAAATTTTAAATTAATTTTAAGTTTTTTTTTAAATAACAACGTTTGGGAATTAGTTTTAATAGTGTTTTTCTCAATTGGATCTGTTAGTGCTGAATGAATTATTCTCAGAGCTAAACACAGCTACATATCACAATCCATATTTTCTTAAAAAATTGCGAAAAATTGATGTATCAATTCAACAAAATCCTGTCAAACTCAAAATTAAATTTGCCGATACCAAAAAGTAATTTCAGACTTTTTTCAGTCTCTAAGGTATTAATATTTAGGTACCTTCTTCGGATTACTATAGTCAGATTAACGAACCTTTCCCAATGAAATATAACACTACTAACATCAATCGGTATTAATTTCAGAGTTAAAACTACTATTGTTTCGTGAAATATATAATATAAATCATTTTCGCAGAAAACTGAAAATTGTATTGGTGTACTATTATTCAAAATGATTTATTTATTACTTCTGATATTCACCCCTAAGTTATCTTTAGGATGGAAGTTGTCCGAAGTGGTGCAACTGGAAAGTGATTGCTATGTTAATTTGATTTGGCAACAAAATACCGTGACTACTCCGAGGGAGGATATACTGACCGAGCAGGTTTGGGAGATCGATACTCCTTTCGTAGTTACAAAATTAAACTTCAAAGCAGGACAGGGATATTGCAATGGAAGCGCATACATGCTTTATTATGGGGCAACGGCGTTTATAATGTTCAAAAAATGTGAAACATTTTACCAGGGAAAGAACTTAAGTATCCCGATTCCCAATCCAACAAGCCGCCTAACATGTTTGGTGCATATCATCGTCAATTTCGACCCTAAATATTTCTTGGATAAAATGATAATGATCCATATCAGTGAGACTTCTTCCGACGAAGAAATACAAACCAAACAAAGAAGTTTATTCGTTCGGAAGCGCTATAATTTTGGAAAATATTCGTCAGTCTACACGATGATGGATGGGATAAATTTGGAATCGGCTAAGGTAAACCCATTTTACTTTTCTGATGTCATGGAAAGTGAAATTAAGAAAGGAAGACTGGCGCATCTTCTATTTATGTCTAAATCCTGGTTTGTTTTGTCATCATCAAATAAGGATGACCAAGGAGTGTATTTTGTTTCTCCTCACTACGACCCTGATGAAGATTTACCCAAATTTCGACTTCGCTATGACATTGCCTTGATATGTTTCCGACATGATTGTTTTGGTCAGCGTCTACGTAAATTGGCGATAGAAATCTTCATAAAGGAAAGCAGCTTTTTGAAGAAAATGCCGTTGTTGATCCAAGACAGGAATGTTTGGAATCCAGAGAGTGTTGTAGGAAAAGGGGAGAAACTTTATTGTGGGAAGCCAATACAAAATACTTATATTACGAATTTTGTATTCATCGAACAATACGGTTCTTCCCTACCGATCTATTCTATTATTTTCGAGAATTATCCAAATTCAACAATGCACATCGTTTCTGCTTGGTACGGCAGTTGTTTTAAAAGCAAAAGCTACATAATTAAATTATATTTCCATTTCGTTATTTACCCAACGTTTCCTTTTACAAACAGCCCACACCAAACCATATACGGAACAGGGAAAGAGTCCTACAATTTTATTTCCTGTGTCGTTTTAGAAGACGAGAGTCTCTCTTTCTACGGATACATTCGACCATTCGAACCGTATGCTTGGCTCGCAATCATTCTCACAACTATTTGTACAGTCGCCTTTGTCTATGCCGTTGTGTATTACACACAATTCGAAAGTATTCCATTCATCATGATTTGCTATGCATATTTATTGGAAGTCAGTTACTCTCTAACTGCAAAAGCAGAGAAACTCGTCTGGTTGAAATTAATAATCGGCCCGTTGTTGCTCATGTTCATTGTCATCACAAACTGCTACAAGGGAATTGTCATCACTGACTTAGTTGAGCCACGACCCGTAAAACAAATTGAATCGATTGAAGAATTGGCAAATCTAACTGGAATAACTGCTCTCGGAGAAATTACTGGCTCCAGTCAATTTTATCCTTTCCAAATTCCTTTATCAACACAATATTTTATTCTTCACTACTATTTTTGTCAGAAAATAAATGGTAAAAAAAGGAAAAGGTCGAAAAAATGTTCAAGCCTTTCTCGTACAACGGTTTTCCAGAATGTAAGTGAAAATGAAGTTGAAGCCGCTGTTCAGGCATTTCGTTTGCTTGGAGGTAATACTTATGCATCAACATTCAAATTAATGACTTGGATGAATAGTATTTACTCCATCTACAGAGAAATTGGAAATACCAAAATCATCAACTTAGCAGAAAAGCTTAACAAAACCATTGCATTCCCTGTTGGATATCCTACTGTCAGTCCTCAAAATTGGATAGCCCAATGCAATAACTCAGTATTGATCACCAGAAGCTCCATTTTACATCGAGCACTAAATGACTCTTTGTGGAATCCAGAAAGCGGAGGCACTCAACCAATAAAACAATTATATCATGGAACAGAAGATAACAGCTTTCTATCAATCCCTGTTTACTCTGGATTTAATTCTGAGAATATTCCATTGCTGGATACGTTTCTAAGAGATAAAATGTTCGTTCTTGTTCACTCAGGCCTTTTCCATTTTTGGCTGGATTATTTCAAATCCTTTAACTTCACTACATGTAGAACTTGCTGGGGAGACGATCAACCGCGTCCATTAACATTTAACAATTCGAACATTTCAACCATATTTTATATTGCTTCTGGTATTGCATTTACATTTACCATAACTTTTCTTTGGGAAGTCCGAAAGTCTTTAAAACTTTTGATGGCATGTACTATTCTCAAGATAGTCAAGGAATTTCAAAATTTCAAAACCTATGTTTATTACATGTGTTTGAGACGTAACTAACTAGCTTGTACAATGTACGTAGAATTAAATGTAACATAGAGTAACAAACCTAGCAATTATATAACTGTAAAAATTAATTAATTATTAAATTTGTCTTAAAGTGACTTGTTAAATCTCATCAGGCCTATTAAAAAACGCTTCTTTAAAACTAAAATTTTTATTCCAAAAGAACAAAATCAATTGAATTGCAAAAGCAATATGTGTTTCCAGATTTTAACACTCGTCGACAGCACGTGTTGATTATGGTAAGCTCTTTATTTTTATTTGAAATTATATAAACACAGGTAATGTTACCTATATTTGGTTTGCAAGATAATACGACTCTTTCCCATTGATTTCCGTCTTGCTGCCTTTATTTCAGGTGTGAAGATAGTCCCGTCGATTCCTAGTCTGATCATATTTATTCATTACGTACTCACCTTACTACTGTCAGATTATCTAGTTTGAGCTCCTGCTGTTACCCGTCGTCAGGAGATACTCGAAATGTGACTGGATATCGTTTATGGAATTTATGTAAAAAATGAGGTTGAATTTAGGCAGCGGTATCTCGTTACGGGTGCTGCCGATACACATTGTTTGCATTGTATTTGCATTCGCATTCCTTTGCATCGTTATCATATTTTAGCCGCTCTGCCAACCTTGGTATTGCACTCATCCTTGTCTATGACTTACCAATACATACCGGCCTTACTGATGTGTCCTGATGGTATTTGTGGCCACAGTGAACACGAAATAATATATAAAAACTTTGAAGTCACATGTTCATTTGGGATTTCCAACAGCAAATGTAGTTTCTGTGCTAAGGAATAATAGTCTCGAATAATTGAATTATCAATACCTACTGACCTTACAGGTATATAACGTATGTAACGTCATGTTTGATTAGTGTACACAAAATATATAAATGCTAACAGTCACATGTTTGTGCTGTAGTTATTACCTATCACATGTTCTGTCGGTATTAGTGGCCGCAAAATAATATATAAAAACTAGAAATCACATGTTGGCTTGCGTTTTTACCCAACAAATGTAATTTGACAATAAAGTCCATATGAATATTTTATTAGGTGTCTTTTTACTTCTTGTCTCATTTTTGTCTAGAGGGTAAGGAGACCAACAGGAACTGTGCATCTTTAGTAATAAAACTATGCATATAGAGCCTAAAAAATTGCACTCCGCCTTTTACTCTGTTATTTGTTTAGAATTAGTCCACAAGAGCTTCTTCGATACTCCTAAAAACATTCTATTTGGACATTGAAGTTTTGCTTAAATCAGTTTAGCATCAAAGCATCATTTTGGCTCTTTTGCATTGAGGTCTGCTAGTTTGAAATTTGTGATTTCGCAATAGTATCTGGTATTTGCATAAATGGAAATAAGAAGAAATTGTAGAAAACCTGCTTTAATTCGATAGTAAACTCATCAATTTTACCTTATAAAAGACAGTGTACCCTAGGTCGGTATTGGAAACCTTTATACATAACTGTGAATAATTTTTTAATGAAATAAAGTTTATCTGGCAACTTATAGGAGAACTTGAAAAATCAACGCAATTTTATTACGTAGTTTAACTACTAAAAATATTTTCCAATGTGGACGAAGTTTGAGCACCCATAATTGGATCAAATCTGTATATCCACACTTAAGACAAGATGATATCAGAGTTAATGAGGATGCAATATTTTTATATTTCCATTACATTCAGAAGCTTGTGGAATGATCCCGTTTAAAGCGAAAAATAAATCCTCTTTACTTTACATTTCACCAAAAACAGAAAAAGGTATTCACTTGGGCAACCGGAGCATTTCTCTGAACTCCTGTTGTGTTATATTTTTCTGAGGTATATCCATTGTACAGGGCAGTAATTTCTTCACCACTACCAATAGCAAACTCAATGATGTTATTCTGTTTGGCTACATTTGCTCTTTTTCTCGACGGCAATTAATTGCTCTCCAGTTGCTCTGGGTGGGCTGGTCTTATCATACTGGGCCACAAATCTTCAAACAGAATGCTGAAAGTAGACAAAGAATGTGAAAGTAATGAATTCAAAGTCCGTTATAGGTAGATAGTTAAAAAGGAAGAATGGTTTTTCTACTTTAAATCAAGTTTTTAGAAATGCAAAACTTGGTTTAAAAGTAGCTAACGCCATTGTTGTTATTTCTTTTATTTTTAGAAATGGAACAGACTTTCGTATCATCAAGACCTAGGAGATCGAGGAGGTGGAACTTTACCGACATAATCATTTCGTCAATCTGGCCACTGGAAATATTAATTTCTGCTACATTGTCAATTTGCTTACAGTATTTGCAAGGGAGTCCCTCATCCAGCAATATCTATTAAAAGTGGAGTCACCACTCGCGCTAGAGGTCGTCAAAAGGCTCATCGTTGGTTCGTCCACATTCTATTTGTCCATGACTTTCGTGGCTCCGGCAACAATAGTGCTGCAACTGGGATGTATAAATGTATATACGTCCAGTTTACAAGTTACTGGCTGAAATACGTTGAAGACATCTCTCAGGAAATGTCATTCATTTGTCATTCAAGCTATAAGGCAATTCATTTCGGATCTACAATATCGATATCAACAATTTTGGCACATTCACTCTTTCCCCTTCTACTCGTTGTGGATCAAGTTCTTTGCGTCATCTCGATTTATTTATGGATCGATGAAATTGAAAAGCCAAATGGGAATGCCAGCATATCTCTTTCATGCCGTTGACGACGTTTATCCTGCTCATCCTGAATATATTTCTACTACAACAGGGCTCACAAATACATACTCTATCATCCCAGTTCTTGGTTGGAAGCCAAAAAGAGTTCACAAAGATCCGCTTGTTCGAAGAATGGCTAGATCAATGAAACCGGTAGCTGCGGAAATAGGGCGCTTTTGGATACATCGACAAAGGATTCTTCGTCACTTTCATGTCATTTTCTTGTGGACAACGTCGAATCAGCTAGTAAGTTACTGTATTTAAGATAGATAACTTCCTGTAAGTAACCTATAACTTAAATATAATCTTATTAAGATAGTAAGTACAAAAATTATCACTTTGCTAAAGCAGAACTGGCAACACCAGCATTTTAACTTTCAACTAGATAGAGTAAAATCCTCAATGCGAATCAATTTCTAGTGCACCGCCTCATGTTTAAATTGAAAAGAAAAATAGAAAAGCCATAGGGAAAATTTGGCCGAAAAAGTTAATTGAGGCTAATTCCTTAAGGGACGATACCATTAGTGAATATCATGTGCGTTTAAAAAGGTTTAATCGTTTAAGCGTTAATTTTTAATAGATGCCACACAATATTATGCTTCCCAACTTTGCTTTATTATTTCTCCTTTTTTTCAAAAGTGTGACAAACTATAACTGTTTACCTTTTCTGGTGAATACTATATCCCGATTTTCATTTCAATGATAAATAATGTGTGTAATAAAAGCGTTTACGCTATTCGAACTTAGGTCAACGTTCACTGTTCACTATAGTAATAAAATCAACTGTCTTTCAGAAAACACGCTCATTATAGGTACAAGCTCAAAAAGTCAATAATCACCTATATCTTCGATGGATCATAGATAACGAGTATAGCAGATAATTAGTCAATTTGTTGAGCATAGCTTTAGTTATCTTACTTTTTGCAAGCAGAAAGTAATGGGTTTCAAGCTTTAATAACTCTAAATAAAAGAAGATTCAGAGGATCAATAAACAGTCATCTAAAATCATGCTTTAAGGTAATTATTATGAGATGTATTTTATGTTATAGCTTGATACAATAAAATTGTAGTCAAACCTGTAACAACTTGTAAATACCAGTTGATCTTATTTACTTGTTGAACCAACTTAATTCCAATGTTGGCATTTCGTCCACTTTTTGTATTTCGTCCTGGCCACTGGATGTGAAATGGACGAAACTCCAGTCTCAAGTTATTTTAGACTTAAGGAATAAAAATTAACATATTTTTAAAAATAAAAAAATGAACAAGAAACCAATATTAAAATCTAGTAACCGCCGACCACAAAATGACACATCCTATGGAGTTTTAACTGCAACTTTAATAAATTTTATTTGTTGTTGACTATTGAAGCAAATGTCTCAGCGTGCCCCAAAAATTTCGTCCATTTCTTCCATTTTAGCCTTTTATTGCATCAATTTCGACCAGGCCATTTCGTCCAATTTGACCATATGGGGACTTAAGCACTTGCCAATACTCTCTAATTCCGAGAAGAGTATTGGATCTAGACTAGCACTCTCCGTCAGTCCATCTATAGAATACTTATTAAATTAAACATTAAAAGGGTTGAACTTTTAAATTAAATTGCTAAATAAATTGTTCCTTGAATGTTGTCTTATACCCATGTAATATATAGCAGCATGTAAATTATAAAGGGAGAAGAGATGCTAAAAATTGCACACCTCCTTTACATTGTTTAAGTGAAGAAGTCAGACTAAAAGAGGGTCCAAGGGCCTATTTAGGATTGGGTGCTTTGGTGCTTAAGCGCCCCTTAAATATTTTGAAAACACACTTGCTAATATTGTCGTATGTTCATCAATAAGAAAAATTTAATTCCAAATTGGGAGAAACGTAATTTCATTTTATATATGACATCAATTGCATGTACAATATTTCCGACCACTTTAGGATCTATTCCCAGAGTAGTTTCGGAACCTGATCGAGCATTTTCGAGTAATTTTTTCGCTATATTGAACCTTAGAATCTGAGATTATCTTATGGTTAATAAAATGGAAAGTTGGCTATACTTCTCCTCAGCGACCCAGGGTTCCATATGGAACCTCAAAAAATCAAAATCTCTAAATCGCCCAATTCGGCTATATCCGAGGTCTTTTTGTCGTAGAGTGCCAAACAAAAAGATTTTTTCCCAAAATATTTAAATCTTGGATTCCCCTGATTCGTCCATATCCGAGGAGTTTTCTTTTTCTAGCACTTATAGTTCCCGGGAGATAGCATTTTTGGGATTTACGGTCCTTTGAGGAGTATGAGCTTTTTCTGATTAAGAGGTTTAAAAACTAAATCTGCCGAACTGAGTGGGTGATGGCAGATAAATCACGTATTTAGTAGGGGTACTGACCCTCATAAATCTGCAGCATAAGAAGCGGATTATTTTGTCAACTAAGGATTATAAATTTTTTCGCTTCGCACGAAAATGTCTTGTTTTAGTTATATATAACTAATATGTGGTGGTGTTCTAATTATTTCTAGATACGCCCTTCCAAGACGCTTATTTTTCTGTCATCTGAAAACAAAAACACACAAGTAACTTAAACATAAAAAAAGCCATCTTTTAGTAAAATGCCCACGTAAAAGTGCAACTGTATAAAAAGCACATAATACATAACACTGCTTAACTATTAAGTGCACCAAATTGAAGTCTAACTTCTTGACGGTATTCGCTAAAATGATAGCGGCGTTTTTTAGCATTCTAAAGTGGAATTATGTTTGCCGCATTTGCCAGAATAAATTGATCTTTTTGTTATCTTGGACATCATGTTAAACTTTTTGAGATTAGAAGAGCAGAGTTTTATTAGAAAGGAGTTAGATATCTTTATTTACACTAAATGGTTTTAAGGTAACCAAATGCCGATTATTTGTCGAAAAAATGTACTTATCGATAACTAAATTAGGCTTTGATGTTCTATGGTAGTGTATATCATTGAGGTATATATTATTATTATTAAAGTACTTAATTATAATTTTTAAGGATAGCGTAGGGGCGTAAGAAGGTGCATAATACGAATGCAGTAAAGATGTATTTATTTGTTTATACCGATGCAATGTTTGTATATCATATTTTAGGTGCTTTTCAAAGAAATTTAAAAGCAAATTAACTTGTTTTAAAACCACATTCGGTTGTCTAAAAAACAAAACTGTAAAAATGTAATTACAAGCCTGCAAGCACGTATCCAGGAATTGGGCCTAGGGAGGGGGGCACCAAAATATATTGATAAAATTGAGGCATATACGTGCGAATTTTTTTTGGATTTTTAAACTTTTTTGACAAAAAAATTGCCTTTTCCCTCTCTGGATACGTGCTTGCAAGCCTGTTAATTTCATTACAGTCAACTATATATTTAAAGTAAATGAAAATGATGAATGTAATTGTTGTGGATATTAAAGTTGCATAGTGAGCTTTATATTTTCAACTACATACATGCGTGGACTTACTTACATGTCATAGTAGTAATAATTCGCCAGATAAAGTAGTAAAAAGGTTGCGAATCAAAGTTATTTTATATGACAAGAAATTTTAATAAACGGTACTACTTTGTATGGTGTGTTATAGAAAACCAATTGTATTTGTGCATTTCACGATTCCAAAAAATAATTGTATCAAATATTAAATGAACTTTATTGACGAATGCCAATCACACATTGAAAACTATAGTGGCTTTGTTAGCATTTGTTGTACCAGTATGTAATTCACTTATTTACAAATAAATCTAAAAATTATAAATAAATACAAAAGGTCTCAAAAAAGATTTATTTATCTTGTAATCGTGCACAGCATTCATTCGGTCTCGATAATTCAATTTTTTAATTGAAACTCTTGTGAAAGCTTGTTTTAAAATATTTCTTTGCAATTGTGTACATTATCGCCATCTCCATGTTTCAAAAATTCGTAAATATCCGATACAACAGTATTAGTGACTTTAAATTAATAAATGCGTGCATTGGTACGGCAGTCATATTGTAATATTTTAAAATTAATAAAACTCCCATAACTTAATTAATTCTAACTACTATTGTTCTATATTTCTGTCCAGAAAGTTTTAATACTATAGTATTAATGTTCCCTAATTAAATTTTTAATATGTTGAACTATGAAATCAAGATTCTAGTGCAGTACTAATTTAGCTACGACGAGGAAGTACCAAAATATTTTGAATGATACCACTTATAGGATTTTGCTGACGACGGCAAAATAGTTCAGTTTTAAGCTTATGGACATTTACATTGGAAATCAAATTACTAATTATATGAATAATAATATATTTACCTTCCCAAAAGAAAGCCAATAAGGATAAAATGAGAGAAGCAATATAAATAGCAAAAATAGTGAAAATGTTTGAATTATAAAAGTTCAGTGAGCGTGGTTGCTCTCTTTCAAAACAATGACTGCATTGGGTGAAGTTAAAATGATTGAAGACATGCATCCATTTTTCATAAAAACCAAATTCAGTTAAAACGAAAAGACTCCTTTTTATATATTTTCCAATCAAAATATACGGGGTGCTAAATGTTGCACCAAAAGTAAGTGTATTGTTGTCTGGAACTCCAAAGTATAACTTTCGCTTTGGCTTGATTCCTTTCTTAATATCCCAATGAGAGTCGTTTAAAAACCAATGAAGGCGGCTTTGTCTATCCACAAACACCGACCGATTACATTGAGAAAGCCAATGTTGAAAAGATAGATTTGGCAAAACCGTTGGAATACGAAGCTTATTTAAAACAGCTTTAAGATTTTGAGCTAAGATTGGGAATGATATTGAGTCTGAATGTAAGGTAAAACATCTTTTATGTCGGCCAAAGAGATCCAAAGCTGACTGCACAGTTTCAACAGACACATCTGCAAATGTGCGATTATCTGAGATGGAAGCTTTGCCACGGCATTTGTCAATATTTAAAGAGAAGTTACTATTTGGGGTTTCGTTCAAATATGTGTAACAATTGAAGACGAACACTACAAATTTCTGAATATGAGTATGTATTAACCATGGCTCGTATGGCGAAATCCCATTAATTGTACTCATAACTGAAATGTCATCCAAAGCAGCAATTTCTTCAAAAGAATCGATCTGTTTTACAGCTCTCGGTTCAGTTAAATCCGTGATGACAATTCCTGCATAGCCATAAGTGAGTACAATGAACATCAGTAGATATGGACCCAGAACAATTTTAAACCAGAAATATTTCCCCAACTTTTTGGGGAATCCGCAATTATTACTGACTACATAAGCACAGCAAGTGAAGAGGAATTGGTGGATTTGGTTGAACTTGAAATACAAAGTGAGTTGGAAGAACGATGTAACAAGGAATATTGTCAAAATAATCGCAATCCAAGCAGGGAGTTGAAATGGACGGATGTAGCCATAGAACGACAAACTCTCATCCTCCAGAACCACACAAGATATGTAATTGTAACTATCTGAGTGAGTCACAACAAAGGAGTCTTCACTAGGGGCAATTTCTTCCATTGAATATCCGTATGTTATATCCAAAAACCATTCTACACTACCTGTTCCCATGTTGCTCCTAAGGTTTCAATTGTTGCATTAGCCACATTAAATGAGCCAATCGACGGTAAAATCATAGCAACGTCGATTTTATCCCTACTGAAAGCAGATGTAAAGTATTCAATCGTAACTGTTGGGCCACAATAAGGATATTTAGTGGATTTTGATATGGAAGTACGTATAACATGATATTTTTCTTTATCAAAATAAACACTTAAACAAAACGTCTGTACGAATCTTTGCTAAGCGTTTTCGGTCCAGGTACTTCCCATTGAAATAGCATTGTGTGAGAAAATCAAAGTGTTTGTAAATTCATCTGAATGAAAAAATTTGCGTTGACATTTCCAACAAATAAAAAATATTTTGCCGTCTTTTTCAGCCAATGAGGTCACAAAATAATGCGTTTTATCTTCAAAGAAATGATATTTGATGTCATTCAAAAATTTGGTTTGCTTCCTTTTATTACCCTGAATATTTTTTCGAACGAGAAATATACATGTGAGTCATCTTTACTATTGAGCTGGTGGTTGTTGCATACATGCTTCTTTGACAGATCGTGTTTCGTAAATTTGTTGTATTTAGTGAAGGTGAACTGAAATTCCCTGTATCTAGTTATAAATGTTGTCAATTTTATGTCCATCCAGTTCCATATATCCAAATCAACATAAATATGCACAAAACATTTGAATCGGTTATTTGAATACAGTGAGTATATTGTTTTATATTCATTTTCGCAAAACTTAAAATATGAATTCATGATTTCTCTATGAATTTTTGGCTTCATTTCCTGCGTTGTGATGTTTGGGTACTTTTCAGTAAACTTTTTCTTGATTGAAGCAATATTGGTTGTGGAATATGGAGTTTGGATATCTATCGAATCTTCCAAAATCGTTGCAATTTGTGTAAGTGTGTTTCGTAAAATATTATGTTAATATGGCAATCCTTTTCCATTGAAAATATGTTTTTTAATTTCCCAGCACGAATATTTTCTGTGCTGAAAATATGCAAGCAGAATAATTTATAAAGTCATCTACCAATTGTAACGACCGTGACAAGTAATTTTAGAAAAAGTTCTTAACTTTCTTTATTTCATAGCTTTAATGTTGTGAATTATAAAATCCTAGAAAAAGCCCAGTTTTTAAATTGATTTGTAAACTATATCAAATATAGAAATCTTACTTATTTATATTAAATGCCCATTTATTATTTATTAGAAGTCCATAATATTATTGAATTATAAATGCGTTGACATTGTTCACGATGTTATATTAATTTTATGATAATTTGAAACGTAGTAACCAAGTATTCATTAATTAATTCCCATTCTGGGTCCAGTTTGAGAAAACGTCTGTTTTTGGATTTTAGTGTGTGGTTATCTTGTCGATGCACTTTTTGGATAATATTTGATAAGATGCAGTTTTATTAAATGTCTTTATAGTTCTGAGATGAAATTTTAAAAGATTTCAATAATGTTTACTAGAGAGGCATTAAGTTATTCCAATTTTCGCACTTTGTGAAATTTCTAAATCAAATTAATTAAAAAAGTCCTAGACTATAAACATTTCATAATTACTAATCACAGCAACTATCCTTGGCCAAATAGATTATTAAAACTCAATAATCTATAGCAATGTGCAAAAGATTTGGAAGAAGCTTACTATGGAATAAAAATGTCAAAGAAGACGACATAAGCTTATGGGATCTTACACCTCGTAGACTAGGCTACTATAATATTTTAAAATAAAAAAATGCCTTCCTTTTGATCTTCGCGCTTTGCCTACTTGGATTTATAGAAAATGTTTGCTCTAATCATTGAGTTTTAACGTCTTGGTTACTTAGACTTATATAAAATGTTTACTGTATTCGTGATTTTTCTTATCTTGTCTACTTGGACCTGTATAAAATGTTTGCTGTACTTAGAACTTGCTTTGTTTGCTGTGCTCGTGGTTTCCATGTCTGGGCTACTTAGAATTATAGTTACCTATATAAAAAGGTTTACTGTAAACGTGAGTTTTAGGTCTTGGCTATCTCTAGCTTATACAAAATTTTTGTCTTCTTCATCAGTTTTATAATACATATGTTTGCCACTTTGATTTACAGAATTTGTTTGCATGTCCTTGTAGAGGTTTATATGTCTTAGCTACATAAACTTATGTTATAAAAGGTTTGCTGTCCTGACGAGTCTCTTCATGGCTTAGCTACTTGGACTTTTAAAAATAGCAATACTGGAAATTTAAATTCGATATTATCTCGTCATATTACCGCATATAGACACCTAAGTACCGTAACGTAATTTAGTTTATTAAACAATATGTTTATTTACTATTTTCCTATGTAATACATTACATATCCAAGTAATACATACCCAATGATCCTCATGGTTTGGAGATGTCTTATCGTGAGCTCAATAACAAAATTAAAGTAAATTTCAATCCGGT